>JBBBVU010000006.1:12753860-12774759 GCA_037177055.1 Atherinosoma microstoma | reverse complement strand
CTGTCTGTCTGTCTGTCTGTCTGTCTGTCTGTCTGTCTGTCTGTCTGTCTGTCTGTCTGTCTGTCTGTCTGTCTGTAGACAGGGGTGGTGTACTGGTCAACAATGCAGGTGAGATATTGGTTTTCTTTTGCACACATTAAATTTAAAGTAATGCAGTTACAAATGTTTATCATGTTGTTTCCACTTTTTCCTCACTTGCTCCATTTCAGGCTGTGAACTTTGCATTTGTTCCCCCTGTGGCACGGACAGTGTTCCTGGGAGGTATCGCACTGACTTTCACAATTTTCCTGTGTCACCTCAGACAGCAGCACAGCCACAAACCTGAGTGAACGTGAGACCTTCTCAATGCAAGGGTTGTTGCTTTTTTAAAACTGAGTCTCATTGAGAGCAGATCAGATCTCTGAGAAAATGTCAAAACATTATCTTTTTATGAATGTGAAATAAAATGATGCAGCAGTGTCTGACTTTAATCAAGATGATGTTCACATTGCCTTGTTGTTTTAAATGGGATTTTGGGGGTATCTGACTACCTGCACCAAGAAAGGGGTCAAGGCATGTTGTTGAGCTTGTTTCCATACAATTTGCAGCCAATAAAGAAATAATTTTTGAAAAAAACTTTTTTTCTATGTCTCATCAATTTTACTTTGACCTTTCCTAAATCAAAGCATATTTTTCTCCAGTCATCCAAAAAGTAAATGTATGGTAAAAACAGCCTTCGTATATTACTACAAACACTATTTACACTCTATACACCATTTATGAAATGAATGAATGAAATGAATGAATGAAATGAAAAATACTTTATTATAATATTCAATTTAAAATTACAAATATTTGTTACAAATATTTGTTATAACACATATTTAACTATGTTCATTTGACTGCACTTACATTCATAATTGCTCATCAAAATAATTTAATTTGAATACACATATGAAATATTAATAATTTTTGCCCAAGATTTTTGCATTGGAAAATGGAAAAAGTGATCTGCTCAAAGAAAAGAATGCCAGAAATGACATGTCTCAATAAATTTGAAATATAAATATCTATGACAAACATTAGGGGATAACAACCTTTTAAACTTAAAGAAATGAACTGTGAAAAAGTATGGTTCATGTTGAATAATACAAGTGTGTTTTGTTTTTTGTTTTTTTAACAGGGGAATAGACATTTCTTTACAATTGAAACAAAAGCAAAGACACTTATTTTGTATCCGATACAAACTAGATTAGTAGGATTGATTGGTCGCTCTTGGTTTCAACCACTTGGGGCACCACACTGAATCAGTGCAGCTTCTTTCTACTACGGCCGGCAGGAAACGCGTGTTCTCTAGCCAATCAGAGGCTCAAGATTTCAGCGTACTGTGTTATCGCGAGACTTCGGATCTCCCTTCTCCCTTTTCGCTCCAAGTCCAAGATGGTAGGTGATGTTAGCAGAATTTTAAAGAAACGATTGATTGAGTATCCGTGGTCATCCTGTTAACTAAACCATCTTAGCTCCTCGATTGAAACATAAACTTGTTCCGAACACAATCAGTTTTGAAGTATCGCTATAATTATCAGTGATTTGGCTATGTTATTCATATTAGTTTACCGTGTTTTACACCGACATTGGCGTCGAACAGGCTACCGCTTCAATTCTTGAGATTGATTATAAACCCCTTTGAAAGGTGTCCATAACGCTTAACCTCACCAGAAATAATAGTGTACTAGACTGCCAAGTTTACATGTCTCTCCAAATGCTAACTTTTGTCGGAAGGACCTCTTGTCCATTTGTGTGCAGTGCCGTAATGATAGCAGTTAGCTGTAGAGCATCAACGTGTGTACCGGCCTATACTACACGTAGTGTGCCTTGAGCTGTATACGAGATGTATGTGCTTTAAGAGTTCTATTATTGTTTTTGAATAAATGTTAATGTGCCGGTAAATATGGTTTGACAGCTGTGGGCTTTGCTGTGCATAGTAAAACTGGAGATGTAAAAAGAGTCACCTACACACCAGACGTTTTAAATGAGTAAAGCTGATGCTGAAGAGTTTACATTTACATTATCTGTTTTCAAGGGAGTTGACATCAGGCACAACAAGGACCGTAAGGTGCACAGGAAAGAGCCAAAGAGCCAGGATATCTATCTGAGGCTCCTGGTCAAGGTAAATTATACTTGCAATTTATTCTGTGAAACAGTATTGTGTTTATTTGCATGTTATGTTCTGAGTTGATATCTTGAATATTTACGATCATAACGGCTAGATATTGGTTATACGTGACTGTTTTGTGGGTTTCCTACAGTTGTACAGGTTCCTGGCCCGCCGTTGTAATGCCCCCTTCAACAAGGTGGTCCTGAGGAGGCTGTTCATGAGCAGGACCAACAGGCCTCCCATCGCCATCTCCCGCCTGGTAAGTACTTGTCTCCACACATTTTCCACAACTATCAAATTTTCCCTTTTTGCCCTTACTAGAGAGATGTACCTTTTTTAAACTGTGCTAGATTAATGTATTGGCTCAGTATACTTCAATTTGATTGTGCCAATAAGAAAATGTGTTAAAGCTGTCAGTGTAATTTCTTCATAGAAAGTTGTGCATTCTGCTCGTATTGCCTCAGCATAGTTTCTTTTATGTGACTTTGTATTAAACATTTTTTAACTTAAATGAAAATATAAAGGAAAATGGCAGTTGATGGAGGCTTTGAGATGCAGTGGTTTTATTTGACCCTTGGCTGTTATTGGATCATCAGCATATGTTTCAAATATTAGATTTTTTAGGATTTGCTTGAATTAGCTATTACACCACTTAAGTGAAGTATTTTAGTCACACAAAAGTGTCTTGCATGTAAATTCTACTGCTGTTGTGCCATGCCTTATTTGGGAAAAAAGATATTGAGTGTGTTGGTTTCTGTTGTTGAACAAAAATATGTAATTTGGCTCGTTTGTTTTTTCTGTATCTTAGATCCGTAAGATGAAGCTGGCCGGCCGTGAGAGCAAAATTGCTGTTGTTGTGGGAACAGTCACTGATGATGTCAGGATTCAGGATATCCCCAAGCTCAAGGTAAATCTATCAAAGCTTTCCCATATAGATGTCAGCTTATTGACTGCTGCTGTAATGTTCTGAAATATTCCTGAAGTTCTGGTTGTGTCACATAGATCTGCGCTCTCAGGGTAACTGATGGCGCTCGCCGCAGGATCCTTAAAGCAGGAGGTCAGGTGATGACCTTTGACCAGCTGGCTTTGGCCTCTCCCAAAGGACATGGCACAGTGCTGCTGTCAGGTAACTGGTTTTTATATTTCCCCACATTTGTTTAAACAAATTACTTAAACTGTATAATGCAGGAAATTAAAATGTATTTCTACAAAACTGATTCATCCAATGATATTTTTAGTCGATATAGCAGGGCACATTATCCTGCAAGGATAGCTCACTTATACAAGTTTTGTCTAAGTAATTTGCCCTGAACATCAGATATCCACTATGTTGTCTTCTGCTCTCATGTGGGAATGTGAAAAACTGCTCACTTTAGGCAAGCATGTTATCTTTTTATTGTGGCATGGACACTGGCAAGTGTTCATGACAAATCAGAGAGTCAGTAATTTCAGCTTGTACATTGCATGCTTTGCGTTTTCATGTGGAGTAAGAACTTGACTTTCTGTATCGTTCCTTTTTAAACAAAAGAGTAACTAAAGGAATGCTGTGTATGTGCTGTTGAGGTGGCAGTTATCTTATTGTGCATTTATTCAGATTGTATTGTTTTACTGATCTTAGTGGGCAGAGAGGGACATTCAGTATGTTCTGGTGTTGAAGCATTATGTCTGAACCGTCATGTCATTAGCGCTAAAAAAATGTTTTAGATATCTTATCACAACTTCAATAGATTAACTAAACCATTGCCGACATATCTTGGGGTCATTCAACGCTTTTTTTAAGCTATATTGAAATACAAAGAATTTAACCAGATCAAAATAATTCTTCTTAAAGATTCAAGCTTAAATATTAATGTTCACTAATATCCTAAAGGCTTTTTTGGTAAAGCACTCTGCTGTATTTATTTGTATGAAAAGTGAATTGGTATGTTACATAAAGTTTTGATTGAAAGTATATTTGTAAAATGCAGAAATTTTGTAAATGAGAGATGAAAATGACTTGGAAGTTTTCCATGAAGACTGACAACTTTCTTTTGAGATGCTTTGTATTATTTGTATACACATCTAAACCTTTGTTTGCATCACAGGACCCCGCAAGGCCAGAGAGGTGTACAGGCACTTTGGAAAAGCCCCTGGAACCCCTCACAGCCATACCAAGTATGTATACATAAAACGATCCGTTGAACCAAGTAGTATATTTTTATGTTTGTTTGTTTTTTCCAGCCGTTCATAGCTTTTGAAAAGAGAGATGCTCTTTAAAAGCTAAAACGAGGAGCTAGATCATGCACAATCTTATAAATTACGTAGTCCTTCCTTTTATTTCCTTTTCTGAGGAGATTGTGTATCTGTACGATACTTTGTAGACTTGTTTGTCCATTTAAGTATCTTTATTGTAGCAATAATACATTTAAAAGCCCTCGATTGTAAGCATTTTATAAACAAAGGTTTTAGGTTGTAAGATGATTTGTCAGTTGGATAATTTTGTATTCAGGTTTGGTTTAAAGAAACTGCCGTACCTATTTAATGCATTATAAAAAATATTTTGACACAGACTTCAATTTAAAAAAAACAACCCCAAAACGGTTCACGCTGGATTTAATCTGCAAAACCATGGGTTTCTGAAAAGTCCAGTTAAAAAACTTATCAAAGAAAGTTACTATCAACGCTCATTGTTCACCCAGCAGTGCTGGTGAAAATACGTCTGCAGTAATTGTCTTGTGCATCTGGTTTAAAGGGCTACTTTTTAAACTCTAAATGAGATAAGATTTTAACATGTACAATTTCCAAATGCTCTGAATTGAGATAAATTTATCTTTTGCTAAAATGTTTCATTAAATTCCAGCACTTTGTCAGGTGTTTACACTAATGTAAATAAGTGTGCTTTGAAATGTTTTATTCAAACACTTAAAAGGTATAATGTTTCATTTAGTCTAATAAATGCTAGAAATCCCCAATAATTAAGTTCTAAAAAGATAAAACTTTAAATTGATGTTAAAGGTAGCGTTATGATGTCGTGTTTTCTTCTTTATCTAATCGTTTTTTCTTTTTTCACCCCCCTCTTCCAGGCCCTATGTCCGCTCCAAGGGCAGGAAGTTCGAGAGAGCCCGTGGTCGCAGAGCCAGCCGTGGCTACAAGAATTAGTCTGTGTTTTTGTTTTCCATGCAGTCTGACAAATAAAAGTGGCTGTACAAAAACAGTGGTCTTCTGTGTTTTTATTGAGCAACTACCTGTAGTTAATGAGATCGCTTAGAAGTAGATGATAGTACTTTTATATATTGTTCGTTCTAGGACTTTAGTGTAAACTTACATGATCAATCTTTTGATAAGCGTTCATCAGTTGGTCAGATAAACGACTTGGCCCGGAAGTAGTGGTCTGTCAATGATTGGAGAATGTCGGTGGGTGTTGCAATGTTTTCCTTGTCGTCATTGGATTTCCTCTCTGCCGCTCAGACCCACTGCTGCTTCGTGTCCAGACACTTCCTACATCTAGCTACAGTTTTCACAGCTCGCGACTAACTCGTCGTGAAGGGGGAGACAAGATGAGGTAATATTGGGGTTTGTTAAGTCTTTCGTTATATTCAATTTGGGTTCTACTAACATCAACAATTAATATACTAAGTTTTAAAAAGTGGTCAATAATCATATAACTCTTGATAGTCATAACGTCCGTTGGCTAACTCGCAAATTAAAAACCTAAAAATTATTAATGAAACATGAAATTTCAGCTGCGGGTTTTCATTATAATGGGTGTATCGTTTTCTAAGTTCTAAGGGAATAACATTTGAATGGTTTGGTAATCTGGCTTGTAATGAGGCTACACGTCAGGTAGCAAACAGCTAGCCATGGCTAACTGACAACGCTGTGCTGCTCTTGACAGGCAGCAGTTTACAGCAGCTAACGTTAAAACTCTGTCTCTCTTCATGTGCTAGCTCCCTTTTTAATAGGTGTCAATTCGTTCCTTGTAGCTTTAAACACCTTTAGATTTTCTCAAAGGTTTCAACGTCAACGAAAGTGCTTCCTCAGCCATACTAAAAATGAGAAAACTGTTTTAGTGAGTTAACTGGCTAATAGCCTGTCAGGCTGCTAGCTGGCATAGGTGGACAACATCGATCAAAGTTTGCTGGTGAAATTGCATTTAACGAAGACCACCAGACTGTTAGCCAAGCTATTGACTAGTACTATTGCTACAAGCTACTTCTAAGCAAGTTTCCATTAGCCTAGGAGGATAAATGTTTTCGTGTACAACCTAACTGCAACTTGACCAACATACTCCACTGCAGCTTCATTGTGTGGGTGACAAATTTAGCCTGCTTGTGTTATTATTTCTGGGTGTCCCCACCCTGCACTTCAAGGACGTAAGGTGCAACAATAGGCATCAGTGAGGTACTTTTCTGTTTTATCAGAACAGGACATCAGCCAAGTATTGATTTGGTGTGTATTACAGCTTGGATAATGTTTCCTGGCTGTCAAAAAACTTTTAAAGATGCGACCAGGCTGTTAAGGCATACCAAAGTCCCACAGCGGAAGTCCAATAATTATATTCAGACTTGCACAAGTCTAATGATCCGGACTCTGCTGACATGGAGCCTCAACATTACTAGGCTATAAGCCTTTAACAAAGATAATTTTATAAGAGTCAGAAATCATAGAAACAGTGACATAGAAATATAGCTTTTTGTGTGTTCTAACACTGTTTCTCATTCAAATACATTTGAGCCAATTTTTTTGTTGAGATAACTCCAAGACTGTGAAATTCTATTGTGTATTGCTAAGCCTTAAAAAAAAAAAGCAGTACAATTTAAGCCAGCAGTCCAAAATTCAGATTGTGAAATATGCACTTAGTCTCAAAATCCTGTTACACAAAAGCCCTGATTATGCAAATGGCAGCCAAATTGTGGTCATTTCATCCTCTCGACAAATAATGTGGTGTCTCAGCAAGACAGCTAAGGATGTGTGACTGTGAGTCAGTTCAGCGCAGACACACCTAAGGTCAATGAGCGTGATGGATCTTGAATTGCTTCACCCTGTGAGCTTAATCTCTTCCTCTTATCACCGTTATCTTCTGTACTTGCTGCACTCTGTGTGAAAATTTGATGTAGAATTGTTTTCCTTTGTTGACCTGGTCCAGGTGGACCAGAAGTACAGACTTATTCAGTTAACTTACTTTAGAGTTGTCTTTAAAAAAAAAAGGATAAAATAAATCATAATTTCCTAACTATCTTCTCTGAAAATACTTACAGTGGGATTACCCACATGTAGGGATGATGCTGTTTTTTTTATTTAGCAGTTTACCAGATGCACACTGACAGTTGTCCTCTTTTTTCTCCTCCCCTCATACAGGAACAGAGATCTTTGGGAGGGAACGTGAGACACTAATGAAGGACATTAAGATGACATAAACTAGGGACTTACCTGGAACTCTCCCCATTGTTTGTCTTTTGTTTAGTTTCTCATTCTTTTCTTTTTTTCTTTGTTATTTTCTTTTCTTTTGATGTTGTTTCAGTACTCCTTAATGAGTATTTCTTTGGAAAACATCAAGTATATCACACTACTGTCTTGGAGACTGGCCTTGTCACTCCTCCTGTCTGCCTCTGATATATCACTGAGATTTAAGATAGCAATAGAGGTGTCAAAGGTCTTGGAAAAACTTGCACTTATCTTCGTGGCATTAATTACACTTCAGGTTGCACTTGCCATGCAACATACTTTATAAAAAATCTTGTGCATTCACTTGATTTAATTGTTTTAGCCTCCTTGTGTAAACAAGGTGTGTTTCATTGTCTTATTCATACTTAATTGATCTTTGTTTTAGTGCAATTAAGAGGTTCAGTTTTGTTCATTTTTATAATTATTTAAAGAGTTGTTAATGTAAAATAGCTGCTCTGCTGCCTCATTGTTAGCAATAAAGGCAGCTTTAAGTTGTAATTTGAACTTGTTTTTATATGCAATTTTAGTGATGAACACATTTTGTTTAAATGTCTGATTTAACATCAAGTCCTGTTGTTGTATTGCAAGTATTGCCTGTCCATTTTTCATCTGGCAGGAAACTATATAAGCTGACAGCTCTTAAGATCAAACTGTGATGGGAGATTCTATCTGTGACACAAATACCCATTTTCACTGGATGATTACACTATACAATTAACTATATAAACTGGAAGGAGTTCTTTCTTTTCCCCTTTTCAAATGAAGATCTAACCTGAAATGGACACACAGGAAGGAAAGTTTATTTTTTGTGAAATTGCCTGAAAGACAAAAATCCAGATGCGTTTTTATTTTTCCCTGTAAATCTTGAAGTGCTGACACTCTTCGAGCTTCTAACTGCTGACAAATCTACTGTTAGGTTTATCGAACTGGTAAATATTATCCTTTTAAACAGTGAGGATGCGATCTCCAGATCCTTCTTCACCTTCTCCAGCAGAAGCCCTCCTTCATGGTCAGTTTGCAAGCTGGGGATCGGGCAGTAACAGCAACAATAACAGCTGCCCTAACAGCCCTGGCGGTCCAAGAGGGCTCTCCCCCGCTGCCTCCCCAACTCCAGCTCCAGCATCCAATTATGCCTTGACCCTAACCCACACCCACATACACATTCAACGGCTGTCTCCACGGCCAGGAAAGGAAGCCCGTCTCCTGCTGCCTTTATCAGAATTGGTTGGGTGCAGCTGTCCTCGTTCTCCTGCGCCTCCTCTGCTGGTGCTGTATTGGTACCCTCCAGGGAAACGACGGAAGGGGGTGTCACGGCGCCGACAAGTGAGGGCCTATCTGGCTGAAAGCAGGCCTGAAGCTGAGAGGTGGTCAGCTGCTGTGCAGTGTCTACTCAGAGGTGTGACCGTCACTGCTGAAACTGGTGAGTGTGTGTGTTGGTTCATGATTTGAGTGGCACATTAACTGCATCATACTGATGTTTTAAGAGGTTTTCATGTCTCTGTGTTATGAAGTAATTGTAGGGATAGATGACTTTCTAGAGATTTAACATGTATGAATGTGAACCCAACAAGGCCACAGTGTCTGATTTAAGACAAATGTTTCTTCCAGGGTTCTTTTCCCTCCGCAGTGAATCTTTTAGTCTGTAAAACACTGCCAGTTGTGTGAAAACTGGCTACAAGCTGATATCATCAAATGTCTTTCAGACATGCGGTCCCAAACCCAAAGAATTAAACATATCATTATGAAACTGAAAGTAATCTGGTGTTTTTAGCTTGATTTTTTTTCCTTTCTCTTCCCCAAAACTTCCAGCAACCTCAACCCAAAGTTAACTCTGTTTCTGACCTTTATCATAGATAAATTGTCCTGTTGAATGGCTTTATCTTTTTCTAATAACATAGGTAGCTTACTGGTTCTAAGTTGTTGGTCTGAACTTTATTTGTCTCCGTGAAAGAGTCTTGAACTCACAATTTAGCTTTGATTTACAACTCTTTTGTAAATGCTTGCTAAGTATAGCTAAATGCCACGGCGTTTCAAGGCCTTCCTGTATGTTCGGCACTCACATTTGGTCTTTGAAAGAACAAACGTAGTCGTCGAGCATCCACCAAAAAACAATGGAAGATTAACACTAATACACACTAAGAAACACACATATCCAGGGTAACTGTTTATTTTCTTTATTTTAAGTGTCTAGATCTTTCCTCTGAGTTTATTTTATCTGCTACTCTGCTTCTTTATTCCTTCCCTTATCTGTCCTGGACATACGGTCTGCATCATTCAGTGTCAAATGTAAAGATAGAGAGGGTGGAGCCGCTGCTGCGGCTTGCCACCCCTTCCCTTTGCCATATTCCCTAGGCTTAGTTATCAAACAGATAACTTTTTATTGTGTACTTTCCCTGGCTGTGGTTTTATTTCTTCCTGTTTTTTTTTTTCCTTGCTTGTGCATCATAAACTTAACCCGCATCTCCATCTTTCATTTGTCCCATCACCTCTTTGGACTTGATGTTTAACCATAAATTCTTTCATTAGTCTAAAATCGTCACTTCACGCTTCTTGCTCCAACAGTGGAAGGGGTGAAAAATGGCACAATTTATTTTCATTTCATCTCAGTCCTTTTTTTGCCTTGTCTTATCATGTTTCAGTCACAATTAGATGAATATTCATGTCACTCAGTGTTTCTAAAGAATCACGGTGTTGTTTCTTCTGCTGGTTGGTCTTACAGCTGTGCTTAGTTGTTTACTCCTTTGGTCTTGTTTGTTGCATAATCCAGATTTAACTGCAAATGCAGCCCTTTCATCTCTATCCCTGCAACACTGGCATCCGTCCTTATCAGACTAAATCTTTTGAGTTTACTATTGCTTAAAATATTTTTTTTCCTTTTTTTTCTTTTTTCTTTTTACTGTTTTTGTACATTTTGGTGACCCATCGTATGAATCCAGAGGTTAATTGGCCACTAATACCAGAAAAATGTGTTATTACTATGTATCTGAAATTAAATGATTAACAGACATGCATGCATGTCAACTTTGTGCAGGGTGAAGTAGATCCTGTGAGGTGAAATGAAAGAGGCTCAATTAGTTAAATGCATTCAAAGTCCAGGGTTGGGCAACGCTGTAATCAGAGCTTAGCTTATGTCCCAATTTACCGTCTCTGAAAATCTGATGAAATTTTTTTTCCCCTCCGTCCTGAACAAAAATTGTGTGGGTTTAATACTCATCCATGCTGCTTTTTCTTTGTCTTGCAGAATTTTCAAGAAGTCTGCTACCTCGTCCTAGGCGACTGCTGTTATTGGTCAATCCGTTCAGTGGAAGGGGCCAAGCGATGCAGTGGTGTCAGACCCACATCCTGCCAATGATTAGAGAGGCCAACATCAGTTACAACC
Source organism: Atherinosoma microstoma (assembly GCA_037177055.1). Classification (NCBI taxonomy): domain Eukaryota; kingdom Metazoa; phylum Chordata; class Actinopteri; order Atheriniformes; family Atherinidae; genus Atherinosoma; species Atherinosoma microstoma. Next base: position 12,763,819 of record JBBBVU010000006.1, on the reverse strand, counting down.
TCATCCAGACAGGTAACACAAAAACAAAAGCGGTCTCATGTGGTACATGCTGTACATAAGACGGATGTTTTTAACAAGTATTTATTAATCTTATCGCAGAACGTCAGAACCATGCCAGAGAGCTTATCAGAGAGATACCACTCTCAGAGTGGGATGGCATCATCATTGTGTCTGGAGATGGTTTGCTGCATGAGGTGAGGTGTTCCTGTCGTAGAACTAAGCATTATGAAATACATATGTGTTTCCACCGATGTGATTGCCTTAATTTTTCTGTGTAATTTTTCTCTAGGTAATTAATGGACTGATGGAGCGCCCAGACTGGGAACAAGCAATAAAAACACCTGTTGGTATTCTGCCCTGTGGCTCTGGGAATGCGCTGGCTGGTTCCGTCAACCACCATGCAGGGTGAGTGTTTCTTTCATATATGTCTGCAAATTGTGATATCTGTGAATGGAAAATAAATTTCAGCTCAGCTTAAAGTGTCACATTTAGGAACACATCTCTCTGTATTTTGGGTAGCTGCATTTTTCTTAAAAGCTGCTTCCAGTTATGTTAAAGTGTAATCTGAAATCTTAAGTTTTTCAAATGTTGTTTTCTGTTGTTGATTTCTGAAATCTGTAGTCTGTGTGTGTTATCCATTATTGATGTGTTGTGTAATTAAGGGCCACAATGGTTTGCTGATAATGGTTGCTTTGATGTAATTAGGTCATCGTACACCACTAGATAAAATTGTTTATGGACTCAGTGTCTTTAGTCTCTACACAGTACATGCATCACGTGTTTAGGGACCATCTTGCAGCATACTTTTAACTCAAACAGCAGAATTAAAGCAGATTAAAAGATTATGAACGTGTAGATTTATTCTACAGAAGAGGTCGAACTGATATCACAACAGATACAATTTGGGCATTTGGGTTCTTTTAGGCACCATATATCTCAGTCCATTTTATCTGACATAAGAATGAATGAATATATCTTTTGATATATCTGCTGCAACTTTGAAAAAAAAAGCTGGGTTTTTATTTTTTTGGTAATCAGGAAATCTGATTAGGCACAAAGCTAACCAGACAACAACTGTGGCAGGTATAGATAACTGGAATATTCTCCACAAGACTAGGTTAGTTCTAATACAGTTATTTTTCTTATTTTCATGTATCTCTCTCAGGTATGACATGTGCCTTCGGGAGCCCCTCCTGTTGAACTGCTGCTTTCTGCTCTGTCGAGGCGGTATCCGACCCATGGACGTGATCTCCGTGACAACAAGCCCCTCTCCCTCCAACAACAGCCGTCCCGCAGCACCCAGGAGGCTGTTTTCCTTCCTTTCTGTTGCCTGGGGCTTTGTGTCCGATGTGGACATTGAAAGTGAAAGGTGTGTGAATAACTAATGCTTCAAGTCATCACTAGTTACTAGGAGCAGTGGGCTGCCATTTTTCTGCTGCCCAGGGAGCAGTAGGAGGGTTAAGGGGCCCACAGTGGTTCACCTCTGTTGCCAGCCCGGGGACTTGAGCCCAGGTTCTCCAGACCCATCTTTGTAACCACTAGGCTACCACTCCCCATAAAATTATGTGGCATTACTTGGTTTGATTACAAAACATGGGTTCACTTTAAATGTTTTCTTATTCTAGGTATCGTGGCCTGGGATCAGCTCGCTTCACCCTGGGCACCTTAGTGCGCATTGCTTCACTTCGATCTTACAAGGGTCGTCTGTCCTACCTGCCTCCCTCTGTTGTCACTGCATTTCCAGACGGCACGCCTCCTCCACCACGGAGACCCCTCTCCCGCAGTATCACAGAAGGCCTGGAGGGCTTCTGCCGAACACCTATCCATCGAACTTGCTCTGATATGGGCATCAGTGAGCAGAGGAGCCTGCGTAAGGGGGAAGGAGAGAGGGAAAAGGAAGAGAGGCAGAGACAGAGAGAGATGAGAAGGGAGAGGGCCAGGGGAGGAGGAACTGGTGTAGTGAGAGCAAGCAGTCTTGCAGAAGACAGAGAGAGGGAAGGGGAGATGGAGATGGAAGCAGAAGAAGAAAAATCAGGAACATGTTCGGAGAGGTCCGGGACAAGTTCTGAATCCAATGAAAGGGATGAATGCAATATGGGAAAGGAAAAAAGGTTGGAGAGGATCAATGATCAAAGGGAAGATGAGCAAGAGACTGGAGAGATGGAGGAGGAGGATGGAGGGAAAGATGGGGAAGGCAGTGGTGGTTCTGTAGAGGGGGAAGGAGTGTTGCATGCAAGAGAGCTGGGCGAGAACTATGGGGTAGACATGGGGCGGGAGGCAGATGAAGAGCCAGAAGGTTGTGTCAATTACCAGGACAGCCTTCAGGAATCCAGAAAGATGGTAAGAAAGAATTCAGCTCCTTCAAGTCAGATAGCCAACGCTCTAATCAACCAGCCTCTTAGTCAGGAGGTCAACACAGATCCTGAAGCATCATATGGAGTGGAGGGCATGGATCTGAATGGAACCTACTTCCAGAAAGAGACATACCCACTGGATGTGGCTCGTGAGCGATCTCTCACCATCTCCTCTCCCTTTCGTCATTCTCCTTTCTCTTACAAGCAGAAGGCCTTGGACCAAAACCAAAATGCCTCTCGCCCGAGGCCCCTCTCACTCCTCCAGCACTCCCACACAAACTCCCTCCCCCCTAAACTCCCCTCTCTCTCCCTATCTCCCACACCCCCCTCTTCTCCTTCTTGTGCCTCCCCACACTCATCATCCTACCTCGCTCCCCGTCCAAATACCCCAAATTCCAGCTCGCCATCTCCCTCTTTACGCACACCGTCCTCATCTTTTAACTTTGACATTGCCGAACCAGCAGGACCCTTCAAGAACCGTCCATTTGTCTCGCTGCCTTTAGATTTACCAAGGGATGGCTTGCTACCCCCTCTTGACCAACCCCTTCCCACTAGAGACTGGGTCACCATTGAGGGGGACTTTGTCCTGGTCTTGGCTCTGTATCAGACCCACCTCGGCGCTGACCTCCATGCCGCACCACAGGCCAGGTTTGACGATGGGCTTATCCATTTGACATTTGTGCGGGCAGGGATCTCCAGAGCCACCCTACTCAGACTGTTCTTTGCCATGGAACGAGGAACCCACCACTCCGTCAGCTCGCCGTATGTGAGCCATGTGACCTGCAAGGCCTTCAGGTTGCAGCCTCTGTCTACACGAGGAACACTCACTGTGGATGGAGAACTTGTGCCCTATGGACCGCTCCAAGCACAGGTCAGAAAGAATAATAATAGCTCTTATTAGCCAGTTTAACTGTCAGTGAATGCTAGAATTTATGTAGTAACTGTGTGATCAAATAGGCTTTTGCTTTGTACCAAGTATTAATGATGTGATGTTGCATCCATTACTAATAATGTTTTTGTTGATCTCTCTATATTTTGCAGGTCCATCCTTCCATGGCTCGTCTCATTGTTGGTGACTCTGGAGTGCAGATTACCAGGTTTTAATCAGGGATTGGTTGAGTTGAATGACATATCAGCACTCTACTGAATTATTTTATCTCTGCTGCCGTGAATACTCTAAGGGGCAGTACCTTAGACACCTAAATTAGCAAGGATTGCTGGAACTGCTTTTTTTGGGGGGGATTAACAAAAGGGATAACTTACCGAGCCACGCATCATTGGAGAACGACTGCAGGGATTAGTACTGAATTTGAAAATGGATGAAAAAATGAGCTTCATTGCACAGATGGTCAATCACGCTCAGCGTACCCTGAGAAGCATGACAGCTGCACAGTTGTGGATAATAAGAGGGAAAGGCAATCGAATGTTTTGGTTGTCTTGATGCAGATAGTGCATGTGTTGGATGTATACATATTAGTATGCATGCAAAAAAAAGCACTACCTGACTTTTGCCTTACATAGGGATGATAAGAAAACAGATTAATTTCCAAGAAGGTTGTTTTAAAATGTGGAAAGCTATTAAAAAATACTGAGATTCACTGGGGCCAGCTCTACATGAAAATGATCCTCCATTCGTTATCTTCAGCCTCACCTCTGCCAATGCCTAAATGTTTAAGTATAAAACTTCAGTCCTCAAATGAATGCCTTATCTGACACTGTACAGTTCAGTTGTACCTTTGCCTGTTCTTTCTTACATAAGGAACCTAAACCTTATCAATCTCTGTCCACCTATGAGATTACATTAGCTATATAAAAGCAGTGCTATTCTTGTATATTTAGACAATTCATTGTGCCAACTGGAAACTGTTATATTTAAACATGTCACTCAAACCACTGTTAAACAGTGGAGGAAGTGGCTTTAAGTACATTTTTGGTGCAAATAAATCAGTGTAGAACAGCAAGAAGAAACTTTTTAGGATCATTACATGATAAGGAGAAATGGAACCGTTGAGCGGTAACCAGCATTGACATGTTTGGATTCTGACTGTTTTCCTTAGCCAATAGATGCACACTGCTAGAGATGTCAGTGATATCAGTCTTTGCAACATATTGAACATAAAAATGATGTTGGGAAAAAAATCAATGCTTTTAACCACTTTGTTTTTAAAAAAAAAAACCCAACAAAAACAAATCCAGAGCTTTAGTCTTCAACACTATTTTATGTCTAGAATATGCAACTATCTACGAATCATTATTGTTGACAGTATTTTCATGACATCACATGCCTCAGTTTATTAAGAAGTAGTGCATTTATTTTGCACAAAAACTTGAGTTGATGAACAAATTTACAATACTAGATGCATTTTAATGTTTACATACTAACTACATAACCTAGCCAGATGTGTTCCGTTTCAGAAAGTGGATTAGTTAGCTTGAATAGCCCAGTCCTGAAGTTTAGGAAATAAATGCCATTAGTTTCAATGTCTAAAAATTATTAAATGCTGCAATTTGAACACTCACAGCTGTTGAAATAAGGACTGGGTGTTTACAAAAAGCATTTAGAAAAGGCAAAAAAAAGGAGACGGCACTAAAATGTAGTGCTGTATTGTCAGATATTCAATAATTAGATTAGATTGAGGAAAAAACAAATTGCACTGTGAGGAATTTTCCTACTGCCGAGACAGTCTGTAAAGTAAGTCACAGACTGATAAGTAAAATGAAAATCGGCTAAGAACAAAAGTTCTTCCAAATAATAACATAAAATCTAACGGCAGACTTTGGAGCCTGACTTGTCTTTTTAAAAACTAATTTTATCTTAAGACCTGCTGACAGACTTGGTCTGGAATAAGAAAAAAAAATTTAGCATGTGCAATGTATCAATCCGTAAAATCATGTGCCAAATGCTTGGATCATCATCAACATACTGTATGTCTTGGTCAGACCTGGACAAATGAATGCCTTTGTATGATAAGCCTGTAAATTCTGGCTGTTGATCATGAACTGTTTAAAACTGCAAAAAAAATTCTGTAAAACTTGTTGCTCACCAAGATGTTTTTTTCTGCTTTTGCCCCCCCCCCCTTTTGAGTGCACAGTGCAGCTAGAATGCCACTGTGCTTACACATCTACAGAATATGAGTATAAGGTTTTCAGTCTAGGCTTGTAATAGTACCAAATAGGAGAATCTATATACACTTTAAATGGGGAATTAGCCAAAATGTTTACTCTTGATGCTTAGAAGCCCAGATATGACTTGTTTACTTTCCTAAACCTGTTGTCATCTATGGCCATAGTGGGGACCATGGTGTTATTAACCTATTTGATATGACAGTGTTGGGGTATAACTCCCAAGTTGATAATGCCATTAAAATGTCTGTAGAGGACTACCTGTAATGAAATTGTAATTATTACTAAATCGATGAAAATATACACATAATGTACAGTTAATAGTTACATATGGTTTCAAATAAATGTAACTTCACAAGTTTGTCTGGTTTAAATTGATGCTTGGTTTAAAAAAAAAAAAAAAAAGTATTGTCTCTAATGTGTCTTGACACTATAGGTCTGAGCTCTTGATTTAATCAGCAGCAATAATTTTAAAGTATTTGTAGTTACTCATCTGCATCTCTCTTATGCTTAATAATAATAGGTTTCTGCCTAACATTTTCAGGAGAAGTCCCTCCTTTTAGACACTTGCATAGGTTCCTTTAAGACATAGATTTTTCTTAAAAAGAATTGACCATGCATCTTTAGGCTCAGTTACCCCAGAGTTGATTAAATCTCTGACACAAACGGTGTTAAGGTTGAAAACCAACTACGAAAGATTTCCTCTCTGAACTCGATTTCAATATTTCCCTACTCCAACACCTGACTCAAATGAATGTCATTGTGCAGAACTTGTTAAAAAAGTAAAGAAGGGAAACATTGAAAACCTGCAGGACAACAGCCCTCGAGGACTGACTTTGGACACCCTTGGAAGGGTACAATATTGGTAGATGTGTCACAAAGTACTGATTTTAGTCCAATTTGGAAAAACTAACAATATTGTAGGATCCCACATGTTTGAATGGGATGAAGCATGTAAAGGAAATGAGTGAGCATGGCGGGATACATTTGTCTCGCATTAAAGAACTGAACTGCTTATGATCACCTGACACAATCAGAAGCACCAGCATCCATTACAGAGGCTCTGTTGTTACATCAGTATGTTTAATAAATCAGAGATTTTATTTTAAAGATTTCATATCCAGTGTCTGTCTGTGTCTCACTTTTCTTGTGTACTGTGATCAGTTGTTTAAAATTTTTAGTTTGTAATCATGAGAAACCCTAAATATCTAAGAATGCAGTGATGTTTCATGAAAAATGTAGCTCTTAAATGAACGAGCTGAAGTTACATAATTAGTGTAACCCTCTCGTGGTTCTTTTTATTCAATAAATCTACATTCATGCCAAACTTGAAAATATACTTTTCTATCTACTCTCGAAACATCACTTCATTGTATTTTGAAAAACAACTGACCGGAAGTACATATATCGACAGCCAGATGCCGCTTCCGGTGTCGCCACCTTCTTTGTCTCCGGCCCAACATTTCGACACTAAGGGTTGTCTTTATTTCTTTTTGGTTTTGAGGATATATTTACACATATATCCCAAATTTTCTAACGTTTAATGACACTCGACTCTGATCTATTTATGCCTAAAAGTAAAACGCCAAAAATGGATGACCTGGACTACAGTAAGTGGGCTTACTAAGTCGCTGTTTTGCATTGACTATCTTCGCTAACAGTGGCTAGTACTGTAGCTTGTACCTCAGTTAAATGGCTCGGGTTCGATGAATTGTCTTGTTAAATATATGATAGAAAATAGCTTACCATATACCCTTGTCCGTATATTAACTAGAAATACAAGTTAACGATAAACTGTATTTGGTTGAAAACCAACCCAAAGAAACGTTTTAGCTTAGCAAAGTAAATATTGATTTTGTCGGTTATGCTAACTTTACAGCTAATGTTGGCGGACATTTAACAGTCCAGCTTACCATTGTGTTACACAAGGTCTTGTAAATTTATATGTTTCCACGAAACCTCCAACTAAACGGCTCTAATTAATGTATAGGCTGCTGTTCTGTGACTCAAAACATCATTGATCCAGACTGTGGGCGTGGTTGCTGGTGGTGTAGAGCAGCTGCTTGTTTTTCAGAGTAAACTTGGGAGGTTTTGCTAATCAATACTTACCACAACATTCTGCGATTAGCTCTTTTTTTTTTATCTTTCTTTATTCTTTTTTGTTTGTTTTGTTTGAATAAATACAACACAAATATCAGGCTTTGTCCTCCAAAAATGATCAAACTGCATGTCAGCATCTTTCTAAAAAAGTTCTAATATAGTGATAATGATAAACGTGGTAGGTAGGGATGGGCACAATTAATTGACGATTGATTAAGAATTTCATCGATGACATTGTTTTTTAATCGAAAAACCTAATGCATCTTTAGACTGGTGCTGAAGTTGTATGTGAGCGCATATTTTCCAGTGTAACCATTGAATGAATCCAACTTAACTGCTACAAGAGTCGTCCATCTTGTAATAAAGATCAAAATGAGGAAACATGCAGGATTTTTTGTACGTTCCCTGCACTTTAATATAGCCTATAAATACTGGTTTTCAATATAAAAATATAAATGATTAATTGAAAGTCGATCGTTAATTCTCTTGTCACGATTAAGACAATTTAATTCAATGCCCACACATAGTGGTAAGAATGCTTTTTTGCCTGCTTTACCTGAACTTGGAGTATTATGGGCGTAATAGCTCTGCAGTATTGCGAACCTGATTTTGATCATAATGTTTAGTGATGAATGACTGTTCATTTGGAGTTTGTAGTCTTAAGTACATTGTTTACTTAAATTTGCTACTATGTTTCTTGTGCAAATGATCTAACATCACTTTCTAAAGCAGTTACAACACACATTTTACATTATAACTTTTGGGTTGGTTTATATATCAATTTGGCTGTTAAACACAACTGTTGATGCCTTCAAAAAACATGTACATATGTCTATACACTGCTAAAAAAATTAAGGGAACACACAATCATTACCATGTAACTCAGTCAGTCACACTTCTGAGATATCAACCTGTCCAGTTAGGAAGTAACGTTGATTGTGTTTCAATTTAATCTGCTGTTTTGCAAATGGTAGAACAGACAAAGGGTGGGAATGAGAGGCAATTAGCAAGACAACACTGACGTGTACTTCCTCCAGTTAGTTGTCTATGCAAGTTCCCTGAAATGATGCAAGTTTCTGACCCTTTTCTGGATTAATCAACTGCTGATTTTTGAATTTCGGACTTTAGATTAGTGTGGACATTATTGGTTTGACCTCTGTCTGGAAAAGTTTTGGATTTGGATTCAGGATTTTGGTCTTGGAACAGGTCGCATACTGGCGAGCTGTTTTGCTATTACAGCCGAGCTGCTGGCCATCAGCTGATTTTTGTTGTCTGTTGTAGCTGTATATTTAGCCTTTATAATGGGGCCCAAAAAGACTTTATCTCCTGACTAAGTTGAGGACATAAAGAAGTCACTCGACCTCTTGGCGGATGAAGTTACTGCTGTCAAACTGCAGCAGAACACAATTCTGACTTGGGTTGAAGAAGTCAAGATTCTGCGATTACAGAATACCGAGAAGGGCAATAAAATCAAGACTTGGAGAAATTAATCGTGTCGCTGATCTTGAACAATACACCAGAATGACCGATATAATTGTCTCTGGGCTGATCATTAAACCGCGGTGGTGGAGGAGTCTGTGGGGAACGGAGGGGAAGCTACCGAGTCGGAGCAGAACTACGTGGTGGTGGCCTTTCTCAACTCCAAGGGGATGAAAGTGGACAGCAACACTATTGAAGCATGCCACCCTTTGCATATGAGAAATAAAAGTGATCAACCAGCCATTATAATGAGATTTATAAATAGAAAACACAAAGGGAGAAACCTGAAAGGAACCAATGTCTACCTAAACGTTTAACAAAACAGAATGCAGACATTGCCAAGAAAGCACATATCCTGAGGAAACTAAAGAAAATACAAGCCTCCTGGACCTCGAACTGTAAAGTATTCATAAAGCTGAACGGAAATCCGGAAGAAGTAATGGTACTTGTAATCGGAGATTTCCAGGAGCTGGACAAATTTGAACATCACCACTAGTAGAAGCATGGATTAATTCCAGTCAACCACATCATCCATCATCATGACAGACAATGAAATAAACAGATCAGATATTTCTGGAAACAACTATCAGATAACACATAGTGATAGTAACAGTATTATGGGATTGAAAACATATGAATATACAGATTATAACCCACGGGATATTCAAGACGGAATCGATCAACAGAATAACTTTTTCAATCATATTGATAATAATTGCTATTACTTTACAGAGGATCATTTCGTCGCCTCCATTTGTATGGATCATAACATCTCCATAATTCACTTCAACAGTAGAAGCTTGTATGCAAATTTCAGCAATAGACAACAGTATTTGACACACTTTAGCCACTCATTCAGCATCATTGCAATATCTGAGACTTGGATGAAACCAGATAAGGGAA
>JBBBVU010000006.1:12717495-12728598 GCA_037177055.1 Atherinosoma microstoma | reverse complement strand
ACTTTTTTCTACCATTCATATATGTTATCACATATGCTCAGCTTGGCATTTCATCAATGCGATTATGTAAAGTAAAAGTCTTAGAAATAATACCATATTTTCATTAAAAGTGTTGAGAGGAGAGATAGCACTGTATGAGATGCAAAGACTTGTTTAAAGATCACTTCTGTCTGGCCTTTCTAATTATCTATTCAATTGGAAGTTTTAGCAGTAAAACTAGGCAAGTTTATATGTATAGCACATTTCATGTACAAGACAATTCAATACTTTTAAATAAATTAAATAAAACAGAAGAAAAAAGAAAACTAGCGGTCACATTCAATATCAAACCATTTGTTTTGCATTTTATTAACAAAACCTTTTTTTGTTTTTGATTCAGTGTAGGCTATAGACATTTACACAAACAAAATGAGGATTGAACAAATACTTCATGACAAATAAATTGGGTCTTTATGTTGGATAATAAAAAAAAATTGAATACAAGTAAACAATACACTTTAACAAAATGAGAAAATCCTAGTAATTACAGTTTCAAATCAACTTTTTCTAACAGCATGAGTGAATAGTGAACTTGTGAACCCAGAACAAACTCTCCTTACAGTACATGCAGCACAGGCAGCCTGCTCAGCTACACGTCTCCCTAAACCCTGGACCTTTTCCACCACATTAAAATCTCCACAGCACCTTCATTTTTTACATTAGTCTTTAATCTTTTTGCTCGGTTTATTGCAGTTAAATGAAAGGCCTGGCTGTGTCCATGCGAGGCCTCCTCCTCCACCACCACCACCACCTCCTCCTCCTCCTCCTCCTCTGAGAATGGGGAGCAGGAATGTGTGATGGGCCGGGTGTATGTAGGCCAGTGATAGGCCTGCCTGTGCCGCTCTGTCTTTGGCTTAAAAAGTTCAAGTCATTATTCTCCTCCTGCTGCTATTCAGACAAAGTCCTGTTGGCTCATTGTTATTCTGGCCGAGTGAGAGAGGGACTCGGAGAATAGGAGGCTGAGAGTGGTTTCCAACGGCAGGGAGCTGGTTGTACTGGTGGAGGTGGTGGTCTTGGTGGTTTTACTGGCCGGTTTTTTGCGGGTGTGTAGGCATGTCGGTAATCGGCTCAGTAATGAGGAAAGGTACTGAACGACACCGGATAGCTGACCCCGATTCCTGGGAGTAAAGAGAGGCAGAGGGAGGAGGGGGGGCGGCGGTGGGGGGAAGGAGAGGGCCATGTGAAAAAGGGGGTGGAGGGGAGGTGATATTTAGTGCTCTGTTGGATGAAACAACCCCCCACTAACTAACGGGAGAGGGAAAGTAGCCTAATAGAAAGAAAAGAGGGGGTGTTTTACTGTTCATCAGTGAAAGACGCACAGGAGGCCTTTATCGTTTCCCACAATGAGCCCTGAAAAGGTATGTAGCTTTTTTTAAATTTTCTTTAAAATGTATTTCTGGTACTGTTGCACAAGTTAACTGAGAGTTGGAGCTCAACAGGTAGCTGTTGCTGTAATTGCATTGCCAAATGGCTGTGCACGCTTTTATTAGTTCACGAGAAGCCTTCACTGTGCAATTAATTAACTGATGTGCGAATAATGCTGCTAAAAAAAAAAAGTTTCCTTGCACTGTGAAGACACTTGACATGTGTTTTAGTTCATCAAAAGACTTACCTCACGGTACCTTTGGTGTAAATATTAAAATGAGAGATAATGTGGAGGAGAGCATAATTTGTCTTTCGATTGCTGTTTTTGCTTTAAGATGAAATTCTGTTAAAAGAGATGCAAGGGGTTTAATGAAGGCATTTCAGACCACAATTCACCCCAAATGCATACAATGATGCACAGATCCTTTACAGCAGATTTTGTTTTTGGTAACTTCCTCAAACTGTCAGAAACAACCAGCTGTTTCTTTGGAAGAAAAATTTAAAGAGGCTACACCACATGAATACACCTTCTGTATTAGTTCCCAACCACCTGCAGACTTTTCCTGTTGCATCCTGAAACAAACAGCACTTTATTTCTCAGAATTAACCCCTAACTAAGCTAGAATAGTCACGCACCGTTGATCCTCGCCGTTTTCCTGCATCAGTAGACTGCACACAGTTATGAGGCCAAAGATATGACGCAAAGTTAGAACAAATTACATACTTCACCAGGATGGCCTTAATGAGCAAGAGTCTGGAAATGTTTGCTTTGTGTCATATAGCATTAGTTGATCTGGGTCAACGTTTTCTCTGTAATCTAACTGTGACAACAAAGGAGGGCTGCACAGGGAAAACCAAGCCTTTTTGCCATTAAATCCAAACTGGAAATCCTCTGACCCCAGAGCAGTTCCCCTCTTGATCATCCCCTCTTCTAAGGAAATGTTGATGTCGCGTGTTTATTCAGTGCTCTGACACCTGTGACTCGGAGTAGAGGAGTCCATTGTTCTTATCTGAAATTGTGAAACTGGTCTGGCACACAAATCTTGAAGAAATATTTGGGTTGCTGTTATGCTGTGAGGCGATAGTGTCGAAACTTGCGATGGGACCCATGTGAAAACAACACTGCTGCTGCCCTCGGACAAAACCCAAGATGGTCCTCGTCACTTGTTATGATGGTTTATACAGTGGCCTTAAAAGCCCTCCCATTTAAATCCCACCCGTACAAGCTTTCATGGAAAAACAGCACTGCACTGTCAAGTAGTGAATGGAAATTTGAAAACTATTCTTTTTTATATACAAATGAGACTCTTGTAGTTAAAGTAATTGTTATTTTCAATTTAAGGGCATTTATGACAAAGAAACTTGACATCTCTGCTCCTTTGTGGGGGTGAAGGTAAAAGCTCTTGGATCTGGGAGTTTTCCTTAAGTCGTTTTCTATCTGCTCTCTTTAAGGAGGTTGGTGACTTCTAAACAGAAGAGGAAGAGGACAACACAAGCATACAAAGTGGCAGTAAACCTGTGAGATTAAAAAAAGAAATGTCTCGAACTGAAGAGGTCAACAAGATGACAGAAAATGTCTACAAGGTAAAATTTGCCTCATATCTTCGTGTGTGCTGGTATTAGAAATGTGGAAACGTCTAATGGATTTACTTTCTGTTGTGTCATTTTTGTGCATCGTTGCCAACAGGGGATTCTGGACCAATTCAATCCCAGTCTGAAGAACTTTGTGACCATGGGAAAACACTATGAGAAAGCCCTGACAGGTCTGTCAGACTGACTGACATCTCCAATCTGAACATTTTTTTTTAGTTTTTAATAGTTCACTGTCTTCTACAGGAGTGACCGTGGCTGCTAAAGGCTACTTTGATGCTCTGGTAAAGCTTGGAGAGCTGGCAAGTGACAGCCAAGGCTCCAAGGAGCTGGGTGAGTGGGCGGCTGGTAGAGAGACCGAGTTTTGCCTTGAAACCTTGTGAAGTTTATAGAGTGAATGTGACAGCTGGTAAGAAGCGGGATATAGCGTGCGAGTGTGCTGCATATGTTTGTGAGCAAGGAGATGAAGACAAGAGGAGATGAGGAAATGTTGAGGCAGAGAACTGAGGGAAAGGGAGAGAGTAGGGCCATTGTTGGGAGATTAACAACACCACATGATCTCATTGTAATGCTGAAAACGGCGGGGGAGGCAGGCAGGAGTGTCGGAGGGCGAGATGCCAGCCACCACATACTACAGCGCTGTGTGACCGAGGGAGGGACTCGCAGCTGACCGCCACTTTGTAAATCAGAAACTGTGCCAAAGCAACAAGTTTTGTTATATATTCATTGGTGCATTTCGTACTAATTTATTCATGTTGACTCTGGGTGGCCTTTATTTGTGCACACATTTTGTAAGTTTTAGGTCATATTTTACAAGTTAACAGAGCACCGGAGAAAATGAAAACAGGAAACTGCCTCTGGGTCGAAATGATGTGATGCTGATGATTTACCTGCTGCGCTCCTCTTCTCAGGGGACACGTTATTTCAGATGGCTGAGGTGCACAGGCAGATCCAGGTGCAGCTGGAAGATGTGGTAGGAACAGACACCAGTGCACATTTCTCTCACACTAAATAATCACATTTTGATATTTTGGCTGAATGCTTTCTCTGTAATGCATAGTAAGGTGAATATTAAGTGATGTTTAAATCATGAAAGTTATCATTTAGTAGGTCAGCCTCAGGGAATAGCATCTTTAAATGCTCATAGTTGGCAGGCAAGGTTCAATATGGATGTTAAGACATTATTGTGCTTCATTGTAAATGGTTTATCGGATTAATTCATCCACAGTTGAAGTTGTTTCACTCTGAGATGCTTGCCCAGTTGGACCAGAAGCTGGAACTGGACATCAAATACCTCACAGTAAGTTCACAAGTTGGCTATAATGTCTTGTAGGGCTGGGACGATAGGCTTTCCTCCTGATTTAAGTCTTTAAAATTTTTTTGGGTGCCGATTTGATTTAAATTGCGATTTTGCCGATTTTTGTGAAGCAAAGAAACACAATTTTTTTTCACCAAAAAGTTTTTACCAATTTTTTTTGCTATTCTTGTTTCATTTCTTTTTAAAATGTAAATCAGGAAAACACAACACAGTAGCCAGACCATCATTCTGCCTGCTGTAATGTCCAACAAGACAAGGAAAAAAATGGGGAAAAAATTTAAAAAAGCATTTGAAAAACATTTTTCTTTTTAAATTTGGGGAAAAAAAACAATCTTTTAACAAAAAATTTAATTTGAAAATAGTGAAACAAAAAAATTGCAATACGATTTTTTCCCCCCACCCTTAATATCTTGACTTTTTTTGCCTTTGATCTTTACAGAACATTAAGATATTTTAAAAAGTTTTAAAAGAGGAAAAGAGAGATGTGAAAAAAATCTAATAATTTAGATGTATTGAAAGTGGAGGTCATATAAAGTTTATTTGTACAAAACACATTTTAAATAATTTAAATGTTTTTTTTAAAAATGTGTTGAAAATAAATCTGAATAATTGTATAAAACACTTCATCTTGAAACAACAGTACAGGTCAGTTATTGGTACACAAGAATTATAAACACAGATTTGAGAATACAGTATCGTCACAAATAAATTACATATAAACCAGTTTTGTTTAATTTATGCAATTTCCCCTCGGGGATCAATAAAGTATAATTCATTCATTCATTTAGTGATCAACAATAAAAGTTCTTTTAGGTGACAAAACAAAACTATATAAACATAAATATCCTGGAGCAAACAGTTTGCCTGGGGTTGGACTGTCTGACTCAGCCCACACCCAGTTCAACTGGTTACAGTCAGTGGGCATCACAGCTTGTAGAGTAACATGATAAACAAGTTAGATATGAGTTCAGTTGGATTGTCACACTCCACCTTCCTGCAGGCTGCAATGAAAAGCTGCTCCAATTTTCTGTGTCCACTGACACATTTGCAGAAATGGGGGCTGGTTGTTTCAGCGTCCTTTCCTCAATGAGAGCACTAGACCAAAAAAAAAAAAAAAAGACTGTTGGTAGTACTCAAGAAGAGTCACTGCCATAAAACTGCTAAAAATTTTCCAGGGTGTGAATGCACGAAAGTAACAATGAGAATAACAGAATGAAAGCTGCTGCATCAGTGTGTACCCCTGTTCTAGAGTAAAATGTGTCATCCAGTGTGAGAAATCAAGACTTTTGGTCTTTCAGTAGCACAATGATCTGAGAATGATCAGCCGAAGAAAAACAAGTCCTGTCTTCAATTGTTTGTAGAGAGCTGTAATCACTAAATAAATAAATAGATAAAACTCTTGAAAAATTGAAAGCGTTTGAACATATTGTAATGGAGGAGTGGTAGAAGCAGAAAACATGAAAAGTGTATAAATGACAACAAGAAACATTTAGACTTTACTTGTTGCCAAAGGTTCTTTAACCAAATTTAACTCTGTTATTGGTGCATTTTCTGTCAGGACTTTTTGTTACACCACACAAGAGCTGTTTTGTCATTGTTGCTCAATAATGTTTAAATATTTTATAAAAATAATTAGATTTTACAAAGATGTTAGTTTGCATTTAATTGTTGTACCATTGTTGTATTTCAAATTCATGGATCTCAATGTGCCTAATCAGAACTTTAAATCAGATATTAGTTTCAATGAATCCTGCATTTGACTTTTGCTTCTGCTTTCCTCTCAGGCCACCCTAAAGAAGTATCAGAGTGAGCGAAGGTCTCAGTCTGAGTCCATTGAGCGCTGCCAGACCCAGCTGAAGAAACTCCGCAGGAAAAGCCAGGGAAGCCGTCATCCAAACAAATATGGTGACAGAGAGATGCAGGTCATTTAAATTTACAACCTAACCTGTGTCAGTTACATGCCATTCAAAAGCTGTAAATAGAGTACGCTCGTGAGACGGTGACCTGTTTCATTCAACAAATCCTTCAAATACATGGATCTTAATCATCTCACTGGGCATTACAGATGATTATAGAGCAGTGTTGCGTGAGCGTTTGTATGAGAAATAGGCCAATGTGAATAAGATTAAAGAACTGATCAGCTGATTTTTTAAGAAACAAGAAACTTAGCACAAACCTTCAACTGGAAGAAATATGAATAATATAAGAGGGTGAGAGGTTTTGGCCTCTTGATGTATGAAGAAAAAAAGTATATGGATAGATTTAAAAGAAAGGTCACTGAGCCAAAGTTATCATCGGGTACCAGGCAGGATGTGACGTTGCATATTTTTTCCTGTCTCCACACTATTAACAGTAAAGGTCAGATTATGTTTGAGTGCTGTGCTAGCGATTTTGAATGCCTCTGTATAAAATTGTGGGTGTTTTCTCCAGTTTGTTGAGTTGATGAGTCGTCGCCAAGGCGAGCTGGACGCGCTGGTTGCCACAGGTTACAAATCTGCACTCACTGAGGAGAGGAGACGATACTGCTTCCTGGTGGACAGGCAGTGCTGTGTCACTAAACTGCTCATAAACTACCACACCAAGGTGATCTGTTCACATTTATTAAATGTTCTGTTTCTTTTCCTGTCAGAGAATACATGGAAACTCTAAAACAAATAATTATTTACCTTTAAGAAGCATCTACTGTCATTGTTAAGAAGTCAATTTTCTTTTAATTCTAAGGTTTTAGAGACATAATGAAAAAAATTGTATTGTTTTGATATGATTTTAAAATTAGACTAACAATGGACAATAACACATGACCTAATACACTGTCTTATCAACCCTTATTAACCCATCATCAGTAAGTGTAAGCGACTCTATAAATGCAGAAGTTTTGTCAGTTTGCTGGTCTGGATCATTCAGGTGTGTGTTAACTCAATGCAAAGGCGGAAAGACATCATCAACAATTCAATACAGCGAGAAAGATTATTTACAAGTGAAAAATATTTAAGATAGTTTCCAATCTTCCCAGGAGTGGATGTTGCAGCAAGGCCGTGCAATACACAGAGAAACTTGAAAAAAAAAACCTGCATCTCAGACTGCAGGCCTCAACTGGAATGTTAAAAGTTTAAGCAGCACTACTGAGTTTTGGCAGATTTCTGCACTTTGGCGACCCCTAACGAAGGCGGATTCAGCATCCGTCTCTTGTCTGAGCTGGACACCTTGCAGTTATTGAGTCAACCATTAACTCCTCTGTTTCCTAAAGTATTCTGGAGATGAATGTGAAGCCCTCCAGCTGCTAGAGTTTGGTTGTAATGGGGTCATTTAAAGAGGACAATGATCCCAAACACAGCAGCAAATCTACGACAGAGTGAAGGAATTATGGTCTTTTCTGACTCAAAGTCCAGACTTCAGCATTATTCAAATGCTTTAGCAGGACAAAACTCAATGAACTTAAGCAATGTTGTTAGTGGACCACAGTTTTTCCACTACAATGTGAGAAACAGATGACATACAAAAAACATTTTCTTTAAGTTTTTGCTGCTGGAGGTGACTCTACAAGTTATAGAATTATGGGATGTACATAGTTAGGGTTTTTAACACCTCCTTGTGCTTTTTGATGCAGTTTTTGTTAAATAATAGTAATGCAACATGTAATGTGTTGTTGTTCATTTGAGATTGTATTTACATCATTTTAAGACTAGAAGCAGATGTTTTTAATTATCATCTCCTGATATATAATATCTTTGCATTGAAAGAGGGTCTACTTTATTTTCATATAATTTTATGTGTATCTAACACACCATAGAGCTAATTTGCCTGTTCAATAATTATTAATTTTTGTGCAGAAAAAAAAGGTTATTTACCACACAATCAATGAAATGAAAAAAGACTGTGTATTGTGCTGCAAATACTCAGTCAGCATTTGAAAATAGTCTCAATGCTTTTGCTTTCCTGAGCAACTTCTTCTAAAAATGATGAGACCATTTTAAAAAACTAATTTTTTTGTGCTTTTGAATGTTATCCAGGTGAGAGAGCTTCTGTCGCAGAAACTGGCGTCTTGGCAGCAGTCATGTTCTCAGCCAACAAAGCTGCCAGAGCGAGCTCTCAATCTGCTGCGCCACACTGCGCCACAAAACCCAGGGGCTGCTGGGATAGCCGAGGTCCTCCGTCACACCAAGCTTGGCTCTGGTCCGCCAGAACAGGTTGGGTTATTTAAATTTTTTTGTTTGTTTGTTTTTCGTTGTTTTTCCAAATTCTCAATAAGTTATTTGTCCCAAGTGAAGACTGACTGCTAACATGTCGAATCTTTAAGATTTCTGTCCTATTTGTCAAACTGGCAAGTCTAGAAATAAGAAGTAAATCTCGGTCAGCTGAAGTCATAAATCACCAAAGTCATGGTGACAAAATCTCTTTTTGATTTTACTTACATTTTTAATGTATTCATGATTCAATTCAGGCTCAAGTCTATGTCATGTGACTTTGGCTCTGGGACATTCACCGTATTAAGTAAATACCTACAGTGTGCCTGCATGTGTGTGGTAGTTATCACACTCTGCTCTTGTTTTTCAGAGGCTCTCTGTTCAAGAAGTCCCTCCTCTGCTGAATGGAGACTCTAGCCGCTCCCAGCAGCAGCGATCTCTTCCCTCCTCTTCCTCTCAGAGTGACAGTGGTCCTCCTCAGGGCTCTCCCCAGACTTTCAGCTCTGCATCCTCCACTGGTGGAGCTACTGGAGGTTCATCTCGAGGAGCGTCTCCCCAGCACGCCTGCACACCCCTGAGTACATCAGCCAGCCCCCTCCCCGAAAGTAGCAACAGTACCAGCCCGGCTGCATCCACATCGACCACATCCAGCAGTTCTGCCCCACAGGGCTCCCTTCTCTTGGCCACAAACACCTCCAACCTTTCCCCGTGCCTCATCCCCTCTACTGTGATGCCACAGAGCCAGATCTCACCAACCAGCAGCTCCCTGCATGGCATGACCCTCCCCATCCCCCACAGTGCTTCTCACAGTCCTCCACTATCCCACAGTGCTCCTCTCTCCAGAGCCATGACTCCAGTGCAGCTGCTGCATCAGCAGGTGGGACCAGGAGGAAGCAACACTTTGTCTCCATCACATAATCCCTGGCTGCTGAAGGCCGCGGATGTGTGCGCTACTGCAACTCTTCCTCTGCCAAGGAGACCCGTCAGTGAAATGAGGCTGGGTGGTTTTCAGGGTAAGGACAGATACAGCATACCTGTTTGTTTACTGCGTGTCTTCACCACCGGCTCTCTCATCTCATATTTTTTATTTTGCTCCTCGAAATAGGATCCAGTCTCCCCAGGATGATGCCTTTATCTGGAATTACACGTGTGGAGGCCATGTTTGCTCATACACCTGGAGCAACGGAGGGTGTCGGTGGGAACATAGGGGCTGGGGCTTGCTTACTTCACTTCCTTCCTGGTGATAACATCACCCTGCTCATCTCTGAACCCAGGGACGGATGGCACTACGGTCAGAATGAACGGACTGGACGGTATGATTTATAGCTCGTTTGCTGGAATGTACATCAGAAAATGGCTTTCTTGTCTTCTTCACGCACTTTGGGACTTGTTGCTTGAACTTTATTTAGTTGTTGTCACAAGTCGTAAAATTTTCCCTTGCAGGAAAGGCTGGTTCCCTTTCTCCTACACTCAGCCACCACATGGCAAGTTGGACCACCTTGGGGGGTGAGCAGACAAAGACAAACGCAGATACCAGTTTCTATTTTTCGTTTTAATTGTTAAAGAGCATTTCCATTAATAAGAGATGACTTCCTTCACTTCCCGATAGCTCTTTTAGAACTTAGCTTGTCATCAATACTTAGTACTTTACTTATTTAACAGAAATAAAAGTTCATTACGGATCTTCTTGGTTGTAAATATTTTTCCTTTTCCATCTGTATTGCCATAAATCAACATTTTTAAGCCAGAAGTGCAGAAAATCCTGTTAACACTTCAGTTTTTCCACTGCTCTCCTTCATCTTCTCTTTCCAACAGTAACAAAGTTGTCGATGAATTCACACAAACCCAACATTTCTCCACTCTCATATTGCTTCTTCTTTTTTTCCTCTCTCATTCTATGCATTCTCTCCTTTCTGTGTCTGACCTCCCCTGTAGCTCCCTCTTCTTATCTAAGGCTAACAGCACCAGTACTGGACAGCTCGACAAACTAGGATCTCCAGGAATCCAAGCCCTCACCTCTGAGTCAGAGGAGGATCCCGCCCTTCCTCCCCAGAGGGTCAGCACCTTCCGCCCGCGTCCATACAGCATGGCCGACAGCAACAAGGTCAGAAACTCAAAACCTGTGGGATGAACTTGAGTATTAGAGCCAATGTGTCCTCACAATTCACTGTCTGATGGAAGAGATGCAGATGCTTTGTGATTATGGCAATGTCATAATGATCCTCGTCTCCTCGTTACAGATCACGTCAGATTTGGCCTCTCCACCGCCTTCGCCCACCAGGTAATTTTCCAGCAACTCACAGATACTCAAAAGGCCACTCCGCTAATTTTGTTTATCCAAGTCTATGTAGGTTTTTTACAAGTGCTGGAAATTTTAACGTTGTGTCTTTAAGGTTTGAAAAGTGCTTGAATTTTGGATAAAGTGCTTAAAATGTCTTGAAACTGTAGTTGGGTTTCTTTATTAATAGATCAATCGGATTTAATATTTAGGTTTTTAGGTAAAGAAACAGACACGTCACTGTTAGGCTAGTTATCAATCAATCAATCAATCAATCAATCAATCAATCAATCAATCAATCAATCAATCAATCAATCAATCAATCAATC
>JBBBVU010000006.1:12652524-12700074 GCA_037177055.1 Atherinosoma microstoma | reverse complement strand
TATTTTCTTAATAGTTTGTTTGACAGCATTATAAAAATGAAACACTCTCACCCACTTGATTGTTGAAAACACAGTTGATGACAAGCTCATGATGCAATATACTCGCCAGTACCATTCAGTGTTGATGCTTTCCAACAACTTGCCTTTTCTGTCATGTTTATGAAATTGTAATAAAACATAAATGTAAACAAGGCCCATTTGATCATCTTTCTACAGCAAATGGAGCGGTTCAAAGTGGTGGAACGTGAAACTAAAACAAAAGCCTACTCTAAAGAAGGCTTGGGGCTCGCTCAGAAGGTGGATCCAGCTCAGAGGGAAAAAGAAGAAACGGGACAGTGGCTAACAGTAAAGCATCTGATATTTTCTACTTTTTTACACCACTTACTCTTAATTATAATTTTTTTCATTTATGTTTGACGGAAAGAGAGAAAAAAGTCAAACTAAAGAACAGAAGTGGTTTAAAAAACATTTATTTTTTGTACATTTATATCCTTTAACACTATTTTCTCCTGGTCTGTTCCTCATCCATAGAATACAATAGACACTCTAAATATGCAGGTGGATCAATTTGAAAGTGAAGTGGAGTCTCTCTCAGTCCAGACACGAAAAAAGAAGGGTGATAAAGAGGTAAGTCTTCTGCTTCATACCCTCTTTTTGCAGTCATGATTTTTTTTTTATAACCAATTAAGTCTAATAAACATATGATTATGCTTGTATTCTGTTTGTGGTGTAGAAGCAAGATCGTATTGATGAGCTCAAGCGGTTGATTGAGAGGCATAGATTCCACATTCGTATGTTGGAGACCATTTTACGAATGCTGGACAATGACTCCGTGCCAGTGGATGCAATAC
The DNA here is from genome assembly GCA_037177055.1 of Atherinosoma microstoma. Classification (NCBI taxonomy): domain Eukaryota; kingdom Metazoa; phylum Chordata; class Actinopteri; order Atheriniformes; family Atherinidae; genus Atherinosoma; species Atherinosoma microstoma. The sequence continues at coordinate 12,699,223 of JBBBVU010000006.1, read as the reverse complement.
AAAAGATCAAAGATGATGTTGAGTACTACATTGATTCCTCTCAAGACCCAGACTTTGAAGAGAATGAGTTCCTATATGATGACTTAGACCTGGAAGACATCCGTGAGTACAGATGTGTCAGGATGAGCCATTTGATTTCTTATGCTGTACACCATAATGGTGACATCCGGCGCTTGTCTCCTGTTTTCCTTTTGCAGCTGCAGCATTAGTTGCAACTTCTCCATCAGGTCAAGGCAATGCGGAAGATGACATGTATCTCCACTCCAGCAGCACTCCCACCTCCACCACTTCCTCTTCACCCATCCCTCCATCCCCAGCCACTTGCACTGCTGTAAGTTCTTCTCTTTGTATCATGAAATGTTGTGACTGGATGGTAAAATAATTCTGGGTAAAAAACATACTTCCTGACACAATGTTGCACATATCCCTCTTAACTATGCTTTAAGTTTAACCCACTTCCAGTTCCATTGTGTTATAATCCACTGGCTAACATTCTAATTCAACATTTCAAAAGTGGATTGTCATATCAAGGTATCTCCTCCTATAGGAGAACTCAGAGGACGATAAGAAAAGGGGACGGTCGACAGACAGTGAAGTTAGTCAGGTGAGAGGCTCTCATCTGTGCTGTGCCAGTAGCTGAACAGTGTAGTCCAGCACTCTTCACCCTTGGTCCTGGAGAATCAATGTGGCTGAGGGTTTTTTAACTTCTCAGGCACTGAAATGAATCCAGTTTTTTGTGTGGGACCTTGGTTGGAGACGTCTGATTTAGCTTGTGCCTTTTCCTGCATTTATGGGCCTCCGTAGGTCAAAATAAACTTGGCTCCTTATACTCTCTGTACCTTAGTAGCTGCCGCCTGTACAGTTTAAACTGAGATGCTTCTCTCTGATGCTTTCATTTCCAGTCGCCTGTGAAGAACGGCACACCATCTTTACTATCTTCCTTTTCTTCCTCCACCACCTCTGGGTCCTCTTCATCCTCCTCCCTCGTGTCCATGGCGAGTGTTGTCGGTGGCATTCCCGCAGTTCCCACAAGCAGCAGTCTTATAGGAAGCTTCAGCAGTGCGGTGCAACAACATCAGCATCAATCTGCACAGCAGCAGCAACAATCTCAACCATCAAACCAGTCACAGCAACAACAGCAGCAGCCATCTCAGGCAAAACCTTCTGTCCCCTCAAACAACACCCCTAGCCCACCCAGCAACCCTCTTCTCCCACTATCCACCGCCCCCTCTCTCCCTACATCCAGCACACCTAGTTCATCAGCTCCTAACTCTCAGTCTCAGCCCACATCGGGGCCCTCTTCGGCATCCAGTTTGGGACTTGGACTGGGACTGGATTTAAGAAAAGGTGGCATGACAGGGACCAGCACTGCCAACCAAATGCCAAATTTAGGTTTGGGTAGCCATCCCACTCCTTTAAATACAATGGCAAGCCTCATTTCAGGGTCCACACCTGCCCCTTATGCTCAAGCAGCAGCATCGGGAGGCTTGGGTCTGAGCAGCAACACTCAGTCCAGCATTTCAGTGGAGAGCAGCACTTCCATCCCCACCTCTGGCTCCAGTGGAGTCACCACCAATGGGGCAGGGACGGGGCTTGGTTTACTAGGTTCTAGTCCAGCCCACAGTTCTCTAAGTGGGAGTATTTTGGGTCTGGTCCCTGGGCAGAGTGTGGCTCCTGGTACCTCTCAGGTACCTCCAAGTTCTGCAAGCACCACCCCTGGAGTAGTTGGCATGATGGGAAGCAATGGAGGAAACGTTGGTGTGGTTGGAGCAGGAGTAGTGAACGCTGCTCCTGCAAGACCACCAAGTGGACTGAAGCAAAATGGAAGCACAAGTAGGTCAACTTGTTCTTGCGTGACTGTTTACTCTGGGTTTTCTATATAAAAGCTTCCTCCATCCTCTCCTTTATCTGCTTTCAGGTTACAGTGCTGTAGTGGCAGAGAGCTCCACAGAATCAGCTCTAAGCACACCGAGCCAGTCACAAAGCAGCCAACCTTCATCTCTCAGTTCTTCAACCAGTCAACCGTAAGTCATTTCTACTCCAATTCGTTTGAGTCCTGAAAGTGGCACAAACAAACATCTTTTTTATGTTTGTCCTTAATGTGTCTCTCTGTCGTTTACTTTAAACATGGAACAGGATGGACAATGGTCCCAGCTTAATCAGCTCCATCACCCTGCCTCCCAGTTCTCCGTCCCCCTCGTTTTCAGACAGCACACCAGGTGGAGGGAGTCTTCTCAACGGACCCCATTCCTACACGCAGGCCTCGGAGGGCCTCAAGGTAAGCTAAACCATATGGTTAATTTAAGTTTTAATATCTGAGATGAGCCAAAACTGGTTGAGAGTGTGAGTGAGAAGTTTTGCCCAGTAATCATATAGCAATAGGACATTTGCTTCAGACTACCCCCCCACCCCTTTCATTTAATATCCAAGACTTTATGTTAAAGTTCTGCCAGTACTCAGAACTTAGGATAGTGAGAGGATTAACCTGTCAGTCATTGCTCTAGTTCATTTTATGATTCAGTGATTTTTCAGGGGAGGCTAAACTCAAACAAGTAACCTTTTTTCCCCCAGCAAACTTTTTGACTTGTCTCAGCAGAAAAATCACAGGTGAGACAGATTTCATTAACGAAGGCTCAGTCCCAGTAAGCCATGACAGTGAGCAAGACTGCACAATACAACAATCTTCGACTTGTTTTTAAGGAAGCAGTCAGTTTTAAATATGAGTTAAACCAGTTCTTTTCCTGTCAACTGAAGCCAAAGGGTTTGCTAGACTAGAGATGTTTTTTTTTATTTTTTGTTTTTTTTATTTTTTATAATTACTGATCTCTGGTGTGGGTTTTCACAGGTACTTTGCTGTGACACATTAGCTGAGTGTTTTGATATGCTCAGCTGTAAGCAGTATTATTAAAATATCCCAAACTGCCCACAGACCTCTGCTCCTGACTACATTTATACCTTGTACACTTAAAGACTGTTGCATAAGTGTAAAGGCCTACTCTTACACAAGAGTGCACTAAGATAGAAATTTGGTCATACCAGGATGTTTTTGAACGAAATATAAGACAAGTCTTCTCTTCCCTGCAAACGCAAAAACAGTACAGGATGGTGTAAAAATATAAATCCAAAATAAATTAAAGATACATTAAGAAGCCAGAAAATATTTGAGTCTCTTGATTTTTGGTTATTTGGAACTTATTACTGAGTGTTTCGAGTGCAAGTCATTAATCACTGTGACTGTCTGTGGGTACATACTTAAAGGAGGTAAAGATGTGATGTGCAACTTTAACAGATAAATGTTTTCCCAATAGTTTCAGTTTTCATTTAACTTTGGTATTTTCCTTCTCTAGTATTATTTTGTCCATCATCCTTCCTCATAAATGCTGATAACTGAAGTTTGTTTGTCTTTCTATTTTACTTTTCTTCATTAACCACCATGTGTTGCCAACAACTCCTTGTACCCTCCTCAGGCTCCCGAGCCTCTCAGTTCTCTGAAGGCAATGGCTGAGAGAGCAGCGCTGGGATCAGGCCTAGATGGAGAGATTTCTAACCTGCATCTGACTGACAGAAGTCGGAACGGTTAGAGATGATTATTATTATTATTATTATTATTATTATTATTAGTAGTAGTAGTAGTATCATTATGAGTATTATTGCTGCTGCTGTTGTTGGTGTGATCTCACAGTTTCACACACAACCTGCTGTTCTTAGTATAGATTCATGTTTGAGGAGACTTCATTGCGTTTAGAATACATAGGTTCTGTTTTTTGTGTTTGTTTGTTTTTTAATACAGAATAAATTAAGCTTTGATTAAGTAGTATACCAAAAATATTCTGTGTGATTTTTGCCTTTTGCTTTAGTTAATATTAACCAGTCGCTACCACTTTTGGGAAGGTTTCTCCAATATTTAGAGCATTGTCTTTGTTTCTGTTGACCTGTGATGTATATTTAAGTTTCTACTTTTTGATCAACAAAAACACTAAATGGCAGCATTCTCAATGTTGTTATTCAGAGGCAGAAGAGTGGATATAAAATGGTTCAGTGGATGAAATGGTGACATTAAATCAGAGGTTAACATGTGAGTCTAGGTGATGATTTAGCATCTCTCTATAACGTCAACACTCTTTCTTCTTCCTGTAGATATCTTCTCTAGTTCATCAGCAGCACCTGGCACACCCGCCGCCCCTCAGCCGTCCGTGTCGGAGGTCAGCATCCCCCCCTCACTTGGGGTCTGTCCACTGGGCCCAACCCCTCTCCCCAAAGACCAGCTCTACCAGCAGGCCATGCAAGAGTCTGCATGGACTCACATGCCACATCCTTCTGACTCTGAGAGGATCAGGTGAGGGCATCCCATTTTTCACAGTTAGCAGCGCTGCACCTTGCATGCTTTTTATGGCTTGACCAAAAAAGGAAAGTAAAAAGTGATAGTGCCTGTTGGGTTTGTCAGGGTTTTCACATTTTTACTTTGATAACAATAACTTGTTGCATACATTTATTTTCTATGTACTCCGTGCCAGGTTGGTCCCTCGAAAACAAATTTGGATTAGATCATCTGCAACCATTTAAACTGTTATAAAGGAGAGATGTGAATAAATATTTTATTGTTTTGTAAACCTGCTTGGGACACTGCATATATTTGGAGGGTATTCTGATTTGATTTTATTGTTTTCATTTTTGTTTTTAAATGCACAGTTTAGAGCAAAAATCCTAAATCTGGTGGTAAATCCACTTCCTGTGACACAATAACATGAACACATGGCCAAATGTTTGGGAACTTTTCTAAATAAATTAAAAAGGCAGTTGGTATCTGGATGGGGTGGGGTGTATCATTCACCCCTGGCTTGTTAATTAATGGACATAACAGCAAAACTGTTCATGAAATGTTTTGAATTTGTGCTTTTTAAAGTCAAGCAAAGTGCATCCATTTAGTCCAAAAATGCAGTTTGCAGTGACCAAGTGAATGAGTGGAGGTCTGTAATCCAGTCCAGGGTTTTGTTCTGTTTATCTCATTCCTTGGCATTGTGTTTTGATTCCTCCCAGTAAAATCCATTTTCTCTTTCTTGTCCCATCTAGCATCTCCATCAGTTTTGGCCAAATTTTTAGTAAAAATAAGATTTAGATAATCTGGTGATAGCAATAGTAGGCACATGTATTGGGATCATTTTCCTAATAAGATTTCTTGATCCCGACATGTAATACAACAGGCTGTTTTTCATTTTCTCTGTAAAGCTTATTCCAATGATCTCCAGAAACTTCTCAGTGATGCATCATATCGCCAGCTCACATGTTCCGTCCTTATCATTAAGACGACACTTTGTAGTGAATTTGTTTTTCTTCTGAAGGCCTGATTGTGTTTTTCTTAAAGGCAATACCTGATGAGGAATCCATGTCCCACCTTGCCCTACCACCATCAGGTACCACCACACCACTCTGACTCTATAGAGTTCTACCAGAGACTGTCCACAGAAACTCTTTTCTTCATCTTCTACTACCTGGAGGTAATCGCAGTCAATTTAGCTGTTTCTAGTTTACCTTTTTTTTCTTTTCTCCTTCTTGTATTACAGCTCAATGATGTCTTTGCCTCTCTCTCTCAGGGCACCAAAGCTCAGTATCTATCTGCCAAGGCTCTGAAGAAACAGTCATGGAGGTTTCACACCAAGTACATGATGTGGTTCCAGAGGCACGAGGAGCCCAAGACTATCACTGATGAGTTTGAACAGGTGCAGCTTCACTTTGATTTCCATCAGGTTAACACTGAAACTGACACATCCTTGTTGACTTGTGCTTTTTGGTATTCTCTTTTTTTTAATGGTGCTTTTCACCCTGCTGTCCCTCCAGGGCACTTACATTTACTTTGATTATGAGAAATGGGGCCAGAGGAAGAAGGAGGGGTTCACCTTCGAGTACAGGTACCTCGAAGACCGAGACCTGCAGTGACGCACAGAGGGACGCAAAAGGACAGAGAAAGACAAAAATGTGCTGCTGTTGACATTCCGAGACTGAACTCCAAACTGTGGATAGAGATTGTGATGTGTAGTAGAAACCCTCCTGTGAAGGAGACTGGTGTCTGTATAGGCTGCATCTCAATGTGAAGCCCTTGCTCCTTGTGTAAAGCTTTGCTTTTGACGAAAACGCCCCGTGGGTCCGATCAAATGCACTGCGTTGCACGAGCTGGGAGGTCTCTCGTTGGAGATCTGCGTTTGTGCCTGTCTGTGTGCACACTCAGTATGTGGCATTAGGAAAGCCTACCCCATGCATGTTTCTCTTTTTTTTTTCCATTTAAAACTTGATTCTCTGTCTCACCTACCCAACATGAGCCTGGACGCCTTTGACTTGACACAAAACAAACCTTGGATTTGGTTGTTAAGCTGCCCATCTTGTATTTACTGTAATTTGGTGGTTTAGAATGGGGACGTACAGTGGACATTTAGTCATGGTGTGTAGGAACGGCTTCTTTTAAGATCCTACGATGCCTGTTTAATATGGTCACTATTGAAGATAGTGAGCGGTTATCAATAGTTTTATTGATATTGTCTTGGTCGATTAAAAACGTGATTGAGAGTGACCACAGGGCCTCTCCCTGTGACAGGGAAAGAATCCTTATTGGACATGGATTAAATTGCTATGCAATTGAACTGGTCTCTGACTCCCTCTCTTTACAAATAAAATGTTTTTAAGTTAACTTGTCAAAGATATTATTGCGCCTTTTGTTTGTGACTACTTAATAAACTTTTAAATCTTATTAGGATTTGAGATATTAATCTATTTGGTGTTTGACTCATACCATTAAGGAATTCTCATGAGCCCCATAAAGGCCATTTAGAGTCTAGTGAATGTAGCTTTTCCCAATTCACCTTTTAACTGTATGCAAAATACAGATTGCATAATAAATCTGAGTCCTACCTTTTTCTGTTACATTATCCTGAAATCCAGTTTACCAGCCAATATTTAAGTGAAACCCCTTTTCAGTGAATGTGTACCAATGCAGCTGTTAAAAAAAATTCTGGTGGTAGCTCTAACTTAAGGGGTAAGTAGGAAATATAAGAGTTGACCTGGATCTTGTGGGGGTCAATCTTTCTTGGCTGTCTAAATGGGCAGAATTTTAAACTTTTTATTTTAAAGCAACCATGAAAATTTCAAATCTGTACATCAGTTTACATTGTGTGTGATTAGTCTTCAGGCTTCTTTGGAAGGGGGGGATGATGGGAAAGGAAAACTGAGAAAAGTTGAGATCTGCCTTTTATAGATTATATTTTTGGGGCTTAAAAGGTTTTCAGAAAGGGAAGGTCAGCCAAGAATTTGAAGAAATGTGAATTTCGAGGTATATTTACAACTTTTTTTTCTCATAGTTCTGCATGGGAGATGTCATAAATGGGGTTATACAAGGATTGTAAAATTTCAATAAATACTTTTAAGAAATTACACATCCGTGTGTGGTGTAAAGTCCTGTCAATCCAACATGGAAAAAGAAATCATTCATTTTCCCCTAATTTGACATGTTTGGCTTTAATTCAATAACAAAAGCACATTTATGTGTTTATTTAGAAAGCCGGTCATCAGTTAAATAAAAGTAATCTTCAAAATTAGACAGTGTCATTACATTTTATTAAAATGGGAAAATAAGTCAAAAGTAAAAATCAAACACTGGGTGAAGCACACTAAAGACATTTCAAATATACCATCGCTATGCAACGTTGAGCGCTACTGTCCATGTACAGGATGACTGTGTTCACATCTTACTCTCCTTCTTGACTTTAAGGAACTCTGCCATGTTAGAGAAATATTTCTGGTTGGCTTCAGCCACCTTCTTCTCTGCAGCCTGTGGGTTTACGATCTCCAGCCCCTGCAGTCGGAAGCAGAGTGACAGTGAGCTTAGATAAACTGGTGCTGTGATCAGAGGGAAATGCTTAAACACGACATCCCCGTCTTACCTGCAGGGGAGTGAAAGCTACGCTGGAGCTGGTTCCTGAGGAGCGATCCCTGACTGTGGATTTTCCTCCGTATGTCATGCTCTGCTTCTGCAATGTCCTCTGTTGCGGATGAGATAACAAATGTACAAAGACATCACAGATCAATGATATAAAATCAGCCAGAGGTAGAGAGAAAAAGGAGTCATGAATGCATTTACCTGCAGTGATTTGGAGATTCTAGCCTTGGTGGCTTCATTGACCTGAGCCTGCCTAACTCTGCCACTGCCGCTCTTTCCCAGCTGCCCCAGACTGAAACCCAGATCCTCCTGATAGGCATCATCTTCAATCTGAAACACCACATCAGAAATAAATTCAAAGCCTCGTTGCTTCAGCATCCTCTTAAGCGATTAATTTCTTGATTAAAAAAAAAAAAAAAAAAAAATCAGGAACCTAGTTCTAAATGACGTCAACAAAGAAAAAGTAAATCAGCAGTGTGGGAGAAGAGGCCTATATTCTGTGGAAGGATAAAATACATCACCTAGACCAAGATAATATGGAGAAAAAGATGTTTACTTTTAAGAGTTTATTACCATATACAATTGTTCATTAGGTAGTGAAACGATTTGTAACAAACAACTTCACCTTCAAATAGATGAAGTTATAGTTTTGTTAACAAGAGGAAGTGAAAGCCTTATTAAGTTTCACTGGCTTTATCTTTAAAAAACCCAACAACAAACAGAATCATCACAATCATCTGCTCCGGTGATGACTGCAGGTTTGGATTAAAAACGTAAACTGAGGTAAATCTTAACTGACTTAAACTCAAGGAAATACGGATGTGAAAATATGCATAATAAAAAAAGAGAGTTTTCTCTTCCTCGAATGAGATAAATCTTATAGACAAAATGTGATCATCAAAGTTGTTTATTTGTATTTAATAAATAACCTTTGCACAAGTTTTTCTGTCTTTACCAAAAGAAATGTTTAAGAACAAAATGTGACAGCCAAATAACCGAACCCTTAATAATATAAAAATAAACAACCTACAGCAATAAATATACATGGAAAAAAAGAAAAAGGATTCAGAAATATCCACAAACCTCTGCAAATGTCATTCGGTTGGCGTGTTTCCTGATCTCAGTCAGCCCGAGACGTTCCTTCATCTTTCGATACCTACAGGAAAACGCATCAGCGCACTGTTCAGTCATACTAATATCATCTATCTATCTATCTATCTATCTATCTATCTATCCATCCATCTATCTATGACATTTGGTTAAGGTATTGAGAACCCCGTAGAATTTTAGGAGGCCGTTTAAAAATGTTTTCAAATCTAAGTACTGTTTTTAAAACGGCGTTGGACAGGACACAGATTGTTTACCTCCTTCCTCCTCTCTTCTTTCTCTGTCCATCCAGTGGAGCTGGCAGCGGTTTCACCTGCTTCACTGGTGGAGGCTCCTGCCATTTATCAAACTTCCTCTCTATTTCTTCTTTAAGATCATAGCCAACCTGCAGGTGTGACAGAAAGGTTTCATCTTAAAGAGAAACTAACCAATTTTTTTCAGTTTAGCTGCCTTCACATATTTATTTACGACAAACAAATAAAAAAATACATTTGATTCAACCATTAGTTTGGTGATAAATACATTAGAAGGGAATGTAAATAAATGTCAGTGTAATAAGGCAACACTAAAGTGTATATATCAGTGTTTTTCTTAAGAAGGTCACCTTTCCATCTGAACTCTCGTGGAAACTGTCCACTCGGGAAGCCAGAGTGCATTTTGCAGCCACCAATCGAGCTGCCTTCCTCCTGAGGTCCTGAAAGGGGAAAAGAAAAGAAAAAAAAAAAGTTACCAGCTTACCAGATCTGTGAAAAATGCTCTGTTGTTTATTCACTTGTATTTACTGACAGGTGGCAGTGACTGAACAACATCACAGTGATAGATGAAGCCTGTGTGGGGAAGCAGGGAGGTGCTGCTAAAGCCAGACAGAGTTCTCCTCTGGGCTCCGAGCAGCATCAGGTTACAGGCTGGCATCTTCGAGAGGTTAGTGAGGCCACCAGCGATACCTGCAGCCGGCGAGAGGAAAACAGACATGAAGATAGTCAGCATTAGATAAAATGTGCTTCTGTAAATGTGTGTGCAGCCCTGACTATGGTCTCACCCATGATCTTTGCAGCAGTTGATGCTCCGACAATGATGGACAGGTTCGGTGCTATAAATGACATTCTGGATTCTACATACTCGTATATCTTGTGTTTAGACTGGTTCAGCTCCAAAGCCATGTCACAAGCTTCTTCCAGCTGGTTCAGTTCATCCTCACTTAGCAATGTTCTGGAGCACAAAAATAGATAAAAATCAAGTTTAAGTGCACATATTGAACTAATAAGAGCTAAATCTTTGACTGGTACAAAACTGGCAAGGAAATCTGGTGTGGATGGCAACCTGTCTATTATACTGCGATAGTTATTAGCATATTATCATAGATTATGAGAAAAACTCACCCCTGTGTAGTTGATGCGGTGACACTGACAACCATAATAGTGGCATTGGTTAGAATTTGTTGCAGCGTTTCATTGTTTTTACATTTCTCCAGATTGTTGCCTAGTTCCTTAGTAGGGAGCATAAAAATGAGAGAAAACAAGATGGTTAAACCAAATGCAAGGACATACTGAACACAAAACCATGCCTTTTTAACCAATTTAGGTGAAAATTAAAGTAATGTCCGGAGAGAAAAAAGGTAAAGAGCAAAACAAAACTGACCATGTTCAACACTATTCAGTTATGACTGGCTTAAACATGGAGCCATAAGCTTACAAAGGTCTAAGTTGTAACTTGGAAATATATCAAACACAAGAACGCTAAACTATAATTAGGCTCGAGCACCAAAGGCGGTGCGAAGGCCTATTGAAATGCAAGCGTTTATTATGAATTTTCTCCTCCCCAATGAATTGCTTTTTTAGGGGCCTGAACATGCACCAAAACTCACCAAATTTTGGCTACCCAAACTAATTTTCAACTTACTTTGACTGTGCGGACGTAATCTAAAGAATCTGGCACCAGAGACTCAAGCTCTGGAAACCTCTTGGAGTATTTGTCCCTTGTAAACTTGTGAATGATGTCTGAAAACACAGAAGGCACAAATGAGAAAAACTCAAGGTTATGGAGAACAGAGCAATATTCTTCTAATTTTTCATGTTACATTTAACCACAAAGGAAGAGTCAACTCACTGAGCTCGTTGTCGATCTCCACTGTGAGGTTGTTGGCTGCTACAATCAGCCTGTATTCTGGGTCGGACTCAACTGGGCCGGATACTACAAAGGGCCGATGGAAAACACACTATTCCGTCAGGTTATCTAACATTCAAGCTGAATTAAATGTTCTCAAATAAATATATAAAACATCTTACAAGACACAATATAAAATATGTTGACACAAATGAAGTAATTACAAACTGCATATAAGAATGATCTCAAGTGGATCACGCTCACCATCTGAGTTCTTGCGTTGCTTTCCTATATATCCTGAAATTTTGTCCATGATCTCTGAAAACTGTGACCACACAACAGGGTTTTATGGGTCTGATCAGTCCAGACTTCTTAGTGCAAAGATTACAAAATATTTTTGAAGAAAAGAAAAAAGAAAAGAACAACACAAAACCTGTTTGCTATTGCGGAGCTTGGCAATGGATGCAACACTCTCAGCTTTACTGTAGTCCACTTCCATCTCCTCTGGAATGTCTTCCAGCCCTCCATCTGTCCTTCCTTGTGCTGCTTCTCCATCGCTATCACCCTCCTCTTCCTCTGGATACAGCCCATCCTCTCCCTCATCTCCAGCCTCCTCAAGGTCAGCCAGGAGCTCATCTGCCAGAGACATCTGCAAAGAGAGTAAATCTTATGTCCTTTTATGCAAATTGCCTCAAAGTCGGCAGTCCAACACATAGCTCTTTTAAACAAAGGACAAGAACAATTTGCTCACGCTGTCCACATGAACCAAACAAAAACAGACACATCTGGGGTTAGTTTGATTGAAATAAACTAATAAATAAAGAGCAAACCAAAAGCAGATTAAAAACACTGCCAAACCAGAAATTGTTAAGAAACAACTGAGTCAATGTAATCATCTAATAAATCCTTAATTTTGTGCATATAAATAAGCTTTTATTCTTTAACATCCACAAAATATTATCAGAACAATGCACAACCAGTGCCTCACGCAATAACTGACATCCAAATCAAAATGTGCCAAATCTTTGGCACTCTGAATTTCTGTTTTAGTTTATTAAGTTTTACTTCATCAATCTTTCCCAACCTAAACATTGTAAAAACGTTTTTCCGATTTTATGAACACAGATGCAGGAAAAAGCTCAGGGTATCGTGTCCATAATATCAAACAGCATCAATAAATGTGCAATAGACAATGCCAAAAGTCTGAAAGCTTATTTTTGAGGCATGTCATCGCTGACTGAATTTACACTTTGGTCGTAACGTTGTTAGCTAGCTCGAGTTAGCAAACGTTTGTTGGACGTCACTCGAAAATTCATTAGAAACGTTAACTTACCCTGGAGGTTCAAATTCCAGACAATAAATATGAATAACTAAGAGGGGGAAAAACTTTAAAAAGAGATACAGCCTTTGCGATGCAGATTGACGTAAAGCTCCTTCGTTATTTTTCTCATCTGCTTAAAGCTCGGGGCTGTGCTGTATTTCTAGTCGCAGATTAATTACGTTTCAAGCTTCGCAAGGCTTTCTGGGAAATAGTGTCAATACAGGTTGAGACCCTGTTCACAGAGAGGAGGATAAACGTGTTTTCTTCGTTAAAAATACAATTTTTTAGGATTACAAACAAGGAAATTTATTGTCATGACACATTTCAAATAAGAGGTTCACATTTTGTAGTCTTTATTTCCCCTTATTTGTACATTATCCCCCTTGAAAACCTTTCTTTAAACAATACAAGTTTAAACCAACATTTAAACAGACTAAAGGAATGGACAAGTTGGATTAAGCTGCACGTTTAGATGTTATCAGTAGAAAGAAAATAGGCTAAATTAATAGATACACAAACAAATGGAGTTATTTACTGATGAAAGGCATTGATTTGTCATGCTAAGCTACATTAACTGTTATTAAACAAGATAAAAGAATGACAAGACTGCTGAAAATTTAGACATAGGAAAATAAAGAAACATTACAGGACATAGTTCCATACAGTACAGATTGGCATATAATAAGTTAAATTATACAAAATACTTCTTTTTCTTTTTTTTTCTTTTTTTTAGCAATTAAGACGTTTGGGAAAAATATTTTGATTTATTTATTATGAATATCTTAAAGAAGGTATAACTTAGATGCATTCTGTGCCAAATAAATTTTAGCTAAGTTCAAATATGCAAATAGCACAGAAGCAAATAAATAAATAAATAGAATAATATAGTCAAAACAGAAATAAATGAAAATCTTTTCAGAACTAATAATATAAAGAAACTGTTTAATTTTTCGTGCAGTCTAAGAATACATCTAAAAGTAAAAAGCTCTAAAATGATATTGTATACACTTGTTTTATGATATTTGTACAAATGCTAAGGAAAATTCTCAAATACAGGAGTCAAGAAATGTCTGTCAAACCTCTGCTTACAAGAATAACTGACTGACTGCAATGAAATCTTTGTCTTTTAATTAAGACTGGACTGGAATCCAAGCGTTTACATAGACAGATGAATGACTAAAGAAAGTGCATTCCCCACACACCTGGGGAATAATACAACAGAACGAAGCAGAAAAAGCTAAGATAAGCTGGTACACAGCAAGACTCCCACTGCATAGCTGTCAAATCTGTTTCAGATTTTACAAAGCTCCAGGTTCCTCTTCCTCCAGCATATGCTGCCTTTTCCAAAGACTTTTGTAGCCAAAGTGTATGAATAAACTCTGTAAACACTGGCAGGCAGGAGCTCAGCAACCCTCTCATACAAAATCCCATTGCTGGTAAAAACCTGGAATGTGTCCAGCTTTTAGAACCAGAGTCTCATTCTTTCAGTTGCCTATTCAATAAAAAAATATCCTCTGGGTGAATGGCTGGTTGTTGGGTAAATTCACTGGCCAGTCCAAGAGGCTTCAGCTCTGCAGGTTCCCATGATGACGTATAACTTCACACCAAATGGGGGTCGTTGGCAGGACTGACAGTGAAGCGCGATGAAGTCACTGGATTGGCTCCCACAGGTGACCTTGGTTTGATTGAGAAATCCTCTCTCCTTTTTGATTCCTTGCTTTTGTTTGGCCCTGATCGAGAAAAACAAAATTAAATAATAGCATCATGACGAGGACCATGGATGATTACTGAACCCTGGACAAACAGTCTAGGAATGAACTGTTAATGGGAAAACTCAGTCAACTGTACAGCTACAATAGTACACACAGCTGTTCAAAGCTGCATTGTAGGTGGGATGAGAGGTCTTTCACATGCCTGTTCCCAGGAGAAATGTCCCATAATCCAGCGATGACTTTCGTTGACATACACAATAATACACTTGCATCAATCCAAGAGCAAGACAGACACTAAACTAAGAATATACAATAATTAACATTCTCACACTGAAGCAAGACAGCTCTAGCTAAAAATACCTCAAAGGAAACATAGCCTCTTCTCTCAGAGCTTTGAAATCTTGACTCAAAGGGCTACAAAAGATCATGAAAGTATCTAATTTTGGTGATTCTCTGTGCGCAAGAGGAAATTCTGAGCACCAGCTTTCATTACGCTGGGAAATGATGTGATGAGTGTACGAGACGGAGTGGAAGTCAAGCAAGCAGCAGAAAATGTTTTGGGAAACCCAGCTTGGGGCTTGCATTGCTGAGTGCAGGGTTAATGTCCCGGCTCAATTCCACATGTCACAGTGTCGAGCAGGATGATTATAGGAGATTAATTCTGCCTCTGCCTTAATTTTGGAGAGGAGATGGTTGATCTGAAGGTTTTCCATTTAGGTGGGCGGGGATGAGTTGGTGGCTGTCAGACTTCATTATGTTATTAGTCACCTCAAAGTGGGAATGGAAACATGTTGTAGACTGATACACATTATCCCTATAATTTAATGCTGGTGGTTGTGTAAAGTAGAGTTTTGGGAAGAGAGACAGTCTGCATAAAATTAAATCTGGCTCTCTTAACATGCAGGACAATAAAAGCAAAGCCAGGACATTAATATGATTAAAAATGAATTACTTCATTCTGCATCTTCTTTTGAACATAAAACATTTTTGAACTCACCATGCAAGTCCAATTTGCTGCTTTTGACGGACACTGAAGCTGGGCTTGTAGGAGCTGAAGAGCTCAACTCATTGGTTGGAGTTTCCTGTTGCAATCATAGAGATTGTCAGACATCCTTTTAAATCGAACACACTCTTCTACACATATGGTTAATGGCAAATGGGAAATACCTGATCAAAAAGATATATTGTGACATCATCAAAAAAGGACACGTTCCTCCCTCTGTCTCTCTCTCTGTCCAGAGGCTCCTTGGGAGATTTCAGAAGACTCCTCAGCCCTACACGTTTGTCCACATCTGTCTCTGTGACAACAATCACCCTGCGGGAGCTTTCATCCTCATGGTCATCCTCCTCCTCCTCTTCATCTGGGTCACTTCCTGACGACAGACCCCTCCGTCTTCCTATCCGATTTCCGATGGCCCCATCCCCAAATCCCCCTTTGCCACTTGGAGGAAGGGTCAAAGCGAGAGGAGGGAGGGCGAGAGACAACCGAGCTAGCTTTGCTATAAAAAGATAAAATAAAGGCAAAGGATAGGTGTGAGCCAGCTAAAAGTGTGGTCAAAATGTTCATGTAAGTACTATCTGACACTGCTATCATTTTTTGTATAGCTTAAATTTTAAACTTTAATAGTATTTGATATTTAATGCTTGCTTTTATCTAAAAGCCATTTAATATTTTTATTGACCAAGCTATTCCTCTACAGGGCTTAAATTAATTTCTGTTTATTGTAAATAGATGGTGATTTTATGCAATCTGTGTATTTGCAACTGGCAGTGAGTATAGGAGCTACATGCAGCCCACCTGAGCATCACAAGGTAATGGTGGGAGAAGAACTCAAGCCTATCACTTAAGTAAAAATACCATATTTTAAAAGCGACCATATTTCAAATTTTAATATGTAAATTCTATTGGTAAATATTCTGGAAAACTGGAAGTTAAAACAATATTAAAGATTAAACTTTAAAAAATGAGCTCAGTCCATGTTCAGTTTATGTGACATATTACTGGATTAATAATGCATTAACATGCAAGCAGTTTCATTTACTGTGTAAAAACTCACTGCATTTTGTATAATTAATTCATTAGAATTTTTTAAAACTCCCAATATTTTGCAAATAAATTGCAGCTAATGCTGGGTATGAATTGAGTAAAAAGTGAAAGTTTTATTCTAGTAGAAAGTAGCATAAAGAGGGAGCAAAATGCTAAAATACTAAACAGGTTTATAGGTAATAAGTAGAGTACGTATAGACTAATGTACAGACGTTGCCAAGACAAGGCTAGATAAATGAACAAATGCAAATAAAACACAATAATGGTTCATTGCATTGCATTAATAGACAACAAATAATGTGTTTGATAAATTCTCAGATAGTCCAGTACACTTTCTAATTATAGGCATACATGCACAACTTTTCCATGACAGGTTATTTCCACCCCAACCGATCGAGGCAGATGGTTGCCCTCCCTTCCATTGTCGTGAATTGGCGCAATACAAATAAAGCTGAACTGAATGGAATTGAATTACTCCCCCCCAATGCATTCATGCAGTCTAACCACAAGTCCAGAAAATAGAATAATTTATGATTTTTTCGACAAATAAATAAAGTTTCCCTCTCCTCTGATGCTTTTCAGAGTCAGGTTGTAGTTAGACACCGCATCATTGATTGGTTGAGAAAGGTTAATATTGCTTCTGTTTAATGGAAGGACAAACACAAATCTAATGGGAAACAAACTTAAAAAAACTAGACAACTGACTAATAGAAAGTACCAAAGTGTTGTGTGCATGCTTTCACATGATACCTTTCATTGCCTGGTTTGCAGTAGGCTGAGTTGCTGTAATCTCAGGTTGTTCAATCACAGTGAGTGGCTCAGATTCAGTTTTATCAGAGTCTGTGAGCAGCTGGTTGCTGGGGGCCTCATCCTGCTCCTCTTGACTAAGATAAATAGAAACAGATATGAAAATACATATATTAAAGATCATTTTACCAAAATACCAGACCAAAATATTGAATCTGGTTTCAAGGAAGCCTTGCAGATAGTTTTAGTCTTGTACAGTTTTATTTGTTTTTTAGGGGGATTGTTGTTTCTTTGTTTTTTCAGACAGTTGTGCTGCTAATGCAACCTAGCAATGCATGGCTGCACCACATTAACATTCTGGGATAGGGTAATAAAATACACTAATTTGTTTTCATTTTTTACACCACTCTACACCTTAGATGGCAATGAATCTAGGATGTCAAGTGGGAACAACTTCCATGGGAACAGGTGGACAAACATGTTATCTGCAGATTTTTATAATCATTCTGGCAAAATGGAGAAAAAAAGATCTTCACTGACTGATTGCACGTGCATAATCAAAATCTGTATGAAAACTAGTCGTTTTGTATGTGGATTGCAGCTCAGAAGTTGTTGCTTCACAAAGAGGATTGAGAATATATCAAGGGGAAAAGAACCTCACTTCATATGAGAGGTTGATTGACAGGTTTATCTCAGCAACTGACATACTGGAGTTAGACTAGTTGATATGTAATAATGACATTTGTTATGTTGAAAAGATAATAAAGCAACTTCACTTTCCAGAGTCAGTGTATGAGTGACCTCAGCGTGAATAGTTCTGCTGTGACGTTTTACAGAAGAAATCCTTTCAGTGAAAATCTGCCACTGTTACATAGATTATAGGACCAATTATAGAAAAAGGAGTGCTTTACCTTTTTTCCACCATAAAGACTGTGTGTATTCTTTATAGGCACCTTTTCTTTCACTTTTTCTCAGTCATTTACTAAACTCCATTTTATTCAGTTTAGTTTAGTTTTCCTTTGTCTCTTCTGAATGTTACTATAACTTATCATGTCTCAACACCTTGTGTTGATTTTTGTTCCTTTGTAAATGCACACTTCCTCACAAAATAGAAAATATAAATACAAAAGAATGAATAAGAATAAATAAATGTAAAAGCATAATTAAAAGCATTATAATTTGTTTTTACGTTTAATGGTTCATTTATTACTGAATTCATTTCTGTATTTTTTTTAATATAATTTTAACAAATATCTCAATTAATGTATTATGCAAATTACTATGAATGATTCTTTAAAAAATTAATTCATCTATTTTTATCAATTTGTTTCATTTGTTTTTATTTTTTCCATTTTGCTTTCTCTTTTTCTAATGTCTTTATTATATCTATGTTGTCTTTGCTTTCCTTCTGTTGAGCTGAGCCAATGTGAGAAATAAATTCAAGAGGTATTTAAAACATTTATTTATATTTATATCTATATTTCCTCATTTATGTTTTTTATTTATTCTTTTTTTTTTAGCTCTCTTATCATTCCCATAGTTAGATACTAACATTTATATGAAATGATCTGATTAAGGTGGTCATCTCAGGTTTGTCTGCGAGATCATCTCAAGGGATTTTCTTCAAACTTAGCACAAAATTGAATAACTGGTCAGAATTTGGTCATGATTAAGGTCACAGTTAACTTTCAAAATGTGTTTTTGGTCATAAATTAAGATATAAGTTGTCCTAACCATGACATTATCTCACAAAAATGTTGGATTAATTGATGTCATATTAGAAAAGTAACATCATAGGAGGAGGCTGCAGCAAGATGTAGAGCAGTGTCTCTATAGATCCTCAGCTTCCCCAATCACATGTCAAAGTGTCCTTGTGCAAGACACGGAACCCAGTAGTAAACAAGGTTAGAAAAGAACTATATAAACTTGTCTTTAAATTGACCATTTAAAGAAAATATCCTTATATTCTTCAACATTCATTTTTCTTTAATCTAGAAAAATTGAAATTGATGCCGCTTTGTTTTGGGCTGCATGACAGATTATTCTGCATCAGACTTCCATGTTCAGCTTCATACCTCTCATCCACTGTTTGGTCTTTCACAGGAGCCAGTTCACTGCTGCTTTCTGGGACCTGTTCTCCCCAGGGCCGGAGTGTAACAGTGTCTTTCACAGCCGCCCCCCACAGCACATTTGTTTTCACATTTTCACTGAGGGAGAACTGTAGCCTCTCTTCACACACCTGAAGCAACAAAGCAAAGCAATTGAGCAGGTGAATAAGCTTGGGTCACATAAGAGGCACTATAATAAATAAACACTCACCTGCATCATGAGACCATTTTTAGTTGTCATCTTGGAAAAAGATCCCTGCTCCTTGACATCAGATGTTTGGCCTGCTGGTTTCTGCCCATCATTGTCCTCTGCTGGAGACAAATTGTCTTGGGAAACCAGGATCATGGGTTGCTCAGATTCCGCCAACTTATCAGAGTTGTCAGAGATCCAATCCTCCTTCAAATCCATCCTGCTACCCTCAGGAGTAGAGGAGTCACAAATCTCATCACATGCATCACTACCATCTGTGCTGCTATCCTTCTGATCAGGGGTTTTCTTCAAAGACTCCAGCAACTCTAAGTTCCCCAAAAAAAGCTCCCCCAAACTTTCCTCTTCATCCCCAGAGATGCAGCAGAGTTGTTCCAGTTTTTCAAAATCCTCCAGTGGCTCCTCATCCAGATCTTTCCACTCAGAAATCAGTAATTCAGGGATGTTGTTAAGAGGATCTTGGGGTACAGTGGGCACTGCAGATGATGCTTTCTGAGAAAAGTTATGATCATTCTGACCTTCTATGTTGGATTGAAGGTTATTCTCATCTGTCAGTGTGATTTGTACAGATGGGAAGCTCAGATTGGCCGAAATCCCTTTATTCTGAGTGTTAGCAGGTGGTAGTTCCTGCAGAGGTGGCTCTGAGATATCTGTGTTGTTAGTTGGATAAATATATGACTCTGTCTCTGCACTGGCAATAAAGTCGTCTAGATTAATGTGACTAATAAAGTCTTCTGCCTCTATAACAGATGGAGGTGGACTAGGGAAAGAGTCATCCAAACTCTCCAGTTTATCATCTTGCACGTCAAGGTCTATGCTTGGAGGAGGACTTGGAAAATCTACTGAGCTGAAATTGTCTACTTCTGGATATGACCGATCTAGCTCCTGTGCTTTAAAGTCACTGTGATTGGATGGAAGGGGTGCGTCTTTGCAATCCTCCCTTACGTTTCCGATGCTTATTCGTTCATCTATGTATTGCCCTGCAAGCCATGGTCTCATCTCAGCTTCTGAGTTGAAGGCTGATTCATCATTTTCCTGGTCTGAAGAGTTAACATGAGGAGCTTCAGAGATACAGGTGGATATATCTGAGTTTTTATTCTCTAAAGTGTGGCTGAGGTGGTTCTCAAAATTAGAATCTGGGTCTTTGTCAGCATGTACAGCTGACACCTGACCTTCTTTGTGGATGCTGCAGCATTGATCCTGAGACCATCTGTTAAAATTTTGATTCTCCCCTGTTTCTATGGGACCTTCCCTGTCCCTGACTGCCTCTTTGCATGTAAAAATCTCCCGCTCTCCTTTCACTGAGGACTCTTCTTCAGGAATTTCTATGTTCTCGACTTCAATATCGGTACCCTCTCTCTTTGCATCACTTTTAAAACTCTCAATTTCATTCAGGTTCTCGATGTTTTCTTCTTGCTGTATTTCTTCTGCAGTTTGTTGCCTTTCTGTAACTTTTGAGTCCCACATTTCCTTCACAGAATGATTTCCACTGTATAGTTGCGTTTCATTGGTCCAAGATTCTTCGCAGCCCCTCAAGACAGCAGGGTGAGGTTCACTTCCTGCAAGTTCATCGTTTTCTTCAGTTTCCCAGTACTCCCGGCCCACAACAAGCCTCTCCCCCACCTCCCACCCCTTACTAGTGAACCCGGAAAAAAATTCACTTCTTAGCTCAACTTCTTGCCTCCTTTTTTCTGGGGAGGCCCACTGGTTATTTTCGTCAGGCCACAAGCGCAAGTCCTCAGACTGTGACAGGCGGTGACAGTCAAGCTCACCCTTTACTACTCCAGATCCTGGTTTTTCCTCATTTTCCTCCATAGCACTCCATAAGTCTTCAGTCATCGCATCCAGCCTGTCACAAGAGTCCCGATCTATGTTTTTAGCAGTGTCATTTTTACTTGCTGCCACGCTCAAGAGAGGCTTTTCCGTCAGGGTATTTCTCACATCAGCAGAAGCCGGATTTACCCCCGTCTCCATCCTGACCTCTTTATCCTCTCCACCATCTAAGCAGTGAAGGTTTCTTAGGCCAAGCTCGTTGTGGTCTAGACCGGTCTTCTCCTCACATCTCTCAAGCTCTTTAACACCCTGCTCAGTCCATAGATATGTCAGATCACTCACTTCACCCCTTTTTGCCAGTGTTTCATCTATGTGTATGCCATGACTGGTTTGAAAGTCACGTTTTTCCGATAATCTGGACTCTTTGTTGTCACTTTGAGATGGCGCGACAGATTCCTCAGTTTCATTTCTGGATTTCAGGGACTTCAGTACGGTGAGATCATTATCTGTCACTGTAATGCTTGTGCAATCGTTGTTGCTTGGGCGAAACGTGCAATCCTTTGACTGGTTTCCAGATGAGGACTTGATCAAACTACCTGTCTCAGCAGGGCTCTTGGAATGTAGCTTAGAGTCTTCAGAGTCCTGGAATTGGCTTTCTGTTGTCTTAGAAATGATGCCATCTGTGTAGTGACTGTCTATTACATACCCACTGCTACGTGAGACCCCTGTCAGTGGTTCCTCATCTAATTTGGAAAACAACTCATCAATCAAGTCAACACAGTCCTTGACTTTGGGATCATCACACAGCAGAGCTGAACTTTTACCCTCATTGTGAAAAATGCCTGAATCTTCTCTCTGTACGGACTCTAGCCCTTTGGTTAGAATAACTTTGTTGCTGCCCAAATGAGAGTTGTCATTTTCAGGAGACTTCTGATACATTACATCTATCTTGTCACAAATCTCAGTTATCCCCCCCTCCACAGTTTCTGTTTTGTAATCTGACAAATGGGAACCATTTCGTAACAGGGTCTTTTCTCCTGTCTCTCCCTCCTCCTCAGTTCTTTCCTCTATCCCGGTCAACATTCCCCGCTCACCTCCTCGGCTGCTACTTGACCGAGAGACAATAAGTCCATCGCTGTTTCTCCTGTTCATACTATCACCCTCCCAGTCACTGTCTGAGAAGTAGGCGGAGTCTCGATGGGGAGTTTCATTTCCCAGAGCCCGCCACCCACTGCTTCCCACTCCTCCCCCTGTCCATGAGTCACTGGGTGTGAGGCAGTCTGCAGAGCTGGAAGTCATAGGTGAGAGGACTGAGTCAGTAGGGGTGATGAGCGAGCCATCAGAGGATGGGTCCCACTCTGGAGTTACAGCAGGAATATGTTCTCCTTGGCTGATACGACACTGGCTCTGTTGGTCATTTTCCATGTGCTGAAATGTATTTTCTCCATTTGTATCAGCAAACTTCTTCTTAGCGTGAGAACTCACATTTTCAGCCCTGCCCAAATCAGCTGTTCTCTCAGAGTTATTCAGTGTGATATCAGATTTCCCATCTGTTTGGACTCCTCTCTCCGGGCTGTAGGCCGGTCGGTCATCTTTCATTATCTCACCGTTCCCTATTACAGTAATCCTCTCCATTTCATTTGTTATGGATGATTTGTTCTCACGCAGTATCACAGTGTTGGGCTCTGTACCACTATCGGTGGATTCAGAAGCAGAGAGCTCTGACAGATCTGTTTGCTCACCTCTAGCAGGTAACGCAGGTCCATCTGAACACTCCTCTTCCTTCTGACATTCAAGGGTTTGGTTGTGTAATAAACCATTTTTGGGCATGATTTCTGAAAACACAAACTCACCAGACTGGCAGTGAGGAGCGTTGTTTCCTTGGCTGTCTGATTTGAGTGGTTGTTTATTTGATCCTATGTGGAGAATTGGGATCTCAGGTCTGATGGAAACCTTTATCTCACTCTTCTTGGCACGCTTGGTCACTTGGGCATAGATGGCCTCAGTTTGTGTATCATCTTTGCCTTTGTTGGATGCTCGTATGGAGCTCTCTGACTGGAAACTGATGGTCTGGGCAGAATTTGGGTCAATGCATATGGACTCATATTCAGGGGAAAGTGGAGTAGGAGAGTAGGTTGGATCTGGTTCCTTCCTGTTTGCAGCAGCATTTTGTCTTGATATGATTTCAGTTAGAAAGGTTTCCGCTGACTGGATCTCTTTCAGGAACTCTTCTCTGGTCATTTCAGGTTTCCGTGGCTCCTTCTCAGTCATACATGCTTCAGATTCTTGCTTCTCAACAGTGATCTCAGACAGGAGAGAGCGGGATCTCCGTATTCCTTTCGAGAAAGCTTCCTCTGCCTCTGTGTATGAGGGAAGCCCTGGAGCGCAGACGTAGGGTTGCAACCTGGATCCTTGAGGATACAGGTACTTTACAGGATCATTTTCTGATCCTCTCTCCATATCCACGTCCTTTCTCCCTGTGTCGATCTCTGTGAGAAAAAGATCCTTCTGAAATGAATCATTAGAGACTGTATTGTCCTCCTCAGCTCCTGTCCTGTTGATATGTTTCTCTTGTTCCCACGAGCGTCCTGCTGAGCCCATCTCTGTGATCAATGACTGAGAGCGCTGCATCCCTTTGTTAGGTACCACAAAGTTCCCCCATCTCTCTCCGTCTTTTTTCTCCATTTTCTCCGTGTCCCACGATGCCTCTGATTTGGCTTCACTTGACTCTGTCACACTTGATATCTCTGTCAGAAACAGATGCATGGGGGATTTCTTGGCTGCAGAAACATGTTCTGCCTGAAGTTCAGCATCTTCCCTCCAAATGGCGGGCAGGATAGTGTCAAGGCGTGACTGAGTCCTTTTCATTCCCCTGGAAAAGAAATCTGCAGAGGCTGGGTCTGCGTCTTCAGATAAGCTGGAGTGAGTGACAGTCGTCCCACCACTATATCTCTCAGGGGACATGAAAGGAGAGTCGTCTTCAT
Organism: Atherinosoma microstoma; assembly: GCA_037177055.1. Taxonomy (NCBI): domain Eukaryota; kingdom Metazoa; phylum Chordata; class Actinopteri; order Atheriniformes; family Atherinidae; genus Atherinosoma; species Atherinosoma microstoma. The sequence continues at coordinate 12,675,189 of JBBBVU010000006.1, read as the reverse complement.
CCGAGTAGGTGGGACTTGATGAAGACTGCCTGTCCATCTGGGGGATTGTGGGCTGGGTGCGGGGTGGATTTCGATAAATGGGGCGCAAAGGGTTTTCTCGACGAATAGGAGAGTCAAAGACTTTTGCATGGGAACGAAAGGTCTCCTTAGAGGTATTCAATGATGTTGCATGCCTGGTGTCGCTCTCTTTATCTGACATGTCACAGGATAGCGGGTCTCTATGGGATCTCTGCATCTGTGGTTTACTGTATCTCAAGTAAGCGTCAGCTGTGTTGTAGCTGGGGACACTTCGTTGTGGTTTGGAGTGGGGAGGGAGAGGGGGAGGACACATTTGAGGGGGTTGAGGGTAAATTGGATGTCTTGATGGGGGAATGGAGGGGGACAGGGATGGAGAGGGTGGCAGAGTCTGTCGGGCCCGATGGAGACCCAAGTGATCAAAAGTAGAAGGTGGGCAGGAGCTCATTTGGTGGGGGTCTGTCTCAATTTTTCCGCTGATGTTGTAGTGAGGCAGTCCTCTATATCCAAGTGGAGGAGCGGGGAGGGGCCGTGAGTGAAGATGGTTGGATGAAGACATGGACATAGAGCGAGGTTTGGGAGGAAGGACCGGAGCTTGAGAAGCGGCGGAGGATTTTTTATCTGCCTCGCTGCTCTTTTTCTTCTCCACCTCATCATCATCGCCTAAATCCACAACTGAGAAGTCGGTCACTCTGCTTGAAGTGTCTCTGAACTCAGCCACGCCTGTGTTGGGCATCTGAAGCTGAACCTGGCTTGATCGGACAGTTTGGAGAGTTTTTCCACCCTTATCAGAAGAATAAGGAACTCGCTCTTTTCCAAGTGTTCCACTGCAAATCTCCACAAGCTCCACATCTCCAGGGCAAACTGAGTCAGAGCGAGAAGAGGACTGTCCCCTCCCTTTAAGAGTCGGCGACTTGTCTTGGGGAGTGTGCTCCTCTAGTCTGATGTAGTATTCGCTGGCAAGTGAGGGGCTACGGGCGCTGATCACTGGTACCACAGTGGGAGTATCCAAGGATTGTCTGTGGTTATTATTCACAGTTGGGATTGGTTGAGGAGGAGGAAGAGGTTTGTAGCCTCGTCTGGCATGAGCCTTCTCCCAGAAATACTCAAAGTTCAAGCCTTTGCTAGTTTCTGTGACTGTCAGGATATCATCCAGTTCAGATGAGGACGAGGTAATACAGTTCCCCACGGGGTCCAGTAGAGGGTAAGAGTTGTCTCTGCTGTCCCTGCTGTACTCTCGATCCCGATGACGCTCATTTCCTGCAGTCTGAAAGGCAGGTGGACGGAGCAGGTCCCAGCGTCTCTCGAATGACTCCTCGCTCTCCCCTCTCCTTCCCCTGCCCTCCTCAAACTCCTCATCCTCTTCATCTTCTTCCCCAAGACTACCCTTCGCCATTCCTCGCTCAGCAGCCAAGACGGAGGAGAGAAGGAGGAATATTTCTGCTACAGAGGGGCGCTGTGATGGTGGTAGCCAACAGGACTGCATGATCTCATACCTGTAGACAAGAAAGAAAGACAAGGAGACTAAATATGGAGAGTAGCTTTCATTACTTTTTATTAAAATGATTTTTATTCCTGCACAATTCAGTTTGCAGTTAAATACTGACCAGTAATCTGCATGGGAGAGTTTAAGTCTGGGCTGGGCCAGTGTGATCTGTCGCTCCCTAATGACAAAGGTCAGCACCTCTTCATCACTCAGGTGTCTGTGGGGCTGAGAACCAAATTCAAACAGCTCCCATATTACCACCCCCAAGGACCTGGAAAAAAAAGAAAAGAAAGAAATGATAGGAAAAATCTTCACACACATGTTTCATGTTACGTAATGTTTTCAAAAAGATATCTTGTGTAAAGAGAGTCTGACATCAGCGAAAGATGCACTGCTCCTGCATCCCAATGAGGATATAGATGGGCATAAGCCCAGTGACTCAAGCTAAGTTGATCAATAATGTTTTAGAGACATTATTAACATTCTGCAACATTTTATAAATATGGTTATCTAATTCATGTCAGTTTCTTTTTTTTGTCTCCTTTTTTTGTCAACTGAATCACATGCAAAGTAGGAGGTAAATAAACAAAAAACCCAATCCGCAATCAATAATTCTACTATCTTATCAGCTGAGATCAAATCACAGTATTATCATTTATTTACATATGTCAGCATGATTTTGCTATCTTATCCTTTAAATATCACTGTTATTGTCAATACTTGTAAGTAGGGATGCAGAATATACCAGCTTCAATATCGGTATCAGCAGATGTTGGTCATTTTTTATAAATATTGGTATCGGTCCGATAAGTAAAACTTGGCCGATATTAACAACAGATATCTATTTCTGGCCATTTGTGTGTTGGGGGGGAAGGGGGGTGTGGTCATGCAGTATTGTTTTGGACATGTGACAGTGATAGTAAGGCAGCATTGTGGGGTGTTTAACTGAAGTAGAGAAGCAATGTCAGCGGTGTGGTAGTTTTTCATGGTATCGAAAGAAGATACTCGTAAGCAGTATGCAATACTTGCAACGTCAAAGTAATGTGAGGAGGATGTCGCATCAAATCATTCAACACCATCAGTTTGAAGAACCACCAACCGGAGGTTCACAAACTTTGGCGGGAAGCTAACACTGCTAACGTTAAATCTAATTTTGTACAAAATTTGATCATCTTAACTTAATTTTTTTTAAACAATATCGCTAAACATCGGTTATCGGCCATTGCAAAAATATTAATATCGGTATCGGCCAAAATGTTCATATTGGTGCATCCTTACTTGTAAGGCTGACCATGACAGCCTTACTGTGGCAGTTAAGTTCTCCATCTTGGTTGTTTGGACATGTCAAATTTAGATGATTTATTGTAATAACAAATATACATAATGTCAATGCTTTCTTTCCTTTAAACATGTTCAAAATAAATTAAATGAATATGAATCTAGTCCAAAATATTTTAAAAACATACCAGACATTGCTGGTCTTGGTTTGGTCAGTAACAATGAGAGATCCTCTGTACTCCTCCAGCAGCTCAGGAGCAATCCAGCGCAGTGGGATCCATAGCTTGTCTGGAGTTAGGTAATAGTCCTCCTTTACAAACAAATACAATAACTATTATGAACAATATATAATTTATGGAAAGGTTAGGTAAAGAGTAATACAAGACCAGTTGAACATACCTTGTAATGGTTGTGTGATAGACCATAGTCGCCTATCCTGACAGTGAGGTCTGAGGTCAACAGACAGTTTCTCAAAGCCAGATCACTGCAGTAAAAACACAAAAATAATTTTCAGAGATCCTTTAATCATGTGTTTGGGATGAAAAAGAGGCGTCTTGTTTAAAATTTAACCCACAGCAGGAGAAGGGAAGCCCATGACTGACCTGTGGATGTAGTTGTTTTCATGAAGATGCAGCAGACCTGAAGTGACCTCAAAAGCCATCCTCTGTAGAGTCAGGAGGTCCCTGATTGGGAGGTCTGGAGTCATCCCATCTGACTTGCGCTGGGCTCGCAGATACCTCTTCAGGTCACCCTGAATTGTTCATCACAACAATAATGCAAACAGTTAAGTCAATGGAAGTGGAAGATGGGTTGGTTCCAGTTTGGCCATGAGACGGTGCACAGTGTGTGTCTTTTTCTTGAAACAGAACTAAAGTTTATTTATGACTTCTGCAGTAAACATATCCCTTCTTAAGTGTTATCAATCACAGAGCGTCAGAAACAACGGGGGGAATTGGTAATGAGCTGGCAATCTCTTGTACTAGTCATTTGTATATCAGGAAGGACAAGGGAATAAAATAAAAACTGGATAAAAGGATGGAGAATCTGTTCAAGGAGAGGACAACGTGAGACTTTATCAGACAGGGTCGAAGCAGCGGTTTGGCTTCTCTCACTGTGTTAATAACATTGATCTGCTTGTGACTTTGTTTGGCCTGAGAGTGCACTCCTATGGCTTTCTTAATCAGTCACAGAGTGTACCAGCTGAGTGAAGGTAAACAAACCAAGACCAAAACAACAGAACATCTATAATTTTAGTGATAAACTAATTTCAGAGCTTCAATCATCAAACGATATTAAATGATGGTGTAATGATACAATCTGATAATAATTACACATTAAATAAATGGCAATGACAACTTTATGAGCAATGTGAGACAACTAAATAAGTCACAAATGATTTACAGTAACAAACTGTACAAAGCAGAACTGAAACTAAAGATGTCTATCATGTTTTACTTAAAGATGAAGCATCTCTTATTCGGCGCTTGTTTTCCAACTTGCAAAAATACTTCATCTATGTTCAGTTTAGTTGTGCAATGTCACCATTTTTACTTACCAGCTGACAAAACTCCATAACCAGGAGAAAGGGGATGCTCTCACGGCACTGCCCCAAACACTGAAGGATGTTGGGATGCTTAAGACTCCTTGGAGGAAGAAGGAGACATAGATATTCAGTTGCTGCTGCAGTTTTTTCCTTTACTTCAAGGGACAGAAACAGGTCGCCATGTCCTTGGATGTATCCTGACTCTGAGTGTGTGTGTTAGCGTATGTTGTAATTTTGTGTGTGTTAAAAAGAGAAGAGGATCACCAGAATGCTACTCACATTTGCAGCTTGCTAAACACTTTGTTCAGCTCTCATCATCAAGAGCAAGTTTTATTACTATCTACCGGCAGAAATATCATTAGTATGCAAGCTAGTAGAGGAGCAAACAGACATTATTCTGACTTCTTATGGTTGCTGATTTTATCATTAGAGTAATAATATTAATCTTATCTAAGGAGAGATAACACATCTTCGATTATGGCTTCCATACTCTTATATCTGCTTCACCCCCTGCATCATAATGTGTTATGAACTCTTGATGAAATGTTTATCCATCACTTTTGAATATTAAACAGTGAGTTATTAACCTTGAGTTAAGCACTTGTGTTTTTCTGTACCTGTGCTATTGTCATACTACATTTATCATTGAGTCATAAATTGTGGTAACTGTTTGGCAAAAGTTACATAATCCCTCTTCAAATGTTAACTTTCTCACACCTGTACGGCTCAGATTCAGCCAGGAACTTCCTCTGCTCCAGGGGGCTGGCGCTGACACGGAGCTCCTTCACCACAGCCTGTGAGGAGCTGGAGTCACACAGCACTTCAGCAAGGATCACCTGGAAGAGACAAAAAAACATGGGGGAGGGCCCAGGAGAAAGAGTTTCGAGTTACGCCAGTATTAAATATAAGGGTATGCTATAAGATACCATAAGAAAAAAATCTATGATGTTCATATTTAACCTGAAAATACAACAGTCGTATCTGAATACGAGAAATGATTACCTTACCTTTCCAAACCAGCCATTTCCTATCTCCTGAAGGTAGTTCAAAGTGTGTCTTTTGAAGCACTTAGATTTGGAGTCTGTAAAAGAAGAAAAATCAAAGATTAGGGTCACACAGATGTCAGGTGTTGATATTCTGAGATACAACATGATGTTCCATCATCTGTGTATTTTTGATCCAAATTCTACTTTGACTTGTCTTGTTCTGTATGTGCAGTGTGGAACTGCAAAGATTTGTAAATTGATATCCCTTAATCAATCAATTATTTAAGATAATATGACCGGTACTCTAATAAATTCTCTTATTCCACCTTTTCAAATATGAAGCCATGCTGCTTTTTGTCTTCTTACATTAGAATAAATTCAATACTGTAACATGTTGATCAAACATGAACTTTCGATGATGCTGTATTGGGTTAAAGGTGAACTGTGACAGGTCTTTTTAACCCTTTGATGCATGTGTCCTCAACGGTGGACACCTAAGTAAAGAATGTTTTCTAGTTTATGCGTTAGTGTGGATGGCATATTTGCAAACTAGCCACTTTATTGGACATTCAGCGAGTATTCCAGTTCACTGCCATTATAAAATGAATATATCCAGTCTATTGTATACATACATTGTAACCAAGTTTGCTTCAGTGATAAACAGAACAAGACAACATGACAACAGATTCTTCTATATTTTTAGAGACTAAATAAAAATAATTAAACTAGATAAAAAATGTTTATAGCTATAGTTATATTAAATTCAAACTACTTTTTTATATCCCTGAACACAGAAAAAATACAGAAAAACATACTGTAGCCTACATGTCTGTAGAAGAAAAATATTGTATGTGAAAAAATGTGTGTTTTTTTTAACAATTCATTCTTCAGAGGGTTCGTTTTTTGTTACTTAATAAGGAAATTAATCAGCTTTTTTTCCACATCTCATCTTCAAGAGTTCATGATTTGATTTTTTTTAAAAGAAAAAATGTTTTATAATTTAGTTTTTATCATTTTTATCCCTTTAATCCTGCATGTTCAAGATAACACATACATTTAATCAATTTTTCAAAAACACATTTATGAATGGAAAGTAGCTTTGATTAATACAATGCAGTGACATCTCTTCCACCCTTGTGTGCATCTCAGTTTGGTATGCTCATACAGATCACTGATGCAGAAGTTTCTCAGATCACAGTTTCCACTTCACTGAGGTCTCATAGGGTGTCCAGTGCTACTGGTTGTGCACTCAGTTTGAAACCTTTAATGGATCCACATCAGTGATTCAGGCAACAAAGCGTGTTGGAGTTCAGTGTATGGAAGACAGCTCTAAACATTTGTCTTGAGGGTTTTGCTTAAGTAAGAGAAAGGAAACATAAGAGTCAGGTTACCTGCTCCATCTGGTAGCGCGGGACAGTTGGATCGGTCTCTGACTGGTAAGGTGTAGACCTCAGGGAGGGAGGGACATGATGATAGGCTGTCCTCCTGGATGGGACTGGAGCCTCCAGAGCACTCCTCTCCATCTGCATTGTCAAACTCCTGGTTGAACCACAACAGCACAGAAAATCACTATACTAGTATAATCATGAATGAAAACTATTTCTAAACTAGAAGCACTCAGAGAGTGCAGACCTCCGCCAAGCCATTGTCATTTTTTTTGTTTTTGTTTTTTGCCAATGACTGTGGGCATTATTTTTGAGTTAAGCTCTAATGCCCATCTCCCCACAGTAAAGAATCCTTTAAAAAATTACCGGATCCAGATCACCCCCCAAAAACTAATCACTCGTTCCTTATTCCACTACTGAAATTTCCTGAAAATTTCATCAAAATCTGTCCATAACTTTTTGAGTTATGTTGCTGACAGACAGACAGACCAGCGCTGTCGGATACATGACCTCTGCCATGGCGGAGGTAATAATAACACAGGTGGCTTTAGCTGTAACTCGTTAGTGCAAACAATGAGAAAACAGTGATTCTGAACTAATGGCACAATATCTGCTACATAAACAAAGACACTGTCAAGTCAAAAGATGAAGGCTTTGCTGGGATTAGACTGATAGGATTATTGATTATTTCTACCTCATTAAGTTGCAATTATTGGCTCTTCTATATATTTCCACACCGAAACCCCATGCAGTTTTTTTAAAGCAGATTTATCTATTTAAAAAAAAAAAAAGAATACACAGACACTGGCATGCACACAATATGTGGCATAACAAAGAAAGAAAGAGAGGTGAATAAATCTCTTACATGTTGAAGACTTACATTGAACCCCACTCCTCCTCTCTTACAGCACAGGCAGGTGAGGAGCAGCAGAACAAAAGAGACAAGCCCCGAGCAAGAGATGAGGATGACGACGTAGGGTGGAGGAGAGAGGGATGCAGCTCTAGTCTGAGAAACTGAGAGGAAAATAGGAACAAAAGTACAAAGGAAAGAAAGATTTAATGCAAACATTCAGGGCATTTGCACTTCTACAAGGGAATTTGAGTCAGTGAAAATGAAAACAGATTTCACTGAAGCACAGAAGTGTAAAATCTTGTTACACAGGTGTTGTATTAAGAGGGAAACCATTGGAATGATTTCTTAGCTGCAGGTTTAGGACACAGCGGAGAACCCCAATGGACAGTTTATACCAAGGATTTGAGGGTAAAAAAGCAGGAAAACAAACTAAGTTTAAGATAAGAAGCTGTCTGGATCAGTAAAAGAAAATAGAGACTGGAATTAAAGTTCGAAACTGGGAAGATATACCATTCCAGCAAGGACAATAAGCATGGGGAAAGGGGAAGTATCAGAAATGGCATTCCACTCAGGAAACACAGTTAAAGAAGCAGGGGAGGATGGCTGGAGTTTAATTTAGGTAAAGAAGGAATGCTAAGTGGGAAGGGATCGGAAACTGGAAAAGAATTACTCAAATCAGGAAGGTTTACTAGTCAGGTGAGAAAGGGAGGGATCTGGACATTTCATATTTGTACCTCAACGTAGTCGATTGTGGGAAGTGAACCATCTGTAGAAAAGAAAAGGGGCAGGGCAACGTGGTTAAATACCTTTCAGGTAGGGTTTGAAGGTTTCATTGAAATTCTGTAGCCAAAATTTGTAGATGACATAAAAGAGGAACAATGACACCTTGAAACAGTCAGAGGGAGGCAAACTCACCCTGAGGATGAGTAACTTATATATCACATACACACATCAATTTCAAACCGAATGCTTATATAACTTTTCTGTGTAATCCAAACCTGATTTTCAGTTGAAAACAACAGGTTTAAAAAAATACTACATAACTATAAGGAATTTTGAAAATCATCTAAAACATGATTAAAAAACTATGCTAACAAATCACAGATTTTAAAACTATAAATGCGTATCTCAAAGTTTGTCATGTGTCAGAATATCCTGGTTTCACTGCAAGTGTCCCTCATTAAAATTAAACAATACATTCCTTCACAAGGTCATGATACTATAAACACTGCATACATCAATTTTAAACTAGCCTATATTTAATAATTTAGAATCTAAAATACGGCTTCTTGTTCAGAGGTCTCTGACCTCTTTCTTTTTCCAACTCTTTTGAACTATCTCCACCCTCCTTTTCTTAAAGGTACCCACCAGAAGTCGCACCATAAACAGAGCAGGAGAAAAAACTTAAGATGTGCCCAGAATATCAGAGCATCATTTCACCAAAATGCGAACGGATGGCCATGTCTGTTTCTAATAAAGAAACAAAACATACAACTGGCCCACGATATTCTAATAAATATGAGATCAAGCACATAATAAAGGGTACAATCCTTGATCATATCAGTTTGTCTTCCCACCTCTAAATCAAGGGAACATTTTTAAATCTCAAATGGGCCTTCTATGTGCGGTCCCCAAAACATACACAACAAACCGGTGGGTTCAATCTTGTCGCACAATTCCTGAGCAGTGCTATTCTTTCATCTCTCCCCAGACAGATGTCCAGACAGACACTGCATATAAATAGGAACATAACGCAGGGCCTTTTCCACCAGCCTCTGTGCCAGCAGCTCTTATCAAAACAATACACCACCATACAATGACTGCACACATTGCACAAACACAGCACTCTGGGAGCAGAGGACATATTCCGAGTGAGACAATTAAAGATGCTAAATAAGGTTTAATGTGCTAAATAATCTCTTGTGCCAAGATTAGATTTAAGATCTTCAAATGACCAACGATTCTTAGTCTGCAGCTCACACAGTTCATGTTGTTTTGAAATGCCATCGATGTAAGGCCCCGAGATCGCAACACTCCCCTAATATTTTCATCACTGCATGCAAATATGGTACCCGACCCATCACCCAATCAGCCCTGCTCCTGTTTTCATTAGGCTAAGGCGCGTACTGCAATAATCTTAATTCATGATATGTCTCCAACTGGCTGACAGTATTCACCCCAGTGTGGAAAGGCCTTTTCATAACTGACAACATCCCCCTCTCTCCTCCTTTTCTCCAGCATAACTGACATGTTTTCAAACCCCCCTCCCTCTCCTCCTCCTCCTCCTCCTCTCCTCCGACTCTGCTCACCTTCCCTCTGCGGTGCTCCGAGGGCTCTCTCCGGGCTGAGGTACGACATGATCCCCGCCAGCGCTACCATCGCCCAGCAGTGTGGCCGCATCTTCGCCGCGTCCGGAGCAACACCATCCGAGCGACGCTGCCGACTGTCGGTGTCCTAATCACTCCCGTCCCCGCCGCCACGGTCTGTATCGTTCCCCGGGCTCACGCTGTCTCCGTCTCCCCCCCCTTCCGCTTTTTCTCCAAATAATAAAGAGCGTCTCCTCGCTTCCCTTGTTATGTTCTCCCCCTCCCTCCCTCTCCTCCTCCTCCTCCTCCTCCTCTAATCCGCAATTAAACACGGTGTGCGAGATGCTCTATTGTGCATCATCAGACCGAGGCTCTGTGGAAAAACATCACTGCTTTGCCTCCGTCTCTGCTGAAAACAACCATTCGTTATTCCTCGCGTTAGATTTATAAATATATCCTCCCCCCCTTCCATGTATCTCTCAGTGTTGGAGGTTGTCTGTGTTTTCTCCTTCGCCTGCCTACGTCACACATACACGGCGCGCATTGTCATGGTCCGGCTTGAAAAAGGAAAAAGGGGAAAAAAAAAAAGAAGAGCTGTGATAATATTCCCACAGGGAGCTAATATGTGCATAACTGGTGCTCAGTGGTGAGCTTCTATCGATCTCACATTGGATTTTTAATCCCAAATAATATCAATTCCGCATTCATATGGAGACCTTTTGAGTCTCCTGAATAGATTTCCAGCAGATAAAAGTCATCTATGACAACCTTTCCTGTTTGATATTTTATTTAACCAACATCTTTGTTTACTTTCCATGAAAACAAAGAACTTTACATGTTTGTTTAAACATTTGAAAATAAAAAATGACCTAAAACACAGCAGCAGAGACAATAACATCACACATAAAGGTGGTCTTTATTAAAGGGAAAGGTGTGTTTTCACATTGTACTATTGTTAAATAAAGGAAAATAAACAAAAGGAAAATAAATCTCGATCCTTCGTGCTGCCGACTGCTTATTTTACATATCTCTGGAGGAATCATTGCAGACATTTTGAAGTGTCATAGTAGTGGAGCTTAAACAACGGTTCTGATCCATCCAAGCATCCAAGGTGAGGTGTGACAGTGAGTCAGCATGCCCAATACCAGCATCCTGAAACTGAATCAGATACATGGAGGAGTTGATTCCCTCATGATGATGGTCATGATTTCTTAAGAGCTCAAATGACCCCTTTGAAAATGTTTCAATCAACCCACAGTCCCAAGCAAAAAGATATTTATATTCATATGACACAAATTTAAAAAAAAAAAATCATGTATCTCAGCAGCAACAGGAATCAGACTTTTTGGCACTTGAAAAGTGACTTAAACCATCAGCTTATTATCCACCAATAGCAAATAAACTTGCACTTCTCAAATTATTGTTAAATTGGCTTTTTCTTTCAGCACAGTGTAATTTTATTACATGAATAACATCTCTATATTTTTTTAAATGACACAAGCCATGCAAACAGTTGTTCACAGTGTTATCCTGCTGACAGCCTGAGCCTATCGCCCCCTGTGATGTCAACCATCTGCCCTGCTGATGCGCTCATGAGTGAAACGCTGCAGGGGCAAAGGAAGCTGCGGCTGAACATGCCCCCTAACAAAGAAAATAACAAAATAAGTAAAACAGGATGATCATGGTGGTAAGATTTTCAGAATGACTCAGTTCAGCTTCACATGGAGGCATACACTATAAACAAAATCGGCCATTTCACCGTCCACTACTAATCAGTCTTTAAACACAAGGAATAGCTCAAGATTTCAGAATCTCATCTCTCCAGCTCTCCCGATCCCGCCTTTGTCGCTTTCTGGCAAGTTCTGGGAAGTAGGCGCTGTTGTAAGGCATCTCCCTCTCATTCATCTCCCGCCCTGGCTCCTTCCTTTTGCCACTCCTCTGGTCGAGAACAGCCTGGGCTCTCCTCCTTTCTTCAGCTTCCCTCTGTAAACGCTCCGCACGAAGCCTTTCTATGGAGCTAGAAAAGAAAGGACAAACATTTTATTAACACACCATCACGTCTATATCACCACACCAAAACCCAAAGAACTATAAACCATAAATACACAAGTTTTAATCAAGAGGGGGACAAATGGAGATCTAAATCAAATGAAAACATTTCTTACCTCTCTCCACAGCTCTTCTTTTCACCTTTGTCTCTTTTCTCTTTTTTCTTGCTTTTGTGCTTTCTGTCATTCACACCTAGCGCTTTCTTCATGTCTTTTAAAGGATCTAAGCTGTCCTTCAGTCTACGGTCCTTCTTCTCTTTCTCCTCTTCACTTATGCCCTTCTTCTTTTCTGTGTCTTTCTTCTCTTCTTTTTCTTTGCTGCCCTTCAGGTACCATGGCGTCACCTCAGTCCCCGGCTGGGGTCCTAAAGACACGAGTAAGCCGATGGCTCGTTCCTGTTTCTCCTGGACATTAAACAACCAAAACCAGCAGTAATAATAATTAATTATTACTCATTTCAGATTGTCAATTTCAGTTTACTATTTTCTGGGACATTCTCTGAGACCAGAAAACCTGCAAGATTTCCAAAGATACTCATTCAATAAATCAATCAATCTCTTCTTTAAATAATAACTAGTGAGGCTTATAATTGTTAATATAAACTCCAACTAATCATTGTTATTTTGCTATCGTCTAATGAATCATGGGAAGATTTGCAAATGAACTCTTCGGCATAATAAAAACATCCCAGGGTAGACAACCAGAAGAAGCAACACCATCACCTTTTCCTCTTTCTTCTCCCTGAGATACTCTTCATTTCCTTTCTTCTCTGAAGACTCCTCCAGAGGAAAAAGATTGAGATGCTCCAGACTTCCTTTGCTGCGTTCATCATCATCATCATCTTTCCCTTCTCCTGGTGACTGGAGGGCAGCTCGGGATTTCCTTCTCAGATACTCAGTACGTGCCTGTGGAGATGAATGGTTGGTTTTACAATCTAAATGCATCAGGAACACTTAAAACTTCACATATAAAATAAGGACCAGTTTTATTTTAATGATGTTACAAATTCTTTGAGGATTATTTTCACATAACCAATTACACTTATGGTAAAAATACACTTGGAGGATAAGATCGTAAAGATACGTTTTCACTTAAATTGGCAGTCTAATTTAAAAAATGTTAATCTATTTGACATTTTTTAAATTCTCTAAACCTCTTGAAAGTTAAGCAGTATTCTAACTAAGATAAAATAACAACATATATTGTACATGTATAGTAATTGTATACACTGTGATTTCTACTTAGTTTCATGTTGTTGCTATCATGACTGTTAAGCCATTTAACTATTTCACTGGATTTACCAAAAAGATTATGGTTTTTGTTGTCCGATAATTTAACAAACTTCACTTCAAATATATAATGAAGTACATCAGGTCCAACCCAACACTTGTGTAATTAATCCTACTTTTTTCAGAAATGTTTTAGTGAGGTGTTCATATAAATCCAAGGTATTTTAAGTGCTGTAGTTTCTCTAGTGTTTTTAATTGATCTTTACTGCCCTAAAAATATATCTATGTTTAATCTGTACATGTCTTCGAAAACAAAAACAAAAAACACAGTGCTAGAAAACTTTCCATGTCATCACAACCTGTGGGACATACAGAAAAAGCCTGTCTGCCAGCACTTCCTAGCCTTACAGATTTGCTCTGGGTGACTAAACGCTTGATGCGCTGCTCAGACTGTATGAGACACAGAACATCCATATAGTAAATAACTGTCGTCACCCAAATACAATGACAACTCCGGGTTCACCTCTTGTTCTGCACGCTCCACGCGACGCTTGGCCTCGCGTTCTTCTTCTGCTGCCTGGGCTTCGTCTCTCCGCACACGTTCGATATTGTCTTTGTTGCGGACATGCCAGCTCTTTTTCGGGAGGATGTTCATTGTTGTCTTGGTGACTGGTGATACAATATGTTAGCAGCTAGCTACCTGAGACGGCTAGCGATAATTGGCCCAAGAAAAAAAATATTCAGTTTTGCCCAGTAAACCCAGTTTGTTTTGAGGGAAAGCAGGTTAATAAGTACTGTGATGTAATGGCTAAAATGAGTGAACTTATAACATAAAAGGCCAACGCTATGATGTGTCAAATTGTCATTCCTTCTATTAAAAATAAGCTAGTTTTAGCCCAAGTCTGCTACTTTCCTTCGTTAATTCTACGTTGGCGACGCAGCAAGTAGAAGATACGTTTACTTGTTCCTTCAGAAAAAAGTAAATCTATTTGACATTTTAAACTTGGTATAAATATTGTTATTAACTTGCTGGCCGAGGAGCTGTCCTTGATTTAAGATTGCAGTAGTCGACAGGAACCAGTACACTGTCAGTACACCCTAACAGGAAGTAAACAATAGCCAAACGTTGAAGTAATTACACGACTATAACACCAGGGGGAGCTATAATACGCCTTATTTTATTTTTTAATGGACGAACAAAAAGATACATACTGTTTGTCATCGAAGTGCAAAATATCATTACAAACACAACAACAAAGAAAAAACAGAAAATTTAGACAAATACAATAATAATTTTTTTTTTTACAACATTAATGCAATATGATAGGAGATATTTTAACATATAGCATTTTTTTTAAAAATGTTAACCCTTCCTGAAACGTTTTCTTTTTGTGTGTTTAATTAATAATATTGTTTGGAAAGCATATCATTTTAAATGTTACATTTTGTGTTAAATTTTGCTGATCCATTTTGTTTTTTGCACCCATTTTCATGGACAGACTAAAGGGTTAAAATTCTATTGTTATGTTAAAGCACGACACTATGCTGTTTAAGAATACACGACAAACTTATGGAAATTTAGAAATAATTTCAAATCAACACACTAATTTTGAAATCAACCCTGACACATGAAAAAAACTTTGCTTTATTACTATTATTTATAGTTATTGTTGTTAATAATAATAATAATAATAATAATAATAATAATAATTTATTTGTATAGCATTTTCCAACAACCCTCAGGTGACCAAAGTGCTTTACAAAAGATAAAACATCATTAAAACAAACCACATAAAAGCAATTACATGAAAAATTCATATATATAAATGAATAATAAAAATAATCTGGTTGCAGAATTGTCTGGTAAAATCTATGCTGAAGTCATGTTGTTACACGTTTACAATGTTGTACAGACATGGTCCACAGGTAGTGTTCAGTCCTGTGCACCTGCATTGTGTTTTGACATCTCAAGTCGCCGACTCAGCTCAATCTGCTTGACTAAGAACTGCTTGTCTTGTCCCACCTGCAAAGCAAAGACCCGGTATTACATCAATAAAACAGCCTGAGAATATTGTGAACCCCAGACAGGTTAATGTGCATTTGGGCAAAATTCCACTTACTGCTTTTTACTTGACTATAGACACCAACAACTTACCAATTTAAGCTGAGCTCTGAGCAAGTTAACATTTTTCCCATAGACGGAGGCTAAAGATATGAAGTAGCACATCGCCACACTGTCAAGAAGAAAAGACATGCAGTTATAAATGGACAATGAAGAACCATGTAATATGTAGGTAAGTACAGGTTATAGAGTTACACTGTACATGCCAGCATAATGATTCTACAGAAAACACAAGTTCACTCACCAGGATGATGCAAAAAGGGGGATGGAAAAAGCTTGAGAGCCAATGAAGAAGAGAAAGTCCTTTGTAACTTCAGAGAGATTTCTGAAAGAGTCTGGAACAATCGACCACATGGTGTGTAAAAAACGAAAAGGCCCGCAACCCATTGAAGGATGGATCCTGTTTTGAAAGAAGGAAAGATTCATACTGAGCAACGTAACATAACATAACATATTCTTGCAAAACCATGACTGCACTTATTTTTTCTCAAAGGTCTCACTTTCTGATCTCCAGAAACAGCAGTTCTCTTATGATTTTTAAAGACAAAGACATATCGATCAGCACTCACACAGCAACACCATAAATCATAACGACCAAGGCCAAGGTCCAGCCAAACAAGAGTACCACCAAGAAAAAGACAGTGGAGGTTGTGGAGCGAAATGTCTTCTGGGCTGGCCGACAGTTGTAGAAGAGTGTGATCTGGGAAGTAAAGTAGCGAGTCACACATGAAACAGGATTAAGGACAAAATAAAAAATAGCATTCAGTCAAAGTTTGAATCTATTCAAGGTGCAGCTTCACCTTCTTGCAGTAAAAGAGGATGACCAACTTGACGGTGTTGATAAGTGGCAGAAGAGGGCAAAAAAGAGCTCCTGTCCAGACCACAGTCTGGCCATAAACCAGTCCAAGCACATTGGAGGGAACCACAAACTCCTGCCGATCAATCCACCGCGACAGCTTACAAGACCAGTTGTCCACCACTATCCTAACGCACACAGATGCACCACACACATGAACATCCTACTGCCAGCATGTTAGACTGACTGACTAATGCATATAATCTCCATATTTATTTCATTATATGTCTATACAACAATCGGTACCTGCGTGGAAATTCAACCAGCACAAGCATCGCAATGTTGATGAGGAGGTCAAAGAGTGTCAGCTTATACATTTCCTGTCCCACACGGGTTTCCCAGCACTTCAATATGGGACAAAGAGAAAAGAGCTGTCTTACAAGTGTAAACACAGAATAGATTAAAAACTAATATTAAGTTAGGACCATCTCACTTAAAGGAGTTGCACTACCATTTGTTTATTCTCTCTACCTGAAGGCTGTGAGCCATCAACAAATCATACAAATTAGTCAAGTCAGCTGCTTCTGTAATCACTTTATTAAACTGTAGGCATCAGCTGGAGTCTTCGGGGTCTACTTGTATTAGTCCATACGCAAATTAAAAACAGAATTCTTTGCTTATGTAAACAAAGCCACAACAGGAAGGAAAAACACAAAAAGCAGTTCTATCTTGTACTGTGTGAATGGCATATTATTTGCATATTAGGCTCTGATATTAAAGACCAGTGCAGCATGTAGCACAGCAGAAGAAGCACAGAAACAGAGTAATTACCGGGTATTTTTCATGGTTGTATTGACACGGGTCACACTTGCCAGTTCCTGGGTTGCCTTCACAGGTGATTTGACTCCACAGGGTGTAGAGAAGGACGCCCAGACTCGCCAGACGCAGGAAAACTGCCCTAGAGATGGAGAAGTAATTATCCATATTACAGCTCATGTGGCTGAACTGAGTTGTAATGGTCCACTTTTACTCTCCCCCACTGTTGTTAAAAAGCAGGGAAAGTTTGCATCTGTACTGTTGAGTTAGCCGATTTATTAAAAGGAGTGGAAATTAAACAATAATTTGCAGGGCTTCATAAGTGTACATTGTGTTTGATTAGCAACGGGAAACAAAGTAGCCCCAGTATAAAAAAAATTCCCCATTCAATGTATATTTCACTATAAATGGAACAGAAGTGAACACCATGCTCGATTACAACTTGACTGGAGCATAAAGCTACCAAAAAAAAAAAAAAATCAATAAATGAATTAAGAAATCAAGTAAAGAAATAATTTGATAGATTTTCATACAATCTGACTCATAACTAGAAGAGTCTCCTCTTGCTGGCTACTGGTAGGAATGCAGTTTTAAAGCATGTTTTTCAGCCCAAAGGCTATGTCCATCTTTTATGTAGACAAAAATTAATTATATAATCCCTTTAAAAAAAAAAATGAAATAAGTGCAGACCTTAATAGTGCAATTATGACAGTATTGCTGGGAGAATATCGTTCTGCTAAGGCAATTTGGTCACACAGCAGAGGCACCAAGAAGTTTCCTGCAGTGATGACGATGGATGGCAGATACTCAAAAAACAAACCTTGGATCCCTTCCTGCTCGCTATTTTTCTGTTTGGCAGAAAATGGAGACAAATTGTCACCCAACACTTTAGCAGGAGCACATCGCTGACATCACATTGCTTTATTTAATTTACCTGGCTAAAGTCGGTGGCCTCAAAGATGCCGTAGAAAGCTGCTCCATAGAGCCCAAGTGCAAAGAAAAACATGAAAACACGCAGAGAGTATAAAAGTATTTTTTGTCCTAGTGTGAGAGAAGCTGCCTGTTTCTTCCTGCGCTCCTCCTCCAGATCCACCTGGTACAGAGTGAGAAGAGAGATGAGGTGAAGAGGAAATCAAACACATCAATTCAAAGGAGTTTTTATAAATCTGTTTTTACTGTAGCAGGTAAAAAAATAATGTTTTTTCTTCCACATTTTTCTTTTCTTTCTTAATTATGTCAAGTTAAGTATTCGTTCACACCTGCAACCGGTAGCGGATGCTTTTCTGCTTCAGTTTGGTAGCTTGTTCTTCCAAGCAACTGTAGTCCCAGCCAGTGAACACGATCATGCTGTAATTGCCCACAGTGCTGCTTCCTGTTGCCACAGCAACACGGGCTGCAGCTCCCATACTATGTGTGAGTGCCCAAACAGAGAAGAAGATACAGATGCAAGTAAATGTGAATGAACCCTGGATCCAGGTTTTTAAATGTCAGCGTTTACTGATCTTAACCATAAGTGAAGCATGGCTGAACAAACACACACGTAAAACACAACATCTTTATGTTCAACATTGATCCTGGTGGTGTTTGCTGTGGAACTGACCGTGCTATGATGCAGATGAGACAAAAGGCAAAGTAGAAGGTAGCAGTAAAGAGATAAGCAAGGGGGATGTCGTAGGAAAAGTTTTCTTCCTCCAAATTGGTGTTGTTGTAGTAGCCATAAAACAGGAATGAATACTCCATAAAACCCTGAATACGGATGAAAGGGCGGTCTAAGACATACAGCTTCAGTTCACATCTCCACACTCGGAAGGTTAATAAAAAGGTACACAGTGGGTAAGTTAAATAATTTCAGTGTGTCTCAATGTCTTCTGTTTCTTCATGTAATCCTATATTAGAGTTAAATTGTGGGATCTTTGTGGATTATATTATATAATAAGTGGTAGAACTCTCTGTTCTTCTAGTGGATGAAGAGAACTTTGCATAATTCTGACTATTGTCATGATGCTGCAGCATGAGTTTGGGACAATCTGACACGTTACTGATGGTGCTGAACAACGTAGAGTAACCTAAACATCTAAAATACCTAAAACCTTTCTTATGTACACAGCTGCATGTTTTCAAATGTTATACTCCACAAGTTGTTGTGATAGTTTCTCACCGTTCCTGAAAGTACGTGTAGGAATAAGTCGTGGAACACCACCAAGCTTTGAGGATTCGGGTCATACTCTGTGCATTCTTTCAGAGCTGGAAAAGACAGTTAAAAAAAAAAAAGTTGCAATACTGATGTTGGTTTTCCTTTTCCCGTCTGATGAAAAAGGTCATGCCGTTACCTCGAGGAGTCATGGCATTTTTCAGCAAAATAAAAAGCAACAGAAAGAGACAGAAAAAGAAGATGAGGTGGAGACTAAAGGTAGCACTGTAGGTTATATGATTGCAAAGGAAGAAAGTATCTGTTATCTTAATAAAGACAGTTTACTCAAACAAAAAAAATGTCATACATATTTCATAATACTGCTTCTTTAACGTTGGAGAATGTGTGACTGTGGGTAAGTAGCTTTCATTATTGGTTGTGTAAAGGGTTTAAAAACATTGGATCTTTTATATTTTATGCATATTTCCAGAACATCTGAGGTAATTATATTTTCATCCAGATATCATTTGACACAGCTTGTCTGGCACTGCTGTCTCATTTATGATTTCGATCAACCCAGACCCCGAGGATGGGTGGTTGCCTGGAAACTGCCTCATCAGACTGTGATAAGGCTTCCTGTTTGTATTAAAAGAATTGAGCTAAATATGAGAACACAGGAAATGAGTTTGATTTGTAGAAAGATAATGTAACCGATGCAATGTGTTTGTTTGAGTCAAATGCAACGTTGTGAGCTGACAAACTGTTACCTGTGTTGCTCACATAGTTGATCTTCTCAGATCTTAGGAAAATGCTGGGGATGATGACAAATCCAGCAATCAGTAAGAAGGAAAAAAAATTGAGAATCACCATGAATCGGAGGAACTGGAAGTAAGACTGGACACCACCTCCAAAATTCCCTGTGGAAGAAAAGACCAAATGTACTGCACAATTTTGATTCATGTACTATGTAGACTTAAGCCTTTTCCCTTTATATTTGTGTATATGAACAAACCGACTGTGTACCTCCAATCTTTTGCAATGACTTGCCCCACAGTGAGAAAAAATAAAGAAACTCTCTGGCGTTGTTTTTGAGTTTACGCAGGGATTTGGTCTTGTTCCGTTTCCAGGAATCCGCACTGGAGTGAACCGGCACTCGCAATTGTTGTACCTGCCTGGGGGGTGGACAAGGTTTTAAAAACACTTTAATAACTGTGATGTAACAAATAGCTTGACACTGTTTACTACCAACACATCATTATACAAGTCTTTAACTTCCTATGATTTACAATGAATTTCAAGGAGCTACTTGATAGAATTAAAGGTAACATAGAGACAGTGTTCAGCTGGTGTATCTCTAAATGACTCATTTAAATTGATTTAGATTATGATGCACCGTTGCTCAGCCCAACATTTTAACATCTATGTAGAATAATATGCACAACAACAAACAATTAATTTGGATCCAAACTAAGTTACACCATTATTTCAGCATTTGCACTTTAATAATAAGCTGCATTTCTTTGCTCCAAGAAGCTACTTGAAAAATCAGATTTTTTTAAGGAAATAATTGCTCCTTAAAAAATTGTTAGAAATTTGAAGCCCGAATTAAAACTAATAAGCTGAAGAAGCCTTTGGCTGAAGACACGTGTTCAGTCACCGTTACCTCGTCCTAGAGTTTGCGCTGCGATGTTGTCCATTATGTTTGGCAACTCATGCTGCATTCTGTTTTACACTATCACCTTCCTGAGCAGCAGAGTAATCCTCAGCAGTCTACCTTTTTGATCAGTTTGCTCAGTTTTGAGTCTTGGCTCTCATGCTGTGAAACATGATCATTTCTACCAGAGACTTATAAAAAGATAAACATGTTGCTGCAGATGTTAAAGGACACCAGCTTCCTCAAAACCAAAAAACCTTTCTAGAAAAGTCTCAGTCTTGGCTCTAATATATTCCTGCTGTGCAGCTCTGATGGCAGCATTTACAGTTATGGTATAATGTGAACTATTGGAATCAGAGATAGCACCAGCAATGCTTCAATAACACACTGTTTTAAAATAATGATGAATAGGTTTAGGAATTTCTTCAGGAAAGCCTCACTGGAGCAGATGTTAAAGTAATAAATTGACAAAATCCTCAGAACAATTGTTTAGATCGGATTTTTCTTTCTGCTCTTTTACCGCATATCTCTTTTCATTTCCATGGGATAAGGGATGCTCCTGAGCTCTCGCGATGACCCAGAGTTGTCGGATTCTCCCTCCTCTGAAGGGGTCTGGTTCCAGTTATACTGGGGGTAATTCTGAGTGGACCCTCGAGATGACATCCGACGTAATCTGAGTGACTGATGGTCATCAGGATAACCATTTCCTATGAATGCTTGAATAAGGAGCAAAAAACAGCAAGAAAATCACCAAACAGTGTGTCAACAGTAACATTATTATGATTGTCAAACAACTGAAATTTGTTCTGTTTTAAACAAACAAACCAAAACGTAGAGGTGAATAAGACCAAAACAAACAACTTCAGTAAAGTTAAGCATCTTACTTGAGCCTTGTCTCTGTAGTTCACTGGCCATCCTTCTGACAGTTTATCACAAGCAGCTGGCGTCTATAATCAACACTAATAATCTATTAGCAACAAATTTAGAACAAAAATACGTGGAGCAGCTCTTAATGAGAAAACACTGCATATCCGTGAAACACTTCCCTGTTTTCACCTCTGGTGGACTTTACTCCCTTTGTCAGTGACCACATAGGGACTTCCTTGTAATGTTTAATCCATTATTTCCAAGGTACTGTGGTTGTTATTAGTGATTTGAAACAAGCAGGGTCTCATAATGAGCCCCAAACAGAAAACTGGCATGTTAAAATATGTGTTATTGAGGAGTAAAAATAAATTTCTTTAAAAGTAATGAAAATAAATATTTAATGGAAAATGTTAATTGGAAACAGTAACGGAAAAAAATTAAATATTTCATGTGCACACCTTTAAAAGAATGTTTTTTTTTGGATGCAGTTAAATACATATTTCTTGGCTTAAACAAAACACATTTGTGAGGAGACCAGGCAGGAGTGTTTGAGTTCACTGATGTGTAATGCTTTTCCTGTCTATCAACAGAAGTGATCCTTACTCAGAAAAATGCAACAGTGAAAAAGTAAATATTCACCAATTATTACATTAATCAATCTTCAAATAAAAAAGGCAAGATGAGTGAGGAGGTGCAGGTAGTCTGTATTCCACATGTAACAGTGTTGCAAGCAGGAGAAGTTACAGCTGGTATTGTATGAGCAGCTCAAAATTCAAACAAAACAC
Organism: Atherinosoma microstoma; assembly: GCA_037177055.1. Taxonomy (NCBI): domain Eukaryota; kingdom Metazoa; phylum Chordata; class Actinopteri; order Atheriniformes; family Atherinidae; genus Atherinosoma; species Atherinosoma microstoma. The sequence continues at coordinate 12,652,889 of JBBBVU010000006.1, read as the reverse complement.
AGACAAAAGACTGAAGAATAAATATTCCAGAGATGAGCTGACAACAAAAGTAGAGCAGGATCTATATCACCATAGCTCAGTAATATTACTATGCAACAATAAAGGGAACCATTTCTTGAAGGGGTTTTGTCAGAGTGGGTAAAACAGCACAACACAAAATTAATATGGAATTCAAATTATCTCAGTTTTACAAATAACTTGGAGAACAAAAACATATGGACAGAATAAAACCTTTCAAACTAGTGCTGTCATCCCCATATAAAAGAAAATTATCAATCTGAAGGAATGAGTGAAGAGTCATCAAATTTAATCAGTTAGATATGCTTAGAGCTTGTGATACTAATTTATACTAATATTACTAATTA
>JBBBVU010000006.1:12611553-12632846 GCA_037177055.1 Atherinosoma microstoma | reverse complement strand
CTTTTTCTCTACCAGAATCTTTCCTGTCCCCCTCCTTGAAGGCCCCCCAGTTCCAAAACCAAAACTCCCCTTTTGCACCGCCCCCCCCCCCCCCCCCCACCCCCCCCCCCCCCCCCCCCCCCTCCACTGTGGTCTGTGTGTGCGTGGTGTGTGTGGGTGGATGTGATGTCCTGCTGTCTGCTGTAGTTAGCCACAGCTAGCCAGTGAAGCGTGTGCCTGTGGCCTGTGTGTGTTTATGTGTTTGTAAAATGCCTCCCAGGGTGAATGTGTACCTCTATCCCCACCTTATTAATTTTGCCCCTTGCCAATTTACCTTTAACCTTTGGCAGAAAAGCAGCACCGTGACCCCAGACTGACCTTTCAATTTTGATCCTTTGCCTTCCCTCCATCACCCTCTTCCTCTTTAAGCTTCTTGCGCACCGTTTTGCCTTGTTGACTCTGATTTCATTTGATCTTTCACCGCTGCACTGAGGCCTCTTCACTGTTTCTCTGCCTCTTGGTACTACAATGCTAATATTCAAGTCTTGAAACTGCAGTTCTTATTGACATTAGAGTAGCACATTATCATTTTTCAGTGCTTTTGTATTAGTTTTGTCTTTCCTTTGCCCCCTGCTCCTTCTTTTTCTCTTGCTGCTCAAGCTCACTGCCTATCTTGCAGATATTTTCCTTCTCATATTCTTGTTCCCACTCAGTCATTTGTATTAAAAATATATTCTTTAACACTTTCCTTGTAATGGTTGACAATGCTGGTTGAACAACGCACACACGCACATTCATCCGCGCACACTAGCATCGTGGTGCATTGTGGGATATTGAATGTTTTGGTTTTGGCACATTAGAACTTGGATTGTTTTGCATGGGGCAGTTTATCCCTACAGGTCAGATAGCAAAGGTTTAATGTGCAATATACAACAGAAGTGAAACATCTCTTATAAAACCTTATGCAAGCTTATAAGCACGACTTGTGGAACCTAGAATTCAGTGTCTTATGGCTCCACATGGATACCTCAGTAATCAAGTGGAGCAGATGAGAAATGCTGTTGTGTATCATTACACATTCCTGAGATGGGGTCCAGCTTGTTTGAAGTTAATTTAACCAGGACTACTGCAGGATACTATAAATCTTACAGTGACACATAGAGGTGAAGCTGTGATAATGTGGGACTTCAGAGGACTGGTAGAAGAGTCAATTCAAAGAAATCCTTTTTATGGTATAGCACATTTGAAACAACAGAAGCTGACCAAGTGCTTTCCTTTAAGGGCAAATAAAATCAGAGATATAAAAACAATATGGATAGTATTCAAAACATTATATGACAATCAAGCTATATTACAGTTAAAATATTTGGACAGGTCATATTAAAATATGACCTGTCCAAATACTCTCCAGAAAACATGGAATAGGTATGGTTGTCCTTCACATATGAAGACATGGCACATAAAGAAGCTGCATCTGTGTAAGGAACAGAGTAAGGGGAAAAAAGCATTCACCTAGGCTACTCTTTATGAAATCAGGTTGCAAAACATGTGGCCTGGCTTGATATTAACAGAAAACCATTGCACTGTTTTTAAAGAGAAAGCTGCCCTTTACCCCCAGAAAAGGGCAATTTTCTCTCTAGAAATCTGTGCAGCACTGGCATTGTGCAACCTGAGGAGATTTTGATATAAACTAGAACCATCAAAATTAAAGGTGGACACACCAAGTAGTGAAATGAGTTAGAACAGAGAAATCCTACAGTTTTAAGCTGGTGCAGTTTTAAAATGAGTGATATTTGAGTCACAATACAAAGGCATGTATTCACTTCTGTTGTATACTGTATTGGATTTAATTGCAGCTGCTTACAGTCTTTATTAGTTTTTCAGTGGAGCTTCAAACAGTTTTTCATCTTTACCACAGCTGGAGTGACATGCGGTTTTAATAAAATAATCTTTGTTATTAGTGTGCTGACTTCCAGTCTTTATACTCTCCTACAGGCATGTATTCAAAGACACCTGACTAAAATGGAGCCTTTTCCACGCCTTCTTACATTTGCTTGAGAAGGTTCACTGGTTGCTGAATGCTGGTTGAACTTGGTTTGGATCACTTGATCTCATTGAAATGATCTTTGCTTAATGTGATGTGATGCTTACGCAACTGAATCTTTACACAGAGAAAAAGGTCTCTGAAAGGTGTGGAACTTGTTCATTCGATTGACCTCATTCCCTTTCTCTCTTTACTTTTCTACTGATGCCCTCTCCCTGTTTTTCTTCACATCCGTCTCATCTCATTCTTACCCTCTCCATCTTTTGTTTCCATCTTTCTGTTTTCGTTTGTTCCTTCGTGTCCCTTTTTTTTCTCGTCCACTCTTTGTCTCTCTGCATGCTTGCTTTCATACTGTCTCACTGTCAAGGAGGATGCTTTGGCCTCTGTGACGTCTGACCCCCAGTCTCTCAGCGTGTCTGTGTCATCGGGGGGCGGAGCTGGAAGCGGAAGTGAGGAGGAGGGGTCAGGTAAGGCCCAGCCGAAACGCCTCCATGTCTCCAACATCCCTTTCCGCTTCAGAGACCCAGACCTCCGCCAGATGTTTGGGGTATGATCTCCTTACTTCGTGGCTAAATGTTACAAGATTACACCCATTTACACATCCACTGTTCTTACACTGTTGCATGACTTCCACTGTCATATTACATATTCTGAATAAAAAAAAATTATTCTCACGTTTGCAGCAATTTGGGAAGATTCTTGATGTAGAAATCATCTTCAACGAGCGGGGTTCAAAGGTAAACCAGATATAAATGATCTCACAGATATCTTTGAATTAATGATGTTACTATACAAGACAGCACTACAATATTAATTTCCCTCATGGGAATTATAAAGTCATTTTCATTCATTTATCCAAACAGGGGTTTGGATTTGTCACTTTTGAGAGTGCGACTGAGGCTGACCGAGCAAGAGAAAAGCTGAATGGGACAATCGTAGAGGGTAGAAAGATTGAGGTGAGGGAAAAGTTTGTGTCAGTAGGTTTTCACATCAACTTTCTACACAGTTTAACTTTATTATGGCTTCTTTTTTGTTTGTGTTTCCAGGTTAATAATGCTACAGCAAGAGTAGTTACAAAGAAGCCTCAGACACCTCTAGTGAATGGTGACATTTCAAGTAAGTGAAATATTAATATTTGATCATTTCTTTTTGAGGTCTGATCAATCTTGGAGGTTCTGTCTAAAAACGAAGGCGTTTGTTTACTTTTTATTTCTCTGCAGCTTCTGGGTGGAAGATCAACCCTGTCATGGGGGCAATGTATGCACCTGAACTCTATACAGGTGGGTGATACAGGCAGATTTTATTGCTGATAGATGACCAGCATTGTTTCTTTTACTGTTCCTAACTTTTCCTTGGTTTTCCCACTTTCTACTTTTTTAGTTGCCAGCTTTCCGTACCCTGTAGCAACTCCCACCTTGGCCTACCGGGGCTCTGCGCTGCGTGGTCGAGGCCGAGCCGTCTACAACACAATTCGCTCTGCTGCGGCTACTCCTGCTGCTATGCCCGCCTACCCTGGGTAAGACCATGGGTTCAGCTGAATAGTTTTTTCTTTTTTTTTTTTAGAAGATTCCCACCAGGGAAATTATTTGAGAAAAGAAAGAGGGCTTCTTTTCTTTTTTTTTTAACAAAGATATATTTCAATCACACCCTCTGTAGTGCTTGCTTTATTTGTATCTCATTTCTTGTTCAATGTGTTTTCAATGCTTTCAGGGTTGTATACCAGGATGGCCTGTATGGAGCAGAAGTCTATGTAAGCAACTGCACCTTTCTCACACACACATACTTTTCAAATTGGTAATCACATTATGTTGCCATATTCATGTTACTTCATTTTTTTCCACACAGGGTGGCTATCCTACAGCTTACAGAGTGGCTCAATCAGCATCTGCTGCCACGGCAACCTACAGTGATGGGTAGGCATACAAGCACAAAAACAAATGCTCTTATTTGATCTTTTTTTTTATTTAAAAAAATCTATTATTTCAATTTTCAGTTGCCAAAAAAGGTCAAATTTCTGGTTTGAGGATCCAAATGCAATACAAAAGGCAGGCAGTTAGACAAAACAAGAAGCAAGATTAAGTTATAAGCTAAATTATGAATAAAAATAACCAGTGCTTGCCAAAAATGTGGCGAACAACGGTTAAAAATCCAGAGAAGGCAAAAGATCCAATATACACAAGAAATTAAATTAGATTCGAACGAGGAAAAAAGGCCAAGATAAGAAATATGAGCAGGAGCTTTGGCAGAGAAAGCAGGCTGACAAATAAAATAAGAGAAACACAGATTTAATGCTTGAGGGACTGATTAAGAAATGACAAGACAAATGCAGGAAGCGAAACAAATCCTGCAGCATATCCTGCATAATAAACCTGGGCTGAAAAGCTGGCTGACATTTCTCAACTCAGCTTTATAACACTTTTTTGAGTTCATGTGCAAGACAAAGGTGCTTTACAGAGCAATAATATTATCAGATATTTCAAAATCTTCAGTATTTTTCCTGGAAACCAAAGTTATTTGCAGCATTTCAAATCCAAAGTACATGAAAATATATATATATATATATATATATATTTCAAAATTAAAGACTCTTAAGATTTTCATATGCTTGAAAATGAAAGCCCAGCACATTATGACTTCTACAACTACCCTCATAAATAATCAAAAAAAGTCATTAAGGTGGCCAGTTTTACTCAGGAGGAGTCTGCTTCTAATCTTTTTAACCAGGTATGGACGGGTTTACGCCACAGCTGCAGATCCCTATCACCACTCAGTCGGACCAACAACCACATATGGAGTTGGTACAATGGTGAGTCAAACATACACCGTTTTATGGGTATATTTGCAACAGGTCCTGTTTACACCTGGAACTCTGCTTCTGTCAACAGGCCAGTTTGTACAGAGGAGGATACAACCGCTTCACCCCGTACTGAGCTGCCCGGCAGATGGGGAAGCGGGAGGGGAGTCTCTCTCATGAACTTTGGGACTGTCAGATTATGAGATCTTAAACCTCTCCATCACCACCTCTCCTCCAGAGACTAACCAGATTGAGGTTACAAATCCTGCAGGACCCATTTACTGTCCATCCTGCTGAAGCACACCGAAGAAGAGGTTATGTAATTTATAGGCCGTTGGTTGAAATCTTTTAAATTAGTTTTGTGTTCTGAATATAAAGAGCATTGATGCTACCGAGTTAGCTGGTGACAAATACTGTGAGAATAACTTTTTTGTGTTTTAATATCTGAAAGTTTCAGGGGTCAAACTGTTCAAAAAAACACTTTGTACAATGTCAAATGACTTATTTTTGATGGCGATTATTTACTAAATCTGTTTTTGAGTGTGTGTTTGTGTGAGTGCGTGAGCATATGTATGAGGTCACATTGCTCAGTTAGTGGAGTGAGAGACAGCTGTGACACCGATATAACTGTTTAAACCTCCGAGCTGCTGTTTGTCTGGATGTAGTTGGAAATGAATTATTTTCTCCTTCTAACAATCTACCTCTCATACATTTGTAGCTTTTCCGACAGCTGTTTGGTTGCAGTACTTCCTTTCGACCCGTCCTGCCTAACATTGTCTAGTTTCTGTATCTGGGGCTGATGTTTTACATTCACACAGTTATTCATCTGTTTTACAAACTGATGGTTAAAGGCGTCGCTCAAGGGCACTTGATCAGTACATTATTTTTCTGACCATCTTCTCATCTTTTCCTGCTGCTGTTACCTTTGACCTTTTCTATCCTCCGAAATAACTTCTCGTATCCATGAATTCTTCTTGCGCCTGTCTGTTTCTGTTGCCCTTTTTTCTGCTTTGTTTGACATTTACTTCTCAATAAAACAGTTTTTCCTCGTTTCTTCTTCTGTTTTGATTCTAATTTTCCAGATTTGCCTTTTTTTCTCATCTCTCACTGTGTTTCTGGGTTGTTTTATGTTTCTAAAACATTTACTGGTGGATAAAAGGCTTTATACTGAGGTCAGTTCTGACAAAGTAACCCTTCAGCATCAATCAGGATTTTGACTGGATATGTGTTACTCTGCTATTTCTTTAATGTTAAATAAATTAATGGTAAATCTGACCATGGTCAATCTTAGATTATGAACTTTTTTCTTTTAAGTTATGAATGGGAATCAGAAAACCTTTAGTCCTAACATATCGCAGCTTGCTAATATTCTGTACAACAGTTGTAGGTACATTTCCATCCCATAATAAACTACTTACATGGATCATTCCCATCAGTCCTCACACAGAAACTGAAACAACCTGTTTTTTTCTGTTAATTCTCTTTTCAACTTTCTGAGATTTCACCGCTTTCTGCTTCGTTGCCTCACTACCTTCTTTTTGTCTGTAGTCTAGAATTTTTTTCCTTCTCTACTATTTTGTGCTACGTTTCTTACATGCATGAAACCTTAACTCTGGCTTGTTTTTAAGGCTTTTTCCGCCCTGCAATTTCTAAGCTCATGATTTCTTCTTATTCTTTGCTTTAGATGCATGAGTAGCTGTAGATGTCATAGATTAGTCTTCTTTTTCTTATTACAGCGTGTCTCCAAATCATCTCTAAGTCACCTTTCCTTTCTTTCTATCTCCTCGTGCTGTGTATCATGTAGACCTGTCCTTTTTCTTGTCTTTATATTTGCTCTTTGACTGTCAGCTTTTCTTCCTCTTAATTTTTTGGCTTTATTTCTTTAATTTAAGTCTTGCAGCTCCATTTCTGTCCCTTTCCTGAATTAGTTTAGTTGTATGACCTTTAGATTTGTCCTTCACCAACTCTGCTTATAGATCATGAATGATAAGTTATGTTCAATTATAGCAATTATCTCATAAACTTATTTGCCAAGTTTTTCCATCTAAACCAGTAGTTGGGGATATTATGTTGCCTGGGTCTAGGCCTCCACAAAAAAGACTGTAATTGCTCCATATCAGGACATCTAGTGAAGTAATCACTTTTTTTTAAGTTAAGGTTTATGTTCTTACTATACTTTCAATTCACATCATACAATCTTGTGAAATAAGACAAGGATTTTAATTATGCAATATGTTCTACAAATCACCTCCTTTTTCTCTTCCCATCCTCTCAATGTTAATCCATCCTGGAAAACTAACTTGTCCTTGTTTTTACAGCTGCTGTGTTCACTGACTCTCATACCCATGTTTGCTTAAGAAATGTCAAGGCCAACATTTGTAAGGAAATTGCTCCTTTGTGCCAAGTAATCAATCTTTAATTTCCAAACTGTCACAGGTGCCTTTCACTCAATTCAAGATCTTCCAACAATAAACAGTTCACATGTAACCCGACTCTTGGGCTGTTTTTCCCCCTCTACTGAATTAAAAACACAAGATGCTATTTATTCTCGAATTTTATTGAATTCAAAAAGTATTTACACAATATTTACAAAATGGCAGTTTTTCATATCAAATCTGTGTGGGAGTGGGGAGGTGGGAGAGGGAATTGCAAATATACCTTCAGCTTCGTTGTTAGTGAGCTGCAACATAAACTATTAAAGCACTGCAGATATAACAATACTTACTAGTGAGTGTGACTAGTTGCACACAGCAAATGGTCACAAACATTTGACAAAAGAAAAAAAAAAGAATGAGAAGAGAAATACTGGTTAGAGGGAGTTTGTGGGAGAAAGAGCATCATGCAGAGGAGAAGATGGGGGGGTAAGAGAAAGTGAAAACAGAGAAGAGACAATCCAAACAAAGACTAGTTTAACGGAAATGGCACGGAAAGGAGGAGTGAAGGGAGGGAGATGGGAGATCTTCAAGTGTCAAGTATCAAGGCAGGAGTTACAAAGACTAATGGAGGTATACAGCAACATGGGAGCAAATAAAAACAAAAGAAATACAGGAAAAATGATTCTGGCACCAGAGAAAAACAACTAATGAAAATGTGTATTGTTAGTTGTCTAAAAGTGAATTATCTAGGGGGTAAGAAACAACAAAACAAAAGAAAAAAAACAAACATCCTGGGGTGTATAAATCCCAAGGCATCAGATGTACACAATTTAATCCTGTGTAAAAATCTTAGAAGTCAAGATCATCACATGCGGAAGTCATTTCTTAGGATGAACACATAAATCACAATATGAATCTGTAGACTGGATGTTTTTTTAAAAAATCCTTAGATGATCTGGAAAAACAGTTTGTTCTGTATGTCCAGATGCACTTTTTTAATGTTAAGGGATCCATCTCAAAAGTAAAACTCTGAACACTGTAAATGAAGAAGTCTGTCAATCTAACAAACATAAAACAGCTGATTCTTAATTAGCAAGAGAAAACAAAAGCAAAAACCCTTAAATAATAAACATTCATTCTAATAAACTGCAAGCTTACTCATTAAGTACAAATGCACCTGGACAAACAGAGAACAGCACAGGATCAATCCTCAAGCATTGTTTCTAAAACTAAACAGGTGTCATGTTGCACACAAATGCAACTTAAATATTTTGAGTTAGCAGCAAATCACATTAGCAGCAGATCAACACTCTCCACATTTCATTATGTGAGGCTCCCATGTATTTAACCAGCTGCATGGCTTCAACGTGAGTGGGTCAAACCAAGACTTGCTCACAATTCACTCTCCCCGGTTGGCGTCTGGAGGAGGTTCCCCCACTTTTCACTCCGTGTGCTCCTGCAATGCAGCAGTGCTACAAGCTGAAGAACGAGAGGCGTGGTGGTGTGTGGGAGGAAAGTTCAGGGAGTGAGGGGAGGGAGCAGCAGAGGACAGGGTAAATGAAGGGGGAAAGAAAGGACATGTTGAGATCATTAATACAAAACATCTGCTGAAAGAACAGTTCTGGACAACTCATCTGGGAATACACAAGTTATCTGCCAACTTGTTACTAATTTGTTGTAGGTGTTAATATTAAATGCAAATGGCAACTGTGGTCCCAAGTGACACAAAGGTGACACACCGCCTGCAGGGACACTTTCAATAACCATTTTGTTCATATTATGAAGACTCTTCTGCTTTAACTACAATTTGATCTGACAGCCATTTTAATGTTTTCAGGCTGTGCCGACATCGCTCCTCCACTATAGCCACGGCAGACATTACATTCAGTCCAATCTGGATCCGACTGCATTTCAGCTTTATATTCACATAAACAATGAATTTCATGAAAGCAACCTCACACTTACCCATGTGTGAATTAAAACAAAAACAAATATATATCTATATATACTTTGCACTAATTCAAGGAAAATTACAATACAATATTTACAATATATTCAATTCCTAAGTAAACATGCCGATGGTACTGCAAGCCTGAATCAAATCCTACTCCAAATATACCAGCCTGGAACAGTGTGTGTCTGCAGTGATAGTTAATACTTAAAAAAAAAAAAAAAAAAAAAATTCAAAATTGAGAGAAACAAAACAAACCTAAAGTTTTTGTGTCAGCAGTGTTGCAATATAAAGATCTAATTTATAGGTTAGTGGTGACAAGTAGCACATAAAAATGTTGGCTTGGGCTACATTTCCTGTTTTTTTTATCCGTCTGGTTTTTCCTTCAGTTAATGTGATAAAGCTTTTCCAAATCATTATGTGGAGACTATAACCAGAATTAACCAACTTTATTCTAGACCCTGAAAAGTGCAAACAAAAAAAAGAAAAAAGATAAATGGACTACTCACAGCTGTGAGAACTTAGTCCAGACAGCTCTTACGACCAAAAAGGAAAACTGTCTTCTGGATGTGTCAGAGTGAAAACTAAATAAATTAGGCTCCCATTGTAGCTTTTATTTGACATATTTAATAACTATTAGGAAAATAGACATATATGCACTAAACTGCACTGTATTTACATATTCCTTTACATTTAATTACAGCCTAAATCCGTTTAAAATTTACGACTTCAAATACTTTTAACTTTCAGACAGCAGCGTACATCTGTGCAGTAAAAATTCTGGGATTTTTTACTTCAGTTTTGGCATTTTAGGATATTGCCTAATTTGTTGTGACAATTTGTCCAAAAAATCAACTAATAAATTTTACTTAAACCTTGATAGCATTCCCATAATTCTCTTTCAATTCTGTCAGGAGAAAAAGCCAACACTGATATCCAAAGTAAAATGATAAAAAAAAAACAAAGAAAAAAAAAAAATCCCCAAAAAAGACACACAACATTTAACACAGAAGAAATGTGAGGCGACATCTGTTGGGCCGTCATCCACCTCCTTCCAGAAGTCCCTCTTTCTTACCAGCCTCGCAGACATCAGAGCCAGGTGTAGCATACAAACCACTTGTTACTCCTTCCCGATGAAGTTGTAAGGTTGCCTTCTGAATTGATGCCACGCAGGATTTGACAGCTGAAAACGCAGCTTCACAGCCCGATTCTTCTGAACAGCTGTCGGGGTTGATGGTGAATGAAAGGCAGGAACTACTGTTGAACAGGGCTTTGCTGGATTCCAGGTGGTATCAGGAACTTCGGAGGCAGAAACTCGCTGTGTCTCAGCAGATGAAGCTCAACTTTAAAAGGTGAAGGAATGTGGATTTCATCTGATGAACACTTATCCTTTATCATAAACAAAGTCAATGCGCATCAGATGGAGGCTTCTTCGAATGCTGATAAAACTTTTTTGGAACTGTGACTAGTGAATTAATACTGCCACATCAGGAACAAGACTTTAGGCCAGAGTCCATTTCTTTCATAGGCCACATGGAGAACAAAGACAGGATGAGGAGCCAACTGTAGATACCATAAGAAAACAGGATGCAGGGCAGGATATACAAACCACCACCTCTTCTTTCAGACAAACTGCTGGCATCTTTTAAGAGTCTTTCAGCAAATGAACTGACTTGATTCTGTAGGCTTGACTCCAAACATCGAAGAGTTGGGAGAATGACTTGTTGAAGAGCCGTTTCTCTTTTGACTGACAAGACTTGAATCTTCAGGCCTTTGAGCTGTTGACTTGAGGAGGGGAAAAAACATAACAGAACACTGTTAGCGCTGAAATCTGATCGGGATAAGGGAAAAGGAACCATGAGGGTGAAGGGCCTTCCTGTTCTGGTTCAATGACTTCTTGGTATCTAAGTGTTGCGTTTACAGTATCCCAAAACTAAACAGTTCCTTCTCTTTTCTAGGCTTGTCGCATGATGACACTTTGGGCTAACTTGCAAATCTGTGTGACAGTGTGTGCAGACATGTTCTCCCTCATTTTTAAGAATCGTTCTTTTCTCTTATGTCAGAAAGTGAAATCTGGATTTGAGGTCTGACAGCAGCTAGCACTCCTAGCTTTCTATGTGGGTCTTATTGGTGGTTACTGCCTCTACATTATCTGAGCTGGCTGAGATATCTGAAGTGCAGTGCGTTCAATTTGTCAGGATCCATGATGGTCCCTTAGCGTGTCCCTTCTCTAAGCTAACCTCAACCCCACCCCCCACCTCAGGAAGCAGCCAAAGAGGCTGTGCTGGCTTTGCAGTCTATCTTGCTGGGATCAGAAGGGGTGAAGGTGACACCTAGACCAGTTAAAAAGGCCATACAGGAGTCTAAACATTGGAAACCCAGAGTAGTCTGCACATACTGCACGGGCAGGTCAGGTCTGAATCTGTGGACAGAGGAAGCGAAGACACGAGTCAGCCTGCAAGAAACTACACTTTGCAATACAAATGTTTTAAGAGTACAACTTACGTTTTAACTACAGCCCGAAGTGCAATCTTTCTCTCTCTCTCTACAAACTTGTCAATGAGATATGAAGCCATACGCGGGGCTTCCAGGTAGAGCTTAAAGAAACGGCGAAAGTTCCCCAACGCCCAGGCAGCACGGAGTGCAAGAGCATGAGCCACACACTTATCTGCCCGCAGTACTGGGGTCAAGTATACCAACTCAGTGGTCAGATCTGGACGGGGGAAATGAAGGGCCAACATTGTGAAATAATGAAAAGAATAGAATTTTTCTACATACAATGATGACTTACAGGACATTTTCAATCAAAAATGATGTCAGCTCACCTCCAGAGTTTTTAGTAAAAATGTAATACAACAATCTATAAGCTGTAAACTCTCCAACGTTCTCTGAGGGATATTCCTTGTACAGGGCTTTCAGCTGAGTCTGACACTGGTTGAACTCCTCGTGGTCTCCCTAAACATAGTTAACAATGAGCTAGTATTGAAAACATGATCATTTCAAGGCAGTGCAATAGTACTGCCAAAAGAAATAAACCGGAAAGGCTCACCTTTTCCAGGGCAATGCGTGCATGACATTCGTACACTTCCACAGTGAAGTCAGTACGAACTCCTTGGACCTGGAACAGGTGAAAGAGTAAAACAAATCAAACTTAAAACAGAAATGGGGGGGGGGGGGTGTAAATTAAACATTAGGAAAACCAACCGTTAGGTCTTGTCGTATGGATTTCATCTGTTCGCAGGCATAAGGGTAGTCCTGGTTGGTTTTCCAGTGGGCTTTCACAGCCTGTAGAGATTTTCTGAGCACCTGTGTCAAGTTCAGTTATTAAAGGATGGATCTTGGTGCACTGTGATAGAGAGAGCTGGCCATGTGTACATATAGTATACATTTTATATTTTCTCCTGTGTCATACAGAAGAAAAATTTAAAAGATAACTCAAATGAATTTAGTGTTTCCTAAAGAGTGAAACAGAATTTAGGAAACACTTAATTCATTTGAGTCATCTCAAAAGGTAAAGAACAACAAAAATCTAAGAATAATGTTTCAGAGAAGGCTATTATGAGAGAAAAACTCACCTGCACAGGTCGCACAGTGGAGGGATCAGGGGCACAGGTGAGCCTCAAGTAGGGCTTGGTGATGTCCTGGCATGTTCCTACAATGGGGCAGTCCTCCCAGCTAAGGCCCTCCTGTGTTCCATCAGGTAGGTCCAGGGCAGTGACGGAGAGAACCAACGGCTCTGAGCGCAGCTGCTTGTGGAAACGAGCTGCTCTGCTCTGCTTCTTAGCTTCTCTGTCTGGGTCATGGAAATCCAAACCGGCATTGCCGCCTTTCCTCTTCTTCCCAACGGTTGAATTTGAATCATCCATGTTTCTGAAAAAAAAAAAATTTGAAGTTCACACCTAATGTTTGGACTCTGAATTTAACTTTCCAAAGTTAAATTTGCAAGAGACAGAAACATTATTAAATGGTATTCAATTTGGGTTTTAGATCCCCATTCTGGGGTTCACAAGCATTGCTGGTAAATTTCCAAAGTTATGGAGGTTTTCCAACAAATGCCATAAAGAGGATCTTCGTTGAATAAAAGCAGGGAAAAATCTACCTGCTCTGATTTGGCACAGATACAATGACATTTGACTAAGTGACCTGACCTTGTGACCTCATGAGTGTAATTTTTCCTTCCAGCAGGATCTGACACCGAATTGTTTCCATGAGAAATGATTGTTGTGTCTTTATTTTAATGTTTAGCTTTTATGCCAAACCTCTTCTTTTCCTGATAAGCAGGACTGACTGAGGACACGGACACTAATGACTTTTCATTTTTCAAAATCAAACCTGATATTAACCCAGCTCATCCAGACTTGAATCTTTTTTTCCTCGACAAGGCACATAGAGAAATTATAACATTTCAAACGTATTTGTGATATACCGTCTTCCTCTGTTGGCTTTTCCTCCTCTTCCTCTTCCTCTCTCTCCACCTCCACGTCCTCTATCCCTGTCATTGCCACGACCACGTCCTCCTTTCTGACGTCTTGACAGCTGAGGTCGTAAGTCACTGGAGATGCTGCTGTCTGACTGGGAGCCAGAATCACTGGGAACACAGACACACGAGACGTTTAGACCCAAGTGAACAGGATGACTTTAAAAACCAAAGCTAGAAGAGGAACCCGTTATACCTCCGCCTGTGCCTTTGGTTGCTGCGGTCTCTGTGACGGTTGTGTGACGGGGATGGCGAGCGAGAGGAGGATCGGGATGAACTAGAAGATGGGCTTCTTTGAGAAAAAATATTCCTGTAGTGGCCTAATCTGTGTCCAGCTCCTCTGCCCCTTGAAGCAGCAGCCAATGTATTTCCACCACGGTTACCTGAACTATCTGATGTTCTCTGGGATGAAATGGTTTCCCACCGAGACTGCTTGAATTTCAATCTAAAGAGAAACAAAGACTCACATTTCAGGCAAAACTGTCAACAGCTTACAAGAAGACCACTCAAACTTTAAATCAGCAAGCTTCAACTTGCTACAATTACAAAGAAATCCATTGCTAAACGTACTCTGGTAATGGCTCACGATTCCAATCAATGGTGTAGGCAGAGCCATCCTTTAATCGCTCCTGCAGGACTTCTTTCAGCACCTTCTCTGTTCGATCCTTGTCTTCCTCAGTTTCACACGCTGTAAAGCAGCGCTGCACATATTCCTTCATGGCTTGGGGCCAATCCTGGGGTCTGACGCCAAAAGATTTTAATGTCAATACACCATTTATCAATATCAAATAAAGCAAATTAGTAGAGACAGAGCGGTTCTTACCGTGTCTGAACACCTCCAAGTGCACTCGCAGTAGCTGCAGATGAAGGTGTTAGATTCAACCCTGAGGACTGCTCATTTTGTTGGAAAGCTTGATTGGAAACTGAGGAACACTGGACCTGATAGGGCCTCTTAGGAATATTGAACTTCACAGAAGCTGTCCCTGGTGCCTCTATGAGAGCAGAAAGGCATAGAATCATCTTCCTTTGGAGTTTTTTTCCCCCTTGTTTTTCAGATGAATGCATAATTTAAACAAACTTCTTGGATGGGAAAAAAATTATAGTTTAATTTAAGTTAACCAAATAAACCTCACACACATCAGCTATCTGGGAAAAAAGTCCTTACGTTTCATGCGGTGCCAGAGCTGATGTCCATGTTTTTGGCTTTTGTTGGAATCTCCCCTGCCTAGCCCAGGTCCATACTGATTCTGCATCTGTTGTTGCTGGGAGTTATTCTGAGGAGGCTGATAGCTGTTCTGGGCCTGGAAACTCTGGCCATAGTTTGGCCTTCCCTGGGAATGATTGTAGGCTTGCATCTGACTGGGGTCACCGGATGGGTATGGCATGGTATTGTTACTGTAACCATTTGGTGAAGGGGGAGGGGGGTACTGGGAATTAGGTGGGGGAGGAATAGGTGGTGGAGGGGGAGGAGGTGGGTTTTCTGAGGTTGTTGGGCTTTGGGGTGGCTGGGGAGCAGCAGGGGGAGGAGGTTGTGGTTGGGAGTAGCTGGGAGACTGGTCTTCCATTCCAGGGACTGGAGGAGGCTATGAAAAAAATAAAAGATGATCGTCAGGAGTTAAACAACATACAAATGTCCCTGGAAAGTGAAATGACTATTTTTTATATCAAACATCAATGTGACAAAATCCGCTTCCAAGCTTTAAAATTTAATGGAGTCACCAATTACATCCACTTAGATATAACTTTATGAGGAGCTTACAGATTTCACAATCAAAAATCTAAAATTCTATTTTCTTAAGAAGCCTAATACCACTTACCTGTCCATTAGAAGTTGGAGTTCCAGGGTATGATCCGGGAGGTGCACCATACTGATTAGCCTGGTATGGAGATCCATACTGAAAACGGGGGAAAAAAAAAAAAAAAGGTTGGGATTTATTTCCCCTCTTTTTGGGAGGTTATACGAATCTAATGTGGACTGCATAATTTTTAATTTAATACGATTTTAACCCTTTTTGGACATGCGCTGTGCTACTAGTTTGGTAGGAAGAGGGTTTTCGTTTTTATTTTTTAACCTTTTGACCATCAAAAAGCTCAACAACCCTTAAACTCTTTCAGTTTCCAACGAAATCATATCCGCTAGTCCAGTTCTGTTTTGCTGCCGCCATTGTTCAAGTCTTCCCTGAAACTCATTACGTCGCATAACCACCACGTGGTTCAAGCATGCGCAGAAACAACATCCACCTGGAACCGAGTGTTTACATGGTTATTTTTTCCTACTGATCCGATTGTGAAAAGGTTTAAATCACCACTGTCTATCAGAAATTCTTTCAGATCGAGGTTGATTGGAACAGGTGTTTACATAATGCATTTTTATTCTGATTGGACGTTTGATCGGATCATAAGTGCTCCATGTAAACGCAGCTATTGTTAAGTCTGAGAAGAAGTTGAGCGGTCATCTAATCAGAGGCAAAGTGGAATGTCATCTCTATTGTTTAGTGTGCTGAAATTAACGGCCTAGCATATGTGCATTAATTACTCCTGCCAAAAGTCCCCATAATTATTCAAAAACAACGAATACTTTACAAATAAATGCCTTCAAGTAATCTAGAGAAAATCATTTAATCATTTAAGTATTGCAATACCTATATTATAGAAAACACTGTCAGTTTTTTTCCTCCCACAGTCTACAAGGAAACAATTATTTTCTGTACTCACTGGTCCCATTGGGTAGTAGTAATTGTAGGGGTATGTGTATCCAGGGTAAGGCTGCTGCTGAGTTTGCTGGTACCATGGATAGTACTGTTGCTGCATGGCAGCAGCTTCAGTTACTGCTGGCTGAAATTGTCCGGCCTGAAATTAGCAGCACACACAAATAGGCTTGGCATTACAGTACAATTTGGAATTCAGTCAAAATCAGCAGAGACAAAACTGACCAAGAAAAGGAAATAAAAGTGCATAAAAAACTAATAACTATCCATCATAAGATGGACTTGAATCACATTCCTACTTAGGGATCAACCGATATGCTTTTTTTTTTAGGGCAGATGTCCATAGCCAATACAGGATGCCGATTTTCTTGAGCCAATATGCTGTTGCTCCCTTAATTTACATCATAAAAATGACACAATAACAAATGTTAAGTCGCGTTTTTTTAAACACACACAGTTGACGGCACAACAATTGACAAGAACCTTTGTACCATTAGGTTGCTTTTTGTTTTGTTTTTTTACACATGGGCAGAATTCCCAAATCTGACCAAGCTCTCAGTCACCATCATGAGTATGTAACTGAATCTGTGAGGACCATCTAAGTGACCAATGCCTAAACGACTAATAATGAATAAACTAATTGCTATTGTACTCCATCTGAAAAGGACAAAAGACAGGAGTTATAAAATGAGATAAAGACAAACCTCTGCTGTGGCCAGATTATCTTGTGTAGACTTAGCAGAGGTCTGACTCTTGTTGATGGATGCAAGTGCTTGCCTTGCTTTCTCCCACTCTGGATTTTCATGGACCTGGGAGTCTCCAGAAGAACCATAGGACCTGCCAAAAACATAGGAAAGCTTGTCAGAAAAGGGAAACGTTTGAAAAATAACTTTACATATACAGACAGATTTGATCTGTATTACAAACTAAAATCATCAAGTCATACAATACACATGTAATAATTTAGCAGGAGTCAAAGTAGACAATAAAGGCAATTGGTTATCATTTAATGGCTGATCAATGTAGATATTTCAGACATTGGGTGTTTGTGAGCTAGAATTTTCTGGGACAAATGAAAGGAACAAAGAAACAAATGACAAACAGCTTCAAACTACACTTGCAAATTTTGGTCTTATGCAAAGTTAAAGCTCATTTTAACCAAAAGGTTTGTAATTAATAAGTCTCCCATCTCACTTTAAAAAGATTTTAATTTAAAACCGTTTAGTAATAAAAATGAAGGTTCTTACTTATCCTCAGTATTTTCTAGAACATAGAGTGATAAATTGTATTTAAACTTGCCTCACTATGTTGACACCAATATTTAAATAAGTATTTAAATAAACGGCTATAGAAATGCAACTTAATTTACACATTGTAACAAATATTAAAATATATAAACTTTATAATCTAACGAACAGTTGTAGGATGTACATTCCTGATAGCCAAGTAGATTCATTTTAAACCTAATGAGGCAGGGTTTCGCCTTAATATCAGTCATTTGCATCAAAATATGATCTAGAACGAATACAGCTAACTGGTTAGCTTCCTGTTAGCTAAACCAACGGCCTGAAAGCAGCTAGCAAATTTTAGAAGTGCTAACACTTGTCAACACCAATCTACGGAAATATAATTAACGCCAGCTTAAAATTGAATCATAAATACACGACACGGACAAATATCGTCTAAAAAATCCTCACATCTATTACATTCACGATGAGGATATGCAGTGTGACCTACCAGTTTGTTGTAGGGGTTGCTTGTGCCGTGTTGGCCGCCATTTCACTGCGGGTATAGATTAGCGCTAGAATGCTAACACCGGGACAGTTATTAGCTAGCTAAGCTAGCTGGCTAGCAAGAAACAGGGCTAACGTCGTTAGCTCCTCTATCTCAAAAGGTAAACAAGTCCAACGCGATGTCAAACTGTGTAGCTACACGGGAAACATTGAGTCGACCGCGAATTCATCGCCCAATCACCAAAAATAAACTTTAATAAAAACCTATTACAAGTGGCAAATTAAAAACAAACAAACAAAAAAAGAGTTAACGTTTGAATATTTATCCCTTCTTCGTTGACGATCAACTTCGTCTGACCGGACTACAGAGATACAAAATGGCAGATAAGAGAAATTGGCCAAGTAGAGTGACGTTTTCCGTTGGCTGATTTTCCCTGCATACAGTTCTTCAGGTAGAGCTGATGCGCATGCTACCCGGACCTTCTATTCCAGCCCCTAACAGCTCTGCCAATCACATGCAAGTTTAGCTTTAAGTAAGAGCCCCATTCATCTATTGACCTGTCCATCACAGAGAACGGGGCGGGATTATATTACCTAAAAGTTGGACGCACGACGCAATTGACCAAATATAAGTAGACAGTTATTAAGTTGGCCCAAGTTAGGTGGTGAAAAGAAAATGTTCTAAGCACCATTGACTGTATGCTCAGCACCTATAATATCAACAATGATCATGTACAGAAATAATAGCAGGCCTAATAATAAAAAGAAACCCTATATTAGGAGAGAAAAAAATCCCACAGGGATTGGAAAGAGACAAAAAATTCCAAATTACATTCATGTTTTTTAAGGCTGGGTACATGGTTTCCACATCCATGTGCATAAAGTGACTGCAGCAATAAAGTCTGTCCTTCATATCTTATCTTTTGGTTCTTTACATGGACTTTCAGGTCATATTTGTTATCATATTGTTGGTGGTGACTCTGCAATCTCTCCTCAAAGCAAACATGTACTTTTGTAAATGTACTTTATTTATATAGCACTTTACAACAACCCACTGGTGAACAAAAGTGCTTTACAAAAGATAAAACAGCAATTTAAAAAGACATCAGAAAACAAGTACATGAATAAAAGTAAGATATATAATAAAAGCACACAAAAAAATAAAAGGGATAAAAGAGAAAGATGAAAATAGAAGAGCTATCACACTACTTGGTGTTTCAAGTCATTCTAAATAAAGAAGTTTTGAGTTTAGATTTGAAGTGGCCCAGGTCTGTGATGAGATGTATGTCAGAGGGGGAGCTTATTCCAGAGTCTGGGTGCAGCAACTGAAAAGGCTCGGTCACCCTCAGTGTTTAAATCTTGATCTGGGCACTTCCAGCACTAGTTGAATCGATGACCTCAAAGCCCTGCCACACTCACGGACAGTTAACATCTCAGATAAATAAGACGGGGTGTGGCCATTAAGAGCTTTAAAAACAAACATTAAAAGTTGAAAATTAATTCTAAAATGGACTGGGAGTTAATGGAGGGGATGAAGGACAAGAGCGATGTGCTCTCTTCTCTTAGTGCTAGTTAAAAGCCGGGCAGCTTCATTCTGCACCAAGGGAAGACTGGGAGACACCAAGATGCAGCGTGTTACAATAGTCTAACCTTGAACTGATTAGAGCATGGATTGCTTTGGCCAGAAGACATATTTGAAAAAAACTTGTCTTAACAGCATTTTCAATCCGTCAAATTTCACGGAGCTATCAAAAATCACCCCTAGATTACCGACCGTTAGACTGGGAGTTAAAGGTAGGGTGTCAAATCCATTTGATCCATTTTAACATGCATGTAGTTCTTCTTCATGTTCTTTGACTGATATATCCTTTTTCTGAGTGGGGATTGGTCCAGGCAGACATGTGGTCAGTCAACATGGTCACAGATATTTGGATCCTCGCAGATTGCCATAGATAATGGAATTCATATCACTAATATGTGTGCATATTCCCATTTACACAAGGTATTTACATGTGTCTTAGAAGATCCAGTCACAAGTGGGCATTGTTAAGTAAATGCAGAGAAGAAATCCTAAGTGAACAGACTTCACTCACAGGTTTCTCAAATACATGTGTCCATGTGTCCATGTGTCGGTGTCCCGGGTCACATTCAAAGCACTCAACACTGGCTATAAACAGTTTCCATTTCTGGCTATTATCTGTCTGTCTGTTAATGATTAATCTCTCAGTAGTTGTATTTAGTCCTTGTCATTGTTTTGCTTACTATTCTTATGTTCTGCCTAGTTAGGCTGTTTAATAATCTATTTATTTACATGTACACAGTAAAATCTAACAAGTTGGCTTTACTAATAAAAATGGAAACATCTTAAAAAAGCAGGTGCTTGTTAACTTTATTGACTGAGTACAATTAACAGGAATGATTTGAGTTTTCAGAACTTAAATGAACTTGATAAATCTTTATATACTGTAAGTACTTAAGGTTGTGGAAGAAACTTGATGTGATAAATTACCATAATTCAAAATAGATACTTGTTTAAATTTAGCTTTTGATTTTCAACACACAATGTTACCAAGTTCATGATATTTAGGTGATTGATGAACTTAAAACTGTTCTTGAGTTACAACTGGAACTTTGTGTGAGGAGGGTTTTTGCTAAACTGACGTTAGACCACAGACCTCTCTGTCACGGTGCAGCAGCGGCCTGTTTACTTTTTAAACACATGGATGCCCACTAACTTGAGAGCAGTCCCATGACACTACCAAAATTAACTACAGGTCATTAAATTTCATCATCAATCAACATTATAAAGGGCAACCTGCATTTCATGTTCATAACATGTTGTATGTACATTGAAACTATAGTGAAAGGAGGATTATTGCTGTTATGAGGTCAATATCAAGACCAAAAAATACTTCTCGGCCCATTTTGCTGAAAATTGATTTCTTCAAACAAGGAACTTTGAAAGTACAGATCATAAAGTGTGACATGAGATTGTTTTATTCTTTTTAAAATTTCATTATTCCTAAATAACTTATTGTTATTCATCATAAAAGAGACACAAAAAGATTTTTTTTTAAACTAAAGAGATTCCAATTTTTTTTAACCTAAATGAAATCATTAGAAACCTTTTTGTGTCATTTCAATCACCCATCATCAAATAAAGATAGATAGATAGATAGATAGATAGATAGATAGATAGATAGATAGATAGATAGATAGATAGATAGATAGA
>JBBBVU010000006.1:12573029-12611453 GCA_037177055.1 Atherinosoma microstoma | reverse complement strand
AGATAGATAGATAGATAGATAGATAGATAGATAGATAGATAGATAGATACTTTATTGATCCCAAGGGAAATTGTAAATTAAAGTACACCGCAAGCAGGATAGTTGTATATGACATAAATGTTTTGTTTACTGCATGTCAAGTATAGCACATGAGGTTATTTACCATAACGATAACTACTGGTGTGTCCATTTTTCCTTTTTGACTTAACGTGAAACAAACCCAGCTGCAGGATATGTGTTTGTGTGACTTTGAGTGTGTGTTTGTACGCATTGCAGGGAGGCGAGTCATTTCCTGTCAGAGAACCTCTCCCACACTAATCCCTCAAATCATTACAATCATTTAGACGTCACTCCAAAGTACAAATGTAAGCTTTCTTAATGCCCAGTAAAGAAGAAAGGCATCTTGGGTGCCACATCATTAAATCTGCGTATGTTTTCTATCTGTCCTTCATTATTTGGGTTTTTTAAATGTTGACTTCAGTAGTGACTCATGCAATAAACACTATCACTCTGAATGGAGGACTTAGGGTTACATGATTAGTGGAAAATGTATTGTGGGTATTATAATGTCTGATTTCTGAAGCGCAGCTTTCAAATAAATTAAATATCGTGTTATAATTTCCAGTTCATTGCTCACAGTGAATGACAGTCTGTGCGTGCAAAATGACTAACGTGCTGTCATTGGAGTATTGTCAGCTGCATCATCACACAAATATGCAGTTGTTGCATGATCTCACAACGACTCACCACGTAGAACCATTGTTTGAATACCTGGGATTTCTGTTTGTTTAACCCATGAGAGGAAGGAAGCTTAACAATACGGACTCCTAAAAAGTGGATCCTATTGTTGGTCCGAATCCAGTTTCAGGCTTTTTCAAGAAGATCACCAGCAAATTGCGTGAAGTAAGAGATGCGGTAGACTATGTGAGATAATTATGTAGCAGCCTCCCATTTAAAATATGATGTCTACTAGGTGGGGCCATATAAACGGTTCAATTTCGTAAACTGCTTTTCATAAATGACTAAATAAATGCAGACTATTATAATTTTGAAAATTCGTAATTATATAGCTACTGAGTAATTTCATATGTTTACTATAGTGTTGCAGCCTATTTATAGTCTGTATAATTGTGTTTAATATATGAGGACAGCCAAGAACAGCACTGAGTTTTTTTTTTCTAGAAATCTCAAGGATTTATCAACCTTGTGCAAATTTACCTTGTGCAAATTTAGGAATAACATATTTAGTTTTTAATTGTGAATTTTCATAGGAATTGCTTCATGTACAAGGTTATGTAAAATATAACATCTCTAATTATATTCTGTATATTAATCAATCCTAAGAGGAAACCTGATAAATTGATCTTGTAAATCAATCTGTATGGATCTAATGCTTCATATCTTGACATTCTCTGGTGAGCAAAAATCCTTAAAACACATGGTAAGCTTTGTTAATGTGACATGAACAAAAGCACTGCAACTTATCTATATTAAGACGCATCTTGTCGATCCAATTACAAGTGCACAAGTGCAAAGTCTAAGAAAGACATAGTAATCTAATTGTTAAGCCCATTCTCCTTGGACCTAGGTCATCTGGGCCTCATTCTTTTGTGGGAGCAAACACAAACGTGTTTGCTTCTCACATGCTTCCTGCTGTGTAGCCTGTCTTTAATGACATGTTCGGTCATGGGAAAAATAAAATCAAGGTCTGGGTCCAGAACACATTGCAGTAAACAGGTCAGCTCTAACAGTTATGTGGATGGAAGAATTGTTCATTATATTCAATTGGATCTGTCAGACTCTGGCATATAGTCTCTCCAAACAGAAATTATGTATGTTTTAAGCACATACACAGGAAGTAAGATTAGATATGTCACATATATAAAACACATTCTAATGCTAGGCATGAAGTTGCACACATAGAGCTGTCCATTTGTGAGGGGATCACACAGGATGCATATTAATTTCCTTTTTTTTAGTGACTATTGTCAAAGACTACAACTATGCTACCTTTTAATGAAAAAAGTCTGAAAATGACAAGCTGGTTTTAACCTGTTTTATCCAAGTAAAAAATTATGTCCTCAGAAATGACAGATGTTATTGGTGTCAGACAAGGTAGGGAGGCCAAGTGTGTGGATACTATCATTGATCCAGTGGCATTTGTTAAATTAAACAACTACACTAAACAGTTTCTGGAGAAATTGAGAAAAGCTGAATCCATCAAAGTGTGTATAAACAAAGTAGAGAAAAGAAAGGCTCTTGATTATCAAAAGCCCAGCTGACTTTGGAGAAGCATTTGAGGTTGCCATCACGATGTTATGAATGCAGCTCTGCATCTTGCTCAGGAGACTGAAAATTCACTACAGTTTTGCTTCAAACCACTGCTTTTTAAGAAAAACTGTAACTCCTTTAGGCACAATTGCTACTGCGAGCATCGCAAGACACAGTGTGACTTTTGTGTTTCTAGTGTACAAAGTGTGGACATATAAATGAATTAAAACAATGTTGTCTGGCTTTAATTGGAAATCCTGCTCTCATTGTGCTTGGATTATATGGGGCAGTTGGAAGTGTTCCTGCCATTTGGAGGTGTTTAATTCTATTATGTAAAGGTCACTAAAGAGAATTTTTCAGTGGTTTGTTTGTTTGTTTATTTTTTTATTTTATTAGATCCCCATTAGCAGCTGACCTCTCACAGCAGGTACTCTTCCTGGGGTCTCGCAGAGATCATCAACTGAATTACAACATAATCATTAATTAAAATACATAAACACACGTGTTCACAACAACTCACAGACAATAGACACAAGAACACTAGCTCAAAATTCAAAATAACATCAATACCAGTGCAACCAGCACAATTGTAACGCTACATTCAGACTAAGGAATTACATCATTCTCAAAATAAGGTTAAGAAAAAACAGATCCAAAGCTCACCTATAAACAGTCCATTTTAAGTAAACAGAAATAATTTCTTCTTGTTAAAGCTTACTTTATTATTTCTATAATCAAAAAGTCTTCCTTGCCACAATTGTTTTGTTTTTCACTGTCTTCTGTTTTAGGTAAGTTCTGCATGAGGGTAAAAGAAAACAACCTGCTTACATCTGCCTCGTGAAATAGTTGGTCTGTCTGAATAAAAAAAGATTATCTTCTATACAATATTTCTGGTGTTTTAGTCATAACTATGTTTTTGATTAGACATACCAATGAACATTGAACCCTACATCCTACATTTAGCCAGGATGGATGGTGATTCATTATTACACTGTTCTAATAAAGGCATAGAAGATCTAAGCGAGCTGCTTTGTTCTGAGCTTCCTGCAGCCTGGCCAGGTTATGTTTAGTTTTACTGGACCAAATCCCAGAGTAATGATCTAAATATGACAAGATTAATGCTTAAATCCCTTGTTTAATTAAATGAATATTAGTCATACATTTCCTACAGTATCTAATCACAGCCATAGTTCAGAGAATGGGTAGAAGTATCTGGTCAACTTATCTGTCCCACGACATTTGACTATCTACAATAATCCCTAACCCGTGGTTGTCCTCAACCACTCTGTTGAGTGTCAATTCCATTCTGTAGATTTTTTCTTTTAATCTGAAAAACAATCTTTGACTATTTCTCAAAGTATCTTGTTGATAAAACTGATAGTGAAATCAATGCTTTACAGCATCTCACTAGTTACCCACAGAGGGGCACATACACTCTTTTCCACAAGTACTTACTCAGCTCTACTCGACTCAACTTGACTCGACTTTACTCGGATTAGGTTGTTTTCCATTACAATTGGGCTACCACTTCAATTTGGGTGGAGTTGTTATAGAAAGACTGCCCTTTTGTCTTGTGATGTCATTTGTACGTGACACAAATATAACAACAATGGAGGACATCAAGGAGATGGTACACCTCCTGCATGGGTTTATGGCAGGGGTGTCCAAAGTCGGCCGTCCTGCAGGTTTTGGATGTTTACTGCTGCAGCACACCTGAATCAGATTAATGGGTCAACGTACTTGGGCAGAACTTGCCAACAAGCTGTTGAGGAGAGGCATTCAATTGGAATCAAGTGTGACATCTAAAACCTGCAGGATTGCGGCACACGGGGACCAACTTTGGGAACCCTTGGTTTATTGCTTTTTCTCAGATGCAAGGTAAAATCAGAGAACCAGAGAAGGCTGCAGGCAGCAAGATGAAATACTGTAAAAGTATAAGCAAGTTTGGCGGGTTTCCAGTGACGCCACTCCCTGGCCAATTAGTGGCCTGCAGTCTGTAGACATCATATTTTCATCTTCACTCAGTTTGCTTGGAAGTAGGTGCTCAGAAACCTCTGGGAATACTACATCTGGTCAGACCTGGGTTCATCAACATTCAGCTGAATACCTTAATACTAACTGACCAAGTTTTTCTGTCAATAAATTTTTCTCTAGACTCCCCCCCCTAATGGCAAAGGCAATAATATGACAATGACTGGATTTATGAAGCTCAAATTGTTTCAGGGAGTAAGTACACATGATACACAATCTTCCCCCATGGACTGACCCCCCACAGAGTCCAGACTTTAACCACACTGAGGATTATTTTTTTTTTTTTTATCAGTGGACAGAAATTAAAGTTGTAACATTGTATAATCTTATTGAAATTATTATACTGCAAATGTAATGTAATCTAAATGTAACATATTTTAATCTGGCAAGGGGAAAAATAACATTTGTGCAAAAGAGAAATAAAATTAAATACATATTTTATACTTCGTAACGTGCAACCCTTTTCAAAGGCCAAGGTCCTATTTCACACTTTGAAGGAATGAATAAAACAAATAAAAAAATAAAATAAATCAGAACCAATGATAGTATTACGGTTCCTCTTGTCTTGGTGTATCTCTCCACCAAGTTTCATTCTTAACACACACAGACATGGAGTAACAAAAACTAAACCTCCAGTGAACCAACTTAATTATCAAAGTCACTTCCTTACAACTTTTCTACCCTGTTCAGAAGCAACATGATGATGTAATTTATATTTACTGACAGTTTGACCAGTCTGTTCTGTCAGCCTTCACTTTTCACGTCGCGTCACTTCCTCAGCTCGTGCCCATCCCTTTGGAAAAGAGAGGAAAAAAAAAAAACAGAAAATTCACACACAGGCAAACGACGGCGAGAAAAGCGCGAGGGAAAAGCCGAGAGGGAGGCGAAACCGAAAAGCCAGATGAAAAAGCTGGATATTGAAGTGGGAGCCAGTCAACGACAAAAGAAAACGTTTTAAAGTAAGTTTTCAGTACTTTATATGTTATGGAGACTCTCTTTTAGCTTAGTAAATAAGGAACGTTTTGAATTCATCCAGACGCTCCTATCATTTCCAAAACACGGTGTCCTTGTTAGTACCTACGAGTTAAAGTTAGCCTACTAAGCGACGTGTTAGACTTTTATACACTTTATTTGAATCATTACTGGAAAGTCTTTGAGGGTTGGGCCTGTAAGCCCCCCTCCCCGGCTGAATTTATTCACTCATTCACATCCGTGCTTTAGATACAGATGTCTGCCAGTGGTTTACAGTGTATTTAATATTAGAAAGACATTAAACATTACCTAACACCTGCTGATCAAAAGCTCCAACCTGTTGTATTAATTATTAGTTAAAAGGCTGTATGGTTTGCCACAGCAGGAACACTTTTTTTTCACCCCAAGAAGCTCTGAAATGTTGATTTTCGTAGAGAAGGTTACAGTCTTGTTTTTGTCTTAATACACCCCTGAGGGCAGAGAAAAGTATGTGCTAACGTTGCATGGTGTGCTTCAAGTACAAGTCTCAGCATGGCCTTCACAGCAGCACCGGTGCCAAAATACTCATTGCTTTCCCATAATATTACACAACAGGGTGGATTTTCACGCTCTTATCAGGAGGTTCAACTAATCTTCCAGTATTTTATTTTCGAAGTCTTTTCTAGCTTTCGTTTTGCCTGTGCTGCTTAAGATCCATTGGAAGTCATCCTCCCTGTTTTGACTTCTACTCTCCTTTACATTAAATTCTTTCCAGTCATGCCACTCCACAAATCATCATCTCGGGCACCTCGCCTGGACCCTACCATGATATCAGCGCCTTTGGGTGACTTTCGCCACACCATGCACATTGGCAGAGGTGGGGATACCTTTGGGGACACCTCCTTCTTGTCCACCTTAGGCCCAAACTCTTCTGCTCCTGATGGGGGAGATTCAGGGGCCAACCCAGATGCAGATCCTGAGGAAGCAATCAACCACAATGATCTTTATACAGATGCTCCAGGAAGCCCTCAGAACAATCAGCTTCAGCACTCCGAGTCGGTGTCTTCATTCACCCTGGACCTGGATTTGGACCTGGGCCCGTCAATGCTTGGGGATGTGTTAGGGGTGATGGATGGTCTGGCGCTCGACTCCAATGATGAGGATGTGTTCAGTCCCCAAAGTGGCACCTCTGTAGCGGAAACAAAACAAGGCAAAGGGACTACAGAGATGTCTGTTAACATTCAGAATGAGCTCAATGGGAAGAACTTGGATGGAAACCAGGTGGAAGACAGTAGGATATCAGATGGGAATGGAATCAAGCCCAAGGGGTTACGACCAAAGGTGAGATTCAGCGACAAGCGAGAGGAGATCATTCGCCAGGCATCTGAAGAGGAAGAGGGTCAAGCCTTTGACTTCCAGGATGAGGATCAGCTGGCATGTTACAGTCCAACTAGAAGTGAGAGCGAGGAGGGAAAGAGCCTGGTAGGTGAAACCGAGTTCACCAATCACAAAGCGGATTTGCCTCCCAGTCCTGCTTCATCACATAGCTCAGAGTACGAAGGAGTCACTCCATTGGACAGGAGGAGGGTTGAAAGTGTCCACTCAGAGACTGATTCAGAGGAGGAGGATGGGGAAGCAGGACGGGGTTACACATTTGAAGATGAGTTTGATGATGAAATCGGTTTATAGGGGACTTTTTTTCCTAATAAAAAAAACGAGGTATACTATAATATGTATACTTCCTTAACTCATCTTCTTACTATTACCTGACTAGGGGTCTTAAGTTGAATTTATGTGAACACGAACTGGACCTTTTTTAAAAAGAAAAATTAGTGAAGAAGATTATGCCGTTAAGACGATGTTGCTCAACTGGAAAACAACATTTTTTAGTTTTATCTACAGTGGTAACAGACTTGCAGAGGATTCAACAGAAAAAAATAGTCATTTGGGTTCAACAGTGAAAAATGTTAGCACTTTGATTTGCTTCATTCAGCTGTAAGGTTTGCCAACAGAATGAAGCTCTGGAAAGTTTGATCAGGCTAAGTGAATGAGGATTGCATTGTTAATTTTCTACTATGTCTTATATGTGACACAATCTATACACAGTTAGCGCTGTGTTTAAAACCTTTCTTATAGTGCCTTAAAGGGAGCTGCATGTTTATAGTACCCCATGCTATATCAGTGCCTTATTAGTAATTTCATGCATTGTGTGTGTAGAACAGCCTCCATGTCTTTTGTTTCATACATCTGAAAAGCTTTACAAAGACTCCTCAGAGACAGTGTTCATAATTAATTACTGTGAATTTGTCACATTCCAAATCTGGCAATGTGGGGCTTTCTGGTTCAAACCAAACCACATCTGAGTGTTTTTTTTTTTTTTAGCTTACCAAAGATACCCTTTGTGCTGTTGGGTTTATGCTACGAGGCAAAGACAATCATGGGATTTAAAGGTCAATTATAAATCAGGACTTGCTGTGTATTTTTGTACATTCTTTTTGCTTGTATAATTCTTTGTTTCAAAATGCTGTAAAAGGGAGATATCATTCCACTCATCGGTTTGAAATGCTGGTTTAGACATATTTGTCGTCCTTTAGTTTAACAAGGATTACGGTAAATACAATAAAGTAATTATTGGGATTTCATAATGACCAGCCTTGGCTGACTTTTTCCAAACAGAAAGTCTTTCAGAACACATAAGATTGCATTTATTGTGGCATGTACTGCATTGCATTGGTAAACTACCATTTTATTTAAACAGTTCACAGGAAAGTTAAGACACCAGGTGCCCTGACACATTCCAACGCTGGTACAAAAAGTGGCATCAATGCAATGTGAAGCACACTCCAAAGATTTTATTTACTGCTGTGTAACTCATCTGTTATGTGCACATTTGAGTGCTTACGACAGGTTAAAGGTAAACGTCTTGAAGAGTTTCCTTTTAAATTGAGTTGTTGCTCTTCCAGTACAATAAAAAATGAAGCAGTCTCTTATAAAGTATAACTTTATTTTAAGCATGCAACAAGGAATGCCTAAAATAATTTGCACATCTGTTCAACATACACACGGAAAGTTCCACTGGAGTAACATGTGGCGCCTATGTTAGCAAATAACTGTCAAAAGGTAGATTTATTACTAAGTTATGTACATTATTACAAGCTTTTCACTGCTCCACATGTGAATTAAAAATATAATACTGAATGCAAAAATCCACTTTTTCAAAAATCTGCACACACATTCACTCACAGACTCGCTACACAGATATTGTCCTGAACACGTTGAACCCTGACAGGGCCGTGGAAATCATGACGCCAGGCATTTGTGGATGCCAGTGGATCTCCTTGATCTCCGACTGACCCTGGTGCAGGAACAGTAGCTGAGGGGGTAGGTCCTTGACTCCTTCCACCCTGGCACCCACATCGCATGACTCCATGGAAAGATCCCACTGACTTAAGATGTCATCTGCTCCCGAGGCGGCGAACACACTGGAGTCCACAGGGTTCCACTCCACAGATGTGATGGGAGCGCTGTGCTGCTTGAAGTTCGCCACGGGACGGCCAGTCTGCGGGTAGAAGAGGGCAGTGGTGCAAAACAGCTGTTCACACAACATCAAGCAACAAAAACGTATGCATCCTGAAAAAAGATGTGCTTCGGTCATGAAACTTCTGGCCAAAAATACTTGTGTATTGCATATTTCCTTATAAGGTAAATCAAAGAGATTCCTACGTTGGGCAGGAGGAGACAACCACAGTAATTATTGTTAAGCTATTGTGTGACAGTCATAAGATGGAACAAATGTCTGTGGTTAGGTGGTGCAGGTAAACTAAGAAGGTGGCAGATCTCATGTTGTAATACGGCCTTAAACGCTGTTTTCCTTGTTGCGATAATAGCAGGTTACTTTGCAATGGTAACACTGGCACATAATCGCAACTCCCACTGGAATAATCTTGCATGCCTTCAGTAGTGATTTTGGATTAATTGCTGTGAGCTCTTACCTTAAACTGCCGCAGGTCCCACACTTTCAGAAACCCATCATCACCCCCTGACAGAATGAATGGTTCGCTCCTGTTCCAGCTGATCACATTGATGTCTGACGAGTGAGCTTCATTGGCTGAGAGCATTGAATTTGGTGGCGCACGGATATCCCAGATACGAATGGACTGGTCGACAGAACAAGATGCAAATACCTGATGGCAGAGGAGAGTGTGCATTTGAACTTTGAGATTTCAATTGGAAATATTTGCAAAGCAAGTTGGTAACCCCGCATGAGAAACTCTACTGTATTTATATACTGCAACATAGACTTTACTCTGCCTTCCTTGTGATCCTATTTGTACTCAAACTTCAACAAGAAATTGAAGTCAACCCTACTTACGTTAACTAATCCCAAGAATGTGACAAAAAGCAGAGGGTACATTCATTAGAGCAAAAAGCTAACAGCCAGCATTAGGGAGGATGCATGCTAACATACCACAAACGAGTTTGGTGAGGAGCGGCTGTACGAGCACAACTATTTCAGTCTGAGATTTTACTTACAGCACTGTGGTAACACATAGCTACACTGTTACCAGGAGTTGCTTTTAAAGTCAACACAGTTTTATCCATTACAGTTAGTCATTCCCTCACCACACCCTGTTTGTCCAACTAAACACCTGAGAAGTGCAGGTGAGCCGGCGACGTCAGTTTGACATCATTAACCATCTGTTTTTATTAAGGATCAGTTGGGCCACTCAAGCTAAGACCTGCCATTTTGCTAAAACAAGGACAAGCAACATAAATCAAAACATGCATGTCTGATATTCATCCAGCTTTCCCTCAGCTCAAGAAGGAACTCAGCTAAGGTAGAGGAGGGACAGTATTGACCACTAAAACACAGTCTGACCCAGGGTGTCACTTCTGTTCAACATACTGTAGCTTCAGTGGGCGACCACTGCAGATCCTCCACCGACTTGCTGTGGGAGCTGAAAGGTCGTTGGTCAATCTGCCAGGAAGTCCCTCCCTCACGTGGCTCCCACACATGAATGTTCTTTTTGCAATCCCCACTGACAAGACGGCCTGTTGATAAAAATGTGGACGCAATGAGAAACATTTCAGCTGAAAGGCACATCTATACGTCCTTTAACCCATTCAGGCCTTATGCAGCATGCAAGCATCCCAACTTCCATGTGTAGAGGGAGCCACAGGCCTAAAAGAGTTCACATCAATCTTCAAAGCATTGTGCAATATGACACATCTAGATTAAAATATTTAGTTGTAACATCTTTTGATGTCATTAAAACAGGACGTGTCACTCTGAATTATTGCATGCAAGATTTTGTTCCAAATTCTCTTTCGGCTGAGTTTGTAATTGTGAGTATTTCAGTACCTGTAACTGCAATACATATTACCAGTTAAACTTTGAATGGGTATGTATGCTTATTTAAATCACCACTTTTTTTATCCAATAATGTTTTGACAAGTTTGCTCATGAGGAGTTCTTTTTGATCCTGTTGCTTTGAAATGTAGTCAAATAATAAAAAATTAAATAAATAAAATAAAAAATAAACTTTATACTGTGTATAAATTATTACCAAAAAGTTACAAAGTCATCCAGCTTTTGTAAGACTGCAGGGAGGTCAGATTCAGTTCTCAGATCTCCAATATAGGCCTTTCACCCTGTTTTTTTATTGCTCATAAGGTGATTAGAAGCCTTATCCTGTTGTGCAATCTGTATCTGGATTTGTAAAAAATAAAATAAAATAAAAAAAGATTCGGCCTAGTAGTCTGAATGTGGTCTAGAGGTAGAGAAAACAATGTTGTAATATACTGAGTTTGATTAAAAAGTGTCAAAAAGAGTAAAAGCGTCCCCCCCCCATAATTTAGTTTCAGGTATAAAACACACTTACCGGGTACTTTGGGGGACCAGTCTATTGCAAAGCCTTCACTCATGTGACCAGAGAAACTGAAGAGAGCTGTGGCTTCCTTCTGCTGTTGCATAAAAGCAGCCATAGAAGCGGAACTATGGACAGCCTCTAACGGAGATCGCAGGTCGAATATTTCTACCTGTCCTTTGTCTGACCACACAGCAGCCAGGGACTGCTGTCCATACGGAGTCACCTGGAAATTCAGAAACAAAACTAGTCAAGCAGTGTGAAAATGTGTTAATCACATCTTTTTTTTAAATGTAAAAATAATAATAAAAGAACATACTCTAACTCTGTTAATCCCTCCATAATGAGGCATCATGGCCAGTTCCATTTGCGGTTTCTTATCTGCATCCTCCTCCTCATCACTTTCTTCATCACTGCTTTCTTCCTCTTCGTTTTCCTTTTCTGTTCCGTGAAGGTTATGCATGCGCATCACCAGAAGTCTGCAAGAAATGCATGTAATTTCATGTAGGTATGACAGTGAAACCATAACCTCCCAACAGACTCCAACGTACTCTATTATCTTTGTTCAAGTTCTGACAATGTTTCCATTAACACTAAACCGACAGTTCGTCTTTCCTCTGAAAGGACACGTACCCACGGTTACAGTGAACATGCGGTTGACAGCAGAACAAAACAGATACTGTTCACCGCAGACAAAAAAAAAAGATCTGTGGTTTAACCTGTAAACTTCATTTGTTTTCATTGCAGTCATTCACTGTTTATGTAGATGCCTTTGACAGAAAGCTGTAGGGAAGTGCCCCATGCTTAAAATAACAGAGCATGAATGCTTGAGCTTACTTCTACTGAATATAGAGATTTAAAAATCATTATTCACCTGTTATTTGCATTGAACACTGTGAGTGAATTGGAATGCAATGTTAAAAACATCTATACGTTTTAAATAAAGACTTAGCACTGGATAATGTATGCTGTCGGGATAATGTATGAAACAGCTGGCTGCTTTCGCAACCACAGACTAAGGCTGAGTTCAAAAGATACTCCGACTCCAGATGTTTAAACTTGTCCACTGTCGACAAATGTCCTTCAAGTAGGAACAAACTTGAAGTATGTGGGACCAGACTAAAGCTACTAACAGTTGTTTTACTTCACACTAACACTTATAAAGGCAGTTTACTGAACTGAGCTGCTTTTCACTGCAGCAGAGCCTCATGTCACTTTAAAATGAGTGTTGTCATGTTTCTGTCTTCTCTTAAAAAACTCCCTCCCCACTTTTTATCTTAAAAATGTGTTAGAGATCATGTTTTACTCCCCTACTTTCAGTCTGTGCGACTGATTTACACCAGAAACGAAGCTCTCAGTTCTGAGTTCAGCTCGACATTCTGCACTAAATGAACGCAGAGCCAGCAGCAAAGTCTGCAAGCGGCGCCTCCATGAGTGTTTATACCTGTGCGTTCAGCATGTCTGCAAAAGCTTTACCGCAACGCTACATGGTTTAGGGGGTTTTCTGTGTCATGGTTTCTTTGTGGGACATCGTAAAACGGCAAATCAAAACAGCAGTGGCGAGATGCAGCTCCAGTTCTGTGCAGAAGCTGAAGCTAATAAATGTTTAACAGCCAGCTTTACTAAAACAACAGTAGAGCAGAAGAGATGGAAGACGGAGGAGACGGTGTGTGCGACGTCTGAACTGACCGGCTGTGAAAATAAGAAAACAAAGAGCTGCTTTGGTAGAATTCTGAGAAATCTAGATAAGATTACAAGCCGTTTCATCTTCTCCCCTGGAATTCTTTTCTTGAAAGCTTCTTCATTTCTGACTTGTGGGGAATTTCAGGATTATGAACTTGCCCATTCTGGGAGCTATTCAGCCCAATCAGTGCAGTTACATTTAACTGGACTGTCCTGGTTTCTGTTAGAAACCATGATAGATATAAGCAGAGCCAATTTCACTACACAAACATTCTCTAAGTTACCTAAATGGTGATTTTGTCAGGTGATGCTGTGTTTATTTTGAAAAAAAAAATCTGTATAATAATATAGAAAAACAACGTATGCAAAAGCTTTGCACGAAAATGAGTTGACAGAGTCTTAAGAGGCTTCTTTTCAGTCTCAGTTTCTGATGCATTTAGTGGTCTGACAAAATAAATATGAATATATGAATCAAACGTCTGTCTCTCGAAGTGCAAATATCCCAACAACAATTCCCCACCAGTTACTCAGAGCTGAAGCATCTTCTGGAGTCAAGAAAAGAAGTCCCGTTGTTTTCGGTTCAACATTTAGGATTACCACGACACGGACGACCGCAGTTCTACATCAACATGTTATTCTTCACAGAAACGTAATCTGTGCAAGAATCAATACAATGTGTGAATGCAGCCCACTGACCGGAGTGATCACAGCTGGGAAGCTGCTGACCAACGTTATCTATGTTTGTAGTTACAATTCCGGGATGCATATGTAATAGAACAAGGCGTGCCTATGGCATAGTAACAGACCTTAATAAAAACGTTTGCTTTTGGTGAAACTGCATGACATAACTGACTCACTACAGACTCACAATTACCAATCACTTCACAGCAGGTTTGAACCTGCTAACTTACTGACACATCTCTGTGGGGTCTCTAGACAGACTTTCTCTCTCAGTCCAAAAGTATTTTGTCAGCTAAAGAATAGTACTTACCAGAACTAAAACTAAATACTGGCCCAGTTCCCACTGTGGGTTCAGGATGTGAATAGCCTTTACAGTTTTAACATTGGACTAAACACTTTCCTTTTTGATAAATCTTATGGCAACAATTTGTTTGGGAGACTGATAAAAAATATTTTACTAGACCATAAATGAGTCAGTTAAAGTTTTAGAGGCTAAAAAGTAGTTGGATATAGTTTTTTTCTTAATATGAAAGGTTCAAATTGTTCCAAAAAATGTTTTTCTTCTCTGACTGAATCTGAGCTCTTTAAAAAAACAATGTGATACAGGGCTGAAATACGGTAAACCCCTTTAGTTTTTATAATGCATATTTCATTGTTCCCACGCCAGTAAAGGGGAAAATTGGAAAAAAGAAATGGAAAAAAAATTGGTCCATATAACCTACAGGCCAAATTACTGTTTTTAAAATCACAATTTCACATTTGATGCATCCCTAGTCGATGTTTTCATCCTGCCCTCTCAAATCCCAACCAGTTCAGGACTTTGATTTGACTTGAGGCCTCTTTATGTTATTCATTTATTAATTTTCCCTTCCTACCTAACACCCCCTCCTCCCACTGAATTACTTTTTGGCCAAAGTGGTACAAATTGAATGTATTTCATTTGACTTAAAACAAAACAATAAAAATTTCATGATAAAATAAACCAATTACAACTCCACGTGTGCATCTTTCTAACACTGATGATCACGTGCAGGAACAGGGAAGTTTTTGACTACAAGCTGTTGCCTGGATACCAGGATGGACACTTCTCCTCAGAAAAGCAACACTGTCATTACAACCCGTTTCATTGAAAAGTATAGATAAATCGGAGGTCATATTAACCATGGGCCTTGTGTGAAGAAATGTGTACCTGTTCTTCATCGCTGTTTCAGCCTGTGTGCCTGCACAGAGCAACATGGACAGAGGAAACTGCTCCCTGCCTTCTGCATCTGCATCTTTAATGATGTCAAAGCTGAGACAAGGTGCTCCTGAACATAAAACAGCAAAAGAAATAATAAATAAATAAAATGAATCGACACGTGATGTTTGAACTGACAAACAGATGACGTTGTCAAGACTCTCTACTCGCCTGTTTGGCACTCGTGGTACATGCGGTACGCGGAACGGTCCATTTCCAGCTCCTCTCCGGGTGGTAGCGGCTCAATCCCGGGGACATACACTTTCTTCTCCTCTTCTCCGTCCGCTCCATCTTCGTCCATATCTTCTCCATCGTCATCGTCGCTGCCTACCTCGTCCATCTCCTCCATCTCACCTGCTTCTTCGGCAAACGTGTTTTCATCGGGAGCAGACATCTTGGTAGGCTACTTCCGGTTTATTGAGCGGCCACGTGGTTTGTCCTCCCCTCCTCTCCCTGTTTCTTTCCCACCCCATTTACGGGAATTCAGCTGGCCCCTTTGGCTCTTGGTTCCCTACTGCCAGGAAAAACCAGACTTTAAACTGTTTGTCTTGTGATTTACCAAAATTGTAACGCCAAAGCACCAACGTTTAGTGTTTGTTCATTGTCATCGTTTGGCAAATGTTTTTGATAGAGAAATCTGGATATCCACGATCATATTCAGGGTCTTGTGGCATGAGCTGTCACCAGGCTGTTGCAAGTATTTACAGGAGTTGAGAGACCAACAGCACAGCTTGGTACTGACACTAGAGCCCCTGTGTCAGATGGGAAACAGGGAGTTGGCTCACTGCTGGAAAGACAGTGAGTCAGCTTAGTTATGAATGTATTTGACTGTAGTATGTACTGGGAAGTGGACACCTTGCATCCACAATTCTTAAGAAATAGTTTTCCCATCTGACTTAGTCTAAAAATGCATCTTGGCTTTTATTACTTTACTAAATGTGTCCCATCCTTGAAATATGACATAAATAAAAACGAACAAAAACCCCCAGGACAAGTCTCCCTGGAGCCCTCTACATAATATGTTTGTAAGGGTTATGAAACTAGAGACAGGCCCCATGAGGACAATGCATGTGTGGGTGTGTACAAGCAAAGGCAAGTGCAAGCATATAGGGTGCATGATAAAGAGTGCACTTTTATTCCTCATGTAGATTCAGACAAAAGTCAGACCACTTGGAAACCATAACACATTCTTCTCTCATCTGTAACTTATCTTTCAGTCATGTTTTTTATCAGATTTTTTTTTTTAATATATCAGAATAGTTGAAAATGAATGTTAGCAAGATATGACTTTTTAAGATAGCCATTATGGTTCAGTTCACATGATACAGACTTGCGGCTGGAATGCAAGATCATAAACAAAACCCTTAGAAGCAGATAGGACCAAAGTTGAGCAATATAAGTGTTGTCGCTGAAAAAACTAGTGGAGGTAATACTGAGATGTTTACTGAAGTAAAAGTACCAGGTTGTAAAGTTACAAATTTATTTATGCAAATACTGTTAGTAAATTGTATGAAAAGCTAAAGTACTTAATGTGGAATAACCCTCCCCTTGTTTGCCTTGATTAATTAGTAATATTGATAATAATGTGCATGCATTTTGCTGATTTAGTATTTAGCTGCATCATACCTGTAAAATAACCATTAACTGTCAGATAAATGTTGTGGAGAGAAGGTACAATTTTGTCCTCTGACATAAACATTTTCATCTTTGATGACAAACATTATAATAAATATAGTTTTCTCTAGATAATCTTGTGACTTAAACCAGATACTAACATTTATATATCTAAATGTCTTTAATTTACATGTATGTACAAAAGTAAACACCCAAAGACTGTAACATATTACATTTACACAACATTCATTGTAAACAGTGATGAAACCCACAAAGATGATGGCTTATGTGCATTGGCTAGCTCAGCATATCTCTTGTTAGCATGAAAAGCACAACTAGCTGGAGCTCGTGGCTGCTCAACAGTGTGGCTATAGATTTTTATATATGTGATATTACAGAGCACTGTTAGACAGTAAACTTTGGACATTAAATGCAACCCGTGCATATCACTTCATATTAACAAAGCTTACTCCTTTAACACAAAGAAAACAATCATTCAGTGCCAGGAAATGTTTTGCATTTTATGTGCATCATAAAAAAGCTTTTTAGTTCCTATGGCAGCAACCACCAGTAGAGTCTGAATAACAAGGGGCTCCAGACAGAGCCAGAATAGGATACGGATAGAGGCCCTCCACTGGAAGATGGCTGTATAATGTCTATTATCTTGTCAGGGTTTCCTTCCACATCGCTGATGGCTCGGGTGGTCAAGAGTCTGGCCCTTGATGGACCATAGTCCTTCCTCTCAACTGGGGGGGGCAATGTGGGCAGTTGGCAACTTTTAATCGAAGACGAGCACCCAACCTCGAGCCATCGAGTAAACAGTTCTGATGTTAATTTTAGGAGTTCTTCTGGAGAGGAAGATAATGTGGAAAGCTGATCGAGATCTGTATCCTCTTGGAACCTCTGCAGTGAGAAAACAAAAACACATGAGCATTAAAATGTTATTAAATCATTATTAAATATTCAGGAGAGGGATTTTAGAATTACTGTGGTGAGCAATTACATGTCAAATAACCAGAGACATTTTTATTTTATTCTGTTTTTTATTTATAGGATTTCTATTAAAATATATCAAGCTTGAAAAAACCTACCAGTGCATTTTTGTTCTTGTTGATTATTTTTTCCAGTGTCTGCTTTAGATCGAGGATCAAGGAGTGATTTACATGCACATCCCAGAGGTTTCTCAGAAGCACACTCCAGGAGTCCAGAAGGACCACTGCAGCAGGGAACACACAACACTGCAGGGAGAGATAACGCTAAAGTTAGCATACATTAATCAGAAGTGAGTTTCATGACTACTTGAGTGTTTTTATTTTAGGGCTAAGGATGAGGCAGTGGGTAATAATTGTCCTGGTAATGTGACCGGACTGTCCTTAAGGGGTTGCTAAAGTAAATGTCATAAAAACTGGAAGATCATAAAATGTACGAGCAATTTATTGCATGCTAGATACCACTTCCTTCTTATACTTAATAAGTAACTTACCGGCTCAGATTCACAGAGCATGCTTTTGGTGTAATGGTGAACTATATAGTAATCTTTTGGAAATACTGTCCGCTATAGGAGAAAGAGAGGAAAGACAAAAGATGAGAATTAACCCTCAGTGATTAGTATTTATCATGTATTATCATTACAGTAAACAACAGCAAAAATAAATAAAACAAGAACTAAATTTCAACACTTCTGTAAGGTGTTACAGTGTTTAACATCTGATAAATTTGTAGGTTTTTAGATGATAAGGTAGCTTATCAGCCTTCTTTCACATCAGGTCTTCACCTACAATATTAGTTACTATGGAATAAACGTATGAAGAAAATAGAAATTTGAAGCTCATTTAAAACCCAGAGTGACTCCATGAATCAATAAGAAAAGTAAAAAAACTCACAAATCCAGTTGGATTAGAGTTGATGGTTGCCATTATGTTTTCCACACCCATCCGGTCAAAGTCGCATCCACCGCATTGGACAATCAAAAGTGATAGCAACAGTAGAACTGAAAAAGTAGACATGAGTAAGAAAGCAGCACAATGCATTCAGATAATTGCTGGAAACTTTCTGTGGTTTCTAGCTTGTTTGAACTGCATACCTAGTAAGTAAGAAACATTACATCATTTCCTGTGTCTATTGGCCATTTCTGCAGAAAACAGCATGAAACTTATTAAAGTTAATGTTGCAACATCTCTGATTGAATTAAAAGAACAGAAATTTAGTTATAACAACACAAGTGAGACACCCCCCCTCAAAAAAGGGAAAAAACCTGCTTTAACTCCCCAGTTAAGTCTGACTGTGCAACCAGTTGTACAAGTTCATGATTTACTAACTGACCTTAAGAAGAAACTAAGAGAAAAACACCAGTCAATAATATTTCTAATTTCTTACCTGGCAGTGACATCCTTTTATCTTTCTAAGAATGGACACTTCTCCATTTCTCTTGTTGACAGCAATCACTCTGCAGATGGGTTTCTGTGTCAGTCTGTGAAAGGCAAAGTTTCCTCCTCCGCTGTGGTTTCTTCAGGTCTTTGACAGAGCTCGCTTCTGCCTCTTCTTCTTCACTGCTTGATTTTTTTTAGTCTTCTTGCTCACATCCCTTATGCATTCTGTCCTTTTGGTTTCCTTTGGTACTTTCCAAAATATGCTTCATCTATCATCTCACGCCATCATGCTCTCTCACTTTGGATTTTCCCACTAACGCCTGAGTGGCTGCAGCCTTTCCCTTTCAAAGCTTTTTCTCCTTTCTTTCTCTTTTTTCGCTTTCCCTTTCTTCCTCTCACTACTGACCTAGAATTTTCCTGAATTTGAACCACTCCTCTGTTCCTTGAAACTGGTTAATGGATAAAGCGGTGGAGACGCTGGCCCCCTCCTCCTCCTCTGTATCTCTCCCTCTGGTCAGTCTGTGTATCCTCACTCAGACACAGGCTCCGCTCAAAGTGAAAGTGCTAGGCTGGATTGCTAGTCTGCTCCCTTTAAGTCTCAGCCCCTCCCACTGCCACACGTTTTACCTCTCTATTGACTGACCCGGCCCCCTCCCCCCCTGGTCCCCACATTCCCTGATATCCTCTCCCCCCCTTCCAAACGAGGGCCGAGGAGGCTTAGTCATGCAGTTGGAGCGTATGTTTTTCATTTTGACTCTCCCCCACACCTCTGCGCCTGTGGATCTCCTGGTCTTAATCCCTTCAGTCAAAATCATCCTGTTTAATCATCATATGAGCATTTTTTTTTTTAGGGGGGGGGGGGGGGGTTGTTTCTAAAACAAACAAGAATTACATTCCTTTTTAAACTCGCATGCAAGATTGCAACATGGCCTTGCCTGAATTTGCAAGTCATTGTGTGTGTGACAGCTCTTTAGTCATTAGTGTTAAAAACAGCCTCGCAGATGTGCATGCGATAGTGACGTCCAGTATTGTTCGCAGCTGTCATCAGCCTGTCTGTAATGTGTTGATCAGTGCCCTCGGGTTATGTGAGGCATCCTGTTACTCTGGATTTGGGTTAGGTGTCACACGAGTAGTTAATCACTAATTATAGGAGAGAGGAAAAAAAGTTGTCTCAAAGACAAACTGTTCTTCTGCATGTTCTTTCTGAACAAAAGCCAAAGGAAAATGGACGATATATCAAAGTATCATCTCTGCTGAGAGTGAATGGAAACTAGAGCTGCAGCAGCCTTGCTGCAAGCAAACCTTCAACACTCCCCAAGGCATCATCAACTTAAAACCTCCTGACCTATACTATGTGTTGTAATGATGGATATAAATATCCAGTCATTGTGCCGTCTTCCTGTTTCATGCATCACTTGCAAAGTGAGAGAATATGCAACTAATTTGTGAAGCTGCTACAAATTATGTTTG
The DNA here is from genome assembly GCA_037177055.1 of Atherinosoma microstoma. Taxonomy (NCBI): domain Eukaryota; kingdom Metazoa; phylum Chordata; class Actinopteri; order Atheriniformes; family Atherinidae; genus Atherinosoma; species Atherinosoma microstoma. The sequence continues at coordinate 12,591,279 of JBBBVU010000006.1, read as the reverse complement.
TGACTCTAATAGCGTAAATTACCAAATTAAATCCAGACTTGAGTTCCATATGGAGAAACACAACAAACCAAACTATTAGTCAACACATTCCTTTAAAATGGAAAGCTACAGTCAATCCAATATTTACAAACTCAATTTCCCCCCTTAATTTGGACCCAAACATGGGTCAGATCTGTTTTTTTGCACCGTCATCGCATAGTTTTGAGTCAAGGGAAGAAAAAAAAGCCCAACCTGATTTAAACAAAGCCGTATGTTGTTGAATTTTATTGACTGAAGTCTGCACACTTCAGCAAAGCAACAGGCTTGAATAACTGGTATGGAAAAAGCACAGTGGATCAGTGTGCGACTGGCTTGTTAAGAAGCCAAAATCTTGCTGATGTGGTCTGCTGTACTGGAGCAGGGCCTCATTATGCAACCAGTTTGTACATTTCAGTACAACAAAAACCCTAAAAGTGTTGTTTTACACCACTTGGGACTTGCTGGCCAACAGCCACTCTAACAAGTGAGTGGGAGCTGGTTGAGAAATCCTTCCTTCTCCACTTCACTTTCTCTCCCTTTTATTTTTCCCCATTCACCACAAGATGGAGCCAATAGTAGAATAAAAAGATGTCAGACTGATATTAATTTATTTCATTTTAAAACATCAGCTTGAGTAAACAAAGTGCAAAGCCTTTTAATAAGTTAAACTTTGTTAGTATTAAAAGTTCTTCTACAAGAATTCCCTTTGACAAAAAAAACAGCCTCTATGCATTATCCAAAATTACTCAATGTGTTAATCTGTGCAGGATAATCTTCAGAGTTTGGTACACAACAGATTTCTCATTATTTAGAAAGACAATAATGGATGAGTAAAATCATTCCTGTCATCCATTCACACTCCTCTTTCATTCAACTCATAGTCCCAAACAGTTAACAAAAGTAAACATGATAAGACTTGTGTTTGGTTCATTTAGCATTTACATATTCTTGCTTTCACTTTCCTTTCTTCAGCATTTCCCCCTCTTTTCAGCTCTATTTTCTTTAGCCCCTCATCTGCTCCTCCTCCTCTCTTTGTCACTGGCTGGGGCTCCTCTCCCCTCCTCGGACCGCAGTCATTAAATGACTCTTGTAGGTTTTGCTGAGTCCAGTCATCCAGTATTTGAGCAGCCTGACATTTTCTTCCTCACCGGGCCCTGTGGCACCAAGGAGGGCCAGAACCTTCTGGGTGTCCTCCCTCCCCCGACCGTCCACTTTGGAGAACTTGAACAGTACTTTGACTTTACTGTAATAGAAGTAATTTAATATGAGAAGGCTTCCATATCAAAACAGTGAAATCCTCTTTAAACCCGAGTCATTCTTGTTAAGATTACATGGAAATGACTTACTTCATCCATTCTTCCTTTAAACACAGCAGGCAGTGAGACACAACGTCCACAGACAAGTTCTCGTTAGATAAGGCCACCTCCAGCTTGTTCAGTAATGTTGGACCTGCAAAAACAAAGCAATTCTTTAGCTTTGGTCTAAACATATGAAAAACTTGCTGAGAGAAAAAAGGTTTGAATTAAAGAAGGCAACGACCAAATAATCCGTTAATGATGTGGATCCAGATAGTTTTCCTTCTTTATAATACTAAACATCTTTCAATACGTTCCCATAAACTGCTGCTCTGACTTCAAGCTCAAATAATCAATGAGGAAATAAATATGTTCTGTTGCCAAATCTCTATAGGTTTTCTAATATACATTCAGATTCAAATGTCATTTACAAGCTCATTATTTCTTTGACCCCTCCCCCCCCAACAAAGCTAAACAGAAGTGCTTCGAAAAAGGCAACAGGAGGGGATTTTTCTGACTTTTCAATCACACCCAAGACATTTATTAGGCAAATGTGTTTAATCCTGACATTGTTAAGTAAAGAAATTCACTAAAAATGTACGTCTTTAGACTCATCTAGAGATTAAATCCTCTCTGTAGCTTTTAACTGCTCTTAATGTCTTTAGTACTGCAAGCTTTTCATTCTGTTTAGTTAATTTAGAAATTTGTTTTTATAGATTTTCTACTTGTTATTCCTTCCTGCTTTAACATTTACCAGCGTTTTCTACTTACTCCGTTTCTTTTTGTTATCTCATTTAGAAATGTCCTCAATTGCTCTTTTCACATTTTAGTTCCTCCCACTCAAACGGGGAATTTGAAGACAGACCAGAGGAGAGAGGAGTCGAGGTAAACTGGGATGTTCTGGCTTCAGGGGTGATTTTAAACGACAATCAATTAAATAAGATGTTTATCATTAATGCATCATCTAATCAAGGCTCCGCTGCTGTTGATTATTATTTATGTCAGATGAGCCCCAAAGATGATTGTGACAAGGTATTTAGAAATTTCTAATTTCATTTACAACATCAGATTAATGTGTCATCCCTCCTTTAGATGCTGCAAACATCTGCGTAGGATACACCAGTATATCTTTGCTAATGGTTCCTCCAGTGAGGAGAAGAGGAGGTTGAAATTAGACAAAACTCGATCAGTTCTGGTTTAAAACCTAATTGATGAACAAATCTGACTTGATTTCAAATGAAGCTTTTCATACAGCTCAAGAGTTTCCTCTGTGGGAAAGGATAATTTAATGTGGACTTTGAGCTAAAGAACAAAGCTACATAACAGTCTGATTAACTTAAAAACCCAATCAGTGCAACAATTCCTTTGAATAAAAGTTGGCTTCAGTGAGCACAGAGGTCACTGCAAATCAAATGCACTGACCCTTGTCTGTAGGCTGCGTGTTGGCACTGCTGAGGGTGAACTGATAAAGTGTGCAGATATCGTCTTCACTTGCAGCTGAGATCTGACAGCTTCTCTCTGAGGTGACATCCACCAGCACAGAAAACTCTGATGAGAAATACAGGAAAGGCAAAGTAAATAAATAAATGAATGAATACAACCTGCAAGATCAAACCAACTACTTTTATCAGTGAAGTTTCACGCTGAGATCTGGAGGCTGTCTTGTACCTGAGGAACTGACGTGGGCTGGGATAGGCACATCTGGGATGAGACCCAAGAAGTTGCATTTGTAGGCCTCCTCATACTGACAGCTGTGTGGCACAGAGCGCACACAGCCTACTGGGAGCAAAGACTAACGGGAACAAAAACAATGACTCAGACTATAAGTTATGTTGGCTATTAACCCAGAATGTAAGATAACATATTTTACAGCCCTTCAATGGTAATAATACATCACTTTCAGAAGTAATATTTGAATCCCTGACAACATGAAACAGATGTTTTTAGAAGTGACATTGTGAACTTTGTCCCAATAAATCAGATTAATATAAAAAAATAAATTTTAAAAATCATTCTGTGGTTTAACAAGTGAGGGCCCTATCTCAGTTTATATTTATCCACATTAAAGTAAAACCATCTTGGGGCAGAAAGAGGTTTCCAGGACAGTGGAGTACCTTAAGCACTGTAAAAGCTGACTGGATGAGCCCGGGATCTGTGCCTCTCCATATGACCTGATTTCCCATGAGCACGTGCCACGCTAGCTGTCGAAAGTCAGTTGCCCCAAGGACCTGTAACATAAACAAGCAGCTCACAGTTACAGCGCATAAGCTGACTAAAAAATATTAACTTCTGCAATCAGTTTTTTCTGTTGTGTCAGATGAACACATTAAACTTTCAATTATTTCTAAAACTCCTGTATTATTTTTAACTTTTTTTTTTACCTCCCAATTCTTTTTTATTTCAGTTCTATCAAATCCTTTAATTGCGTTGATTTTGCACAACAAAATGACCAAAGCGTACAAGATTACCTGTCTTAAATGTCTCAGTGTCCGAAACTTGGGACCAGGTAATTCATCTAATTTCGAGTCATCCCAGAGGAAGTCATGGCTCAGTGTGCTGTCTGACTGGTGGCGCTGCGACTTTGGCCCGCCTCCTTCTGCTCCCTCCCAGCAACTAATTTCCTCCTCTTGCTCTTAAAAGAGATAACAGAAAAAAATATGTTTTCAAGTAGACTCAATGTAGGGAATTTCTACAGGAAATGACAAAGATCAGTTTCTTCATCACTTCCATTTCTAGACTCTGATGTGATGAGCACATGATCCCACTCACGCTTTCTTTTCTAAATAAAATCAACACTTTGTCTGTTCAAATCTCACCTATGACTAAGTTGAATGTCTATATTTATCAGCTGCTAGTCATACAAGCCGGCACATGATGGAGCAGCCTCTCGACATGATGAATCAGACGGGTTTATATACAGTTTAAAGATATTTTCACTCAGTGCAATACTTAGCTTGTATAGTTTCCACCTTGTGACTTGTGTGTAATTTGTACCTCCTCTCTTTAACATCTTCTCAATGTCCAATCCTACATTTTCCCCCACTAACTTCTGGACAGGAACAATGGGTGTAAGTGCTTTTTTATGTTCTACATGTTCTACCAACAATTTACAAAGCATTTGCACATAAGTCTCCGGGGTAGACTTGTGAAAGCAGTCATTGGATCCATAGAGGAAGAAGATTTTTTTTCTGAATATGTGCACCATTATTTTTCTGCAGTTCAATTCAATTCAATTAAACGTAGCCAGTGGATCAAAAATGTCTCCAAGCTTTGTTTCCTTGTATGTTTTTGAATAAAAATTGATTTTCAATTACAAGACATATCCATTCATCTAGCACATCCCACACTAGATCAGAAAAAAACTGCAGACTGTTTTTTAAAATTCATTTAGACAAGGTCCAGATACTCTGTGAGTGAAATACCAGGAAGTGAAGAAAACAACAGCCTGAACATGGATTCATACTGATTAAACTATAACAGAGTTCCCTCATGTTTTATCACAACACAAAATTGTTTAGGCTTTTATGTATTCACCACAACATAAAGCCCCAGAAAAGCTGGTTGTAGTCAGAGACTACTGTTATATATTTTATACAGATGCTAAACTTTAGAGCTGATTTTTAAAGCTCTGTGAGCTGGTGAGAGCAGACCCCTCAGCCCTTATCACATCACATTTCCTTTGCTCTGTCCTCTGGGAATATCATTACATCTGTGGTAAATGTCAACGTCATTTCCCATATAAAAAGGGACTTGTCTCTTTTGGGAAGAACAAACTTTATTTAAAGTAAAATTACATGTTCTGCCGTCCTATAAAAGCAAATAAACACTATGTCTTTAAGAAATAATAATAAAACTCCTGTGTTGCTAAAATGTGTCCCTTTCTGGATTCATATACACTGGCTACTTTAGCCATTAAAGGCTTAATAAGGATTTTTACGAAAGAACATTTATATGATTAAATATGTCTCTTTCAGTCTAACGATGGGGTTCAGCCTGAGTTCTTTATGGAGAACAAACTGCAACCCCCTCTGAAGAGTTGAGACAGGGACAACAAGACTCAAAAAATGCTTAAAGAAATTATGATTGTCCTGTGATCTGCTTGCGTTTACATGTTCAGATGAGCAAAATGTAAAACAGCCTTTCTCAACACAAAATTTATAAGAATTCGGGGATTAGCATAATTTATAAAACAAGATATTATTGAGGCATTAGAGAATACAAAGACATCTCAGTACTGAGGAACAAGGCTGAAAACAGTCGTATGCTCATTATTTTTTGGGCCTCACAATGCACCATATCAAAACCAGATGTAATTCTGAGTTGTAATCACTGCATGGGCTCATGCAGACTTCTGAAGAATGATGTATGTAAACATAGTCCAAACATACAGCTGGCATGGAAAAAAAAAAGACAATCTAAGTTTCAATATTTGATATGGTGTTTGTATTATTGCCAAGTTTGAATGAAAAAAGGATTTAAATGATTAGGAAATCACTGTAATATTTTAAAACTTACATTAAATGCACAGTTTTTTTTTTTTATAGGATTGTACCGAGATGTACATTGCCTGGCCAGAAAAAGAAGTTGTCACTCCCCCCACCAAGATCTTGTACTGATGATGGGAGTCTGACAAAATCTGCTTCCATTGCTTCCAGAGTCCAATCTTTATGCTCCCTAGCAAATTGAAGCCTTTTTCTCTCACTGATTAGTGGTTTTCTTATGGCTACACAGCTGTTCAGTCACAATCCCTTAAGTTCCCTTTGCATTGTTCGTGTGGAAATGCTCTTACTATCACTATTAAACATAGCCCTGAGTTCTACTGTTGTTTTTCTTCCATTTGATTTCACTAAACGTTTAAGTGATTGCCGATCACGATCATTCAGGATTTTTTCTGACCACATTTCTTCCTCAAAGATGATGGTTCCCAACTTTCCTTCCAGTTTTTAATAAAGTTCTTAACCCAATCTTAGTAGATTGTGCAATCTCCTTAGATGTTTTCCATGCTTGATGCATGCCAATGACTTTGCCCTTCTTAAACAGACGAACATCTTTTCCACAACAAACGGGATGTTTCTTTCAACATGGTTGTTTAAGAAATGAGAAGCTCCTCATTACATTAGTTTGGGTCAAATAAGTTGTTGCCAGCAGAAGGATAATCACCCATGCAGTAATTCTCCAATCGGAGGCTCCTACCTATTTGCTTAGTTAAATCCAGGTGGTGACTTTTTTTTTTGGCCAGGCAGTGTATTATTTGTGTTTAATAATCATTTATCTTTAAGCTACCTGTGATTGTTTGTTTTTTTGTGCACAAGTATAAAGTGATATATACTTTTAAGGCACTTTGTGGGTAAACTTCTGATAAACATTTTTATGGACTCATTTATTTCTAATATTCACATCGAACAAAATTGTTTCAATGAATTTGGTAAACTGAGCATACCAAATCTTTTTTAAACACTGTTAAATCCTTTTGATGCAACATCGACTCTACAGCAGAGTGGGATTTTCTTTTCTTTTTTAAATCCTGTTTTCAAGTGTGTGTTTGTGTTTACATAGCAAAACATTTTGCCAGGTTAGGTTTTTAATGACTAAAGCCATTTGTGACCCTGAATGCTAAAGGAAAAATATATTCAAACTATTAATATGAGAGAACAGGGTATTAAAATTCCACAAAGTAAGAGCTGAGCTAGACTCAGAAACTTTTCTGTAAATCTTTTAATCACTTTTTAAATCTAGATTAAAGTTGTGTAAACTTTTTCCGGAAATACAGTGTGTTTGAGTACAATGGTTAAGTGATTCATTGTGTTTATCTGGTCAAATAAATGCTTGTACAGAGTAACCCGGTGACTCAGACTTTTACTGGAGATTCTTCACACTTATGAAGATGAAATCATTGCTCACTGTGCAAACACGTGATCATCCAGGACCAAATAGCTCAACTACTCCCAGGAAGATTAAGTTGAAGCAATGCTGATCGCTGGCAAGTGTTTTGTCTTAACCTTTTTCCCAGTTTCAGGATGACATTTGACAGACATAAACAAATACTTGTGCCACTGGCTGGTTCAGAAGATCATCATACTGAATTTAGGACTACATGCATACCCGTTTGTCTCTCTATGAGCACCAGTGTGTCCTCGGTGGGGGCACCTTCTAGGAGTTTCTCTGTCAGACGACTCCCACATGCCTTAAGCAGCCTGGAAATGAAGACAAAACACAGATCATCATGATCTGGTGAGAAATTACAAATCAGCTTGGATAACAGTGCTGATCTGTCACAGTGGAACTGAGAGTTTATCGATTCACCAGCTGAAGGAGGAGTGCAGGCTGGCCCAGAGATTGGGATGTTGAGTGAGAGAAGTCAGTGACCGGGCTGCATTGCCACTCCTTTGGTGTGGGAAAACTGCAGGTGAAAACACGCTGTTCATTCTCATAGCTCGCTGAGAACAAACGCCTTGCTCACTGTCAAACACCTGATGGAGAGGAACGTGATAGGACATCAGAAGCACTAATAGATACATGTGTGTGGAGAGCAGATTTATTAATCACTTATTTAATCAAACCAAAAAAAGCATTCACTCACTGTCCATGTTTACAACCCACCTTTAAAGCTGTGCTTTGCAGACTCTGTATAGTAAGTTTAAGATGGCGTAACAGGAAAGGCCAAGAATTGATGAGGTAGATCCTGTCCATGGCAACCATAACAACGCTGTACCATCGCTGAAAACCCCTGGCCAGGCTGTCTTTGATAAAAAACGTGTGTGAGAACACAAACCCATGTTGCTCATCCCCGAAAAAAATAGGTCCTTCACGACCTGGACACACCTAAAACCAGAAAAGAGAAAATAATAGACCTCATATAGGGGGTGAGTTGTATAACTAACACACATATACACTCTGTATGTCACGGCATACCTCACAGCTGAGACTGCGTACACAAGCCTGGCGGACCACACTAAAAAGTTGGGGCTGCCTAGGGTGCTGATGACTCAGGAAACGAATGCCTGTTTCATCATCGATGCTCATAAAGCCTGGGTGAGAGGCAGGAAGAGACCTACATCCCTGTAATTAGAGGAAAAAGATTAAAATGAGAGCTTGGAGATGAATGGCATGACTATGAACTCACCTAAAAAATAAAAATAAAAACCAAACAAACAATTGAACAACTAATAGCCTAATTTACTTCATGATTTAAACCTGTTAACTCACCTCGCACATTTCTCCTCTCTGTGAAGCCGAGCCGTTGGCCCTCATGGTCAGACCTTCACCTTCCCGGTCACCATCTCTGTCCCTGTCCCCTGGCACTGGAGCCCCTGCCTGTGATGAAGGGTCTGGGGATGGGGGGTGTAGTGCCTCGGTGCAGAATAGTGTCCGAGGACCATGGAGCTCACAGAAGTGACACAGAGCAACCAGAGCATTCATCTAAACAAAACAAATAAGGTTTTAGGTGCAGTGTCTTAAATGCGGGGGATGTATAACAGTCTGAAAATCGCCCATGTCTCTGGACAGTCTATGAAAGTACAAGTTTACACGTGCTTGGGATATAGTCACAGCCTGCAGAATCAGAGGGTCTTACCTTCAGTGACAAGCCAAGTTCAAATGACTGGTGCTCAATGCTACTTCAGAAAAACATCCATTGCTCTTAGTCTTTAAAACATTAAAAGTAACAGCGGTACGACTCTAAATGATATATTCCTTTGTTCCGTTTTTATTATTATTATTTTTTTAAAGAAAACCTGTTACTCTGAATGATCAAATTAAGGTTCTAAATACTTTATTTCTCCTTTTCACGGAGCTGCTAGCAAACAACAACAGAAGGGTCACATGACGTAGAGTCACGCGCTCAAGCATGAATGACGCGTTACCGCCAGCAACACTAGTTTTCATCAAAATGTCCACAGTTGAGTCGAAAATATCTCAGATTTTAAAGCTATATGAAATTCAATGTATCTCCTTCGGTTTTTAAAATTATTTTAAAAGCTAATATCAGGCTTTAAGATACACACTGAAGGCACAGCTCGTCGAAAGGCAATTCAAAACTACATTACCCATAATCCCATCAGGGGCAACAAACATGGGGTAAAAGGGCACGGAGAGTCAAAGTTGTTACATTTTATCGGTTAATATCAGGTTAATATTTATAATTTCCGTATTCGAAATCATATTACGATATATGTAGATATTTCACAACTGTCACTTTAAGGTAATAGTTTTGAAATATCTCAGAGCTGCTGAATTACGACTAGTTGATTACACTGTGGCTCACTAGGCAGCCACTTCCGTATCCCAGACCTGGATTTTCCTTGTATCAGGTTTTCTCTCACTTGATATTCGTATTCATTCAAGGTAAAATACCACAGAAATACAACAGTGCCTTCCAGATCTGAGAATGGCTACAAAAGGATCAAGAGTTTCCTCAGACACAGCAGAGGACCAGATAGATGGAGGTAAAACCCTCTTGACACACATCAGCTTGACAGGAACTGTGGGTTCTAATGCAGGAGTCCCAGTGGACTCCAACACTGGCAAAGACACCCTGAACGCCTTGGGAGGTAAATTACCAACGTTTGTAAAGTATAAACTCTTACTTATTGTTCGTTTTACATTGTTTCTGAAAGCATCAGAGTTCATTTTAGTACATGTCAGTTTGAAGAGAGTTGTGAAACAGCTATGTAGAGAGGTCATGGTAACTTGTGTTAATTATATCAGCTTAAAAGTGATAACCTCTATGAACACATTCTTCAGTCTGCAGTGTTTCCCTGTGTCACTATGAGCAATCTGAATTCTGGTAAGTTGTACTATCTTGTGACTGGAACCTTTTACATTAAAAGATGGGAGTTGAATGACTGATTTAATGGATTGAAGCCAAATTCCTTCACTTGCTGACAGATTACTGAAAAAGGGTCTGTCTTCAGGAAATGAGTCAAGAGTCTAGACTGACCACCCATGAGAAAGAGGATTTACCGTATGCTTGTCGCATATTTACCTCTGGACTCAGATTCAGATTTAATTTCCAAAGAAAACTAAAACTTCACAGTTAGTTCCAGGGAGTTGTAATATCTGTAAATAGTTCAGAGAATCTTGTATTATTCATCTCACTGAGAAAGGAAGACATAAGAAGTAAATTATTTGGCTCATTAGTCACATTCAGTTTTCCTACTTTGAAATGGCATGGCAGAGTGTGTGGTGTGTGTATGAGCGTTGAAACCACACCCTGCCCTCTTCCCTGATACTTGAGTCCTCAGGGTTGAGTTATATGACAAACACTCTGTGGAAATGTATTAGAGGGGAAATACGGTACCCCCACTTGCTCAGTAGTGAAGAGAAATGTTGGTTTTAAAATAAGTGATGATAAGGAATACAGAAAAGTCATTGTTGAGTTTGATTTGGGGAAGTGATTAGGAGTTATACTTGATATCTGCGTGCTTCCCTTGTATTTGTGTCTGTTCCATCCCACTATCTCATACCCGTTGTTAGGCTGAAGAGAAGGTGCAGAGAAATTACTGCATGTTTGTTTTTATTTTAAATAGATCAGACAGGCACCTCACATTTATTTGCTTCAGTGACCGCGTAAACTGCCCTAAGTCAGTCCAAGTGTGTAACTGGGAACATAAAAACTAAACTGACTGTAAGGCTTCCTCTACCACAGTTTTTCTCTTGTGTCGTAGCTGTGTTTTATTTTAATTTTTTTCCCGGGATAATTTGAATACCCAAATAAAACCCAAATTAAGAGGTGGCGTGACTTAATTCACTGACTTTCATTAGATTTTATTATACATCATTCCTTGTTTTACTATGTGTGTTGTTCTGTCGTTCACAGAACCAGCAGAGTCGAAGCAGGATGGAGTCAAAGTGTGCCAGTTTTTCTTAATGGGAAAGTGTCATTTTGGCCTCAGATGCCGTTTATCTCACAAGTATGCTCGCCTCATCTTGTTTACCACATTGACCAGAAATATAATTAAGAGAACTTAGAGTTCTTAGTTTTCCAGATAAATTTAAGGCTTCTTCTACATTTATATTTACTACTTTAACAGCCTTTATTTTTACCTCCTTATTTATGAGGTCTGGCTGAAAAGAGGTTGTAAATACTTGTGAACTCCGTATTTTTAAAGCTGCATTTGGATTCAATCAATGAACTATAAACATAATTTTCAAATTGTAAAACTAAAGTATCATATAAGATTTAAGTTATTAATATACATTTTTAACATTAAGATTAGTCTGCTCACATTTCAGCACAGACAGAGGTTGATACCAGATATGATTCATACCCTGACCCATATGAATATTAATTTGTGTCAAATGGATAAGACCTGCAGGTTTTTCTTATTTGTCATGTTCCATGTGCATAATTTCACTTTTTTCCCATTTCCTTGCTCTCATTTCTCAGTGACCCATCACCAGATGATTCAGGGGATGTATCCTCTGATGTAGATGACAAAAGGGAAGGAGAAAAGATGGAAAAGCAGAAGAAGAAGAAAGGCGGTGCAAACAAAGTAGCAAAGCCAAAACATGAAGAAGAAAAAGGTCATTCCTTACTTATTTAGCTGATGTTATCTGATAATAACCATTTTAAGAGGGCAGTGAAAATGATTATTCTTTTCATTTTAATCTTTAATCTTAGCAGTAGCATATTATAACTTTTTCTCTCTAACAGATGTAGACAAAAAACCCAGGATGCGCACGGCAGATGATGTGATCTCTCGCATCCTGTGGGACCCATCAGTGGATGCATCAGAATTTGTTGTGGGCTATGTGGATCGCTTTCTTGGTGTGCTGGAGCGCCCCTTTTGTGACTTCAGCTGGGAAACCAACCCCTGTGACTGTGATTACTCTGCTGAGTTGGCCCTGCCCAGACACAGGATCCAGTACTTTACCTACAGAGGTCACCACGTCTGGGACCGCCACACCAGGACTGACAGGGTTTTTGGCTCCACTGGTCAATCTCTGGCTCCCCCCTTTGGAGGGGAGGAGGAAGTAAAGGGTAAGAGAAGACTTCATTTCTGCCTCCCTATACTGTACATATAACCAGATACTGTTTACAGAATCACACTGACAGAATATAACCGTTTTGTTGTAGAAGAAAATAGCAAACAAGACCAGGAGGAACACCTGGACAACCTTGGAACAGCAGAGGATCAGCCAGCTGCCATCAGTGGGCAGCATGAGGGTGAAACAAAGGACTTCACTCATAGCGAGAATTCACATTTGGAAGAAGACGAGCTGAATGAGATGATTCATGCCAAAGACTCCACACATTCAGTTGCAGCATGTGAAGGAAACACTTCTCAGAAATGTGTTGCAGAGGAGGCTGCAAATAGGTCTGGTGTTTATGTTCATATTTTATCTTTAACTCAGAGCAGACTTAAACTCCTGTGCAAGCACAAAATATTATAGCATTTACATTTTCTGTACCCAGCTAGGTATTTGGAAAAATCCTGAAAGCAAAACTCAAAGTCTGTAAAAAAAAAAAAGAGAGGTCAGAGGTCATTTAACTGTATTAACTGTAAAACTTGTAACCCATCCTCCCTCATTGGCTTCCTGAAATCAGGGAGAGAAAGGCAGAAATGAATACACCCTGCCTGCTGCTGCAATGGCCAAGTGGGGTTTCACATTTGGTTTTAAGAATAGATGCAAGAAAGAAAAAAAGATAAAGAAAAACTATTTGACACACAAAGCATGTAGCAACAATACGTTAGCAAATGATACAACAATTTAAAGCCAGAAGTTAATTCAGTTTTGTTTTTTGTCCATTGTGATGACTTGATGTTAAAGGTAACCGTTGTAAATCTAGCTTTATTAATTCTACTCACTTATTTTGCTTTTCAAATTTAGGCTTCAGACTTCAACAGAGCAAATGTCATTTCAAGAAGAGGAATTGGATGTAAAAGAGAAAGGTGAGGAGGAAAATGTAGCAGAATGGGAAGAGAGCTGGGAAGGCAACAGAGACACTGAGGTATGTATGGTACATCTCACCCTAACATACATCCTTGCTGATACATTTCCTTTATATTAATCCCCAATTATTCTTTTGTCCATCCACACAGAGCGATCTTAGAGCCCTACAGCTGAACCAGAACCCATCAGCATCTCCGAAGCCGGTAGAAGAGAAACATGGTGGACGGCCTCCTAAAAAGCAACCCACGCATTTCATCACCTTCAGGGCCAACACTCCTGCTATCCTCTCTTGCTTTCAGCAGCTGCAGGAGGAGCTCACCACCCTTTTACCCTCCTCTGCTCCTCACTGGCAGTTTGCCTCCAAGCTTCACGTCACCCTATGCCTCCTGGTGCTGCGAGGCCCAGCTGAGGTGGCAGCTGCAGGGGAGATCCTCCGCCAATTTGCCCATTTGGATCGCAACCCACCTGTGGCGGTGACCTTTCCCATGAAGCTGAAGCATTTCAATGGGAAGGTGCTGTACCTGGGCCCCCAACCTCAGCTTCACCTCCAGCAGCTCAATAGCGGCCTGCAGGAGGCCTATAGGAAAGAGGGCTGGCTCCACAGGAGCTCCTACAACCCACGGTACCACCTCACTCTGGCCAAGGTAGTTGACACTGATGGGAAGAGGATCTTTGAAGGGGTGGGGGACCTGAAAGCGGGGAAGGGTTTGAATTTCGGCCGACTGCCAGTTAACACTTTACACCTTTGTGCCATGAGCAGCACCAGAGTAGATGGCTTTTATGATACTGTGTGCACAGTAACTCTCCGATGACGGAGTACGTCATGTCATATGCAGACACTACATAGTACAGTGCATATAATGTGCACATGAACCTACAGTACATATATTGTACCGTATTTTATTATATAACACACTTAAGGGTGCAATAGGCTTTGGGGCCTTATATATTAAAATCTAAGCCTGTGTTTTAATTATTGAAATTATTAAATTTTGTCGTAGAAACTAACAATCAGGTTAGACATTATAGGGACATTTTTTATGATCAACTTGACTCAGTTTTGTCTTTCAATTATGCTACAAAGTAAATACTTTTTGAATTCAAAAGGTTTTGATAAACTATTATTAATCAAAATGTAATTACTTAGGTTTTCTGATTTTATATATTTTCATCTTTGAAGCACCTGCCTAATACTGTAGCTTGTGTGAACATTTCAAGATGAAAAAGTACAGAATTGACATGGTGCAATCTATAGTCAGCTAATATAATAAACTTAAACTTGTTAAAAGTCCCTATGTTTACAATATACTTTGCTTCAATATCTTTATACATATAATGCAGTCTTTAGTCTTTTTTACTTTATTTGATGGAAACATGTAGTGAATCTGAGCAAGCATAAAAATATATTGAGTTTCCATTTTTATTTTTATTTTAAAACAGTCTTTTTATCTTTTAACTTTTGAACTAAGTAATGATTTTATTTATTTATTTATAAATAAAGTTTTGCCACTTTTTATGTGGGCCACAACCAAACAGTCAAAAAAATAAATAAATCAGAAAATATCTGATACATAAATATTGATCAAACTGTTAGTTGCAGTCCCAGTTTGAATGGTCTGTAAGATTGAACATCACCAGTTGCAAATTCATTCATGTGTCAAATATAACCTCACATCCATCATTTTCATATTTACCTCAAAGAATGATATAATTGGTCATTGTTGGTCAGCCTTCAGTCATTGAGCTCATTTATTATACAGAGTCTGTCCTACCCCAATGTAGGGATTAACGTTTGACTTATCACTTGCTATCTCTGCATTTAATGGCCAAACACGGTGACTGGGGTCAACTTTGATGTATAACCATTCTTACCTTTTACTACTATACTGTACATTCAATATGCATATACTGGCTGTAATGGCTTCAGATGAATTTTTGATGAGGGCTGATATTCTCTGCAACTTGTAGTTCCATGATTCATACAACCTGTTTATATGAATATTGTATATTCCACAAGAGCTATCACTTTGTATTCTTCTATAACCACTAATTTGATTTGGAAATTAAATACTGAATTCATTATTTGAAGTCTTGAGTGGTGATGTTTTATCAGCGCATTGACAGATGCTGCTGTTGATGTGCTCCAACATACAGACACACGGAGACTGTGTTAACGCTCTCTGAGCTGAACTCTTGCATGCATAATGTAATTTCCTATCTTCTATCCCGTTTTTCTTCTAGATACATGCACACACGTACACTAAACATTGGCTATATGAGTCAGTGAGTATGCTCTCTGGTTCTCCACTGTTTGCTCCCGCGTTCGCATTATCTCCCTTCCCCCACTCTCTTTCAGTGACACAGAAAAACTAACGCCGCCCCCTCCCTCTCCTCATGCTTGCCTCTGCCCCCCTTTCTCCAACAGAAGACAAACACTGTACTCTTTTTACTCTTCTTTGCCCTGTTTCACCACTGTGTCTTCAATTTGAGTTTCTTGGTCCAACCACTCAGAGAGCATCTTCATCTGTGCCATCATCACTCCTGTCGTGCACTTGCACGTTCTCTGCTGCCTCCTTGCCTGAATCAGTGTTGATGCTGTCTTGCAGCCTCCACTGAAAACTGCCTTTGCCTACAAATCCAGTGCACACTGTTTTTGCCCCTCTCTATTCATTGTTCACGCCATCTCTCTCCCTCCCTCCTCTTTCGCTCAGCATCACTCCCTGGGAACCCACTTTTTTTTCTCTCTCAGTATTTCACGTTCCCTTTCTCTGCATTTCCCCCTCCCCAGATTCATCTCTGTGTGCCTATTCACTTCTCTTACTTGGTTTTCTGCACATCTCTACCCGTTAGCTCTTTTATAGACAGGCTTTTCCTATTTTGCAACCAACATGTGTGTGAATATTTATAATCTATCCTTTCGATCATTAAGTGCACATGGCTGGGGACACTTTTGCTCTTTACCTTAGTAATCTGGTCAGGGCTCAGCCTGGTAGTCTGGGCAGATATTGGTTGGGATGATTGGTGCGCGTGGATGTTTGTGGGGGTCGGCAGCAAGAAGTGTGCCTCTGGAACCAGTTGAGTGAGGGGTTAGACCCCGCTAATCCGTGTTAACAGATTAATTATCTTTGGGCAATATCGTGTCACTGCCGTGTTGTGAAGTCGCTTGGGCGTTAAGCTACGAAGGGCTACAATGCAACGATAAAGAATCCCTCAGGGGTGTCTCCTCAATCTTAATCCCTCCCTCTCTCTCACCAACTCGCGCTCGCTGAGAGCTCCTCTCCCATCCATCAACACAAGCACCTCTCTACTGTCACCAGACAACCACACAATTATTGACCATTTTATATTTAACCAACTACCAGAATTTCTGGCTTATTTTTTCTTTGATATTTTCCCATATTTTCAGCATGTATCCAGGTCATTTTTGCAGGATGTTTTTTCAAGAGCATCAAGCAGTGATGGCTGGCAGTATACCTATCTGAGTGGGTAAATATTTCACCGACACCGGCGAAGAGAAGAGTCAGAAGGAGAGAGAAATTTCCCAACAGAGCCGACAGAGGTAAGAAGCTGCTCTCTCTCTTGTTGTTATGGCTTAATAGCGGATGTGGCTGCATAGATTAATGTTCGGTTAAGTGAAATATATTGCACCATGCATGTGCATATCACTAAATCCCAGTGCATTCTTGTGCTTCTGCAGACTGATTAACACGATCTTCATGAAATCCTTACATTGTACGAACAAACGGGATTCTTATTTGTATTTTCATCCATCACAACTGATTAAAATATTTTTAATGCATGTCAGAGCATTTTTAGAATATGCAATTAAGTGTATGGTGCTGTAATGGGTTGACTGCATCCAGTGGTTTTCCCACCAGTTTTCAGAATGATTGTTTTATCTGAAAGATTCTCCAATACTTAGTTTGGGTTCTTCAGTTCGGTCAGTCAGCGTGGACACATTCTGTACTCCTCAACTTCATGTCATGCTGGACACTTGTCTGCGAGTTCTTACCTTCGGTCAGCTGCACTCATTTGGCTGGAGCGGAGTGTTCATTTTGCAGATGAATGCAAGGTGAAGACTGAATTTTAATGGAGGAAATTCCTTTGATTTTACATAGTAGATGAGGATAACTTGTATTGCTTTACAGGGATGATAATTTATCTCTCCAGACTGATGTAGTAGGTCATGAAGATGTAATGCTGTCTCATAAATTGTTGTCTATAAAGAGGTAGCTGTTAAGATGCTGTCGGACGACTACAGAGGCTGTAATCATAACAGATTTTATGAGACAAATTGGGAATGGGAATTTCTTCTGCAGCAAATGCACTCAATCCTTTATATTGTCTAATTCAAAGCTGTAGTCTCATAAAAAGATAAGAAAAGGTGGAGATCATTTTCATGTGCTGAAGATGAGCCTAAATTCAGCTGACAGAAGACGCTTCAGTCTTCTCATTAACTGCCTCACAAAATGGCCCTTTTTCTTTACATCCAGACATCATGGAGTCTCATATCGTGCAAGTGGTTTCATCCTCATCTGTGTGTGAGCTTCATGCACACAACACAACAGATTTACCCTCATCCGTTTTTTTTGTTTGTTTTTTTTACATCTCTGAGCATTGGCTAGGTGAACGTCGGTGGGTTTATTCCACCTCTCTCCTTGTCTCTCCCTTTTTTCTTTTCCTCTGCACCAGCTTAGCTCAGAATCATATTTATTTGCCTTCAGTTATGCAATGGTAACAGGCTGGCAGGAGATATCACGTCACCTTGAGGTTCCCTATCTGTGACAACTGCTGAGTAACTGTAGCTTCAGGACTATCAGCCCCCCCACCACCTCCTCATCTCCATCAGCACCTCATTAAGTTGCCTCCACTTTTTGGGTTCGAGGGGAATCTTATCTGAACTTTGACCTGCAATAACTGCACTTTCCTGGTCACACATTGTAAATGCATGACTATCGCAGAAAAGATTATATTATATTATATTATATTATATTATATTATATTATATTATATTATATTATATTATATTATATTATATTATA
>JBBBVU010000006.1:12551038-12564878 GCA_037177055.1 Atherinosoma microstoma | reverse complement strand
CGTTGCCGTAGCAGAGTGTCGGGCCGAGGTGACGACCCTCAGTCCCCTCACACACACACACACACACACACAACTGTTTATTCCTTTCCCCACACTGCTGTTGGTTTGCTCATCCAGTGTACACACATCACATCCTCGCCTGCTCTATCTCCTTGTGTCACATTCATTTAAAATGCACATACACACTGAATTAAACATTACATTTATGCCTCTGCTATCGCTGCTTCTATCCCTCTTTCTCTTGCTGTCAAATGTGCACCCTCCCACAATGTTCTCATGCTTCTTTCCCCCCCCTCCTTCTTTGCAGTGTTGCCATAGGCATCGGTTTCTATGGCAACAGCGAGGCTAATGATGGGATGTATCAGTTGACCTCGTCTCTTCTCACAGCCAATTATACGCTAGCTTCCATCGATCTGCTGGTGAGTGCTGCTCTCTGCAAGTAAAATGTCATGCAGAGTATCTGCCCTGCTTCATGCTGTTTGTGTGCGTAGGAGGGACAGAGAAGGGAGGATGTGCTCATCTTTACATGTAGTCTGCGCCGAGAGGAAGAAAATCGGATAGAAACTTCTGTCTAATTGATTTCCCTGTGGTCAGGCGTGGTTTATGTTCTGGTAAATGCCCCCTCCCCACTCTGTTCTGTCAAAAAAAAAAAAAATGTATGAATGACATCAGATACCTGTGAGTGAAACACAAGTAAATCACTGCAGTTCTGTTCCAGTCACATCAGAAACGTTAACATCTCAATAACTGAAATTCAAACATAATTTATTTCTTGGTCTCATTTTTTCTGCTGATCATGTAGATAATTGCAAAAATAATGTGTCTCTGACAATGAATCTATAAGCCAAAAGGTATTTACTTTAGGCAATTTGTCAAGATTATTTAAGATTTCAAGATTTTTAGTAGCCATTTGTACCCGTTCACCTGCTCTGGGATTTTAATTCTTTTACAGAGCTTAGAGTTTAAATAAAAAAACATAAAATAAGATGAAATAGACTACGTAGCCACACAGGACCACCAAAGTAGATAAATAATAAAAAGTATTATGATAGAATAATGGTGCAAAAAACAGAGAACTGTTGTACAAACAAGTGAGAGGCTGTACGAAGAAATATAGAACACGAGGCATTTTAAATAAAAGAAAAAAGCAGCAACATCATTTGATTGTGTGTTTATCAACGTCACCAAGTTGGATGCAAACTTGAGCAAAAGTATTATTCAGTATTATTTATTCAGTTTCCTTCAAAAGTATGTTACTGAAATTCACACAATAACTATAAACAAATGCCTTTCAATATCTATATAGTAATATAAAACCTAATTGTTATTTCCATATAAATGACATGCAGTAAAGCTAAAGCCAGATCATATATTTGCTTCATTGTTCTATTTTGATCTCAAATTCAAATGCCTAAAGGAGCAAGACCCCAATATCACCCTTCTTGAAACATTTTTAAGGCACTGTATATATTGTGGCAGAAAACATATGAATGAGGTGAAACAATAGGTGTTTAAGTTTGAGATGAAACCCAAAAGAAGACTTTAGAATGAAAAACAATAAGGAGGTAAACCACAGGAGTCGTGTATGAGGATGAACTAAATGAAAAAACAGCAGACGGTGACTATATTAAGTCTAAACATCTAAACAAAACTGACTGTAAACAAAGTTAAATTTGATGTTCATGTCATAGTTACATTGCTGTTATAGTCTTGTATTAGTATTACCATCCAAAATTGGTGTTAACTATACTATACACTTACAGTTATGTACAGTTATGTAAGATAGAAGATCATGTACAAATGTTAATAATACACATATAATTCTGGAATTTATATAAGTATGCAATATTATTACAGACTATTGACTAATAAGATAAGAAACTACGTAGGAAAAAATGACATGAATCATCTGGTGACATGGAAGCTAATGTTCTCCAACTTCAACACTGAAACAACAGATAAAGGAGAACCTTTGTGAAAAATGGTGTCTCATTCCCTCAGAAAATTTCCAGAGATGTAAAATCAAAGTTGAGTTGCAATAAAACTTCCCTCATGGCTCAACATCTTGCTAAAACCCTTTCTTATCCCCCCTCCCATAATTTGTCACCTGCCTATAGTGTATGTCATCAGATGCCATTTTCACTGTTTTCCAAGTCCAGACTTAGTTTAAAAAGTTTGATGCATGCAGGATCTACTCACTGATGTCTCAGTGGTGTTATACTCTGTGAGAGCCATGCATTAGCAGCCACTCTGTCTCAACAGCACAACCACTTTAGCCAACTGTAATTTTAAGAGCATTATAAGCGTCATCATGACTGTTTTGTGGTTTTTGCCCCACTTAACTCTTCTCACATTCTCCCTTCATCCCCCTCCAGATTTCAGACACAATTACTGGGCTGCAGCTCTCGGTCTCTGGCCCTCTTATTTCAATGGAGGAGCTGTTTTCCGGCAGCAAACCTTTCCTGGTGTCGACGCGGAACTGCAGAAGGTTGTCCGAGAACGTCATCAACCTCCTCTCCTCCATCTCTTTGGCTCGGTCCAGTCTAGATGCAGGACTGGGGAATAACAGCAGCATCAGCGGGGCTTCCATTACTCCATTAACACCTGTTCCACCCTCCGTTGCTCCTACGGTGGTACCTGCCGGCAGCTTATTGCCCAACCCATTCTCACCCGGCTGGGCGGCCAACACGCTGATGGTCAATGAGGACTACAGGTGATGATGTACATTCAAATGCACATTGGAGAACCCCCCCCATGTCAAAGTTTTCTTAGTATTTTCCTGTAAGTAAGAAACATGGAACTTGACCCTTATTAGGAGGTAACAGACATTGGTTAACTTATCAGTTGAACATGCAAAATGTCAGCTTTGTCTAACAGAAGTTCATCATTCAAAATAGCATATATGAATAATACAGTTTGCAGTATAAATGAATAATGTAGTATTGATGCAACATTTTCTAGAGTGGCACTGGAGCAGTTCTTTAAATTAAAAACCAACTGGGCTTATCACTGCTACAAAACTACACAGTTGTTTCCTGGAAATCTGGAATAACATTGCACTGTAATATGACACTGATTAATATCACATTTAATGGGACTGAATGTTTTTAGAATCAGTTTGAAAGTAGAAATGTCCCTGACATGTGTGTCCACCGCTTCACAAACAAGAGTCAACACTGGAAAAAAGATGAGTTCCCGAACCTCTTTTAGATAGTTTCCCACAAAGAGGATCATGTCCAGGCTGATGCTAAACCCTTCTGCACCCTGTTATTGTAGTGCTGTAAAGCACTGAGACAAATTTTCTGTTTAGTCACTCATAAATGTTGCATGTTTATTAAGATGTGTCTTTTGATGTAATGGGTTCTTAATTACAAGATTATTTCCCTCTTAGTAGTTTGATGTGTATCTCAGTACTGATAAATACTGTCCGTTAAGTAATAACAACAAAGCACACCCCTTCCTTTTAAAAGCAACACAGGAGGAGCCAGGATGACTAAAGTACAAGCACATCCTGACTCCTCCTGTGTCTGTATGGTTCTAATAGATACTTTAAAAAGCATATCTGCAGAATCCAAATAATCTGACACTTTCTGTTCATTTTGATTCTGAGAGAGCAACAAATAATTAAACAAATTGTAATCCTAGAGGGTTAATCTACACATATTAACTCAAAGAAAGAAAACAGTTCTGTTAAATACTATAATAAAAATCTTTCTTTGCTCCACCAGCTCATAACTTATGTCCACTTTCAATAAGGGTTCTTTCTGACTTTTTTTTCTCTTAAAGTTTGGCTCTTAAATCTAAATTGAATAATTTTTGCTAAACTTTAACTTCACCAATCAGTCATTTTAAATTGGTTCGAAACCTGAAAAACCTCTAAAAATAACTGAAAACTTGTTTTTTACAATATGTAGAAACAAACAATTAGAGACATTTTTACTATATATGTATCTGTTGGAAAATGGAATTTAATATCAAGGAAGGAATTTAATTAGTCACAAGCAGGGACACCACAGAGAGGGAAAAGGTAGACACATGTAAGGGTGCATTCGGTTGCAACACTGAGCCAGTTTGAGTTTAATTTCATACTGCACTTTCTACAAATCCAATCAGACCTTTTGAATAACATCTTCCCGTTCTTGCATATGTTGCATCAAGAATGACCAAATAACAAAGAAGAAATCTCCCTCATTCATTGGTTAATGCAGGACAACTTCTGTTTCCACCACATAAGAGCAAAACATGGAGCTGCGTCTAATCCTAGCAATCGGAACTTTTACAGCTTTCCTCCATGTCTGACCGCTTCCTATATTTGGTTCATGTTTGTAGGCGGACCAGAGTTCACTTCTTTGATCCACATCAGAATTGGTTTGTGCATTAACATTTCCACAAGCGTACAACTTTCCATGCAAACGAACTAGGATTAGAATCAGAAGCGCTGGTGTGAATGTACCCTAAATGAGAGATTTTTTAAAAAAATGAAAGAAAAATCTTGATTAAGTAAATAACCGATTATTAAAACTAAAGCTGTCATCTAATGTAAAAAGTAAAGCAAGTTGTAAAAGCAAAAAGGTTGATGATATTTTTTCATTAACAATTGTTTCCTTAGGATGATCCTGCAAGGCATGACTATGATTGCTGGTGCACAAAGACTTACACTTCATTGGTTATGAAAAGAAAACTTGCTTTAAGCCAAAAAACAAGTTTTATCAATATTTTTTCATCATTCTTGACCATTTGACTTTGCATAATATCAGATATTATCTATCTGATGCTGTATAAATGCTGCGTTATCATCTAGATATGGTAGGGCTGATGTAGAACATCACGTACTGTAGAAGTACATTATGTGCTGTATTCACTTGCACTTGGACATCTGATGTTTACTCAGGTAAAGGTCAGGTTACACTAGATATTTGTTAGAATTTGATTGTCTGCTCTTGGGATGGTGCTTGGGGATCAAGTCAGATTTTAGGGGTGGCCTCTGCCCCCCAGGCCACCCCTCTAGGCCCGTCCTTGCTTATCACAGGCAGTATACATGAATTATGAGTTATAAGACCAAAGAATTGTTAAAATTTGATTAGTGTCATCACATACAGAGTTGTCTGTCAGGGATGAAGGAAGCAGAACCAAATGCAGAAGATGGAGAAGTGTGAGGCGCAGCTGGCAGGCTGTCTTGAAAGTATTTATCAATTGCCTACTAAAAATCTACATGGACACAAACTGAGAATCAATGGAACATGAAAAAACTACAACATGAAATGCTCCAACAAGGAGAAAATGAAAAGCAGGGGGAGTGAAATAACTAATGATAACTAATGAGGTTCGGGAATCTAAAAGTTAAGGCCTGGTCTCTTATTATAAGATTAAGACACAAAGGAAAGGGCATATTACTATTCAAACTTAAAATTACTTGACTGCATTCCCTCTGTGATAACATAGCTGGCTTTATGTGTGTTTGTTCAACCACGGACTAGAAACAAAAATGGAATAAGATTTAAATCCCGGTCTTCGTTTTTGGTCACAGATGTTAAGGCATCTGCTTTATGTGGTGCTTGTGCATTGGTGTTTTCCAGGTGGCTGTCATATGTGTTGCTGCTGCTGCTTGACCTCATAATTTGTCTATTCATCCTTCTGGGACTGGCCAAGCAAGCTCGCTGGTTGCTCATCCTGTGAGTAAACACACACTTGTATCTTCAGACACAAACCATACAACACTGGACAGTCATGGTGTCCTCTTAGCTGAGCAGTTTGTGCTGTACCCCTCCCCACAGGATGACCGTTCTGGCATGGTTGGCTCTCTTCCTGAGTTGGGGCTCCCTGGGCTTGGAGACAGCCACTGTGGTGGTGAGTAGAACCAGAAAAAAACTGCTGTGGTGAGCAGGGAAAGGGCTTGCGGAATAGGAAGTGAATGGGGCTCTCAGGCAATGGCTGAGAGAACACAGCTTTAGAAGGCCGACCCCTGATGGCAGATCAGTGTGATGTCTGTGTGTGTTTCTGTGTGATTTCTGTGCCCATTGTGCTAAACCGTGAAAAGACCTGCCTCCTAGGGAATGCTGCAGTCATGGCAGAGGACCAAATAGGCAGTAAAATGGAACAGAGATTAAAGATTCAATGAGCGTGTGCGTGTTTGTGAACAAAGTGTGTTTGTGCACTGGAGTGCATGTTTTGCGTGCGAGTGTTGTTGCAAGTTTGGGGGCGTTTGGCTTCAAAAACTAAGGATGGAGAAGAGAGCAGCTTTCAGCAAGAGTTAAGAGGGGAGAGGAAGAATGGGAGAGTGCGTCTTGAGATTACTTTTAGAGAAGGACTGAGACTGACAGAGCGGGGAAACAATCAGTTTGCCGTCAGCATTTCGGGCCTGAAGCTGTTGCTGTGTATTGGCCTCATGGCTATTGACACTAAGCATGCGAAGAAGGAGGCGTCAGTGAAATCCTGTGAAAGCTACGTTTACTTTCACAGGAGCAAAGGTCCAGCCGTGCTTATAACACCATGACATGACATTGTTTACTATTTCTTATTGGCAACAATTAAGCCACCTTTAACACTGTGACATTTATCAAGCCTAAAGAGCATGCTTATGTCCCCGTCAGTCCATTTTTCATTATCAAGTGTGGGCATTTTCTCTGAGGGGAGGAGGCTTCTTCAGTAAGAGGGAAGAGGGTAACTGGTGGGTGTTTTACTGCACTCCTCCTCAATTTGAGAGTCTCAGTGTCTTGTGGGGCTGGTGGGAGATGTCCCAAAGCCTGTGGGTCCACACAGAGCTGCTCTGTCCCTGATCACTGACAGGGAAACAATGGGCCAGCTGTGGGCCTGCCCACACTATCCTGTCCCGGGTCATTGCTTTCCAAATTAGTCGCCAGGCGCTCCGTGTGGCTCGCACTCCCTCTTCTGGTTTGGCAATCTCAAGCTGAGTATTTGGGAGTGTCATTTCTTTGAAAATAAATATTGGCCAAAAGTTTCAGTACTGTATACACATGATGAAGAAAGAGATGTTTACAGAGGAGATGATCCAATGGAAAGATGGATCAGATGGTCCAGAACAGCATGTGATGGAGGCAGATCAATGTTTGCCTCTAGATGTTTATGAGGACCAAAAATGGTATTATTGAAAATAAATAAACAGGTAAATGAATATATTCAGAAATATGTAGTTACATATAGAAATGAATAAATACTTTTTTTGCATCCATTTTGTATCTTGTGACCATTCATCTTTATTTATTTTCCACATTAATTAAATGATTTCTACTTTAGTTGACACATTCATTCATATATTTGTTTATTTCAACAGTTATTTACTTCTATGCATCTGAATATTTGCAACAACCAGACAGAAGCATCTCCCAGCTCTCTAATTATGTTTTAAAACGAGGTTAGAAACACTCACCTCATTACCAAAAAGCGAAAAAACAAATTAAGAAAAAAAACCCAACATGAGTAAATGTAGAAATAAATAAATAATTGCACAAATAAATGCTGTAATTGTATATTCATTACACATGTTAATAAATATATAAATAAGCACAATATATTTTTAAAAAATCCAATTTATTATGAACATTAATTTTAATATATATATATTAATGAATATATTCATTTATTGTTACTTCTGATTAGGGAGTTATTGGTCCTCCTTATTTTGCACTGCTATCAGACATCTGCTGATGTAAGTGTGTCAGTCGGTCAGTGTGTCAACTAATGTTTCTCTGTGATCATTTTCTCATGTCCTTTCCTTCTTCTTTGGCCTCATCTATCCATCTCTCCTTTTTTCTCTCTTTTTCGTCTCCTGTCATCCTCTCTTTCCCTTCCTGCCACTCTTGTTGCGTTGCCAGGCTCTCAGTGACTTCTGCTCAGATCCAAACACGTTTGTCCTCAACTCCACCCAGTTCAGCACGGGGACCAGCTCAGGTACAGCATCAATGTCCAGGCGGAACTTTCTGGAAGAGCTAATTGCTGTGCTCATGATTTACCTCCCAAAATATGCTTTAGATAGCAGAATCTGATATAATGACAGATGAATGTTCTTTCATATTGTGGACTGATCTATTGTGTGCTGCTGTTTTTGTGGTCATTCAGATGTGCTGGATTATTACCTGACCTGCAGCAGGCGCATGAACAGTCCTTTCCAGCAGGTAATATGATCTCTGCCAGTCATATGTTCACATATCAACACATTAGACTGCAGGCATATAGCTCACACACTTACCTTGAGTGTTGAATGTTAAACTTTCACAAGGGCAGGAAGGATGGGATGCACAGCTGTTGCTGCCTGTCCTGTCCCCCACTTGCTGTGTCCCCAGATAAATAGCTACACTCTTAGAATAGTAATGTCACTTTTGAGCAATAATGCAATGAAAAGCTCTTGATTTCACTGACACCACTGACTTGTTGGATCCAGCTGCTGACCCAGTCACAGAGGGCCCTCTCAAACATTCACACACACCTCTCCAGTCTGGACAGAAATGCTCTCCCGCAGTTCCCAAAAGCTGAGGTATGTGAATAATTCGGGTGCAAGAAACAAACTTTGCACTTTGAACCGCCTCGTCAGGTATCTCCTCTCGTTGAGCGATTTTGTGTTGCTTGCAGAAGTCTCTCAGGGAGGTTCAACAGATACTCAACTCCACAGAGGGCAACTTTCATCAGCTGGTGGCACTGCTCAACTGCCGGGGCCTCAATAAGGTTACTGCAAATATGCAAGGAACAACCCATTTTAAAGACAGTGCATCAATATTTTCAGTAGATTTACATTTTTTTCCTCCTTGCTTTTTTTGTTTTAGGACTACATTGATTCACTAAAAGGCCTGTGCTATGATGGGATGGAGGGATTGCTCTACCTTTCCCTTTACTCGTTCCTCTCTGCTTTGGCGTTCACTGCTATCCTTTGCTCTTTGCCTGGTGCCTGGAGGAGCTTCCCCAGGTGAGAACAGTGTGTCATCTCTTTGTTGTCCACCAGAGATCTATGAAGAAAGAAATGTGCAGCGTGTAAGTCCTGTTATTTCTGCTGCAATAAGTCATTCATAAGAAAAATAACAGAAAGTCCCTGTTGGTCTTTAGTTCTTACACCTGTATTTAAACACTTCCAATAATAGAAACTCTGGTATGCAGTGTATATTGATTTTGGGTTAGAGTAATAAATTTGCCTCCAGTATTGGGAGGGATGTTTACTCCTGTTTCACCAGTCATGACCAACAATGTGCTGCTGCTCGTCCACCAGCATATCATGATGACTAAATCCAATAAATATTTGAGGTTTGGCTCTTTTATAGCACTTACAGATGGATTTAATTTCTTCTAGTTGTTTCAGTACTCAGAGAACAGGAGAATGGTTTAGATAGACAAGGTGAAATAATCGCTTAAAATTTGAAATATCGTAGAGAGGCTCATTTAAATGTTACTAGCTATTTGCAGGATTATGTGCAAATACTTGTGTTAGTGCTTCAGTCCTGTTGTTTGATATTTGGTGGCCACCATTTGTGAGTGTGTGCATTTCTGTGCATAATATTTTTGAAATGCTTGTGTCCATATAATCATGGATGTTGACCAAGAGATATGTTCTAAGTATGGACAGATTATTGAATTGTGACATCCTATTATTTGAATAATACGTATAACTTAATAGTTATAAAGCCGTATAATTAGTTAAATGAGAATGGTGGCAATGAAATATAACATGATGAAATGACCAAACATTAAATGCAAATGACCACGAAGAGATGGGAAATGCAAAGTATGGCATATCAACTATGAAGACCTTCAAAGTAGCCACAAAGATACACAAATGAAAATGTAGATAAAAGACATGTAAAATGTCCTCTTGAAACACAAAGAAATCATTAATGATTCAAAATCACAGCGATGGCAATATGGCTATAAATGGATACAACATAAGGCAACCATGAAATGCAAAATGACCACAATGAGACACTGAGAGGCAACATAATGATGCAAAACAACTTAAATGTTACCAGAAAAAAGTAAAACAAACAAACAAAAACCCCACAATAATCACAACTGCATGGTTTGCTATTGTTTTGTGCGACTGACTGCATTTACATGGGCAGCAAGTTTCAGAAATGAACCATATACGTGTGCTTAGTGGTCTTTTGTTTCATTATCTGTCCATATTTGTAAGACTTCTAACTGTAGGAAAAGACATACATTTACAGCACTGTGTAAAAGTCTTGCGCCACTCTACTTCTTACTATATTGCCAGAAAATCATAAAATAGGTGGTGTGATTCATTGAAAATGCAAACATACATGGGAAAATGATAAACAAAGCAAAAGCAGAGTTTATAAAATTCTAATAAGCTTAAAACTTAGTGTTTGGTATGACCACACCAACACAACTCGAAACCTTCTTAAACAAGTTTCTTGCCATTTCTTTAAGTAGCCTTCAGGAATAGTTCTGCAGGACACTGACCCAAGAGTTCCGAAGTTGGTGATCCCTGGTATGGTATTGATCATTTTTTAAGCCTGCCTCTTCTTTTTTTGTTTTCTGCTTGTCCAGTTTCCTAAATTCTTAAGGACATGCTGCACACTATGCTGAAATAGTTTTTTTTTTTTTTGCATATTGTTTGATGAAAAATACTTCTCTTTGTCTACCCAGTTGTTTTATCTAAGGATATTTTTCTCTTTAGGAAATACAGTGACAGAAACTGGAAAAAATTGGGTTTTTGCCACAGGCTCCTTTTAACAAAGTGCCAAAAGAACCCACATTCCTTTGAAAATGCTCGGTTACAAGGGCTGAACTGAAATTGAGGGAGAAAGAAGCCAATGTCCAGAAAAGCTTTGAAAAACTTGCAGAAAGTATTGCTCAAGACCAGTTTTTTCACATTGGAAAAGAGTCTGGTTTTTTTAAAGCAACTTCGAAAGAAACAAGGGGTGGCTCAAGACATTTACACAGTGCTGTACATAATATGTAAGTATATTGATAATAAATAAACATGCTCCTGTTTCTTTCTCTTTCATGGATGGTGACAGTGAATCAGAGGAGTATGACGACTCGGACAGCGAGAGTGAGGACCCCTTCACCTCCCATCAGGCACGTAGACAGGCGTCCTCGGGGTCTCAGCGAGGGGCCATGGCCCCCTTCTATAATTACCCGGGGGCTGGGTGGACACCCCCCTTTTCTAGCGCGCCGCCCCTCCCGTGAGTAACACAGACACTCAGACACACAGACAGACAGACAGACAAACAGACAGAACATAGATGCAGTTTTATCTCCATCAAGCTTGTGTTTCTGTGTCTTTATCTGGAACCATAGGCGGTTTCACACTGTGGAACCCTTCACATTAGCTCCCAGGAAGTCACATGACAGCACAGAGTACACCACACAGAGGCTGACTGAACACTGTTGACATGTTTTTGTGCAGACACATAGTCTTTTTGCTAAACTCTTGCACCCTCAAGTCAAATTTCCTCTCTTTAAAATGCAGGGGTTAATACCCAGTTATATTGATGGTAGGATGAAATGCACACCTATTTTTTTTACACAAGAGGCGGCAGATTAGGTAGATTGAATACTAAATAACATAGTTTTCTGTACATATAGCCACATAGGATGAGTCCAAATCAGCAGAGCTGCCAGGTTAAGCACATGCATTGCAGACAGACACACAGACAGGTCAATATGGACTACAGTGTAGGCAGAGAAACAGACACAACTCCAGAGGTCTGTCTGTCTGTCTGTCTGTGTGTCTGTCTATCCGTCTGTCGGGTGTTTCAGGACAGACGATGTAGGCCGCTCGGACATTTCACAGATCTGGTCTCAAATGGCGTCCTGTCTCCTAATTAGCAGTATGCTACTGCTGTGCTGGGGGGAGGGGGTCATTGACGAGGCTGCGCTCGTAAAAACTCCGGCGATGTGAGGCTCAGGTTGACAATAGGTAACCCTCCCGACACACACCCCGCCCCACCGCCCCCTGCATCACTTTCATCTGTCTCTTCACTGTGTGTCCAAAGCTTTCAGGTTCTCTCTCTCTGGATCTGTCCTCCTGCTTCCTGTTTGGTTCTCCCTCTTTCCCGACACTTAAGAATCTAACCATAGTTAGTGCTACCTAGTTTGGACTATTTTATTCCTATGCTTGACTATTCCCATATGTAATATTAACACACAAATATAAGGTTACTGACAAAGCTTAAAAGTCAGTTAGCATTAAAATACAGTCCACTCTGGATTGAATCTGCTTTAAAAGCTTTCTGGGTTTTATCATGCAGAAAAAGAAGTTCAATAAGTTAATAACACTAGAGCTAAAATGCAACTGGTTAGTCAGTCCTAAATACATGTAATTGCAGATTATTGAATAAATCCTGCCATGCATCAGTCAGGAGTGGACTGTGTGCCTGCTGCTGGTGCTCACAGTGCATTGCTTGGTTGCCAGTAGTACTAATACCTACTAGCTCTTCTGAGTGCTGTGTTTTTTCCGCACTTTATTTCTAATCGCTCTTTCTCCTTCTTCCCTTTTACCTGTCTTTGGGTCCCATCACCCTGTGGCCCTTGTCCCCTTTGTCTTTCTCTGTGTGTCTCATCCCTGCTTCCCTCTTTTCTTAATCCTCTGCTCCTCCTCTCCTATCCTTGTCTCTTTCTATCTCTATACAGGACTCCAAACGTTTCCTCCAATGGCAACCCTGGCTATGAGAGCCTACCCTTGACTGACAGGCAGTCCCCACCCCCCTCTGTGAGTTCCTCTGTACTTGTGACACCATTGCGATCTGTGCCATTTTATCATTGCTGTCAGTGCTCACGCTCGCTTTGATAACCAGCAGCAAACGTACTAACATGGTGGCGAGCCCTCAACCTCGTAGTAGCTTGGCCTTTTCTTTACCTTACAACACAGCTCCACACATGCAAAAAGAAGGGAAAGGGATTAACACGGCTGTTTCCTCAAAAAAGTTCATTTGCTAACATGACTTCATTGTGTTTTATTATCACTATCTGACCATATTAAACCAGAACAGTTGTTTTAACAAATCATAGAAGAGATTTCGGTTTTCTTAAAAGCTTCTTCTGGTGCTCATGGAAAAAAGCTTTTTTCTATTTTTAAACATATATTAGGACCTTGTAGCAACCAATAATGTAGTAAAAACCAATAACGTATAACTTTTGTAGGTTTTAAATGTAATAAAGGAAATTACGTAATAACTTGTCGATAATGTAATTTTTTTTATCCAATACCGTAACAACATTTAGCCAATAATGTAATAACTTATTACATTATAAAATATGTAATAAGTAAAAAATATATAAAGGCAGTCACTAATATAATCATACATAAATAGGACTGCATTTCTTTTTTTGTTTTTCCATCTTTCGTGTAGTTTGCTCATCAAAATATGTATAGTGGATGGCAAACTCTTCATATTTAACAAGGATACTAACTATGCAGCCTTCTCTCATTGACTTTGGTTGCGTCAATTTGAGTATTATCTATTGTGCTAGGCCAGTATCATAATAACTAGCCAATAAACTTAAACAGTATTGGCTTCATTACATTTAAAACCTGCCTAAAAATGATCACGTTACTGGCAGGTATTATGTTATTGACTGTTATTATTATGTTATAGGCTGCTACAGATCCCCCTTTTTTATCCCATTTTTAACAAAATAGTTGGGTAAACCCTGTATTAAACCTTGTGATTAGCTAAAATAGCATAAAGACAACATAACCATATTATTTTTTATATCATATATTTACTAATTTTATTAACAGACAGTCTGTCTTTTTTCAGAAGGAAACATGACTGTGTGGGTAAATCAGTATTTACGGTACTTTGCCTTTTACTTATAATCATCTGAGTTGACTTGAAAATGATTAAGATGAGCATAATTGTATTTATTT
>JBBBVU010000006.1:12481791-12530893 GCA_037177055.1 Atherinosoma microstoma | reverse complement strand
AAGAGGGAAGGGGGGGAAAAAAAAAAAAAAAAAAAAGGGGCGTTGGGTTTTTGGATTTTTTTTTTTTTTGGTTTTTTGGGGGGTTTGAAATTTCCCCCCCCCCCCCCCCCCCCCCCCCCTCTGCGCTCGCTCATCCTACACTTAAAAGATCTGAATTTTCAGTGTAGGTCTGAGTCTAATTGACAGTTTCGTTCACGCTCCAGTGTTAAAGCTTTTGCGCCAGTCCTCTCCCCTTCCCCGTTTTCATCGCTTTCATAATTGCCACCAACATAATGACACAGTTGCTGTGGCAACCGTGTCTCTCTTTTTCTCCCTCGCGCGCGCACACAAAGAAAAATAACACACACTCTTCGGATCTCGGAGGTCTTCCGCTGAAAACCGGCTACTTTATTTACGTTTTTTCCAAGTTCCCTCGCGTTTTTATAGAGTTGTCTCGCCTCTGCTATTATTTCGTTTTCGAAAAAAGCAGAGAGCTATTATCTGACCTTCTTCAGCGCCAATTGTAATGTAGACATTTGGGATTACTCAATTAAAGAAGGGAATTAAATGGAGAGGAGTGAAGATCAACGCCACCAGTTGAATGGGCCTAATGACCAGCAGGACTGAGCAGCCCGGAGTTCAGGCTCAGCACCAGTCTGACGGACCAATCACATCGCTTCCCCGCTGGCGGAACTCCGTGAGGCCAGTCGCAGTTAGGCAGTGAAACCTATATAGCTTGGAAATGATTAAGAGAACCAGCTTCTGTCAGTTCTAGATTGGGAAGTTAAATTTGCGGGAACAAATTTAACATTTTGCGCATCTGACAACTGAATTACTTGTTTTTTCGTCTTCTCCGGGATAGTTACTTTAACTTGTGCTGTGCACCCAACCTAAATTTCCGATGCAGTGTGTGAATTGTCACGTGTCAGAGAATCTGTGAACATCTCGTCATTTACCATCCTTAACTCCAACTCGCGTTTTTTGCTTTTATTTCTGCCCCGATGATGGATTATCAATAGCCCGATGGAGATGCAACAAGAGCGCCCGAGATCAGCATCACTTCCGAAAAGCACGGCCATTTAAAACAGGTGGCTGATCCAGCAACAGTTCAATCTGTCCTCATCATCTTCTGCTACAATAACAGGCTGCCATCTGAGAACCGCTGAGATATACAGTGCGCAGGCTCTCCAGCATCAAACCCCAGAGCAACGCACAGGTAAGACACGACATTATGCACCTTTTTATTAATGCAGCATCACTTACCGAATTGCAATCAGAACTGATTGATTCTTTAATTACGTGTTTCTGTGTGCATGAAAATGTGTTTAGCATCTGTTTAGACGCATCAGCTGTTTAAACAAAACATTTGGATGAGAGCTGCGCCACAGTAACATCCACAAACACAGGCTCTAATCTGGGCAGATGTGTTTTTCATCACTTTAATCGACAACTAACACATTGCGACATCATAAACATATTTAAACCACTGATATACACACAGCGACACATCCAGCCGGACTACATACACACCGGCACGGATACACCCACGCACTTTTAAGCCTACTGATACATGCAAGTCATGTCCGTAACCCGCACGCTTGTTCAATGCAAGTTGCAACTTATTAACCTAATGAAGGACGGAGTGTAGTCTGAGGAGCGGATGTCCAAATCACCCGGCTGATGCAAAGGCATTGCGCAGCATATATTCACTGATAAGACCAGCGCAGCCGCTGCTCCGAGCCTAATTAAATGTCATTCACATTGACTGTGAATGCTATCAGGCTTCACTGTGGATTCACAATACAATTCGTTTACAAAAGGCACTTGCTTTAAAAAAAAAAGTGTCCACTTCATTTAATTTCCCACAAACACCTGTTGCAATGATCGCATGTCCAGGCGTGCACACGGCTTGACACCAGCCTGCAGTGAAGTAGATGAGTCCGCATAGTTCGTTTGCTTTGATACAGTTATTTGCAATTTTTAAGAATCTGTCGAAATCGGGTTGTGTCCCCCCCCACCCCCCTCCTTCCACAACCCCCACCTTGCGGCCATGCTACTCCGGGCTGCATCTTTCACAGTTGTGAATGTGCGCCTTTCACCCTTTGGTTCCCATCCATGCTTCCCTACTGCATTGCTTCAACACAACAGAAGAAGGCTTTCATGTATGTTGAATCACTTTGCTGGAAAATAGTATATCCTAAGACTGTAGGCTTTTTTGGCAAATTGACTGGTCTTTCATATTCTGATTTAGGATTTAAAGTTTAAAGTCTGTATTGTTACACAACTGTAAATGCACATCTTTTTAAAGAAATATTTGGACAAAAGTAAACGGAGTCAGTGTTGACAACTTGATAATGGAATCTCGAACAGCGTTGGCAGAAGGCTGTGCAAGGCATCAGTGTCATCATGTTGAGCAAGAGATGTGCAGATGTGACTTTGAAATCAGGTTTGGCTAATGGGTGTTGATTGGATTCTGCCTCCCTTCTCTTTCCCTGCTTCTTTCACTCACACACAGACAGAGCTGCAGTGCTATTCTGAGAGAGTTAGCTGCCTCAACCCACGCACAGAATCTGAGAAAGAGAGAAAGGCAGAATGAGGAAGAAAAAGGAGAAGGAGGGAGCTAGAGGAATAAAGGAAAGAGGCAGAGACTTGCTACACGGAGGTTTACAGAATGCCGACTGTAGTCTCACATGCACACACTTACAAAGCTTTTCCAGCTGCTTTAAATTGGACTCTTTTAACTGTTCTTACAGCAGCTGATGTACAGTCTTGATTAGCACTCTTCTCATCTTGCGTGTGGCGTGGACTGCATTTGCAGATCTGTTTGGTGGGGCTGTTTATGTGATGTGCTGTGTTCTATTGGTAAGTGCTGGGAGAAATGTACTTGATTCTGTGCCACCCACACAACGCCCTCCCACTCATGGTCGTCTCTGCATCTATACCTCTGGCTCTTCCCGCTCACCACAATCTCTTTGCTCATTTAAATCCCTACCCTGCATTTATCCCTCTGCTCTCTTTCTTTCTATCATTGGCTTTTCAGGCAAGTGTTCCTCCTGCAACCCAACAGCCCGCTAACACAGACTCAGCTTCCCGCAGTTCACATCATGCAGTT
Source organism: Atherinosoma microstoma (assembly GCA_037177055.1). NCBI lineage: Eukaryota > Metazoa > Chordata > Actinopteri > Atheriniformes > Atherinidae > Atherinosoma > Atherinosoma microstoma. The sequence continues at coordinate 12,527,802 of JBBBVU010000006.1, read as the reverse complement.
AATGTGCTCTGTCCACATGTGCACCCAAAATGAGCTCATGCAGGGGTCGATGAATGAGAAGAAGTTGCGCAGTTTCATCTAATCTAATGTCTGTTGTTTTTGTTACAGCGGACCTTCGGCCAACTCAATTCCAGATTTGATTGTCACCAGTTCTGGAAATCGAGCAGAAACTCTTAGAGAAGCCAAGAAGAGAATTTTTGTGCGGAGAGCTTTGTTGGAACAATAGTCAATGGAAGAACGGCTGCTTTGTGTTTCTTATTTTTCCTTCCCTGAACCCTCCTCAGAAGGTTAGAGGGGCATGTTACTGAAACAAGTGGAGCCCTCTGTGATTTCAGCATTCTGTCTCCCCCATCTGTGCCTACATCCTCTGCTACAGATAGGGACATTTTGATAATTACATGTAATTATAATTTCTGTGGGAGACGGATCTGCCTCTGTCTATTATTGCCAACACCTCCAACACAATAACTTCACGCATTTACATATTTCTCAACAAAACTGATATTCTTTGAACCTCGGAGACAAAATCGGGAATAATTTTACAAAAAAGAGACATGTCACATGCAGAAGCAATGTGCCATTCATCTCATACCTAATTAGGGATGCAGATGAGTGACATAGGTGTCAATTTGTGCCTAAAAGCTGTCTAAAACCATGGCATTTGCCTCAGTTTTTAGCATATTTTACAAGCCAGGAGGGATTTTTCTGGTTTTTGCTTACTCCTAATTTTCTGCTGTTTTTTTTAACACATAAGCAGAATCGTCCTCATTATCGTCCACACCCCAGTCACAGGAATGGCCCATACCTGGCGAGTACTGATACAAATTAACCCGGCCAAGGATAAGATTTAGATAAATAATGTATCGATATGTTTGATGAGTGCCTCGAGCAGCTTAAGATAGAGATTATGGCCTACACGAAGGAAATTAGGCAGCATTAATGAACACTAACGATCAGTGGTGCAGTCACTTAATTCCAGAAGGTTTTTAAAAGGAAAAAAAAAGCACATAATTTTTACAAAATGATATAGATTCATATATGTTTTTATTTTCCAGAGAAAATATGCTTTCAGGATAAATAAGTGCCCATTCTGAATGTACGTAGAGCCAGATCGAAATATTAAATGAAGAAAAAAGCAGACAAAACATCTGCCATAATGTATTTTTCAAGTGCCACGATCAGCACAGGAATGTACAGGAATGCCATATTTTACTGAACAAAATTTCTACTAATTTTTACTGGTCTTTGTGGGCACAGAAAGTAATTTTATTCAGTACTGCTTGTGATATTTCTTAATCTCCTGACTGAAATGAGTAGGAAGAAACATTGGGGATTAAATGCATGAGGTTAGTTGCTTTCAGTTGGTCTTTTTTAGTGTTACTCCTAATTTATTTCAAGGGCATGAGATGATATCACAGTGCTTTTAGTGTTCCTTTTCAGAAGGCTATTAAATTGATTATAATACCAATATCACAAATTATTGTTCCATCCAGAAAGATTTTGATAATTTAGTTTTTTTTTTTTTTTTTTTACTCTTCCTAACATTTTTTAAATCATTACTACAGCATATAAATACGGACAAAAGTTAGACTTACATGTCACTGAATGGAACTATTGATACATTATTAATATCCAGTAGGCTGTACATGCTAAATGAATATTTCATATGGCATTTTAGAGGGTTAAATGACAAAAGTGGATACAGTGTTTCAACTGCATTGACTCAACAACAGAAAATAGATGTCTTAGTCATGTCAAAATGATGCTCACTACCAATCTCAGAGTTCTCGCTGTCTCCCTGCTCTCCCTCCTTACTGCCCCCCTTACAACTGCTGTGGAGACCTCTCTGGCCCCCACTCCCCAGCACATTGACCCCTCAGGGAGATCATTCACAGAACAGGCCAAGACTGACTCCAGCCCCTCTCTCCTGCTCCTTGCCATCCAGGCCAGTGTAAGGCCCGCTGCTCTCCAAAGCAGGCCCAAACCCCTCGAGAAACTTCCAGAAAGCTCAGAGGGGGTTCTGGAGGCACCTCGGAGACCTCTGCCGCAGGTAATGTTCCCCAAGAATGTAACCTCATCAGAAGCCCTCGCACCACCTCTAGGTGCAGCCAATGTAGAGCCTATTGCACCCCGTATGATGGACGTATGGATGGATGTATGTCGGGGTTACTATGATGTAATGGGACAATTCGACAGTGCTTTCAACTGTTCCAAAGACACATTCATTTTCTGCTGTGGAACCTGCCACTACCGCTTCTGCTGTCCAGAGCGTCGACGGCAGCTGGACCAGGATAACTGTAAAAACTATGACTCTCCAGACTGGGCCAAGCCCCAGACGGAAGCCATGATGTTACCAGAGGATTTAGGGCCCGACCCAAGCTTTGATCCACTGAGGCAGCAGAGCCACAATACAGGCTTTGTTATCGGCGGCGTGATCGTGTTCATGGTGGCTGTTGCTGTGGGTATCAAGGTGGTTTTCAACAAGGTGCAACAAGAAGCAAACCAAAGGGATCTGAATATGCCCAGGTGAAGCTTACACATTTCTTCTTTCATTACTTCTTGATTTGCTGCTTGATTCCATGTATGAACAGTGTATTCAAGACATGATTTCAGGACTCCATTCTGGTCTTAGAATAATGTTATTAGTCATCAGCTGAAACATATTTGATCTTCATTAAGTAGCTGCAGCAGAATTCATGGTTGGTTTAATTCCCTCTGTGCCTTCTTATCTCTTATGGCCCACAGTCTGCAATATATGCGCTTTGGTTATACAGGTTTTACTTTGTTATCTATGGTGGGGGAGATTGTCAACTGTAGATCCATTCTAAGTAGTGCTTAGTCCCTTGTATGTACTATTTTACATACATTTTATCCATGTATTGAAAGGTGATCAAGAAAGAGAACAAAACCAGATTTATCACTATAGGACTGATAATATATTCAAATGACATATTAATGATGTCAAAATAACAAGATTTGCTCTCCAAACCTGTTTTTTATTTATCATAGTGTGAGACATTTTTCCTCGGGAGAAATTTTATGTGTATTATTCTTCTGAGTAAAATAAAGTTTATTGTGGTCAGCCTGTGGTTTATTGTCAGTTTCATCCTCTGTTTCCTTTTTTTCTTGCCATTGTGGCATCATTAGAGCCCTGGTTGATATGCTGCGGCATCAGTCGAGCCCAGTCCAGCAGGATGAGAGAAACAACAGTGTGGCTCTGACTGTAGGAGATGGGCAGGGGACACTGGGGAGAGCTCCCAAAAATCTCTACGCCCCAGGACTGCCCAGCAAGGACAACAGATGTGAGGCTCTATGGCATATGCTGTATTTGTGAAAAGCACAATCAAATGATGTCATCTGTATTTAAAGGCACATTGTCAAGTCTGTATATGTATGCAAGATTATTTTTTTCTCATTTTCAACATCCTACCACTGAGATGTCTCTCTCGGAGATTGCATGGGAGACAGAATAAGACAAGAATCCTCAATGGTGGTGTGCTAAAAAAATATCTGTTATTCTTCTTTATAGGCTCTGATCACTTAAAAAAAGAGATACTACTGGCTTCCTTATATGCTAATATTAATTAGCCTCTGAAATAAAAGTAGCTAGATGCACGCAACTCTGCAGATCATCACATTTAGATAAGTTTACAATAGTATATACCTGCGCATGTCTTTTTGTGGTAAAACATCATTCATCTTCAAACTGCCTGACATCCATTTTGTGAGCTGATTACCTTATTTTCCTGTGACTTACAGTGGGCAATCTGCAGCACAATTTCATCCACTCATCAGGCTCCAGCCCCAAACACACCGCAACCATCGGTAAGGCAGCTGTTGAAATCACAGCTCCCATGTAAATTACACGTAATCACTGTGATTCTTCATTTACTTCATTCACTTACATTTTGAGGCAAAAAGTACTCATTCATGTTAACAATGATAATGATTATCATAGCTCCGGCTGCTTGTGTTAGTGTTGAAAAGCAAGTTGAATTCTGCATTCTGCCTCTTTGATGCAGAATGTTAGTAGCTTCGCTCCCTGCTACGTGTGGTGCGCTATATCCAGAGGAACAAATCTCATTTAACACACAGTCGTTTTTTTTCCGTGGTCTCTGCAGAGCGCACCCCTCGGATGAACAATGCTCAGCTGGCAGCTGGAGGCACCCTGCTCTCCAGTAAGCACAACAACACCAAATCCCAGCCTTCCTTTCACCACTCCCTGCACAATCTGGCCCAGCTGCCACCCTCCTATGAGAGCGCCACCAAGCCTGAGCTTAACAGATACTCCTCACTCAAACGCCTCGGTAAGTGCTGCCTTCACATTTCTTTGACAGCGCTGTTTCTGCAGCTTTTTCATGAGACACTCTCTGACACCTTGCCATAAAATACATTATGACATATTTGTACTTTTTGCTGTGGTGACGAGCAATTCAGAGAATTATTATTTGGCTTCCAGAGAAAGGTCTTGATGAGTACTCATCTGGTTACTGCACCACCAAGCGCCGGCCTCACACAGCTCAGCCAGCCCTCCAGTCCTCCCAGCACCATCTCCACTGGGGTGGAGACTACACCCTCAGTGGGAGAGGAACCCTTCCCAGGCACGCGATGCGCCCCTGGATCCCACCGCCACCCTCTGGCATGCCTGCCTCTCCCACTCCCAATCCTTACCCTCTGGATCCTCCGGAGCTCCAGTACAATCCCAACTATGACACTCTCTCCAAGCCTCCAAGAAAAGTGAAGTCTACTGACCAGCTGCTCAACACGAGTGACATGCCAGCCAACACCGGGACCCTGTCCCGTCTGTCCAAGAACCAGCAACACCAGTACTACAAAGCCATGGCTGCCTCCAACAAGAATTCCAACACGCAAACCCTCACTAGGAAGACGCAGGACAGGCAAGACAGGCAAGACAGGCAAGACAGGCAGGACAGGCAGGACAGGCAGGACAGGCAGGAGAGGCTGCTCATGTCCCCAGACCATTTGGAGGACAGGATGGGGGTCAGCGGGATGGGTGTCGTAGACCCGTACACCCACACAGGCGGGATTGTCCCCACGCTGCCTCGCCAGCAGAAGGCCCAGTCCCAGCAGAACGTCTGCGCCACGCCCTCCCTCGACCGGCACCACATGATCAAGATGAACTCTCATCCCACATCCGGCCGAGAGCAGGAGAGGAACCCGACCATGACAGGGCACATGAGCGGGGGCTTGGGATGGGCTGGGGAGATGCCTGGGGCGGGGGTCGTCATGGGAACGGGAACACTAGGGGGCCACAGCGCCAGGAGGATGGCTTTTGCAGCAAAAAGGCAGAACACCATTGAGCAGCTACATTTCATACCAGGAGGGGGCGGTGGGGGGTCAGCGGGAAGTGGAGGAGGCAGTCAGGGAATCAGGACGGGGAGTAAAAATGAGGTGACGGTGTGAGGTTTGTGCCTAGTATAGAGTCGTCAGACTGATGAGAGTAGATCACTTATCTGCATTTAACTATTAGATACAACTACAAGAAATAAAACTAGAAGTATGAAGTATAGTAACAGTATAACGTGTTTAGGCTATTCAAATTGGTGTTCTCTTGTAATTAAATTAGCTTGGATATAACAGCTTATAAAGTTAAAAATCTTGGAGGGGAGTAACTCTTCCACTTTGGTGATAGCCTATAGTGATCAGCCATATTTTGTAACATAATTTGCCATATTGCCATATACAGCAGTGCCATTACTCAAAAGACTGAATGGATCGGTGAAACAAAACCAACAGAGGAGTTGTTTGTGATTTAGTTTTATATGTTTTTAATGAAGTACTCAGGAGCCATATTAGATAGGAAATCAGACAATATAAAAAAAGGTTTGATGAAGCAGAGGGCTGTGTGAAACATTTCATCACAGAATTTCAGAAAAATGAGCCAACTACCTGGACTGTTGATGTGCTCGGCCCTGACTGACAATGATTTATTAACTTAGATCTTGTGGGTAAAAAAGCCTGGTGGACCAGACGAGTCTCAAGGACCTGTTTGCCTGATGAAGGATTTTTTGGTTTCTCGCTCTCTGCTGAACAAATCTCATCCTGACACAGGAAGACGGAACTGCGCTGGCTGCTTTCTATATTACTGAGTGGACAAAATGGGGCCTGTTTCCGTCTGACACACAGCAGCCTGACGCTATTGGCTGGACTCCTCACCTGATTTAAACTGCGGATGTACCCACATTAACAATCTGATGCCTGGGTTGCCTAGTTTTCCACGTGACCTTAGATAAAATCGCCAGAGGAGCTCACATCCCGATCACTGTTACACCACAAGAGTGTAAACTGATATCAGACCATGGCAGGGGTGAGATTTCTCTCTAGTGTTCCCATTTTACAGATCAGGGCCTAGCTGTGAAAATAGCAGGCTGCCAAATAATACAGAGCCATCAGTCACGGCATTATAAAGAAATGTTGACGCAAACGTACAAAATCAAGACATAAAAGAACAGTGTGTGTTCAGTTTACTTAAAAATAAGTTGTATGTGAAGAGCGAAGGTTTTTTCTACAGAGCACAAATGAACAGAGCTTAGAGGTCGCACTTACACAACTGTCCTTCAAAGCCATTTATGGAGATACAAAGAATATACCACAGAGGAAGCTGGTGTGACAATCGCCACTTAATTATTATTACCAGGTGACAAATTATACAAGTCAGTGATGTTTTGTACAGTTGAAGGATCAGCTTTCGAGCAGGCCAAAAACCTCAGAGCCAGGAGCAAGGGCAACAGGAGGCCTTCTCCTGCGCGGCTCCGTGTGCCGCAAAAGACTCGGATGGCGAGGAAGCCCTTGCCATCTTCAAGACAAAGACCTTGCTGTATCATAACGCACTTCAGCCAGTATGAATTAAAAATAATTTACAAAAGAAAAAAAAAAAACTTCAACAATAACAACGCTTATCAATACTAAGGGCTATCCTATCCTATATACTGTAGTATGTGATATCTGTGGTCCATATAAAATTCTATCTCTTTCTATTGATTTTGTGTTGATATTGTCATGATGTATTAAGTATTAATGTGTACAAAAAAGTAAGAGCAATTTAAGCACAGTTCAAAGAGAAACACAGACAAAGCTTTGCACAAATCAATCCCCTGATATTTGCACCAGATACGGACATGTAGTGTCCTCGAGGTTTACATATTCTGTATGAGCCCAGCTAAAAGTGTGACTGATCAAAGGAAGGTACTGCATTGAGAGAGGATTTCTTCTTTTTTGTTTTCTTTTTCTGTCAAGTGAAATCAGAGGTATTTACACATACCAGTGAAGGAACTGTTTGCTTTTTGTTCAGTCATTTGAGAGGATACAGAGATTAAATGCTGAAGGACAGAAACACAGATTACATTCGGACAATCTTCCTATACACAGTGCTAAATGTAGTTGTTATAAATATGATGGAGTGTTATTATTAATAATTATTATAACTGTTATGGTTATTATTAACAATTATCTTATGATGTGATGTTCCTTTACTTGGTGGGATTTAAGTGTTTATTGTTTTTAGATAACTAGCATTCTCATGACTAGTTGGTTTTTCATACATCTGGTCATAAAGTTTTTAAGATATTCCAAATCTTGATGCATGCCAGCTCCATTTCATTGAGAGGCATTGACAGCATGCCTGGATTTCAAGGTCATCCATGCTTATATGGCCAATTTTCCAGCTGTATGTGCTGTGCCTAGACATCAGCCTTATGACTTGTTGGTCTCAAGTGATTACTTAGGTTTCCACTCTGGTACAAAAACATTTATTGGGAAGAAAGAAAAAAAGGCAACTTTCCAAATGTGTGTAGACAGCGTAGTGAGGATAGGTGAGTTTGGGATGGAACACAGTCTGTTGTCTCTTCTGAAGCAGCCTGACTCACTATCTTATCATGGGTTGTACATGCTAAACCTGCGATGCCATAATGTACCTGTGCTTGGAGGAATGTTTACTGCAGAGATGGGAAGAAAACAAAATGTAAAAAAAAAATCAGAGGTCTCATGGAAACCTGAAAGCTTTGAGTGCAGTGTCTTTTTCAGGGAAATAGGACAGACAACATACAGTTATATTCGATTTTTTTTAATAGAGCCACAAAAGGTCTGTAGCAAAGTCCGTAATAACTCACAAGCCATATCCATCAAAACTCATCATCACAATTTTATAAATGGTTAATCTAATTTGTGCAAGTATTGTATTTTGTATAGCTAGTACAATCAGAATATTTTGAGTGATCTCTTCGACATTAATTTGAAGATTCAAGAAAATTATGTGTTAGTAATTAATGAATTGTACAGTGCCAAATTCATAACATTTTGTTGTCTTTTTATTGTCAAAGCCTCCTAGGTGGCTACAGGGGTTATTTATTTATTTATCTACTTATTTTCACAATGGGGGAACTAATACCTAGGCAGGTATGCTTACAAGCTTGTTTTCAGAAAGAAATGAATGAATATGGTGTGTTTTCACCATTATGAATTCATTTAAAGGGATGATGCTTAATGGCCACTTTAAATGGACCGGAATAGTGTCCATTGATGAAAAGTCATGGATTTATTTTCACACTTATAAATTTCAATACAACCCTTCTGTTATTGTTTAATGCATTGATCCCCTTGGATACGACAGTGACTTACAAAGAATTTGTATAATAAAGTTTGTGGGAAAAAATTCTTGTTGTTTGTCTTGGAGTGTGTGAGTTTTCTAGCATTAAAGAATCTTTTACATTCATTTTTTTACGAGGAAATTTAGTTTGAAAGACATCCTACTGAGCCGATGAAGATGCGCTCATTTTCAGAACAGATACAAAGCATGAACAAAACATTTTTTCACTGATGATGAAGTACTTTCTCAGCTCTTTGCAGATTCTTGTTCAAAAGAGATGAGTAAATTTACTCCCATCATAAACTCAGGTTCATATTCAACATTTTTCTAATGTACTGTATGCCTTTATCTCCAGCCACTTCCAAGCAACAACCTTCTGAATTCTTCTGAAATATCAAATATGAACATTTTCTCTGAAAAACTCCTGCTAAAGGGTTAAAAACAAAAGAAAACAACCACACAAATAAAACCCAGGGTAATTCTTACATTCACACCTGTAAAACACTTTTTTTTTCATGTTTTACATCTTTAAATAGTTGAATAGTTAACATACATCTATTTTTGCATTTCCGACCCACAGAAGGTTCAAAAAGTTGAGACAGGAGAAAGTCATTGAATAATTAGGCTTAAAATTCTTTTTTCAAACAGGCGATCACATTTATGATTTTGTTACAAAACAGACAGAAACATTTAGGACCAAAGATGTGCAGAAGTTTGCCAACAAATGTATAAGGGCTGTTACAAGCAATGTTCTGTGAAAAGATTGGAAAGGATATGTTAATATAGAATGAATAGCAACCTTAAACAATCCAAGGAATTTGATGAAATTCTGTTCCATTATGGGCATGGGTGCCAGATTGCACTGAGCAGATGTGATCTTTGATTCCTTAGATAGCACAGCATTAGGAGCTGTTATTCATCAATAACTGATATAATCACAAGACATAGGTATTACTTAGACAATGCTCTGTCAAATTCTAAAATATAGTTGTATTCTCAAATACCGCTTTATAATTTCCTCTCTGCCAAAAAGAAGCCTTATATTAGCCATATTTAGAGGCAGTATCACCTTCTTTGGCATTGTTGGCATCTGGGATGGACCAGCCCTTACTGGAAAAGTATTGTGATAAGACAATACATGTTGCCAGAGGCTTCGCAATCATTATTCCAGATCTGCCAAGTCCCTGGCAGATTAATACCTAAATAAAATCAAAATAAGAAATATGTTTCTGTATATTTGTAAGCTCTGTCTGATGTTAGTGCACATTAAATGCACAAAACATGTACTGTCATATCTTGATAGCTATTTTTGAGGTGAAATCCACAGCAAACCGATTGATGAATTAAACTATTTTTCCTGGCCTGTGGCTGTGCCAGGCCTCCCCCATTAAAGATTTCCGAGACCCTTGTAAAAATGCCATTGTATCTTGAATTTTATATTACTGGATGATGCTGTATATCACATAAATGAATCAAATTATTATTGGGGATGCATTTACGTGTAACCATTTTACTAGTGAAGCTGATTGGTGCTGATTTTAACAACACTGAGCAGTTCCACTGATAGCAGTAAATCATAGTTCAAAAGCTTCTTATGTTTTCATATGTAAAGGTTTTAAATGTAACATAGCATACTGTGCAGATAAATCTAACTGGTTGCAAAGATAAGAAGTGTGGGCAAAAAAATGGAAAATGTTAAACTCAATATAACCAAGACATAGCCTGAGGCGGGGTGATTTTATTCTATGTCTGGGCCCAGACGCAGACTGAGAGTGACATATGTTTGACATATGCAGACCAGACTGACAAATGCTTGTGCAAACAGGGACAGCTCTGAGACAAGAGGTTCAGTCAGAAACAACATGTCATGAAATAGGTATTCTAATTATAGTAATCATGAGGCAAATGAATGTTATATAAGGGGTCAAAACAGAAGCTGCAGCTATATGAACAAAAAGCCCTTTACTCTTGAGTAGGTTAGTAAACACAGAGAGTGGATCTGCACTAAAATCCCATAACACTGGGCTGTGAGTTATTGTATAAGTCACAGTAAGGCTACAGAGTGCTCCTGGGAGTGGACAACTGTACTTTTAAATGAAATCTACTCTCGATCATCTGAACGCAGAATTATATCATGCTACACCTGCTGGATCCTTACAGTGAAAGTACTTTGTAGCTCATATTTAAGGCCTCCCGTGATTACATTTATTGCACTGAGGCGTGTGAAATGAAAGAGCAGGAGGCACCAGCCATTGTGCTGATACAGACACAATTTTTAGAGGTACACAAAGGACACAGAAAATATCATGTTTGACTTCCACTGTATGGCTGCTTCTACGGCATTGGAGTCGTTGCAGTTTGAATATTTCACCACCAGGAGGTTCAGTGGCTCAAAGATGAACTGAGAATGAAAGCTTAGCTTAGAATTTCAGAGAACTAAAAGCTTTCTCAGCTGACAGACTCTCCTGGACAATGGACAGTCCTTTCTTTTTACAAGTAAGCAACCACTACCTAATGATGATTTCAAAATGCACAAAGATAGCAAGTAATGTCCTTTTTTCTACAAATGATAATTAGCTAATCATTAGATGATTATTTTGAGATGACAGATAAATGAATACTCTTTTTGGAAATGTATTTGTTTTGAACTGCAACTTTGAAAGTTTTTTTTTTTCACATTATGGTCCAGGATTAATATCTGCGTTATTAAAAAAAACAAAAAAACAGAGAAGCTTATCCCAGAAAACATTCACATCTTGTTTATTTAGCCTGACGCTGAGCTCTTGAGTCTCTCTACTTTTGCACAACACAACTTACATAATAACTAAAAGGTACTGAACACTTTAAGACTTTAATCCAATTAATCCAGTTGTGGTATTAAAATGTTTAACTATGTTGCTGCCCACCAATCTGATGACAGTGGTCAGGCCAATCCCAACTATAATAATTTTACTTAAGAAAGACAATTCACAGGTGGAAAACATGTAATACAAATACAGTTGTCTCATCTGGCTCCTCTCGATGCGGAGGAGCAGCGGCTCCACTCTGAGCCCCTCCCAGATGACCGAACTTCTCACCCTATCTCTAAGTGACAAGTCAAATATTAAAGTTCAAATAGACAAAGATTGGACAAATTTGACTTGTTTGTAAGGGTTTCCAAGAAAAAGCCTCCTCTCACTAAAATTAACTTTGCATGATTCAGGTTCCAAAGTTGCATCAAACAAATCATACATTTTCTGGAATAATTTACTTTACACAGACATGACCAAAGTGGAGACGTTTGTCCATAAGGCACAGCATCAAATTTGGGGAAAAGTAAATACAACATATCAGCACAAACACCTCATACCAACTGTCAAGCACAGTGGTAGCAGGGTGATGAATTGGCCTTGTTTTACAGTCACAGGAACTGGACACCTTGCAGTCACTGAGTGAACTGAGCTGCTCTGAATCCCAAAGTATTTGAGAGTCAAATGTGAGGCCACCTATCCAGCTGCTAAAGCTTGGCTGAAATTGGGTCATGCAAGAGGACAATGATCCAAAGCACAGTAACAAATCACCACTGTGCAGCCCATCTTCAAACCCTGAGGAAGAATTGAACTTTAAAACATTATGTCATGAAAAATGACTGCATGAGCTCAAGGAAACTCCTGAAAAAAAGCACTGACAGCAACCACGTTTTTTGTTGTTGTTGTTGTTGCAGCACTGACAAATAAAAGTTAAATATACATGAACAAGATGTGGAGACACTGAGCTTCTGCCAAGCTAGTTTGGACTATTTCTGCAATTCTGTGACAAATACTAAATTGAAACTCATTTGGAACTGAAGGACAACACATCCTCCTGTATTCAGAAGCACAATCAGCCTCGCCATTCACAGTTTCTAAGCCAGCATCTATGATCAAGGTGCATTAGTGCATATAGTGGAACTTACACATGTGTGATGGCGGCATTTATCTATACATGGATTGGAACTATGCTGTTATTCTTCCAATGTTTTTAATGAAGGCCATGCTTATTTCAGTAAGAGGATACGTTAATACTACTACATTTGCACAGGTTGGCTTCATGGTAACACACCACGTGTTAAACTTGACCACCTGTACAGCAGATCCGTCATCCACTGAAAACACTGGACTTAATCTGGAACAAAAAAATATGACAAAAGAGGCTCAAACTATTTAGCTGATGAAATTCTATCTGAAGCAAAAAGGGGAAACATTTCACTTATAAACTACCGTAGTCTCATTTCCCGTGCTTACAAAGAAAGAGTTAATGCAACAACAGATGTAAATGTGCTGGTATCAAATTCAAAGTGAGCCTATATTAAAAAAACAAAAAAAAAACAATAACCTTGTATTTCTGCTACTTTAAGATACTATTGCATCACTATAAACATCTTATAGAAACCAAACATTGTTGGAAATGAGGTTACAAAATCTAAACATTGCTAAAACAGACAAAAAGAAATCAACCAGAAAAAGCATAAAGATTTGTTTTGCTTTCTTTTCTCTTTTTTTGGTTTTATTGATTGATTTGTTGTTTTTGTTTCTAGTGCATAAATCAACAACAACTGACTGCTTAACCACTAACATTTTTAAAGCCCTGACACAATGATGTAACCAGCCTTTGTCTCTCCAAATTTGCAAGTTAAAGATACACAGATGTATGATCTATAATGGTGATATAATCGATTAAGACAACTATCCAACAAATTTTTGCTTGTGCTTTATCGTTAAAGTTCTTCCGAATTCTCTTTATGTATAGCCTATTCAAGAAATATTATAATCGCGGGGTTTTTCTACAGGCCTGCGAGGCATCGGGATATATAGAGCCTGCGGGATAAGACTTAAACCAAGACTGATATAATCAGATAAGTGTAATGTACTGCTCAAGTCTGGGAGTGATGGTGGAATCAACAAATGAACTGAGTGGGGAACACTTGTAAAAACGTGTCTCCGCAAACTGAAGCCACAGTAAATCCGCTGTGAACCCTAAACCACCGTCCATGAGCCCCACTGCTGCTGCTACCCGGAAATATTACAAGGGCCGGAAAGGACCAATGTTAGGGGAGCACACGTCACTCACTTTTACCCAAAAAATATTACCACCGACCGTCCAAATTTTTTCTCGGCCGTCGAAATATTTAGCAAAAGCTCCCTGTCGGCGCAACCGGTCGTAATCAAATGGCAAGGAGGCTGCTGCAGTGCCCGTCAGTGTTGCTTTTAGCAGGCAACGGTGTAAGCGTTCACCTAGCTCAGCATCAGTGAAAATGGCTCTGGCTAACGACTGGAAAACAGCACGCAGAAATGGAAGCGGACGATAGCTAGCTAGGCAGTTAGAAGAAGGCGTGACAGGCCTCATCCATCTGCAACTGTGCTCTGCAACTGGATGCGTAGGTAAACATTTGCCGAATATAGGTTACGTAGATTTATATGCTAGCGCTAGCACCATAATGTTAACCTTAGTCGGCGTGCTTTTAACATTGTGGTTTGGAATGATGGCTAACGTTAGCAACAGTGTGGCTTTTCTCAAATGCGTGTGGTACCAAATAGCCCAAGCCAGCCAGTGTAAAATGTGATGCTAAAGAGAAACGAGAAGTTTTGCATGCAAGCGCGTCCAATGTTTTCATTTGTTTCTCCTTGAAATGTTAGCCAATACTTTTACAAGACTGCTACCTCAAGTGCATCCGTTATTACAAGCGCTTGAAACGTACTGCTAATGTTTACATTGTGCATCAAGTGTGATGCTGATGTTAATATTTAGCATTTCTGCTTTTCTTCGCAGGTTTGCAGATTTACATTAAAATGCGAAGCAGTCAAATATGCGATAGATTATCTTCCTCGTCTACCAGGGATGCGCACTCCCCTATGGGTTCATCTCATCTTTTAGAGGAACCGGTAAGATTTTAAAAGGTGAGCATAACGACATCCAAAGTAAGTCTATCGTATGCGGTGCACTTCCAACCTCTTCTGGAGTGGCATAATGGAAATCTTCAAGTTAGACACAATTTATATGTGCGCAGTTAATCATTCTTACTGCAAGAACTTATTTTTTTTTTCTTCTTTGCAAATTTATATTAAAACAATTTAGAGATTATATCCGTCGTTTTGATAGTTTGATTTGGTGAGATACAATTCAAGTTGACTGTCTTTGGATTTGATTAATCAGATATTGCAAACAAACATTCTAAACAAATGTATAGAAACAAGAATTATATCTGGTATACTTGCCACATGACTGGGTGTACAAGCCAGTCATCCTTAAATTCTGACACTGTAATTACATCCATTATAACGTGCTCAGGTAATTACCAACCAATTCTGTTCAGTATGCACTCTAAACACATACACACTACTAAGAAAAATTTAGGGATATCCAGCTTTTTGTAAGCTATCAGAATATTCCTAAAATGCACTATAAACTTTACAGGATAACTTAATTTAAACTTTTAGCATTTTCTGTAAATGATCAAATTTAGAAATTTTTCTATGGACTGATTTTTTTGGACTATGTGTGAACGTGTCTTTAGAACTATGTGGTTATAAACACACTAAAGCCAAATCACAATTCCTTCTCTTAGCCCTGTTGCTCCACCCTGTCCTTCCATTTTGAAGAGATAAAAGGCTCATTTCTTTGGGGGATTAAGGAGTTGTGGCCATTAAGCCCTTCAGCTTGGGTGTTTGGGGGCCATTTGGATGGCTAGATGACTAGCACTCCTTGAGCCCCTAAAGCAGGGGTGTCAAACTCAAATACACAGTGGGCCAAAATTTTTAATTTGGACAAAGTCACGAGCCAACATTGATATTTGTTGAAAAACATCTTCCTCCACATATAACAAGAAAGAAGTTTGCTTAAACATTGAATGTGGAACAAGCAAAGCTTAATACTATACAATAAATAACTTAATATTGCACACACGCAAAATGGAATTTTTAATAAAAAAAACATCAATTGCATTAATTTTTTTAATGAAATTTAAATAAAATTAAAACATTTTTGCAGTCTTTTGACTCAAACTTCAACAGTGAACTTTTACCAAAGGCTATTAATAAACTTTTAAATAAAATAATAATGATAAACCAATTAACTAATAATAATATCCTTCAATGAATGTGCAACCATTCAGGCCCATGCCTTGGAGTTGCAAGAAAAAGTGAATTAAGAAAATGTTAATTACAGCTCAATTTCTTTTTACACAGATCTACTCTGATGAGTCCAAGCTAGATACCTAGCATCTCTTCTTGGATACTAGTTCATCAGTGTCTGGGTTCATGCTCTGAGCTGAGGAGATCCTCAGGATCGGGCAAATTTGTTCACCAGTCAGACATCATGATAAGTGACATGTGAGATGTCATGGTTACTGTCAACAAAGGAAAGGGTCCTGTCCTGATTGACATGCAGAAACACCAGCAGAGCATTCAGGGATTTGTAGTGTTAGCAGTACATGTGCTGTATAAGACCACCGGGCCAGCTCTAGTAGTCATCTGGTAATTACACTGCAGGCCAAATTTGGGCCGCTGGCCAGAGTTTGACACCTCTGCCCTAAAGTAAAAAGGCACCATATTGCTGCAAAACAGAAGGTTGAAGCAAAGTGGAGGAATTAAGGTCATATTTAAAATATAAAGGAAAAATATAAGTGTAGAATGATTGATGTGTACAGTGTGATTTGACTGAATAAAAAATGGCTTATATTGCGTTTTTGGCAACATTTATAACTCCTGATTGGTTCACTCATAAGGACTACTAAATGGTTAAGTTTTGAAAAGGAAATTTTGATCACAGTGTATAAATTGTACAGAAATTTTATTTTGAAACTGTTTAAATATGATTGAAATTATCCATAAGTTATATTTTATTGAATAAATATTGAGCATTTAACATAGAACAACTCTGTCTTTTATAGTAAATATTAGCCTATTAATTAAAATAATTGGCATTTATGCAGCAATTCTAGTTGTGCTGCACACAAGCAGAACTGCATCATGGTAAGTTGTTAAAAAAGGTAAAATGTTGAATCTTTTTTTGTCTATTGCAGTAGCTGTAAAATTGGAAGTATCTATAGAAATGAAGGAAGGGAAGACATTCATTTTTTGACTTTCTTTACCCAATATAAAACGTAATATTTATCAGTTTGAAAAGAAATGTAATTGTATTTTGATCATGTTTTTCACTTTTTATGTGCAGCAACCTGACTCGGTAATGTAATGCAAGTGGTAACTGAAGTTTGATATAGCAGGAATTTAATAGTTTTTTCTAAATGACATGTTGCAGGAAAAGGCAGCTTGGATACAGTCATGAACACAGTGCTAAATTTAACAATCTCATTCTTGGCTTGTGTAACTGACTGTTAAATGTTATGTTGTAGCTAAATGTCTGTAGATCAGTGGTTCCCAACCTTTTTTCCTTTATGCAAATGCCAAAAAGCCAGGGACCCCCAACCTGTGCTGAAGCCATGTTCGGTTTCATGCTTTCATTTTCACCATAAATACTGTAAAGTTAAATAAACAACAAATAGCCTTTTTTATTTTTATTTTATTAAAATAGGTACAATGTGTGGACATTAATCACGAGGGCTCTGAATGTTTAACGCCTTGGGGACCTCCTGTGCTCTTTTGAGGAGTCCCAGGCCCCAGGTTGGGAACCACTGCTTTAGATTAATGTAGATAGGGATTAGGCTTCCAAATATAGGTATATGGACAACAATTTGTATTTTCTTCTTCTTTTTTTTGTAGAGAGATTCAGCTCAGTTGGACTGACATTTTTATCATGAACTAAAGGCTGATTAGTTAGTGAAGCAAGCCATTTTCAAACAAACCCTATGACTTTTCTCCTTTTTCTGAATTGTGTATTTTCAGCTGTAGGAACTTCTTGGCTGAACACGGATGAGGAATCTTGCTTAGGTGAAGGAAAATATCAACGCAGTAATTCTCAAAGGAGACAAGAAGTCATCATTTGAACTGCTTCTCAATGAAACGTATTTTAAGCAATTTTGAAATTAGGTGGAACCCATCTACCTACCAAAAAGACAGTTTTACCCTTTGATCATCAGTTTTATCATCTCAGCTACCCCACTCATTTTGGATGTAGAGTGTGGGCAGTGGATGATCAACAGGGAGTGGCAGCGTCAGAGATAAACAATCTGGAGACATGAACTTTAAGCTGTCTTTTTTTAAGTAAGAAAGTAGTAGCATAGCTTCACCCTTAGGGTAAAGTTTGTCTTTCACCAGTGAGTGGTGGGATCATTGTAGCCGCTCTTGCGCTGGAGGTTTGGCACCTGCACCCCCATGTGCAAGTGAGTGGGAAATGTTCCAATTTGGAAAATACAATCTGGACATTATAGAGATGTTAAGTGGGCACCAGGCCCACCAGTTCAAAGGCCTCGGTTTAGATCGACAGCTACAACATCAGCAGCAAGTGCAACTTCACCAGCATCAACTCCAGCAGCAGCAGCAGCAGGCTGAGTCTTCTGGAGCTCTTCTGTCTGGACTTGGCTTGGGCCCCCTGCAGGGGTCTAGAGGTAACGCCTTTTCTGATTCTGCCTCCATTTTTGCCAAGATGAGTGCCCCTCCTCCCCCACCTTTACAACAACAGCCTTCCTCATCTCAGAGCTCTCGATCAAAGTCAAGCAAGATGAGCAGCAGCAGCTCAAGCCATTCTTCAGGCTACCCACAGTTCCTGCGCTCTTTCCACCCGTCTGAGGCAGCACTAGCACAGGAGCAGTTACATCCAGGTGTAGGTCGCTTTGAGCACTTTGCTGGGGGAAGTAGCAGTAGTGGGAGTGCTGGGGGATTAGGAGGATTAGTAACATCAGCACCTCCACCCCCTCCTCCTCTGCATCCCGGCCTCTCTGTCCCTCAGGCATCACCTGGTCCCTCCTCTTCCTCTCCTTCCCCTTCAACCTCTGTGGCCACCTCTAACAATCCCTCTAGCAGCAGTGCAGTCAGTTCATTGGGACACCAGTTGGTTGGGGCCCAGTCTGATGCACGGAGCCTTCACCAACAGTTTAGTTGCATGTTAGCTGCTAATCAGTATTTTCTTTCTGGGGTGCCTGCTAATGCAAGTTTAGAACAATTTCTTGTTCAACAGGGAACCCATAACCACTTAGGGATTGGTTTAGGTCAAACAGGTGGGGAGCCCAGTACTAGCCTTGCTCCACCTCCTGCTTTGCATTCCTCTCACTCACATGGCCACTCCACTTCCCAACCACAGCAGGCTTCACAGCAGCCTCCCCAGCAGCAACAGCTCCCACCCCACACCCTTTCTCATCCTCACTCTCATTCTCATCCTCACCACCCGCTCCACCCAGGCCCCCAGCCATCATCACTGGGTGGCTTTGACTTCCAGGGCATTCCTGTACTCTCATCAAATCAGATAGCTTCTCTAATGCAGCAAGAAGCAGGTTTGCCCCTCCCCTTACCACTTCATTTATCCTTATCTAAAGAAGATGGTAAAGGGGAAAGCAGCGGAGGTGGAAGTAGTAGTAGTAGCAGTAGCAGTAGGAGGAAGAAAGCCATGGCTGGGTATTTGCCACAAAGAAAATCTGATAGCAGTAGTAATAATAGTAGCAGCCATGGCCACGGTAGTCACAGTGGTAATCCTAGCACTAGTAGTAATGGAGGGCTTAGTCACAGCCAGCCCCCAGCTTTAATTGGCAGTGGGGTTGGTATGACGAATATGGGCGGAGACCCATCGTCCCTTCTTGCCTCGTCATCTTCATCATCATCAGTAGTTTCTTCCTCCTCCTCTGCTCCCTCTTCCACTGCTGCCTCAGTACTGGTTACTAATGATTCTCAGCTTTCTAAATCTGATAACCAGAGCTCAATGCAACCAAACTCTGCAGAATCTGATACAGAGCCCGTTTATAGCTGTGGTGAGTGTGCCAAAAGCTTCCCTCAACTTTCAAGCCTTCGTAGGCATTTACGCATGCATGAGCCAACCACAGCAGGTACTAGCAATAGTGCCACTACAGGCCCAAACCCTATTCACATTAAATTGCAGACCGACCCAAGCCTTCCCCATTCGACCCAAGAAACTTGCCAACCCTCATCCAATTCTTGTCCTAGCCCAGACAAAGTATTTAATTGCCCTGATTGTGGTAAAGGCTTTAAGAAAAAAGGGCACCTCCTGCAACATGGTGTTATACACTCTTCAGCCCGCCCATATGGCTGCTCCACCTGCTCTCGGGCTTTTAATCGTAGAGAGTCACTGACACGGCATGAGAAGATACATGAGGAAAAGCCATTTCGATGTCCCGCCTGTGGACGTGCCTTCCGTGAGAGCACCTCTCTTCTCAACCATGCTGCCTCAGGCACCTGCGGCAAGCCAGGTAGGGGACCCAAACAACGGGGCAGCAAAACAGGAACTGATGGTGAGGACAGAGTCGGGGGAGGGGGTGGAGGAGGTAATGGAGGAGGGGGAACTTATCAAAGCAATAGAGGGGTTATTTATGGGAAAACTGAGGAAGAGGATGGTGTAATCATTGTGGGGGAAGGAGAACCAAAATCAGGTTTAGGATGTGATGGTCTGTTTCAGTCTGGAAGGGGAGGGAATTCAAATGACAGGGACAGAACAGATGGTAAATACCCCACTGACTACTCTCGGAATCGTTACACAGGCTACCATGATGACCACCGTTCTCAAGGTAATCCATCTCCATGCTACTCTGGTGCCTCCCCCTGTGGAAGTGGGATGGCGGGCCCAGCTCTGAGAAAGGCACCCTTGGCCCCAACACTGCATCCACACTCACAGAGCCACAACCAGCACCACCATCCACAGCAACAGCCCCACCTGCCCCTCTCCTCTCTACTGGATGACTCAGAGGATGATGTCACTAGCTCTGTCAATAATGCAATCTCTGCAATAACAGCAGCTACTAACAGTGGAAATAGAGGGGATGATAGGGGAGACATCATAGGAGGCCTGCTAGGTGGTCTTGGTTTAGGACCTCTAGGCTCACCTTCCTCCACGTCTGGTTTGGATAAGAATTTCAGAGGTGGTGGGAGCCAGGAGGCTATGAGCAGCAACCCACAGAATCCAACTGCCAAACCAAAACGTCCTCGCAAACCAAGAGCTAAGAAAGATCCTGTAGCTGGTGGGGGGCCTCCAAAGCGTAGGCAATACACCCCCAGAATGGGGCCCAGTGGGCTACCACGCACTCATCTTTGCAGCGTCTGCGGTAAGGGATTTGCACGTCGCGAGACCCTACGCAGGCACGACCGTATCCATACCGGAGAAAAGCCCCATCACTGCACTATCTGTGGGAAGTATTTCAGAGAGGCTTTTCACCTCAGCAAGCATCAAACAGTCCACTCTGGTGCAAAGAATTACAAATGCACCATCTGTGGGAAAGAGTTTGGTTACTCCCAGAGTCTCAGGAGGCACAGCAAACTCCACCAGAAAGGGGAGCTTGAAGAGGTGCCCACAACACCAGCTCCAGAGAACCTTAACAGCTTTAACCCAAATCCTCAATGTAGCGTGCCGCAAGACCGGAACCAGAACCAAGCACCAAGCACCTCCGCCTATTACCCCTACGCTCAAGACGTCAAGCCTCAAGACACCAACCCTCAGCAGCAGGCTCCACCCCAACCGCAGCCCCCTCCACCTCCTCGACTCTACACCTGTGCTATATGTTGGAAGTCTTTCCGTCATCACTTCCATCTGACTGCCCATCACCAAACTGCTCATGAAAGTGGAGGTGAAAAGCTCTCCTGTGAGGTATGTGGGAAAGCATTTGCTTATTCTAATAGCCTCACTCGACATAGGCAGTCCCAGCACGGGATTACCCGTGCTGAACCATCTAACCCGCAAGAGGGCAGCAGTGGGTCTGGAGACAACAGAGGTGGGAGTGATGTTAATCAGTCAGCATCTGAGAGTGAGGCTGCCACCAATGCCTTGCTTCAGATGGCCCCCTCCACTGAAGGCCACGGTGGGCAGGGCCTTACTGTTGTCACCCATAGCCACCAACAGGCACCCCCACAACCACCATCTGGTTACTCCCCCCTCTTTTATGATGCTGCAGCAGCCCAGTCTTCTGCTTCCAATGCTCCATCTTACTCTCAGCCTCTGCCTCCCAACTCTACAATCATGCCCCCGCAGCATCCGCATTCCCCGGCTGGGGTGAAAGGAGAGCACATTTATCCAGCAGGATCCCGCAGCCGCACGCTTCACACCACAGCCCCGTTCCAGCCCCTCACGGAACTGCCCTCCACTGAACATCACCATCTGCATCACCATCATCATCACTCCCACCATCATCCTCATCATCAGTCAGACACCCAGTCCCACCAACACCTTGACTGCAACATCCAGTTGTCCCACGATGACATGAGACGACACAAGAAGAAAAAAAAAAAGTCCGACAGGAGAAATTGGAGGGAAAATAAATGGGAGTCCCAAGATTTAGTCAGATTCGATGGAGTCAAAAGGAAGAAAAGGATAAGTTGTACAATAAGAGGGCAGTTGAATAAAAAGCAAGGCTCTCTTCGTTTGACAATTAGGCGAGGTGGAGGATCAGGTGGTGGGGGCTATAAGCTTGTCAACACTGGTGGAGTAAAGGTACAGATCCTGTCATCCCTCAAAGTCCCCGTGAAACGTTTCGGATGTCCCATTTGCCCCAATTCTGTGTTTTCCCGTAAAGCGGGACTGCTGATCCACATGGTAGTGAAACACCCACAAAAAGCCTTGAGCACTCTGGAGCGATTAAGGTGCAGTGTGTGTGGGAAGCAGTCTCACAGGCCTTTGGCAGCCTTCATCCATAGGGCCTCCCATCGCGCCAGAGGGACTTTCTCCTGCCGACACTGCTCTGCTCGCTTTTGGAATGCTACACTTCTTCACAGGCACAAGGTGTCCTGCCGCCGCAGGGCTCAAGGACTGCAAAGAGGAGATGCTGTGAGGCTGAAGCTTTCCAATAGACCAGGAGAAAGACATGCCCACGAAAGTCAGGAGGAGATGCCATTCCTACAGGGACCGTACAGATACTGAGCATCCTGGTGTCTGGAAAGAGTGGCATACAAGAAGGAATTTTTTTTTCTTTTTTCAATTTTAAAATGGGAAAATGAGAGAGAGAAAAAAGGGACTTGAAAAGGCATCTGCTACCTATTGGAGAATTTGACTTGTGTCTCTGTTGCATCTACTCTGCTGACTATTAGAATGAGTGTGTTAACAACTACTGTAGAACAACCTATAAAATATCACCTGAGATTCTTCCAGATTATATTGGAAGATGTTTTCAAAGACGTGACTGTTTCCATAGGATCATTAAATAACCCCTTAAGTGCATTGACACTATGCTTGGCTGACACTGTGCAGTTAACTAGACAAGTTTAGGTGAAATGACCTGCTAATGTATCTCTCTTCCCCATAACTAAAATCCCTGCTACACCTCTTGCTGTATGATAAATGTCTCTGCTGTGTATTTTGTCTTGTTGTTGTTCACTTAGAGGCTCTGAGGATTTTTAAAAAAAAAATGTAAAGTGCATTTATTAGGAGTAGGGACATGGGGACAAATACCTTTTGTTTTCAGTGCATGTTTGTTCTCTGGTCAAGTTTTTTGCTGAGGTTGTGAAATCACTCCTACAGTATGTGATGGTTTATTCAGTATATTCCCAGACATTTGTAGTGTAAACTTGATTTGAAAGTTGCTCTATACTCCCTAGTGATTTAATCACATAAATTAAATGTCAAGGCTGCTGGTAAATAGCATAACAAGGATCCCTCCTGCCAAAATGAAGAATCTTACAAGAAGCCTTGCTTATGATGTTCACTTCAGTTATTTGAGATATTCCTAGCTTTTATACCAAGAGATTCAAAACAGGTTAAATGAGTTGACTGGACTGTAACATGTTAATCTCATGTTATTTGTATGCTCTTTTTAGCAGTAATTATTTCTACAGTACTTCACAGTGTGTTTAAGACAAGGACCTATCATGATAGAAACAAATGTAATATTCCATGTATTTATGTGTGTAACCCAATCAGTCTTCATGCCAATCGTATACTTACCCCTTCTACATTTTACTTTTTGCTGAGTTGCAATCATATTAATGTCAAGCCTTTTTTCTTCTAAAGAAAAATAATTTTTAAGTACATTCTGTCACTTTATTCTCACAAGAAATGTTCATACCCCTGTCAAGCATTGTTTTTTTTCCTTCTAAAGAAAATAGTTTTAGTAGATTTCTATCACATTATTTACTGAGAAGTCAGTAGTTGATTATATTTCAGTAATGAATAAACCTTAAGTGTAATAATTTGTTCTCCTTTCATTTCTTGATACGGCTGATCTACAGCAATATTTGAAAAATTGTACCGAACTGGTAGTCGATGGACATGATTAAGTTATTATTACCACTGAAATTTACAGTCATTTTTAGTTTTTTAATCAGGATGCAGTTGATATACCAATTAATTCTACTAAAGCACTTGGTTTCTAATGTAATTGGCCAAATAACTTCAGGGTAATGAATAAGGGTTTACCCAATATTACCACCTCACTGAAAATAAATGACTGTTTTAAAAGTTCTCACTTGTAGCTCCACAAGATGGCAGTAAGCATCTCATTGTAATGCTCTTGGCCTGGTTGGGAGGTGTGTGGCAGTCACATGGATTAAACTGTGATATGGTGTGGACCGAGAAGCTGAGGACTGTGAACTGTGTGACTGTCTGGTGTTTACTATAAGATTAAAACCAGAAAGTAAACAGAATCATTGAGCATCACATGGTGATCATGGAAGTTGAATGAAGCTATATCAAAAGAGAACAAAAACGTGTCTTGATCAATGACTGTAAATATAGGTCTTGATAGATTTCGATGTAATTTAACATTATATGCAACGTGATCAGTTGCAAAAATATGTAAACAATGACAGACGTGTGAGGCTTTAAAGTTGATTTCTTGAGAAAGGGAAGAAAAAGAAAGTTGATTTCTTGCATAAAATATGTTTCAGCTGCTCAAAGTTGGTTATACTTCTAGGAAAATGTTTATTTGACAAATTTATTTAAAAGGTTTCATGAAAGGGCTCAAAATTGCAGTTTACAGCCTTGATATATTCACTCTCAGGTCATATTGTTAGCCTGTGTTTTTGTGTGATGACTTGTTTATAATCTATTTTTGTCAACTTATGCCCATCTGACTCGGGTGGAAAACAGATAGGTGAATTCTTGTGGGTCGTATTGTTTGGCTTGTGCTTTGGAGCTGTACAGTAGACAGGACAGCCCTCGCGCTTTTTTGCATTTCGAACTGGTCTCACGCGGCAGTGGCATGCACGGGGGGAATCCGAGCGGGCGGGTTTGTTCGACCTATTTCTGCCCAATGGCTGCTCGAGGAGGGAGGAGCAGCTACTCTCTAGAACCAATCAGCGCCAGAGCCGCGAGCGGGCAGGCATGGACTCCGCGTGCCTCATACACGTGAGCAGGAACAGCTATTGTAGGCCGGGAGGCAACGTGCTGGAGCGTTCCTCTCGCCTGAAAAAACGGCCGACTCACGTTTTCCATGGATTACAAGGAAACTGGAAAAATCGTTAAGCATTGCCTGATCATTACAGATAGAAAAAAAAAATGATATAAAAATATGCTTTAATGGAGATGACTTTATGTTACGAGTCATTAAGATGCAGAATAACAAAATTTTTTTATTTGTGATGGCAGTCTTGTAATGGCCCATGAGAAACAACTTTATTTCTGTCACCACACTGAAGCTAACTGTGTTTTGCCCATGTTCTTTTAATATGGACAGAGAAAGTCATAATGACTGTACCTGTCAGACAAAACAAACAGCCTGCTCTCCTTGAGATGCGCACGAGGGTAGGTGTGTCTCATAAATAATGAGTGAGAATTGAGAGATCTGCCAAAGCCGGCCCCGCCTCTCTCGCTTGTTCCGCGAGGTGTGACGTCACGTGAACTGCTCGTGTCTGTTCCAGCTGAGAGAGAGGGAGAGAACGGTCAAACGTGGACGTCTCGCAGCCCAAACACAGATCCAAGCCCGTGCGCCCGTGACTGTATCCACCGGATGCAAAGTAAAGTACAGACAGAAAGAGGAAACAACCCTCCTCCCCCCTCCTGACGGACAGCAGAGCGCGACAGCAGAGGAGAGAAGCAGCAATACAACTTGTCATCTGACCAATACAGTTACTGCTCTCGTTGTTTTTCAGTACTCACTGTTTCTCCACGGTTGTTTTGTTTCAAGGGAAGAAGTGTTTTTCTTGGGATCTTGCTTTTGAACTCCGGACAATTAACCCGGGATACTTTTCGACAAGTTTTAGTCGTGACATTTTCATGCTCGTGCAGTGTGCGACTTCATTGTTATTTTGACGTCTTTGCATTTTTTATGGACAATATTCCTGCTCATTTGGTCTGATTGAACCCCTCCACAGTGGTCCACCGAAAATAACAGCTTGATCTACCGAATAGTTTTTACAACATCATATAGCAATGGAATACTTTGAGGAAAATATTTCTATCAACAAATAAGGACATCGACATAACTACGACTGAAAGGTAAGAGTTGCACGTGTTTTCCGAATATGGTGTCAATATTTAACAGCCGCATTATTCATTTTATGTATAATTACAATATAAAAGTTGCTTTATTCTGCATGGATACATCTCAAAACAGCCTATCTCTTTCTGCTCCTTACCCCCACCTCTCCTGCACACACACAGTCATCAAACATACTTGTCCTATTGGTAGGTACTCTGGTTAGATTGCCTCACCCCTTCAAGTGCCCCAGGTGTGCGCGCACAACCCCATCTGCTCCAGGATGTCCAGACAGCTCTCCCAGCTTCCGACCCCAGACCTCCCAGCGGGGGCAAGCCCTCAGTTTGGAAGTTGCAATCAGCCTGCAGGCTCCCTCACAGGGGGGCATGCCAACTCCATGGCCGGTCTGAAATCTCTCCTGCAGCACCCCATGAAAGGAGACCACCGTTTGAAAAACCCATGTGACACAAAAGGTGAGAAACTTCCTGATTTGTTTGATAAATAGTACATTTACAGTGTTGTTTAAAATTGAAGTGAAAATGAGAAATAGAGAAAAGGAGATTGAGCTTGAATAAATCACACCTCTTCATTCAATCCACTTTAACAGTTGTAATAATTATAGGCAACATTCGAGTAAATATGCAATTTACCACTTGTAAAGGCACCATATTTTGCACCAAAGTCACATGCACCATCGCACACGCTTCAGATGACTCCTCAATGACCCGGATGAGTATTCACTTGGATTATAATCCCTGCTGCAATTTAAAATTAGGATCCAGATTACAATTAGCATGAACATGTTTTGGTTTAGCTGTATTGCTGAATGCAGGCATGCATTTTTGCACTTTTTGCCAAAGCTATTGTGAGATTTGTTCAGGAGCTTACGTATATGTTATGACAACAAATTGGTTTTGGCGCATGCTTTAATGCTGCAATTCAGCTGCCATCTGGTCCATCTGTGAGTGTGTGTTTGTGACTCTTGTGAGAGGGAGAAAGAGAGGGGGATTTTAGAGAAGTGCATCTTATGGATGCACCTGCTGCCATTTATTTTTTGCACAAATCTGCAAAGTCAAAAACCAGTGACTAGAAGATATATGTGTATATCTGTGTATACATAGTATATACTATGCTACTATACTATATATTACTACTATACTACTTTGTTAGTAGAACTGTCATATGTATTGAAACTGTTAAAGTCACAGCAAATGTGATGTTCTTCACCTTCATCCTGTACTTTCTTCTCTCTGACAGACAAAGTCAGATTGGACCTTGATGAGGACTCTTTGGGAGTGTGTCCCATGAGGAATGGAAATGGAATAGTCAGCAATAATAGCAGCAATGGCTGTGGAGGAGGTGGAGGAAATGGAGGAAGCTACAACCAATTCCTGGGGCCTCTCTTGTGGGATCGCAGTGTGCCTGCAGATGGGGGGCTCTTCCAGCTGCAGTATATGGACTTGGAAGAGTTTCTCACAGAAAATGGAATGGGCAGCATGCACAGCAACAACAGTTCCAGTTCGGCCCAGATTCCCTCACAGAGCTCCCAGTCAGCTGTGCCCAGCCAGAGCTCCCAGTGCCTACCCCCATCATCCCCACCTGGATCTACATCCTCGTCACCCACTTCCTCTTCGTCCCCGTCACTCATCGGTCTGGAGGTGGCTCAGCCACAGAGTCTTGGAGGAGGAACCGACTATCTGCATGGTGAGTTGGCAGAAGTGTTATTGAGGGGACATGGGGTCAGTTGTGCCAGGGAGTAAAAATGAACAACCACAGTTCATTGTTAAGGTTTATCCTTATCACCTCACAGGGGCAATTGTGGAAGAGGGTTCTGCAAGCTTTGCAGAGTTGACAAGCTGAAAGAGACACAGTGTCCCCTGCCACTGATATGAGACTGTTCAATACTGGTTGAGATGCAAACAAGGTTATGTGGTGAGGCTGTAGTGTTCCCATGGGCTTATGATTCAGCAGTTCAACTCCCGTATAAGTTTAAAACAAATACTATTGTGACAAAGAATGCATCTAGGACACCTGGGGTCAAACTGATGGCGTGACATAGCTTTAAATGCATCACATGGCTCTAAATGCAAATTCAACTTAAAACACAGCATTTCTCTTTAATCTCTTTAATTCTCTTTAAACTATAGAGCATGGTAAAAGTTTGATGAGGTATTGGGGAGAAATAAGAGACCCTAAAAGGTTGAGAAGCTGTAAACAAACAAAAAAACAGTCCTGAGCTTTTCCATGAGTCAACTTCATAGCAGTGACAAGGAGGTTTGCTGTAGCTTGGCATGTGATCTATGTACTGCAGTGTACAGTACAATCAGCATTCTCTCCCAGCCAATGATTAGTGGGCAGCAGGGTCAAAACACTACTATGAGAGAAAAAGACACAGGGAGAGCAGTGTGTGGAGTGTTTGCGGTTGCGTGTCTTTAAATCTCTCTCCACTTCATACGCCACAGCCACGTGCACGCGTCGGTACACGTGTGGAGGCTGGGAGTACTGGAGTGAGAGAACTAGGGGCAGGGCCAGTAGACATGTAGGAGGAGCCCACAGGGGGAGGGATGGACAACAACAGGAAGAGTTTCCCTCCCTGTGCTGCTGGACTTCAAACTGAACATATGCTCACCAATGAATAACATTTAGTAAATTGATATCAAGAATAGGATATTGATTATTATTATGGGGTTTTGACTCAAGATCTTTCGGCAAGAAGACCCATTGATAAAATCTGTTAAAACAATGAAACTGTTTGTTAAATATGCTATAACTTTATGCAAAAACTTAGAATTTATCTGGAAAAACTGACATTCTTTTGTCACAAAAAAAAAAAAAAAAAAGTTATAGAATAAAATAATGAAAGTTCCATTCTGCTTGAGTTGACTGTTGAAGCTGAATGAATATTTCACTTCATCCCTCCCAAAGCTTGAAACCCGAGGAGCTGTATCCTAACATGCAGACTACCAAAAAGCTGCTTCATGAATTTTGAACAGGCCTTTTCAAAAGCCCGAGGCCTTGCTGGAATGCTGCTGTGCAAGTGCTGAAAGGCGCGTGGTCACATATCGGACTATTTTTTTACAAATGAAAGCCTCATGTTATTAAGGCGGTAGGACACGTGAACAAAAATACACCAAATCTACTTTGGCCGTCTGCGTTCCAAAGGTGCCCAAAAAGCTGGAAAAGGGTGTCCAGGTTTCTGTACCAACAAAACTCTGAACCAGGTGGTGGAACTAACTAGTTCCTGCTTTTGGGTTTATACAGCATGATACCATGCTGTGGCACATGCTTAGGATTCAGTAAAGTTAAGACCTGCTGATTGTCACCTGGCCATTTTGTAGACAGTATTCACATGCAACTTCTTTTATATCACAGATAACAGGGTTAGCATATGGTTATACATATATCACAACCTATTTGTTTCTCCCACCTCTGGCAGATTTCTGTCACATTATATACTTTTGATATAATTTTTAGGTATAAATTTCACATAATAAACCTACATAAAATACAATTATAGTGCAACTTCAGTCTCTGTCAATGGAATTTGTTATGTGTAAATGGAGAGGAGCTTCCACTCAGCTTGACATTAATTTTTAGGAGTACAGTTTAGAGTTTTGCTCATATTTATAACAAGTATGACGGAGCTGTTTTTGTATTGTGATATTGAAGTCGAGGGGTAAATTTGATGGTGCTCTCAGAGGGAACAGAAGTCAGATGAATAAGGTGCATTGGGCCTTAAAGGGGGTGGGGTGATGTATAGCCCTATAGTGGCCCCATGTAAAGAAACTAGTCTTGAGGGGAGCTGTGAAAAGTTACATAACATCTTCAAAGTTAGATTTTTCTACTCAAATTGGTTCTGGATTATGGTTTTGCTCCATGCAAAAGTCTAAGTAATATCTTGGATTAAAAGATGCCAAACTTATTTACTAATTAATCAGATATTTGTTAGGTTATAGTTAGCACAGTGGGCTTATAGAGTAGGATTATGATGATTATAGTTAATGCTTTATTTTATCTGGTGGGCATGCAGAAAGACAAGTTAGCAGGTGCATATTAAAATATGTTTCCAATTCTTTGATTCAATCTATTAAGTAACATAATTGCACTATAATGTTAATTTTATGGAAATATGCTTTAATCATCAAGCTCACTGTGAAAACTTGCCCATATTTATGAAGCTGACTAAAAAAAATCTCTTATTTCTTGAAATCAGTTGCAGGCCTATTCTTTATTTTTAACACTTAGAGAAAAACCCTCTGCTTCCATCTGGTGGTCAGTATGAGGTGCTGCAGATACTTGTCAGGCTTGAGTTAATGTTATTGTCTCTTTAAATTTGACAATATGAGTTTATTTTGCATTAATGTACTACAGTTAACAGCATGTAACACAGATGTCTCTTCCCTTCATTTCCAGGGAGTCAAACCAGTATGAACGACTCCTGTGAGTCACCCTCTTCCTCCTGTTCGTCCTCCTGTCCACCTCTTCTGACGCCCACAGACAGCGGCCCAGATGTGGTTGAAATGTTTGATATGGATTCTTCGGACATGGCCAATGACCAAAACCACCCGAACTTTGACCCCAGAAGACACTCCTTCAGTGAAGAAGAGTTGAAGCCACAGCCGATGATCAAGAAGGCCCGCAAGATCCTGGTGCCTGAAGACTTGAAGGTGAGACCAATGAGGAAAATTTAGAGACTGCTAGTTTGTTTGTACTTCATGAATTGAAGTCTAAGCAATTTGATTTATTGATTAATCCTATATGATTAATGACAAAATAAGTACCGTTAACTGAGGGATTCGTTTTGCTGAAGAAATGCCCAAATTATTGTCCAACAGACAGACCAAAAATCTAATCAAATAATTGATTTAGTTGCTTATAATTGAGCAAAAGCAAACTAAAGGAGTAACAGAGGGCAGAAATGACTAACTTGAGAACCCATTAACCAGAAATGGGCAGTCACAGAGGTCTCTACTGATATTTTATCTGTAAAATTGTTGATTTTTTTTGTGTTTGCATTTAAAGACAAAACATGAGATAAACAAAATATGTTTCTTCTGTTTGTCCTCTTTAAGGATGAGAAGTACTGGAACAGGAGGCATAAAAATAACGAGGCAGCAAAGCGTTCCCGAGATGCTCGCCGTCTCAAGGAGA
This sequence comes from Atherinosoma microstoma, assembly GCA_037177055.1. Lineage (NCBI taxonomy): Eukaryota > Metazoa > Chordata > Actinopteri > Atheriniformes > Atherinidae > Atherinosoma > Atherinosoma microstoma. The sequence continues at coordinate 12,496,573 of JBBBVU010000006.1, read as the reverse complement.
ACCAAATATCTGTGCGTGCTTCCTACTTGGAGAGGGAGAACGCTGCCCTCCGACAGGAAGTGGCCGAAATGCGGAAGGAACTGGGCCGGTGTCGCAACATCCTTAGCAAATACGAGAACCATGACCAGTGATGGCGGCGTGGAGGAAAATCAGGAAGAGGAGGAATATAAGCTGGATTAAATTTAAGACTCTGATTTTCTGGGGTGGCCTGATGGACAGAATGGGGTCAGGATGATGATGATAATGAGGAAGGTGGCGATTATGATGATGAATGTATAAGGCAAGGAGAAGGTTTGTGTTTTGAAGCTCAGGTGTCTTGTTTTGTCGAGGAGTCTGCTCTTAAAAGTGATCGATGGAGAGAATAATTTAACAGAGGAAAGATGTGACTTTTAAGAGTTTTGTTATTGGAGAAATGTATATTTTTATAATACTTCAGAAAAATTTAGAGGGAGAGCAAATCTGGAGAATAATTTTGTATATTTTCTACATGTTTGGGACACAGAGATGGGGAATGCTATGTTAATTCTCATTTTAATTTAGATAAGACGGGAGATGCCTAAGAGGTTATCAGCAATTCGATAGGCATTTTTCTGACCTGATGATTATAGTCGCGATGCAGCAGCAGGGTTGAGGACGCATGTAACAATTGTAATATAGAGAGCAAAATTATCTTCTTCAAATCTTGAAAGTTCAACATCTTTTGGATTTTACTCAAGCACTTACTTTTTTTCCTGCCATGTGTCTGTCACTGGGCATGCTTGAGAGAGACAGAATGAGAGACATGAGACACACCGTGTATACAGCTCTATCCAACACTTTTCCTGATCACATCTTATGTGCTCATTTTCTGATAGAACAGCTTTATCCTTTTAAATTATGTTTAGCTTCCCGACAATATTTACTCTTTGCACCTTGGGGGGTAAACTTCAGTCGATTGGAAAATCTTTCTCTATACTTAGATCTCTTTCTTCTCTCCCAATAGAGTGCTCTCAGTCTACTCTGGTGTTTTGTACTGGTGCAAGCCTGTTGTGGAGCCCTAGGTAGTTCTGCTCCTCTGCATCCTCTTTGAAATGCTCCTGTGTTTCTGAATCCATGTCTCTATTTCTGTCTGCTCCCAACCGCTCTCACAGTTATGTGCAAACCCTTTCCATTACATTTTGTCCACTCATGTACCTCAACAGTACACAGAGCATTTAAATCTCAGTGTTGTAATGTACTCTGATATGGTAATCAATCCTCCCAGTAAGACCCCACATCCCCCCCCCCCACATCCATACTTGACTGTATTAAATGAACACAGTTTAATGAGCATTATGATTGTGTGGATTTAAGTTGTGTATAATGGACAGGCCTATACTGTTTTATGTATTTGATGTATTTCAGGAGATGGGTTGAGTACCCCCATTGAGTGGAATGGTATTAATTTCTCAGATGTCTGGGAGAAATAAAAGCCAAAATTTGCCATGTTTATCCACAAAGCTTCTTGCTATTTAGTGTTTTTTTTTCCATCCTGCTCCTTCCTCAAGATTTACCTACTTTTTATGGAATCTATTAACTTCTCTGTGTTCCTACAACACCTACACAGGGGCATGGTACACTATGATATGTTCCTAGGGGAGGGATGACTAGTAATAGAGTGTGATTTGAATCCCTTTAATGACCATGATGAATAGTTACCATTACAGCTATTGTTATTGTTATGATTATGATGATTATCCCTGTTATTGTTGATGTTTTATATTATTGAATGTTTTCTTTCTTTGGATGAACATGATCTGTTGCACCTTGAAACATCTTTGATCTTCAATGTTCCTCAGAAAGACTATTCAAATGGAAGGAAAAAAAAAACCCAACCTCACCCCCAGACATTCGGCAACACTCATTTTTGCTCTGGAAACTACTTGCACCATCTTTTGACCATGGATTTCACTAACGTTGCTCGGTAACTTGAACATGATTTTCATGCAGACTTATTTTACCTTTCACAACGACCTCTTCTGTTCCCCAGCTGTGGGTGGACTATGCACACAGCTGATATGCTCCTTTTTGGTTTTTCTTTCAGTCTTTATCACCTCATTGAGTGATTGTTTGCTCTCCCTACAGGATTTAGTCTTTAATAACTTCACAGATGTGGTTGATAAATCTTGTAGTATCTCTAACTGATCAACTGCCCTGCTGCATCAGTAGTGTCCATGGTGCCCAGCCTGCCAGTCACTGCTGGTTATTTGGATGTAGTTGAAATGTCCCGAAAACAACAATAAAAGATTGTTTTCATTCACTGTTGCACTGTTTTCCTTGAGCATTTTATCACAAGTTTATTCTTGCATGCTTCACTTCATCTTGAGCTTGAATGAAAGCCAGTATTGAGGGGAAGAATGGGCCACAGGGGTCAAATTTCAGCTTGATAATGACGCTATGACATGCCATGGGATGTTCTGGGACTACTTGTTTTGAGTTTCTCCATGTTTGTTCACATTGTGTGCATTCCACACAGTTCAAATATGCATTATTACCCAACAAACTCAATGTTGCTCAATGTCGGGGTATTTTACACCTTCAATTAGATATATACTACATTTGTGGGGCTGATGTGCTCACATCTAAGATAAAAAAAAGAAGAGATGGAATGTAGTTGTAAGGTGAGTTAAAAATACTCCTGATAAAGCAACACGCCAGACTGGTTCGGAAGGAAAGAATTCCATCAACTATATCAGGTAAAAATCCATCAATTTCCTCTTTACATATAGTTTCCTGGGTGTTTATTGTGATATGCTGCAGCAGTCACATTCATGTCATCCCTTTTATGCTTTGTCTCAACAGAAATGGGTGAAAGGTCTTTCAGAGTGGAATTTTCCTCCTCAACACGAACCAGATGTGTACTCCTGGGCTGTACCCTCTCTGAATGTCTCCCCCTCCCTGGATCCCCCCCACCCCACCCCCTTTCCCAACCTTTGTTCGCCCTTCCTTAAATGTGCTGCGTCTGCGTGTCCCTCATTCATAGCCTCTGAGGCCCAGCTTCAAGGATGGATGCTGCACTGCTGCTGTTGTCCCTGTGGGCTCTGACTGGAACAGTGTCCCTGCAGGCTTCAGGTAGGCCCTCCATCTCTCACACCTGAGACACAACTAATACCTGGATGCACAATGAACACAATCGGACTATCACTGAACAGTAAGGATAAATGGAGAATGATAAAGTGTCCTCAAACAATACTTTGCCAGACAGGCTGGGCTTTTTCTTTGCATGCTCTCTTGTATTTGGATATTAAGCTGATGAATTAGCCAGGGTTTGATTATCTATCTGCGTTTAGTTTAACTTAATTATTAGTACTGCTGCTGTCTGTGCATGTTTCGGATAGGTGATTAGAATCAGTAATGTTAATGTTTGATTGAAGGAAAGCTTAATTTTCAGTGCTCTATGCAAATGCATGACTGTCATTCAAGTCAATAACTTTTCAGTGAGTTTACTGCTCCTACGACCACAGTTTTTTCCTGTTGCAAGCTTAAGTTATTGATCTTTAGTATGCTTTGCGAATGCAGTATGGGTACTATTTACCTTTAAGTTGATTGCAGGTTTTCCATAACTTTAGTTCATGTTTTAATCGTGTGTGTTTAAGTGCAGCACATGTATGTTTATGGTCACATGTGCTCTGTGTAGAATGATGTTGAGAAAGGGGAGGCCAGACCCTCGCCCCCTTTTCCTCCCCTCTTCTTCTGAAATGTTCCGGACATTGAGGGTGTGCCGATGTTAGTGTGCACCCTACAGTAAGTGGATGATTCGATTCTATGATGTGTGATGGAATACATATGGAAAAAAGCAGGTAACAAAGATCGGTTGGAAGTGCTGGAGCGCTCCTGCCGACTGATTCTGCTCCGAAACAAATTTTGATTTAGATTAAGTATCTATACAGAGAAAAAGTTCCCAAGTAGTCCCACTTTTTCCATTAAAAAAAACAAGATTGAAAGCTGGAGTAACAAAGCTGCCTCCCAAATACTCACTCATCTGGCAACCTGGGTGGCAAATGTTTTCCCGGCCACCCACTCTGAATTTGCCCCCCTAAAAACAGAAAACAAAGCTGAACTGGCAAACAGAATCTCTTTATGACCCTTAGTCTGTGGTTTCTTTTTCTTTTACAAGGGGCCATGAATAGAATTGAAGTAAACAATGGGACAATTACTGCAGTGGTGTGATAGTGTGTGGGTATCACAACAGGGTCATGTCCGGAGAGACTTCTGGGAGAGGAGAGAAGGAGGACGTGTCCTCGGCCCTGCAAATCTGACAGCGACTGTGGCAACAAACGCCAGTGTCTGTGTGATGGCCAGTGTGGTCTCAGCTGTGTGGCTCCAGGTAACTATTTGTATGTGTGTGTCCTCAGTTGTCACTGTGAAAAGTATTGTGGGCTCAGTCATTAAAAGTGTGTGTGTGTACCTTGCAGCTGTGCCAACATGCATTGGCGCATGTGCGTCTCTTCCTGGAAAATAAACAAAGGCCCGGCATGCACAAAATTTGGCCTCAAAATGCTATTCCAGTGGTGAACACAAGTTTTTTATTATGTTTGTTTGCTGCACAACGGCACAGTGATTGCAGCCAGTCAAGTTATAAAACCTCATCAGCGCTCTTTCAAAGTGATTTAACCGTTTCATTTGTCTCCCACAGGAAACAATCCAGCACATTCTACGAATTGTTTTGTTTCCTGCCTCTTGTTTTCTCTCCTCCCTTTGGATAATATATTCTCTCTTCAGGTCGTACTTGTCCCTGGCCTCTTCCCCTCAGTGAAAACACAGAAGCTCGCCTCCTCTCTCCCACTCACTCCTTTTCTGCCCTGCTTGAATTGCGCTGCAAGCCAGGCTTCAAATTGCCGAATGGCTTGGATGCCACTGTCCGCCGTTGTCAGGGTGACCGACAGTGGAGTGGAGATGAGCCCATCTGCACAGGTGGGTTTGAGTGTCGTCTCTATTTTACTGTCAAGTTGCTATATGATATGATAAAAATTCCAACCACAGGTAGAGAACATCCAAGGGAATAATATGACATTGCTTTCTATAATTCAGAGCTGTTTGTCTTGGTGATGGTGTTTAAAGTACAATGTGCAAGTCATGAGCATTGCTCTTTGTGTTGGTGTGTTTATACAAGACAGGGAGGGAAAGAGAGAGATATACAGGAATGAAACCCCTCTGTGATTGTGTCGACTGAGACATTGCACAACTGCGACCTATTCTCCCCATTACCATGGCAACCAGTGTTCAGAGTGGCCTTCTGAAGATTTTGCTGCTGAACTGTTGATAAGTTTAAACAGGCATTGTAAACATGATAGATCACCTCTGCGTTCACATACATCTGTCTGTGAACTGAAGGATTTGCCGCTGTGCCTTTGATATTATTGGCATGATTCGGGTTGTTGAATTTGTTGACTTGGAAGACATTACAATTCACCTTCCAGAGGACAACATTTTTAAGGAGGGTGTTATTGCTTTATCATGTCTCGTCTATCATTTTCCCATCAACACCTTTCAGTTAGTAGACTGCTCTTATTGACATGCAGCATCTGAAAATATGTTCTCAATGTTGCTTGATTCAGCTTTTTACATCTGAGGCCTGCAGCGGTTATCACACACCTTAACATGCTCTCTTAGAGATCTTCAACCCAGCTGGTCTCACTCTCAGGATTTTTTTTTTTGTCTTATCTATTCAAAGATGTGAAATTAGGATACAATTCTCAGCTCTCTCATAGAGTATCCTCCTCTGAGAGACAGGCAGAAGGTAGGTGGGTTTTGAATGCGTGAGAGTGTTTGCATTGTGTGTCTTTTTCATGTGTGTTAGTGTGTGAGTTGAGCGCGTTCATGCCTGTCGAGAGGCAGTGGGCAGCAGATCCCCGTCAAAGTGGCACTGAGCAGCATGTGTGCTGTGTGTGTGTGTTTGTGCAGAGATGTATTTTTTCAGGATAGATTGGATGTGTATGTGTTGGAGGGTGGATTGCACATGTGTCACACAGTTTGTGCGTGTGTGTGTGGGCGACAGATCACAGTCAGGAGAGTCAGAGAGCTCTCTTGCTCATGCTGCTTCGGGCCTTTCTGTTCCCTGTTCTCCTCTCCTATACTCTCTCTTCTCATCCTCTTTTCCTCTCATCTCTTTCTCCTCTCATCCTTCTCCATCTGAGGCCTCTGATAAGGTCTCTCTCAACAATGAGAGCCAAGGACAAGGATGCAGCTTTAGGGTGTTTAGTTGGAGTTATGTGGATGGATTCTTGTGTATGTTATGTGTAAAAGCAGAGTAGAAACACAGGATCTTTCATGGGTCAAGGTAGACCTTTACAACTTCAGCCTCATCCCGCTTGGTTTGCTTTTAATCCAGTGGTTCTTTTAAAAATCACTCTATAGTTTTTAAAAAGATGAAATTGATATACCTGCTTTAGAGCAGTTTGATGCCAAAGACTGTGTGGGTGGCAGCAATATGAGGCAGAAGAGGGGCGGTTTGTGAAAAAAGAACTCAGCATCAGGCTCTCATCTGCAGCCAGACTCATAATTCTCCCTCTCCCATAGGCGCCTTTACATTCTTACACTAACATTTCTCTGTTTTAGTTTCCTAAGATAGTCCTCAGGCAAAAGCTGCCTCTACCTTTCAAAGCTGTGTTCAGCTTCGAAACCCTCCGCTTGATGCAGCTCAGGTCACTTCAGCCTCTCTCCAAGCACCACTCTTGGTATTTATATTTCCAACAAGCGTGAGGCACTCAAACTCCCAGGAATGAACGGTGCCAGGTGTTATACAATCGCGCTTATAGCTGTGAGCTCGGAGAGGCGTGAGGCGGTGTTTCACCTGCTTGTCAAACTTTGATTCATTACCTAAGAAGGGTTATTTGTACTGAAATAGAACAAGACATCAGGTGAAACGCCTCTGTGGGTCACAGAAACCTTGCTTTTAACTAATTCAAACAAGTTAACATGATGGACATGTGTTACCCTGTGTTTATTCTCCTGTTCTATTGTGTTTGTGATCTCTGACAATTTATTCTATTGTTTTTCTTTTTTACATACCTGATAGCAAATATTAAATGTAGTCACATCAAAGGGAGCTGAGTTGAATATGTTTTCTGTGTTCTTTGCATAATTAGGACTTATTAATGCGACATATAGAGTTTGCATAACTGTCGGATCACCATGCCCATCACACATTAACCGTCTCTGCTGCAACTCTCCAAGAGAAGCTTCACACATCTCTCAAAATAGGATAAAGACACAATTGTTGTGGTGGGCACATTAATATTCTCTCCACAAGTCAAAGAAAAAGGCCAAAATATTAAGTAACTACTGAAGTAAAACTATGCAGAATCAGCGTTGTACTTTTACATGCTAAATGTTTGCAATGTGTAATACTGGTGGTTTGCATGTGAGCAGCATGCTTCTGACCTGGATTAAAATCACTTCTGGATGTTTTAATAAGTACACTTTCCAATTTTTGTATGTGTAATTTTAATTTCTAATCTTGTAGTTGAAAAAGTACTCAAGTATCAACATGAGAAATTACTAATTTAACAGTGAAATATTTAATAGATTCCAAAATATAAACAATCAGAGAAAAATATTAAAGTAAGCCCTTGTATTCTGCACTATAGTGCAGAATAGTTCAGAATATGACTCTGACTCTGAATTCTGATACATTGCAATTTAAAAACAATTTTCTTAACCTAAAAATGGGTCTTTTTCAATAAAAAACACTGGTGTTAAAATTAGTTTATTTGCCTGCAGTGGAGTAAAGGTACAAAACGGATTTAAAATATCTCATATTTGTACCCAACTCTAGTACTTGAGCAAATTTTATTATCAATAAACACAACAAAATGGAGAATGTATTTGTTGAACGACTCTATATGCTGCTTTTTTTGACATTTTTTTCTTTTTATTTATTTAGTCAGTAAGATCACAATGATATGATGCTTATGTCCCCCCAAAAAGCTCTGGGTTTTTCTGCATTAAAGGGAAATTATTAGAGAAATTTAACTTCAGGTTGATTGATAAATTCACAATTCTTAGGGCAATAGGGTAGTTTTCATTCCACTACAGCCCCTTTCTTTTATCATGTAGGGCTGGGTCTTTTGCTTGAAAAAAGGCTCTATATATTTCTATTTCAAATCTTTTACATCTTTTGACTACTCCTGCACTTTCTTCACCCCCAGAGATTCAGGCACCTGAACACACCGCTGCCCAAACTTGCCCTCTGCCCAAGGATGTGATCAACACCTTCAGCATCCACGGTGACGCATCCATAGGGACTTCAATCCGCTACAGCTGCCTGTCTGGGTGAGTGGGGCTTAGAGAAACTGAAATGCTACATACAGAGAAAGAAAACTGAGGAAGTGAGAGATGGAGTGCAAAAAAAAGAGAGAGCGAGTGAAGGGAAAGCTGGTGTGATGAGTGATGAATGGCAGGGAATTCATTTTGATCTCCCAGCTGACGATTCCTCCATTGAGCTAACTAGGTCATTACAGTCTAATCTTGTATTGACTTCCCTTCACACACTGACTCATCTCACAGGAAAAGATGAGCCTGAGTGGATGTGTCAGCCAGGACTGTGCACATAAACACCCTGACACAGGAATCATTTACACCTTTTTCTTTTTTAAAAGTTGCTCTCATTTCCATGAAGCTTATCAGTTGCCGGTACTGTACATACCACTCCACCATCTGTCTCCATCATTTTCCATTTTTACTCCTGCAGGGCAGATATTGTTGGGAGCAGCGAAAATTTCTGTCAGGACAATCAGACCTGGCAATATCCTCACCCCATCTGTAAAAGTGAGTGTACACTGGGTTTCTCGTGCTGAAAACAAAGTGTGCGAACAAGCATCCGCGTTACATCCTCTGAACTCTCAGCAAGACTTTACACATTTCTGAAGGTTAGCAGGAAAAGATTGAATAGTGAATCATGTGTGAGTAAGTGAGGTGAGAGACTGCAAATAAGTGTTGGTTTGGTTTGTTTTCCCATTAGCCTGTATTTGTGTGTGAGCAGATAAGACAGACAAACCCCTTCAGATACAGAGCTTTCAAGAGCCGCTGCTCCGTTCTGCAGTACTTTTCTGCCTTCTTGTGGCTAAAGCAGGGATTTCATGGCCTGTTCGACACACGAGTGAGAAAATCTGTCAGAATGCTCCTTAAATCTTTCTATGAGGAATATAAAAAAAGACAGGTTTTTATTAAAGAATATCAAAATGAAGAAAAGTAGGCAGGCACTGTACAGTTTCAAGCTTTAAACCCACAAACTGGACTTATTTCAAGAAGTGGATAACTGAGGCACATTGTCTTTGTCCCTTTCTGGTATTAAATATTCTTTTAAACTTTAAATATCAGTGGTCAAGTAAAGATAAACTGACTGACAATATGCTCCTCTTGCTCCTTCAGCTGTGTTTTGCAAGCCTCCCAAAGAGGTGGAACAAGGCTATGTGGTGGCCGTTCAGAAAACTGAGTATGAAGTTGGCTTTGACATCCACTACCTGTGCAAAAAGAACTTCCTGCTGGATGGACCTCAGAAGATCACATGTCTGTCGAATGGCAACTGGAGCGCATCACCGCCACACTGCAGAGGTGAGGAATGACTCAAATTATGACACAGGAAATCGAGTACTGGATTATTGCTTCTAAACAAATGAAACCCGTCATTTAAATTCAGAACAAAAATTCCGATGTGTCAGTTTATTACAAGAATCATTACATACACACATTATTGCAGTTTTTCGGATACTTTTACATCTTGTTGAACATTTCTGCAGCTCGCTGTGTCATCCCTGCTGAGCGGAGCCGTGTGGTGATCGGTGGAGTGAAGCGCTGGCCATTTGATGTAACAGATGCCATGGTTCCCCACGGGGAAAATGTGACATTCTACTGCAAGCATCCTCAGAAGCAATGCAGCTTCACTGCATTCCAGACCTGTTTTGATGGAAAACTGCAGCCACCAGCCTGCTACCTTGGTAAACCCCAACAGCCTACCCAAACTATTCATCTCTTATCCATATCTGTTTAATATTAATGCATTGTCTTGTTTTTCCAGAGCCCACATGGTTGCAATTTAAACTTTTCCCTCATCGGCTGGTCTCAGAAATTGAAACGTGTGAGCCCGGTGACGTGGAGTGAAGACCTGCACGAATGACCACGACCCGTCACACCACTTAATATGAACACTATGAACAATATGAACCTTTTCCAATTCACCACTCTGCAGCCATATTCCTCTTTGCTGCGATTATGATCTGTTAGATGCTGAAGTATTTTCCACAGCTCCTATGAATTAGTGTCTTAAGCTGTCTTGTGTTTAAGGCCTTGTGGAATTCAATGCTGCTTTTGACTTTAGTCTCTATTTCCTGCATACTATCACCTCGCAGGCATAATTAAAACAAGTATTATTTTGATCCTTGTCCAGCTTGAGTCAGTGCATGCTGTAGAAGAAACATACTGTAAGCTTTCATGATGACGTATGGTGTATTAATACATGCTATACCTGTTATACCCATGATGGTGTGTTCATGGACCCCATTTCTTGACTTCACTCTGTGATGTTCCACTGTGTGATCTTTCCTTTCTGCTGTTCAGCCTGACGCATCAAGTCTTGAAGCTTGTAAGTTTTACAATTTGAGTGATTTGAAATAAAATAATGTGAAAATGATTGGTTCTCTGGCTCTTTAATGGCAGAACAAGTCCTCCTGTGTGACTCCACGACCCTCCTAAGCAGGCTGCAGGTTCAACAGTACTCATAGGCTGAACATGGCTACTGGTCGGACCCGGTAGGCTGCGACACCATAGCAACTCCCTTTGACCCCTCCCTCCCTCAGCATTCGCAGCATCACCCTTTACACTGCACAGTCATATTTGGTCCTCCGGAAATATCCTCTGCTCGGGTAAGCCAGTCCCAATGCAGCGAGTGTATGGGTGGAGTATAGTTTAAAATACAGTTTTAAATGTATCGTAAGCGTGTCCGGGGCGTCTTGCGGCGGCTCTGACAGCAGGGCTGGAATAAAACGACAGCGCGCCGGGAAAGTTTGTCCTGAAGCTGCGCTCGCAGCTTCTCGGACCTTCAGCTCTTAAAATGGCTGGCTGTAGGTCCGAGGAAGATCCGCTGCGGAGGGGATGGATCCGATCCACGCCGCGACTGTGTGTAAATATATATATATTTCTCTCCTCCGAATGACGCGTTAGTGATGGCGTTGTCCCAGGTCCGAGAGCTGTCAAGGCGCACACGCACTATAAAAATACTGGCATTTCGGACCTAGGACTGTGCGTAATGGCGTCCTCCACGGACAGTTCTCCTCGGTTTATTCCCAGAAATATTTTAGAAAGGGCTTGTTCATGCAAACCAACGGGAATATGATTAACATGATGCTAATTTAAAATCCCATCATTCTGCGTGTGGGTTGCATGCGGATGGTGGAAGTATAAGATGGGGAAATGTTATTTCTCGCGCATCAGTCGGACCCTTTTATGATCCGGCGCTTTTCTCTGATTGATCGGCTCGGTTAGAAATGAGCTGAGTTATAATTTAAAATAATGGAGGTTAAGCAGCTGAATGATAAGGGCGGTCTGATGTTGAGGAAGAGGGTCAGGGTCTCTTCCGTTCATCATTCTGGCCTGAGGGAGCATATCTGCTTATTGCAGACTGTTACATCTCAAAAGCTATGATGGGTATTGGCTTGACCCCAATAATGACCAGACATTTAGTTTTTCCCCAACCAACACTGTATCTGTTTAATTACCTTTCTCTCTCATCAGCCACTAGAAATCTTTAATTTTCTTTTATTAATTCTAGTGTTGTTTTCTGAGTTTTTAAACATTTTTTTTTAATTTTGTTTTTCTATGTAAATAGAAACAGGTATGCCCCAAAATGGATTCTCAGTTGGCCTCAGCCCTGACAAGTGGCAGCCTGGAAGTCCAAAATGGCAGCCAGTGTGGAGAGGGATCAAGGCCAGATACAGAGGTTCTTTTGGACAGAAAGGATAAAACCTCACCCAGCCCCAAACCAGGTAGCCTCAAGTCCTGCCCTGTCAAAGCAGCAGGGACCATCAGGAAAGATGCTCAATCAATCAATGGGGAAAAGCCAGAGGTGGGCGGGACTTCTAAGCCAGCCTCTCAGGAAACAAGCAAGATTGGTGGGTTCAGACAGCCAATTACAGTAAAGACTGGAGTGCCTGTTCTGTGCAGGCAGCCAATAAGAATAAAAATTGTTGTTCCCCCACGGTGCAAGACGCCAATCACAAACTCTGCCATCAGCCTGACCAAAGACTGTGCTCGCTCACATTTTAGGGGACCAGTGTTGGTCTCTGCTGGAGCAGTGATCAAAGAACAAAACAGAAATAAAATCTTTATATCAGCTGTTAAAGACGAAGAACAGATCATAGAATATACTTGTCAAAAGACTGAGGAGGAAGCCGAAGCAGAATCATTCCAGGAGACAGAGGTAGAGATGGGGAATCAAATGAGCAAAGAGAAAGATATTTTGGATGTTAAAATCGTTCACATGGACGGGTTAGAAACTGGTTTTATCTCCAGCACTAATGCAGTTCAAGTACTGAGCTATCAGGGGATTAAGGAGAAATATACAGTCAGAGAAACTGAGCAAGATATTCCTCTTATTTTGCAAGAAATAAACTTGAAGTCTTTCAGAACATTTAATGAAGTGAAAATGGAGGAGCAGACGGAACCGCTGGACCTGAGTTTACCTAAGAAAGGAGAAAGTCGAGAGAGGAGGTGTGGACGTTTTTTGGATGATCCTTGCTGTGAGAGCTCGCTGATCATGGAGGTGGATGAATATGAGGGTGACGGGGACAGAGACATGGTAGAAGAGGATGACGACGAGGACTCTGAACTGCGTCTGAGCGGTACAGACATGCTTGAGGAATCTCTCCTGTCACCCTCTTTCTTTTCTACCTCTGCCCTTACGCCTCTTTCCTCAGAAGACCGTGACACCGAAAACATTCTTCTCATTGATGACCAGGGAATCCCGTACATTCTCAGTCCGGAAGGACTCAAAGTGCCACAAGTTGATGCTTCCATGTCACAAGGTCCGCAATCAGATCAAGCTAATACAGCAGAAGTAGAGGAAAAGGGGTCATCATATCTGGCCACACAGGCAGAACTTAGCCTCAGCCAAAGTTTAGATAATGCACTAAATGCACCTGATGATTTTTACCCTTCAACAGCCCCTGCCAATGATTCTTCATCACAATGTATTGATGAGACAAAAGCTCCAGAAGTCTTTACAAGTTTGACGACAAACTCATATCCTTCAGCAGCTACAGAGTTGAACACTAAATCTGCTCAGGAGGCTAATCCAGTTTTGTCCTCTTCCTCTGGGATGTCACTACCCACCCAACCCATTCACATCCTCACAAACCCTTCAGCCAATACGCCCCTTCTCCTCCTGTCTTCCTCCTCTTCTTCTCAACTCTCCTCAGCTCCAGTTGGCCTCTCTCTTCCTCTCTCTGTAACTCAGACTTCACCTGGTGCTTCCGCCCCTATGTTTCTCCTCCTCTCTTCTGTACCTTCTTCAGCCAGTGATTCCACATCTGCATCCACTCCTATCGCTGTCCTCGACCCCTCGACTGGTCAGCTGTCCCAGATTACCACAGCTTCAGCACCTGTCAACCTTCCTATGTCCTCTGTTCAGGTCAGCACGTTAGGATCACCTCTGCCTATGTTGTCTCACCCTATCATTAGACTGAGTCCCAACAACCCCCCTGTCATCTTGTCCGGTGTGAATAATGTGACCTCTGGCCCTGTTCTCACCTCTCTCGCTGTCCCTTCATCCACTCTCGCCTTGCAGGATGACCACCCCGGCACAGCTCCCCTTATTCAAACTCAGATCAGCTACTCTGTATCAAACCCTGGAAGTGAAGCCATATCTGCTGAAGAAGCCTCAAGTGAAAACAACAAGCCATCAGCTTTTGCAGCATCCTCTCCACAACCACAGTCTGCAGCATGTGACCCATTAGCACAGCCCACTTCAGAAGCAGAGGCCCAATCACCAGCCTCAGACTCTAAATTGGATTCTTCAGACCTCCACTCTGAGCATTTACCTCTGGACGACCATCTTTACTTCTCTAACATGGCCGCTCCTCCTTCCCCTCCCATCGGACCCATCCTCCCCTCAGGCAAACTTGACTCCCTGGACCCCCTGGACCCCTTGGACCCCCTCTCTCCTGATGAGTCTCCTAGCACTTTGGGCTCCCGCAGGGTACTGTGCTGCCAGCTGTGCCCACGGATCTTCTTTTACCTCTCTGATCTTGAGCGCCATGCCATCACTCATTCGCAGAAGAAGCCTCATGTTTGCCAGCAGTGCGGCAAAGCTTTCAAACGCTCCAGTCATCTGCAGGTGAGCACGTGCAATACTATTAACAGAAGTCTCTTAAAAAGATGGGACAAACTGTGAGAGCAATGACAATACTTAGAGGCAGCAAAAGTAAGCTATAGATTGTTTTTATAAAGAATAACAACAACAAAATAAATCAATTTCTCAAAACAAAAATCTGAGACTTTAAAAATCTGGGAATAACAAATGTTTTTCTTTATCTTAAAAAGTGACTTAAGTTGAAAATTGAGTCCCAAAAAAGACTGATTAACAATTCTGTCAGCTACTTTTGTCCTTCTACTGACAACCCCCGCAAAACAAACACATACAAAAAACTTGTTTCTGCGTTTGTACCTACAGTATGTGTCTTCATTATCTCCATTTTAAGGGTGCTAATCATTCATCTCTGTTTGCTGTTAATCACCAGCAAACAGTCTGCTAATTGCTGGAATAGGCTCC
>JBBBVU010000006.1:12444879-12455091 GCA_037177055.1 Atherinosoma microstoma | reverse complement strand
ATCAATCAATCAATCAATCAATCAATCAATCAATCAATCAATCAATCAATCAATCAATCAATCAATCAACCAATCAACCAATCAACCAATCAATCAATCAATCAATCAATCAATCAAATTTATAAAGCACTTTTCGTACGAATAAATTGCAGTTCAAGGTGCTTAACATTAAAAGAAAACCACAACAACAACAACAACAGCAAAAACAATAGAACACATGTTTACATAGAAACAGACCTGGCAAATACCAGTGTCTCCACGTAAGGTGATGCTCTCGATCTGCGCTGACCTAACCTCTCACCATCTGTATTGTGGAAACTAAATCAAAGGCAAAACGAAGGAATAAGAGATAAAACGAGTGAATAAAATAGAATAATAAAAATAATGTGAAATCAAAACGAAGTAAGATAAAATGGGACACACACAAAAAATAAACAGATTAAAAAAAACAAACAAAAACCAACAATTCTTAATGGACATAAAACACTAATTGTGTAGGCTAAAATTATATTCAACTAAAAGCTTTACTAAAAAGGTAAGTTTTAAGTTTACCCTTAAAGATGTCAACACTCCCAGCTGCCCTCAAGTCGTCCGGGAGGCTGTTCCATAAGCGAGGACCATAAAAGTTAAAAGATGATCTCCATATGTTTTCGTCTTCACCCTAGGGATGGATGAAAGACCAGCCCCCGACGACCTGAGGTCCCTCGGAGGTTCATGAACTAAAAACAGGTCAGATAAATATTCTGTACTAAAACCTTTAAGAGCTTTAAACACTAACAAAAGTATTTTAAAATCAATTCGGAAGCACAAAGGAAGCCAATGCAGAGATTTTAAAATTGGTGTAATATGAGGTCTTCTTCTGGTCTTTGTCAGCAGACGAGCAGCTGAGTTCTGTAAAAGCTCTGGTGGATTAATGGTCTTTTTAGGGAGACCAGAGAGAAGAGCGTAACAATAGTCTACCCTAAAGGTGATAAAAGCATGGATCAATATTTCTGCATTGGCCTGAGAAACCGTAGTAAGACCATAATAAGACTAGTATGTCTTTTTTAGTCAACTGTGAACCATTCAAACTGCTCTAATTGAGTGGTAGATTAACAATACAGAGCTGGATTGAGTATATCAACCCCATTTAAACTCTTTAAACCCAGTATGGTCTTAACCAAGCTGTCTTTGGGTTGTACAGCAAACTAAAGCTGCACATGTTGATAAGTCTAACAATGCCATATCTGTCTAGAGACAAGTCACAAAGGGATGAAATAAGATGAGACAATCTACTCTCTTTGACTCTTACACCTAAGGGTGACAGTGTGTGTTTTCACAAGGGTAATACTCCAAATCTGTGACCAGGACGTAATGAGAGATTCTCTGTCATGGCCCCTCTAGCCGTTCCACATCACTTCCTCCTCTTCTCTCTGTTGCAATAACTGCTTCCTGCATGATTTCATGGGAATTAAAGGGTGTGCTTCATATGTAAAGCAGGTAGCTCTGGCTTAGACGTGATATGGTATGTGTGGATTCTCTCTCTCCCTTTTCCCTCCTAGCTCCCTCATTTCGTCTCTAGGGCCGGGGTTGGGTAGGCTTTGATCACTGGCAGAGGGTCGCTATGGTTCGATTTCTGTGGCGCTCCTCTGAGAGGTTTGCTCTGCAATTATAAACTCTGTGAGAGAAGGTAGAGGGATGTTAATTTCTCAGCAGCTACTTTAGCCTGTGTGTCAGTTAACTTGCAGAGAAGTTATGGTGAGTACAGTATGATGTGGAAAAGAGCCATTGGATGCCACATCAATAAACATGAAAGATACAGAATTTATCAAACAATCTCCTCTGAGAACTGTATGCGTACACTAAACTCATATAGGGCATGTAAGAGCCTGAAGCCCCAAACATATTCATCCATAGCATATTGCAGATACCATAAATTACTTTGATTTGTGTTTCTTACTTTGATTTGTGTTTCTTGCCAGTTTCTAGTGAACAGTTTGAGCACGTTATAAATATTCCTCTTCTGGAATGGGAGTGTATCACTCATTTTTAGATTTGTTTTTGGTAAATTGTCTTTCAAGTTCGGACATGCGGGATAATCAATTTTTTTTTGGACAAGTTGTAATTAATAAGTAATAAGATTGGATTGTTGAATGCATCATCAGCTTATTTTCATGGGTTTCTATGGTGATAACATAGTCATCAGTAACAACTTGATTGGCAGTTAGAACAGCTTTACACTTAGGATCTTTTCATCTTTGCCTGTAGAAAACTCACTTAAGACAAAGTTATAGAAGAGTAATGCTTAGCTTCCTCTTCCAGTGTGGCAAGGACTTATTAAAGACCTTTTTCATAGTAGACATTGACTGTGTCAAAAATCACACACTCAATAATCTAACTGACTACCGATAGAGTTTTACGAGGAGGACTGTATAGTCAACGTGTCAGCATAATAAATGAATGCTTTTAGATACTACAGGGGGGCTTTTTCTTTCTTTTTTATGAGCTCCATAAATGATGTAAATGGAGTGACTGAGATGTAATTTAACACACAAAGTTAAAACTGGCAGGTATTTCTGTATTTCAATGAGTATTTCAAAGTAAATAAATGCTGAAAGCTCATGCAGTTTGTACCATTTTCTGATCATATCAAAATAAAACACATGCAAAAACTATGTACTTATGTTATCTTTTACAAGAAACTTCTTACTTCTTTGGTACTTCTTAAAATTGTAACATAAAATTAATTATATTTGTAGTCAGGTTTTGGAGCTTCATCAAGTCTGTTTGTCAGCCTTTTTTTCTTTGGCACAGAGCATTTCGGTATATATTTGCAGGATTAGTGACCATCAATTCTATATTACTTTCATGGTGCATTGTTGGATAGTTGAGTGCACTTAAAAAGGGTATATTAAAACTAACTTAACATTTGGAAAGCATTATAAAATGGCAAACACACTATATAGTTCACTGTAGTAAGTAGTGAGTGACTTCAGACACAGCAATTATGATGACTGCCACAGTATAAAAAGTATGGGTGAACTGATAACATTAATAATGGCTCATTCCCGGCTGTTTTCCAGTAAACCACAACAGTGAACCAGCACCGTAGCAGGACCTTCCTCAAGTGCAGCAATCATCAATACACTTCAATCAATACACCTTTTCTGCTATGGCATGTCAAAAAGTTGGCGGTGAAGAAAGTTTATTGTGCTATATTACTAAAGAGTGATTGACAAGCCACTTGGGGGAGACAGGCCAGGATTGTTCACCAGTGAACTTAAATCACATTGTTTTGATTTATGATGCTTACTTTGTCTCATCTGTCAGCTATGTTGGCAATGCGCTGATGTTTGTTGTTGTGCACTTAACAGTAATTATGGCTTGTTCTTCACTCACTTGGGTTACATTAATGGTTGTCAACTGATGTTTTGATATCTAGTCTTTTCATTAGGTACATTTAGATTTTCTTGTAGTGCTTTTAATTCACTTTAGATGCAATTTAAGCATTAAGTAGTGCATTTATAAAGGACTTAAAAAGATAGGAAATTTTCCTTTCTTAGTGTTTTGACAAGAAGAGTGGACACAGGTAACATATCAAGTTATATTAGCATTGACATGACCACGACCGGGCAAAATACTAGCAAACATTAACTTTTCATTGTTTTCCAGATTTGTCACATTTCTGCTTAAAAATTAAACCAGTGGATGTCACAAAAGCATTGTGTTCCCCCCTTTTTTGTATACAGTTCATGATTTATACTTGCTCTTCTAACAAAGCCAGTGGGCCCAAGTATTATAACATGTATAATACTTCTCTCATCTCTTCTTTCTCTTTGTGGCTTGATGTTAAGTCTGATGTTATTTAGTTAAGTAAATTAATATATTTCTGCCCACAAATGTGAATTCACTTGTTGTCTAATTACTTTTGGCTAAACTGTCTGTAGTTCTAGTTTTCTTTGAGATTCAAGTGAGAGAAACCTGAAAGTGCCTGAAAGTGCCACTGCTGCGTACTCTAGCGTGCCAAAAAATAAATAAAAATTTACTTTTTGGTCTGTTTTTAAGAGATTTTGTTTCTGGGAACAGCTGTTGCCAGGGACAAGACATCAAAAAAAGGTGTTATCCCAAGAAAATGGAGACATTACCATTCTTATTTTCCAATGATTAAGAAAGAGTAAAGAAATAGCAATGATTAGATTAAGGTTTTTAACACACCTTCATCTTAGCGGCTGGTGTAAAGGTGGCGATTGGACATAGTGACTCATTTCTCTTCTCAGAAAGCTTCAAATCCTCAGAAAGAAAAATCCCCCCCGAAATCTTGATGCATCATTACCTCATGAAAACATGACGGTTCAACAAAACCACAGAGATCTTGATCTCTAGAGTAAAAAATAATTGAATTATTACTGATGCTCTATCCTGAGCAAATATCAGAGAAATATAATTTTTGTTGTGACATCAGTTAAGTATCAATATCTTTCTGTAAGTATATAATGTACCTGAATGCAAATTTCTTATGATATGCATTATTCATAAAAGGACAGTGAGAGGTAGAGGGCAGTTTCATGAAGATAAACCACTGCTATAAAGAAGCTGTTGTTGTCAAATTAACTATTCGTACCCCCCCAATAATTTGCTTGTGGTTCTCTGCTCAACTGTATCTAACTGGTTCACTTACACCTATTTGCAAAATCTGTTATCACACAGTGCAAGAGACCAATATGGAACATGTCCTTAAGCATAGCTTATTATGAAATTACGGCTTTGGGAATATTTTTTTCCACCCTGCAATCTGACTCTTAATGCACAAAACCATGTTTCTGTGTCACAGTCTTGCTAAAGGGACATACACAGAATGTTTCAAAAGACAAGGCAGCATGCAGCTTTATCCTCTGAAGGAAGGATGCCCTGAAACTGTTTAAAGTAGCCTGCGTCTGTGTCTGTAACTAGAGGCTTCTGTAGCTTTTTAGCACTACCACATATCAAACTGCATGGCTGGTTAAGCTGAGCAGAGCTGCTGCTTGCTTTTGTTTAGAACTGTGTGAGATGGGGAAGGCTAATTGGACTAATTAGCACCAAAACAAGGCTTGACTGAGCAGTCTTTCTATACCACATATATTTAGCCTCTTTTTAGTTGGAAAAAAATAAGCAGGGAGAAAAGAGTCTCATTTTCAAGGCTAGCCCGATGTGGCATTATTAGGCTCTGTGCAGTCAAAACACAGGTGGGTAGACATGTTTTTGATGTTCTGGTGCTTAAACTAACTCTTGCCACAAAAGCAGGATTCTCAGCAACAGGAACTGAATTTCTTGGCAGACCCGAGCTCAGTCTCACTACACCCTGTGGGATGAAAGCTAAACCAACTCTACAGTTTTCTTATGTGAACTGTTAGGGCTTAGTGTTGCAAGATGTTTAGCGTTTCCATCTGTAGTCCCAACACCTCAGGACCTCCTGAAAGCGAGAAAAAAAATAGCAATTTTAAAAAATTTCAATTCAAAACAGTTTATTTGTACATGAGCATACTTTAATTTCACACAGTAGAGAAATGCTCCCAAACAGTCTGCTTTGTGTTGAACTCTGCTTCGGATCCCAGGAACTTTAGGGGCATCTGAAGATTGTGGATCTCATTTGCATCATTTGCCACTGAGGTTTCCCACATTATCTGCCTGAAATGACTCCTCTGTGCAGCTCACACATTCTTTTATATCAGCACACACAGACAAAAAAGTAATTTAGAGGCTTTTTAAGAGCTCCTTTCCTAAAAAAATATTTTTAGAGCCTTAGCATGCATTGGCTGTTACTTTGGGCTATTTACCAGACTGTATTTGTATAGCAGCAGCTCATAATTGTATGGCAAAAAAAATTGGTGCAGATCTTTTGAATATTAAGTATCAAATAAGAACGAAGAAAATTTTTGTTTAATACATCTCTCCATTTACAAGATCTCAATAATGCTATAAAGAAGTAGTCATGTTCATTAATAATTTTATATGTCAATTTATGGGTGAAGCACAAAACTGTATTTAACTGTTTAAATTATAAAATATCCACGTTTTAATAAAATACTTTACTAATTTGTATTTGAAATAGAATGAGGACCCATTCAGTTATTATCGTTTCTTCTTTAATATTCTAACATTTGACATGAGTCCCACACATTAAATAACTAAATAACTGTTTTTTTAAGAGTAATTTGTGACCCCACATAATAGCAACACACAAATTTCCCAAAATTGTAAGATGTAAAAAAGTTCCAATCATCTATAAATATCCTAAAGCCATATTTCTTAAAAACTAAAAAGACATCACAAGATATCACAAGTTGAAAAATATATTATCATTTTAGTTTGATTCTCTCAAGTTGTTTTACAAAAGCTGGGGAGGGGGCATGCTTGTTTACCTCTGTGTTGCATCACCTCTTCTTTTAAGAATACTGCAAAAGTATTTGGTAACTGAGAAGACCAATCTTGCCAAAGTAAAATGTATTTTTTAATTCTTGATTAATATGACTTCAGCTGTTTAACATTTCAGTGCCTGTATGCAGAATGTGAGTTGGAATTGTCTGTAGGCACAAGCAAGGCTTTCCCTCAATAAAGATATTCTCTGGAAGACCACAGGCGTGCCTTCAAAACATATTGTTGAGTATTAATAGTGCCTTCACAGATGTGAAAGTGACCCATGCAATGCACCTCGATTTAATCATAAGTGCTGGCTGTTCTACTATGCACTAAAATCAAGCCAGATGGTCCCTTTCCTCTTTAGGCCAGAGGACACAACACCAATTTTATTATTTCTTTTCAAAAATAGATTCAATAGACCACAGAAGTTTTTTTTTTTTTTTTAAATACACATACACCTTAAAGAGCTGTTTGGGTTCAGAGAAGGCAAATTCTATTCACTATAGAATGGTCAGACATCATCTTTCAGAGTATACAGAGTATATTGCTGTTTTCTGCCAACCAGGTGTGAACAGGAGGGAAACAAAGGCTCTTATTTCTCAGAATATTGGCTCTTTTCAATGTAACTGAAAAATCACATGTAATGACAAGAAGCGACTAAAAATGAAGATCAGCAGTTATTCAGATCTTACTGTTGATACTGTGCAGTCAGTCATAATAACACATGTTTATGGGTGTGTAGTTTATGTTTAATGATTATCTGAGTTTTCAGCAAAAATTTGTTGGCAAAGGTATTAGCACTGTAAGAATACTGTATACACTGTATATGCAACATTAACAATACAAGCTTTTTATTTAAGCAGCTCATATTGCCCTATATTGCCCAAAAGCTGGCTCCGGTGAAGAAAAGCAACATCAATATTTTTGCTTTTGACTTCTATCTTTAATAAATAGATAAAAATGTTAGTTTGACATAAACAGAGTAATTGGTAGGTGAATGTCTTTTCATAAAAAACTACAGGGCAATTCTGTCACAATTTACCAAGTCTGAAAGACAGAAAAAATATAGTTATTATGACTCAAAATACTTCTTTTAGTGTTGCATTTCCTCAAAAGTGCTTTTTACTATTATTTCATTCTTAAAATTCCTCTTGTTAGATCACTCTATATAACAAAGATGTTAAATTTAGAAACCTGGTTGCAAGTGTCAGGTTGGTCAAAAGTGGAATTCAAACGTATTAATGCACTGTTTCATCTTTATAATAAAAGAATTATCAGGATTCTCTTTTAAGTCAAATAAAAAGAATCACATTAGAGAGTATTCAGATGGAGTTTTTTCCACCTTGAATTTGTGTGTGTGTGCGCACTTGTGTGTGAGTGCACTTAAGGTTGCTCACAGTAAATCTGAATTGGTGTGACACATAACAAATAATGCCCCCCCACCTCATTCCTCAGTTTCTCCTCCAGCTGTTCATGAAAATTCATGTAAAATAGTGCTTTAAAAGTGCGATGCTGCTGCTATTTATGTTGAAGGTTTCCAAGAACTGGCGCTCCTGCATTTTGACAGAGGATTAGATCATTTTGCATCTCGCCCTCTTTAATTTACTGTGTTGTCCTGTTTGTTAAATGTCAAGCACCAACGGGGGTCGCAGCTATTGTTTTGACAGACTTGACATGTCGCATCTGTGTGTGAATTTAAAGAACAAGCAAACTTTTCTCATCCATTTATCACAGTTTAAGCTGTAAAGGAAAAAAAAAACAACCATAAAAAAAACTTAAACTAAAAAGGCGTCTGATATAATAAAGGATGTATAAAGAATTAATTTGATCTACTGCATATTTGTTGCCTAACTACAAACTTCCACTACAAATCAGCCATAGCCTATTTTTCTTTACTTTTGATAGTAATTTACAGCTTATCTGCATAGCAGAACCTTAGACATATATAACTGAAAATGTCACAGTATAAAAATGCTAATAAATCTGTCTCTTTACATAGAACAAGATATGAAATCACAAAGGGCAGGGCTGACATAGAATGATCCAAGTGCCTGGACCTGAACTGTGGATTCATCCTTCCAAGAGTTATTGTCTTGTTGAAGCAAGATTACAGCCGAATCAGATAAAACAAAGCCTCTGCCACAAACAGTCTTGTGTGGTTTAGCCAGTGTGTATTTATCTTTGTGTGTTTGTACCTGCAAAGGACACAGCTGAGTTCCAGTGCAAGGATGTGTACTAGACTGCATCGCTCAGCGCTCCACTCCTGCTCCCCGCTGGGTCTTTCCTGTACGTTGTAGCAACAACTCGTGTTTGAGGCCAAGTGTCAATGACAGCCTACCTCACACGCTCAGCCGCCGTGCAGCTGCAGCGTAACACAACCCAACCTTGCCTCCAGCTGATAGCATTGTAATAATGAAAAATAGATGCTGGAGGTTTGTGCATGTCAGGTTGCTTGCTCTAGCGTGGGTGCATGTATTCATGTGTGTTTGTTTGTTGAGACTCAGGGCAAGCTGGTTGGTGTGTTCACCCAATGGCCATGCTTCATCCATGTTAATGAGGATATAAGGGCTCCCATTCCTCAAGGTCATACGGTGTGGGGATTAGAAACCCCATGCATCCTGATTCCATATGCTCTGGATACAACGATGGATACTCACAGATTAGAATGACCTTGAAACATGTGGGGTTTCTATCCGAGCAAACATGTTGTACATGATAACACTTGTTTGAGATGTTCTAATAATCAGCAGTGATTTTTTGCATCTTCATTTCATGTAAGAGGGAATTAATTCAGATTTCACACCACAGAGCATCACACACTTCTGACGTGTTAAATTTAGATTTGAAGAGCATGCCTGTGTATACTGTCAACAGCAGCTGTGAAGCTGTGGCCCATAATACAAATACTGAAGCAAACTCCACAATGTTGCATTTTATAAAAACAACTAATATATTTGTATGTTTACTATAAGTCAGCAGTCTTAGTTTAATGTAAAAACTGAAAAGAGCTAATTTGGTTCAGTCTGAAGGTAAAATCTGCCCACAAAAAAACAAAGTGTTAAATTGTAGTCTTGTAGTTTTGCAGTGGGTGATATGCTGGACTATTTCCTTAAAATCAGACAGAATTATTAATGCATTAAAAAGTGTTGCAAGCTTCAGTCTGACATTGCTTCCTCTAATCCATTTTCAGGTGGAGGGGGATCCCTAAGCAATCCCAAAAGACCAACTTAACTGCCTGAGTCTTCCTTATGAAACCAAATTTGATGTTTACATGTTTACAAAAGATGTTTACACCAGTATCTTCTCCAATAATGACATGAAAAAATCATTTTGTGCGTATTATAAATGGTGTTTCAGAATTGCCATTTTCTTTGAAACATAAAATGTTGATGGGATTTATGTTAATTAAAAGCTTTATTCAAACTTTGAATTTCAGCAGGATTGTTGAAGAATAGTGAGCAGAGTCTAATCTTTAATAGTTTTCTTTTTACCAGGATTCAGTGAATGTGCAGACGCAAATAGAATTGTTGTAGCTGTTTCATTGGGACAAGTCGACACAGATGTGCACACCCGTGTAGCCTTGCCAAAATGCCTGTTTTGCCAGCATTTTAGGAGGGAAGCCATGCATAGCTGAAACAGCCAAACCCATGTTCCACTTTTTGTCATTTAATAGCCACTAAAGCAATCACTGCGGTGGGTTTAAATATCCCTGTTTAGGTGCACAGTTTGACAATGGCATTCCTATACTTGGAGCTGTTGGCAAGTTGATTGTTATCCGCCAATAGTTTTTTAATCAGCACACCAACGCTCATGTCACAATTCCAAAGTAACTGCTTA
>JBBBVU010000006.1:12432097-12444779 GCA_037177055.1 Atherinosoma microstoma | reverse complement strand
CAAACCCATGTTCCACTTTTTGTCATTTAATAGCCACTAAAGCAATCACTGCGGTGGGTTTAAATATCCCTGTTTAGTTGATTCAAGTTGATTGTTATCCGCCAATAGTTTTTTAATCAGCACACCAACGCTCATGTCACAATTCCAAAGTAACTGCTTAACTTGCTGGAGTTTCTTTTTTTTCATATTTGTAGTTTTTGCTCAACTTAAACAAATCAGAATATAAAATGAGAAGTAGGAAGCGCTGTAGGCTGATTTTTCTTGACTTATGGACAAAGCCAGGCCAAATATTTCTTTGCATTTAACAGTGAAGTGAACAGGCATCCTCATCCATTCTTGGATATGTGTGAATGGGATTGATTATCTCGCAAAACTGAAACTCAACAACAGGCTATCGCATGCAGAAAAAGACAAGGAAGAGTGTCGCTATGAAATGTTCAGCTGCCAAGTCTGACTCTGTGTGAGAAACATCCTGCCACTGCTCTGTCCGTTCCACAGTTCCTGCTCCACGGCTGCCTCTTTAAGCCCTCCAGAATGCTTCCAAGGAGAGATTTCCATGCTTGAGCTAATCTCAAAACCCAGAACCAAATCTTGAAAGTGGCAAGTGACTGGTTGTCTGTCAGGAGAGATTCTGCTCTCTCTACCTCAACAACCAAACCAACCATGCATGACCCCTCTCCCTTGATGGGACATCCACACAAGCCAACAGTTTCTCCCATCTCTGCCATTCAGTTTTCTCTAAACTCAGTAATCCAAATTCATAGGAGGGATGAGGGATGCAACACCACTCATAAAATGGGACTCAGAACCTGCTCCAGCTCTTGAATTGTTTTCCCATCAAGCTCTCTCAGTCTTCTTGTGTTTATAACTGGAGGAGAGGCTGCTCAACAGGGCAGAGTTTCTGGTTCTATTGCTATTGAAGCTGCATAATGTACAGACTAGATTGGACACTTTTTACAGTTAGCATTGACAAAAGGATTGGCTCAGCCCTCTACGAGAGGCAAACAAACTCCTTGGTATAATATTTTACATCTTTGTATTACATTAGTTGAAGGAAATTTCCCTCCTCACTGTGAAAGCCTGATTAGGAAGTACTGGATATACTTGTTCAGGAGCTGTTCTGCTAAGGTTCATCCAGTTTCCAGGAGGTGAGCAGGATTGATGGTAGGGTGTAAACAGTGGAAAGCCAATTCCTAAATTTAAGGATTATGTTGCGTGCAGACAGAACAAAGAATTTAGCCCAAGAATCAGGCTGATGCGTACAAACTGCTGATACAGTGTATATTTAGAAGCAAATAAATATACAATTTTTAGCTCACAGCTGCATTCATTCATATATTGAGTATTCAATCTGCAGGAGTCAAAGGACTCCCTGCAGAGCTATCATATATGGAGCATTATTTCTCAGTACTGGATAGCAGAGTCTGTTTCACAAAAGCTGATCTTAGGTAGTGAATAACAGGCCCTACAGTGATGTGGATTATGTGAACTGAAGGCTTTGACGCATCCGTTCCCCCATGTCTCTCCACATGCTCACATGATGCACGCACTGCCCTTCAATACCACAGCATTTATTTTTCTGTCCATCCCACACGACCCAAGCATGGCTCACTTTTTCTCACTTCCTTCCATTCTCCCTATCATCAGTGTAAAATACCTCACCCCTGCAGACAGAGACAGATGGAGAGAGCAGTACCAGCCCCCTGCTCAGCTTCAGTGATTTATGCCAGTGTAGCACAGACCTACACACACTCACACATGCAAACACCTTTGCATTCACGCACACACTGTATGCACGTGATCATACATCAGCAGACAAGAATGCATGCATAAAAGTACGCAAGGGCTTGCTGGTGACACTCGGGTGAATGCATGACAGCACCTGTCCTGTTTTAAAGTTAAATGCCAAAGCTCCAGGGCTTTTTAAAAGGACATGTGCATCTTCGAAGCTGTGGCAACGGACTCTGACATCATTTGTCCCTTTCTATGACAGTTAAAAAGGAACAGGCTGCAGACACATTCTTCCTCCTTTGTCCACCTGAGTGAAGGTGTCAGATACAACAAAGCAGTGATATAGTCAGCTGGGGTGTTTAACTACAAGAACGGAATATTGGCTTCACTCCGTTAAAAGTCAAGCAAACAAAGACATTTTTAAAAGGTGGATAATGAGCACATAACACTGCTGCAGAAGAAGAGAAGGAGAGAAAAACAGTCAGTGGAGAGGTTTGTGTGTTTGTTTATGCTGTGTTGAGGTTTGGGGCTTGGAGCTATTATGGTGTTGCAACAAGGACATGCTTGCTGTACATAAGGCAGCGATTTGCGAGTAAGGTCATTGTAACACGGTCCTTTTCTCATCCAACCACCATTCAAACACATGCACACACGCACACTCACAGCCACCCTTTTAATATTAATTTTCTAGTGTTGAGGTTTGGGAGGCAGAGATGAGGTTGGAATGATTGAGGATGTGCTTGATAGGGTACAGAGGGTGGGAAGAAGCAGTCAGATGGCAGACAAGTAGAGAAGAGAAGAGGAGGGTTGATGGTGGGGTAAATGGAGGTGGAGCGAAGAGAAAATAAGCAAGGTACAGTAGTGTGTGTGCATGTGTGTGTGTGGAGGGGGGGTCGTTTATCCAACAGCCCAGGTAAGGGTGACCTGTTTGTCTCTGTCGGCCTCTGCTACTCCCCTGATGTCTCTATAATAGGCCTCTGAAGCAAGTAGACATGCAGCAGCATATTACAGCAACCCATAGTAATGGGGGGTTCACGGGTGCTCAAGCGTCATAACTTTGAGGGGTTCACAAGAATATCATTTAATCAAGTAAAAGTCAGCATTTGTTATTTTCAGTATCTAATTATTGATTTATTGAGCTTGAAGAAAAAAATGGAGGGGGCTTGCTTTTTAAAATGCTTGCTGGAGTGCTCTGCCAAAAGAATATAACTATACAAGGAAATCCAGGAAGTATATGGATAGTGGCCAGGTTACTGAGAAAAGTCTTGTGAATGAAATTTTCCTTCTTCATAGAAACATTAAAACAAACCAACTCGGTTTAAGGTTATTTAAGGTGATGTTACGTTATCTCAACACTGAAGCTTTGTAAACAATATGATAAAAGAGCAATGTACCCTTTTGGTAAATAATTTGTGGGAAATTACATGAAAATTGATCTAAAAACATTTCAGTCACAAAGTTATTATATAGTTTAAAGGGACATTTTGTAACGTTTTCTGTTGTTTGCTGGCCAAAATCGATACATGTATGTGTTATCATTGGTGTATTATGACCTCAGCTAATGATCTAAGACATTCTCGTAAGTGAAGAATTTCAGATTTGTTATATGATGGGTAAGCCGGTAGGGAAGCGCCATGGTCCAAAAAAATCCCAAAAAATCCAAAACGGCAAACGGCGATTTCTCAATGGTCTGCCGTTGCTGTAAAATCGGAAACCTCACAAACCTTCCTATGGCGGATCTCAACGGAGAAACTGTCGTTGATGGATGGCCTCGACACATCACCATCTTTTGGTCCCAGTAAAAGCAATTTAGAAATCCTTCCCACCGGCTTTTAGCCCGACTTTACCGTGAATGAAAGCAATTGAAACCAAGTAAACATAGACTTCCACTACATGAGAAGAACCAGATTTCACTGGATGTGTAGTGTATTTGTACTTATTGGATAGCAGAGGTTTATGAAATCACGGACCTCTTCACCTGAGTGAACACTCCATGAACTATCGGATGACATGTTTTCATTCGTGTTGTCGAGGCTTTTTGACACACAGCGGCTACCGTTGTTGCAACATGTGTTTGAGAAAGTGAGGTGCCAGAATGCACGATACGTTAGAATGTGATATGCGATTCCAATGTTAGATGGCAGTGATTTTTACACAATGTCCCTTTAAGTATAAGCATAGGTATAGAATGCTTAAGCAAGCACCCTGGTTAAAGACTTGTAATGCACTTTAAAAAGAACACATACATTCCCAGTACTTAATGTACTTAAGATAAATTCTTTTTGAAAATGAGATTTGCTAAAGTACATCACACTCCAGGAACCAAGGACAAACGTTAGACATAGAACTCAGACTTTAATGTCCTTTTGGAGCTTCTTCAGTGTTAATATTCTCCCTGCACAGGACTAATGTGACTAATGTGAGTTACATCAAATCGTTGAAAACATCAATGCAGAATCAAAAATGCAATAAAAACAAAATGTTGTTATCATTTTAGAATGCCAGCAGTGTAAATAGTAGCTATGTATACAACCATTCGATAGAATAAAATACCAGGACATTGGGAGGCTGGGATTTAGCCTGTACTTCTTTATCACTGTGTCCTACTTTTCATTTTGTTGTTGTTTGTCAAACACAGGTGACGTCTACTGGTGTGCAGTGGCTAATATGTCACCTGATATGTCATATGTCAGCGATCCTATTGGCAGTACAAAAGCATACACAAAAAGAAAGGTTCCTGAATGTATGCAGCTCTGTAGGGGTTCCCCAGTGGGTTGTAGCCCTCGGGGCGTCCACAGAATGATTTGGTCTACAAACCAGCTGCCAAGATATTTCAGCATCTATTGGCTAAACTGCCTAGATTGCCATGACATTTGTGGTCTCCGGAGGATGAATCCAATTTACTCTCGATGTCATCTGAATTTTGCTCTACGGCCTCGGGTAATAGTTTACACTTTCTGTGACAGATACCTACAATGCAGCATATTATTTATGGATTGGCATAGTTTTTCTCAGAAAAGGAAATCTACTGACTTTGGTGAAATCTATATTTTTCATCTGGTACTACCATAATATGAAAAATATGCTATTGAGCAATATGGCTCAATACTGTTCATACTCACCCTACTGTCCTCATATTCATCTTTTTATGAATCACTGTTTGTACATCTGGATAAACAAAATAGAGCATCACTTTGAAGTTAGAAAGAACTGATGGACAGAATTGTTTTTTCTTTCATAAAGAAGGTCTTTCAGGAAGCACTAAAGCTCCTTTCCTCGGTATTTGGCAAATTCAAACAGCTTTTATCATGGTTGCCGCTTAGATCCTTCCGGGTCATTTCACTCAGTTAGGAAGGTTCCTAAACAAAATAGACCATTCATCCGTACACTGTATGATTGCTATGCTGTCCTTCTTGCGTTCTCTACTAATTTAACTCTCTCGTTGCGTTACTGATGGTGTTGCCTCTCCTGTTGTCTTGGATGACGTTGACTCATGAAAACATTGATGCTGACAGTTGCCACTCTTGACACGTGAAAGGGGGAAAGAAGGATTGGTGGGTGGTGTTAAACCTCTTAACCCTTCAAGTGTGAGACTGCTGGTTCAAATCCGGTGCTTCTCAATCTTTTCCACAATCCTTTCACTTTTTTTACTTTGCTTACACCCACAAAAGGTTATGATTAGGAGTTAAAGGTACATAGGATTAGAATTTATGTACATGGTTATGTTTAGATGTTCAAAAAGACCACTGTCATCTCACAATTTTTATTTGTGGGTTTTGAAACTATCAAGAAATCTTGACTTGAAAATGCAAGATCATCATCATGGTAGCATCTTTGGCATAAATAAATTGTTCACGCGGTCTCACAAAGCTGCTGTCACGGTGACGCTAACTAAAACTTGTTTTGTTTCACAGTAATCACTGTCCAATAGCAAACACTGATCTGGTTGAATAGCAGAGAGAGAGTCCCTTGTGTCTCAAAAAAATCTGGCAACAGCATCCCAGAATGAAAGAACAAAAGCTTTTCTCTAGGTGTAAGATTCTGCACCACTATTCCACAGTCGCACAGGGAGAAAAGTGTCAACACTCCGTGACAAATGAACTCCTGAAATCCACTGAACACAGATTGGTGACTTATAACAGTGTGAAAGTATTCAGTGGTAGATTCTCCCTTAAGGCGGTAGCCGTAGATCTTGTTGGAATCTGAAACAAAGGAAAAAAGGCAGCCGGGTGTCTTTGATTTGCCTCTCTGCTCTCTTCCTCCGCCCGTTATTCATTTTGCTCATCATCCCCTTCGCATGACACAGTAATGACAGCCTCCTGTTCACTTGCCACAAAATTACCTCAGTGATGATCCATTTTATTACTTTGATTTGGAAATAAAACAGAGAGCAGTGGCAAAGTTGGAAATGAGAATGAGATAAAGACAGAGGGAAAAAGGAGAAAAGCTTGGCCTAGAGCTATAGAAAGTTGTAATACTTGTTGTGTGAACAGCAGGAGAATAAAAGGCATGTAGGCGTTTATATGGAATTAAGACTTTGGTGGTCATTACCATATTGCCTAAGAATTTTAAGCTTTTAGAGGGTTGTATTGTTTTTTACCTAATAAAAATCTCCACATTTTACACATACATTCACAATTCCACATATTCTAAAAAAAACAGTACAAGATATTAATGATAATGGAATATTACCACAACTAAACACAGAGCATAAAGACTTTAAATGGAAAGGCTGGCTATCCTTGTTAAGACAAACAAAAAAAGTCAGTGTACCCTTTGGCTCTACAGCCCAGAAACAGGTCAAAAAGCTTAACCCTCCACAAAAGAAACATAATCTCTGCTTACAAGCCTGAGTGTTCTAACAACAAAACAATAAAGGCATTGACCCTGCAAAAGTGCAACAGCAGTAGTGGGCTAAATCTGGGGTAGTAAGTGAACAGAAATGACAGGTGGGCTAGGGAAAATGAAATGATACTTCTGCTCCAATGTTCAGGTTGCCCGGTACGCCACCGATACACTGAACTGTCACTAGAGAGCCAGTCACCTCCTGCCATATTTCTGTCAATTTCCCTGTGCATGATCAGTTAGGAGCCACCTGTCAGGATTGGCTTGGAGTCAGACAAAGTCAGCAGAAACATAGACAACATAAAGATTTAGAAAGAAAAAAAACAAAAACTCTAAAGTGAGTCTGCCTAGAGGCAGGTATTTAGTTGAGATTTGTGCTTTTTCCTTGTTGTGTTAAATTGTCTTTGTAGGGTCTCTGAGTTATAAAACAGTGTGGTTCCTACAATTTGAACCTTTATGGGCCATCTGTCAGCACTATCATGTCAATGATGTTCAATTAGCCTTTTTTCTTCATCAGAAAGTCATCTGAACAAGTTTGGTTACAACAGTATTTTTGATTCGACAGGGGTTCATAATGACTCTTTACAACATTTTATAAATGCAGCTGTGAAATTTGATTTGGTTTAGAAATTTAAAACAGCTGGGTTTTTCTTAGCTATTCTGAACAATCGCACCCTTTTTTTTAAAAAAGATGAACAGTCCTCGTGAAGACCATGAATGACTGAACCCTTTATTTTAATTTCTAACTTATCTGCAGGCAGAGCCATCATATGATCGCCAACATTTACCCACGCTAAAAAAGGAAACCAACAATAACATGAAGGGTAGTTTATGACGAGTCAACAAACAGTATTCTCCCAGCAGTTTAACAATTGCAGAAAGCCTGCTATGAATTGCCTTAAATGCAAGCAATCATTTATTTGTTTTGCTGAAGCAGGGGCAGAAACACTCAGAATTACATCCAGCATTATACCAGAACCCAACTTGCTAATCAAAAACCGGCTCAACTCTGTATTTTCCACTCTGTATATAGCCCAGAGACATCATTTTAGTTTTAGAACAACAGAGTATGTTCTTTCTACAGCCTGTGAGGCAACTTTTGTTTCACAATAATGTGTTGCTTTGTCCTTGCAGACATTGAAGTAGCTCTTGCTTTACAGTCATCTTGTCAAACAAAGCTGCTTTACTATAAGACGGTGCATTGTTCCTACGCTATATCAAGTTTCTCTTGCCATTTGTTTAATGTCATTCTTTGGTGTTCATAAGAAAATAATGCCGTTGTTTGTTTGTACATCCTGGAGGGGAGTGTAATTCTACCTTTGTAGATCAATAAAAAACCGTTGTACTCTAATGTATTCCACTCACTATTCTAATCCATCCTCTTCCATTAGCAAACATATGGGCATGCTGACTGCAATGGCTGTTATGTAATTAATAGTCATGGTGGAGCAATTAAAAATTGGGAGGCTTTTTGGGCTTGCTGATTAAGATATTTAAAGCATGAAGTACCCAAGGCTTTATATTTTGTGCAAGTTTCTGCATATCTTCTTGTTTATACTTGTTTTTCTTTTGTTTCCTCCAGCAAATGTGTGTTTGTGTGAAAAATGAGCGCTGCCTTTGTGTTTGTGTGCGATGCGGTTCTATGTACAAGGCGAGGAACAGTTTAAACACTTATCCTTGACTTTTCCTTTACCCGCGTGCAATTAATTACTGCCCAGAACAGCAGCTCTGGGATCGGCTGCTAAAGACATGAAAACACACCAGTGTAAATGCAAAGTTGGCCGCCTTTGGGAGCACCGTTGTGCGGCACACTGAGACCCCGCACTGCCATCCATTTGCAATGACAATCATTATCGCGTGAAAGCAGTGGTCTCCCACTCTATTCTAAAGGGAATGTGTGTGTTCACAGTCCCACAGTAATCCATATTCACTTTCTTAATTGGTTCAATTAGTTCTCTCAGATACTGTATGAATTTTACACTCTGCCTGTCCCCAGATAAAGTCCAGTTAACATATTACTGGGCAGAGGTTACAAATTGGGTTCCTAGTGGTGAGGCTTAATACACAGAGGATTTAAAGTCATTTATGTGGTTGAGTGGGCTAAAAACTGTATTGCTGACACTGTTATGAGGGAACCCAAGCATCTTGGTCTCACCATTTAGTCTTAGAGAGTCTTATTCTTGGGGGAATTCACATGCAGACACGTACACTTCTAATCAGAAACAGATAGCTTCACAATAGAAGGCAAATATTCTTAGAATACTATCACATTTATGTTGACTAAGTGCCTTTTAATTTGCTTAACAACCTCTGTTCACACACAACCACAGTAAACTTCTATCAAATCAATGTTGGCATCTGGACTGAGAGATTAAGTTAGTGACATGCAGAACCTCCCGGCTTAATGGTCCCTCTCATTTAACAGCAGAGTAAAAGTTACTGCATGGCCAGGAAATGGGGGACCGGTCTGCAAAACATGCACACACACTCACAAACACACAAACACACCACATCGTCAAACAAATGAGGCAGTTGCATTACTGTCTGTCTACTGAATGGAGAGCAAGTATTGATCTGGAACAGAAGCTCGTTCATCAGCGTGCTTAAGCAAAATACCATTAAGGTGGATGAAAAATTATGTACAGACACACAAACAACCACATACACACACTTGTTTTTAGCATATTTGTTGGACTCCAGCTTGTTGAACCTGTCTCACTATTTAAATTATGTTTTTTATTGCTATTTTTTGTTTAGCCCCTCCAACCCCTGGATTCCTCATTTTAAAAAAAGAAAAAAAGAATCCCTGTTCTCTTCCTCTCTTGTGTGTCCATCAGTAACTCAGTATTTCAGGTTTGACCTGAAAATGAGTGTACAGTATAGCACAGCTGGCTGATGGAGCTCTGAAGAATGTCCCGTCTTTCCTCTGCCGTGCTATTTGTGGGGTCTGATGGGTGCAGTGGGAATAGCGGGGTGATTCAACTCTACAGGGTCAGGATCTATGATAATGTACCATGGGGAACATTTCCATATAATGAACACAGTACATCTTCTTTAGAGGCCCTCTTGAGGAACGCAGATGAGGACACACAGATAGAGATGAACTAAAGAAAAGCAGATCAAGGGAGATTTCAAGAATGAGAGTGCGAGAATAAAAGAGGTGGAAGGGGCTCAGGAGGGGGAGTGGAGGAGAGTGGTGGAGATGGCAATAATGAGAGAGAAAATTTAATAGGAGAGACAAAGGAGAAAGAGAGAAGGAGGTAACGTTAATGCAGTGCAGCCAGCAGTTGGTGCTCTTTCTGCAACACTTACGAACACTCCTGGTTGTGGTGAGCACTCACTCTTTCATATCAGCCTCCTGCTGCTACTTTAAAAAGAGACATTGAGAGAACGACTTTTGCATGAATTTTGTCTGTGTATGTGTATGCATGCCTGCAGTCCTTTGTTCAGAAGCTTGTAACAAATTGTCACGCTGGCTCTTGATTTGTATGGATAAAAGAAACCATAATGAGCCCCATAATACGAGCCATTTAGGATGCCATTCAAAGCAAGCTGCCATGTCTGTCAATCACGAGAGAAACTTTCGAGCATCTTCGTGACAAGCCTGGGCTTTTGTCCTGAGGCCTTGAACAATAAAGTGACACCGCAGTGACAGACATGCACACACGCCCAACTCCCAACCCTGCATCCGTTCAACACTTCTAATTCTCTGTTGTCTTACAGTGAGAAATCGGTTACAAACAATCACATCCTCAGCTGCAGGAACAGGTTGAACATGGCACACAACTGTGAAATTGCTGAGTAGATTATGTGAGTGCTGTGATGCCAGTAGCTGGTCTATCTTTACAGGTCAATACAGATCAAACATAGCTGATAATGTGTGCAGTGAGTCAATTTTTTGCCTTATTTGGGAAAAAACCATGACACAAGTGGATCTTACTATTGAAAAGAAAATATATTTATTGATACAAATCCACTATAAAAGACTATACAGTGCAGTTTATTCAAATATCCACCTGATTAATCTAATTAGTAAATCAAACCAAATTTGATTAAAAATGGAGTAACAGTAGACAAAAATTTCCTCGTTATATACATTAAACAAGTTTCCATCATTGCCATAGCTGATCCCTGATAATGACAACCCATTCTAAAAAAAAAGAAGTAAAAAAAAAATCAAGGTAACAGTGTTATAAATGGATGCATCATTGACACATAATTGAAGTTTAGCCCTGGCTTGACCCATCCGCAGCTCTCAGCTAAGCGATCAAGGAGCCAATACAACGCCTCACTGCCCTCTGTCAATACACCCAGTCTGACCTATTGGCTGAGGTGGAGAGGGGAGTTGATCCATTCCATTGACCGCCCCCTCCCTTCTCCCCTGCGCTCTCATTAGATCTACTCTATTAAACTCCTTATGCATCTGTCTGTAGACTGCAGGTTGGGGGCTTGGAAACAATCGTATAGCTCTGCTGGTGGTTGGTTTGCTGCACTCAGGCTGAAAACTGAGAGAAAGTGCTGACATGCACCTTGTTCAGAGGCTGTTGAAGACAGTGTAAGGTTTTTTTTTCTCCTTTCATTTTCTGATCAAACACAAAGTGTTTGTTCTTGAGAATTTGCATGGCATTTATAAACATGCATGCTGTCAGTGTGGAAAAGAACTGCTTGTGGATAAGACTAAACCCGTTTGTGAGGATTTTAAAGAAATAGCTCAACATTTTGGGCTGTAGCAGAGATAGATGATGAGATCGATACCATTTTCTTGACCTGTACAGTGAAAAGAAGCTGTAGCTGGTGGTTAATTAGTTTAGCTTCACACAAAGACAGAAATATAGGGAAACAGCTAGCTTAGTTTGTAAAAATGTTATAACGTAGTCCTTCCAAGATCATAATTTTTGTGCATTTGTGCTTTACCTGAGGAAGGCATTAGACCCTGCTAGAACAACTACCATCACAACTCCCCTAAATGACACTTTGGTTTCTCTATAAACTGAAGAAACAAGGCCTCTAGTGTGTTTTTAGGTGGATTTTGTTATCACTGGGTAAAGCCTGAACTTAAAGTCTTTCTGAGAGTGGCATTGATCTTCTCATCCAACTGTACCTCCGAGAGCAAAAATATATTTTCCCCCAAAATGTCAGACTTTCATTTCACTGTTTGCATGTGTATGTGCATAATATGTGTGTGTGTTCATATTTGAGGAATAACATCACATGACCTGGCTGTTGTTGACTGTGCATTTGGGTTTTGTGTTTGCATTGTACAAAGTGTGTGAGGCATCACTCAGGGGTTGAGTTGAGGCGAAGAGGACTGTGTGACACAGAGGAGGTTGAGGTGTCAGACATGGCCGCTGTAGTCACTCCCATCTTCTTCAGGGAACGCTCATCTGTCACAGAGATGGAGCGGGAGAACGCAGGGCGGGAGGCAACTGGTGGGTCTGAGATGGACAGACAGATAATTCCTTTATGCTTTGACAAAAAACAGTGTGTTTCATTTCAGGCCTGTGAAGCAAACTAAAACTGACCAAAACAAAGATGGAAGAAGAATGAGTACTGTTGAATACAGTGGGCACATGTACGAAAAGAAAATCAAAGGAAGAAAGAAAAAAGGGAGAGCCCTGTTTGAGTTTCCTATGTATACTTAAGATCTGTGTCAAACACTTCAACTCCCATTAGTTTAATCCCTTATTGGTATTCAGCTCATGCACTGAACTTCTTATTGGATTCTCTCGAGTAAATGGCATCCATTTACTTTTATTACAGCAGATGAATGAAATGAAATCTACAGTATTCCTGAGTCTGAACGCTGTAGCATCTTTTGGCCTGTAGGGGGTCATGGCAGTGCAGCGAGCTGCAGCAGCAGGTTGAGGAATGACTGCAGATTTGTTGCAGCTTGATGTTTCTCATCATCACACACAGAAGGCGAGAAAGAGAAAGTGCAGGCACAAGATGGTACAGGCCATATTGGGAATTCTACCTTTGATACCGCTCACATCCTGCTGAGGTTCACCACACAAACCAGCAGGGGGCAGGGTGAGCACACACACACACACACACACACACACACACACACACACACACACACACACACACACACACACACACACAC
>JBBBVU010000006.1:12396256-12412716 GCA_037177055.1 Atherinosoma microstoma | reverse complement strand
ACACACACACACACACACACACACACACACACACACACACACACACACACACACACACACACACACACACCCTCCCCCCCCCCACACACACACAAAATGCAACTCTCTGGTAGGCTGTTCCACAGATGAGGATCATAATGGTGGAATGTGGCCCCGCCGTAGGTTTTAGTCCTGACTTTAGGACCTCAGGGTCTGTGAAGGCTCATGATTTAAAAGCAGGTCAGATAAGTAAGAAGGCCCAAGACCGTTATGACATTTATATACCACTAAAAGAATCTTAAAATCAATCCTGATTTTAGAATTGGTGTAATGTGATGCCGCTCTCTGGTCCTCGTCAGAACATGTGTTGCTGAGTTCTGGAGTACCTGTAAACTAGAAATACTCTTTTTAGGAAGACCAGAGAGCAGGGCACAATAATCTACTCTGCTGGAAAGAAAAGCATGCATCAGCACCTCTGTGCTGGCAAGAGAGAGAAATGGGCAGACTGGCGATGTTTTTAGGTGATAAAATCCTCTCTTTGTTACATTTCCAATATGTGGAATAAAATCCAGCTCAGAGTAGAAAAGAATACCCAGATTTCTCACAAACCATGAAGATTTAAAGTTAAGCAATTTAGGTAAAATTATCTCTCGCTTGTCTTCAGGAACAATAATTAAAACTTCAGTCTTGTCCGGGTTGAGCTGTAAGAAGTTCTCTGTTATCCATGCTCCAGGTCATCATGAGACATGGTGACGTAAAGCTGCGTATCATCAGCATAGCTGTGAAAATCAATGCCGTGTCTCCTGATGACATCCCCAAGAGGCAACATGTATAAATGAAAAAGATTTGGGACTAAAATTGAACCTTGGGGAACCCCACACTTGATTTCATGGATTCTTGAGAAGCACGTATAAGCTTACAAAGAATTGTAAGCTTAAACCATATTAAAACAGTATCCGAGAGGCCCACTTCTTTGTCAGTGTAATAAAATCTGGTGATCTACTGTATCAAATGTGACAAGATCCAGTAGAACCAGGACAGAAAATTTCTGAGAGTCTAAGTTACACCTGAGGCCATTAACAATCTTTAAAAGGGCCGTCTCAGTTCTGTGGTTCATCCAAAAACCAGATTGATATTCTTGTAAAATATTGTGCTTATTCAGAAACTTGTGTAATTGAATAAAAACAACTTTAAAAAAAAAAGTTGGATACAAGTCGGTAGTTATCAAGAATATGGGGATCGAAATAACTCTTCCTCAGAAGGGGACTCACCACTTTGTTTTAAAGGCAGATGGGAAGACACCTGTCTGACGAGAGTAAGTTACCATGTCTAAAAGCTCACGTTCAAAGAAACAATAAAATGTTTTTAAAAGCAATGTGGGAATTGGGTCTAAAAGGCAGGTTGCTGGTTTTAGTTGGGGAAAAAACTCGACCAAGCATTTTCGCATCATTTAGGACAAAACTCTCCAGTGTTTCCTCGGGTAAAAACAATGCTTCAGATATGTTCAAATCAACATGTCATTGAGAAAAAGGTGGGATTTAATTGCATTGATCTTACTTCTGAAGAGGTTTGCAAAGTCCTTTATAATGCAACTGCAAAAGAAATGGGACATTTGTGATCAACTCTACAATTAGGTTATAAGTAAAAGTCATCCGAGGACATACTGCAGTGCTTGAGTGAGACATTTCAAATGGTCCTTCTGGTCAGAGCTGCTTGTCTTTATTTCCTGTCCTGCAGGATGAGAGAGCAGGTGCTGATTAAACTGGAGGGGACTTCATAATGGAGCTTATGCCTATCACATCCTTCACGTCATTACATGAAAAATGGATGGATGCTCTTAAAACTGGTGAGGTGTTCTTTGACCTCTATGTCTCCTCCTATTAATGTGTTTTTGTGTGTGTATGTGAGACTATATGTCAGTTCAACAATAGTGGTTAGCCGTATCTGTTTTAAGCTGAAAAAAAGGAAGAAAAAGATCATTAACTGGTGGGCCGGATGCCACTACAGTCTCTTTTGTCTCAAGGTGTGGTCTAAAGCCAAGGTCAAAGTTTCTTTGGTGTCCTGCCACCAGCCGAGCATGTGAATGATGGAACACTCATGCCCTGTCCTGTATTAGGAAGAGGGCACAGAGCTGAGGCACTGCAGCTTTGTCATTTCATGGCAGGGTAAAAGGTAAAACTTTGGAG
Organism: Atherinosoma microstoma; assembly: GCA_037177055.1. Lineage (NCBI taxonomy): Eukaryota > Metazoa > Chordata > Actinopteri > Atheriniformes > Atherinidae > Atherinosoma > Atherinosoma microstoma. Next base: position 12,410,551 of record JBBBVU010000006.1, on the reverse strand, counting down.
TAAAATTTAAGATGAGGAATTCAGCAGTATGTGAGGATAAAGTTTGACTGGTTTGTAAGCTCTGTGTTGTACACTTAGGAAGTGTGGTAAGTTCCAGAATCTCTTTGTGAGTTTGTTCAGATCCCCTGCCTCTCTCCCTGCTCTTCACTATCACAACAAGCCCGCTGGACGCCTCTGATCTCTGTTTTGGTCCAATCATCAAAACCCTGAAGAATTTAGGTCAGACTTTAGCTTGGCAAAAGGAGAGATAAGAGGAGCAAAATAACACTGAGAGAAAGTACACATGCCATTATTGTCCTCTGTTCTGAAAGTGTCTCAAAGCACAAATGCCGCCAGATGCAACTGCACAGCAGAAACAAAGCAAGTTAGTTGTTGTGCTAACATCTCAGTGTGTTGTGAGTGTTTAATGTGCTGTGAGTGGGGGGTCTTTCGATGTTTGTGTGGATGGTTCCACTGTGTTAAAATGTAAGCTTAGTTTTAATCTCCTTGTAGTTGAGTATCGGGCTAGTGCAAAGACATTGATTGGACCAACTCCTTAATTGATACCACTGGAGGACCGCCTGCCAGGGGGGATGAGGTTTCTGTGTATGTGCGCTTTCTGCTGTGTTAGAAGCTCGAAGTGAATCCCCCTGTGACCTGGATGAAACAGAGCGTTTACTTATCTTTATCGAATCCCAATCTTGAAATACACGTGCACACCAGTGAGGGGGATGAAGGCTTATCCACCATCGTTAGGGACCCCAGACAGTGTTCCAGGACATGCCAATCAACATAGCCCCCCCGACTTGATAACCTGGCACAGGAGACGCTACAACTGCCATCATTAATTCCTCCAAGCGTGCACACACACATACATACTGCACCCATATGAACATATGTCATCACATATACAGGCCTCTTACTCCTGTAATCAACTCCTGAGACTCCAATTATAAAAAAGAATAATTTATTTGCTGCTTTTCTCCATATTCATGAGCTAAGCAATATAGAATGAGTTCCACACAGTTTATTCATTGCTGCATGTATGTTCCTGGATGAATTATAGATGTTGTTTGAAATTGTTCAGTGTTCTTAAATGTCATCAGTAATCTGAACAAGTAGCTACTTTGCCAGTTCAGACTGTAAATATATTTTTGCCTCTGAAGGGTCTGTGTGTGAATAGAAAAGGATAAAAGATCCAGATCTATTCTATAGCTCGCAATATTCCTTTGTGTATTTGTGAGTCTGAGGGTTTGGGGAGGAGAGAAAGTTCTTAAGAGCACTGGAGGCAGCCAGAGGCTAGTGTGTATCTAAAGGCGTTCAGAGCCGAGATGATCAGAGGGTGGGAGCCCAACACATTCATCAGGGCTGTCCGCAGGGACAGAAGTTGAGCCGCACCACAGAGACGAATAAAAAATTCTGCGGACCAAAAAGAAATGAAATAATTTATTCCAGGAATGGAGTGAAGGGGCATTGGAGACAAGTGTGTGGAAGGGGAAGGGCAGAGGAATGGATCAAGGCTGCGTTCATTGTGGGCCTACTTTTTCATATTCCACACAACACACTAAAAGAAAATTCAATTTCCACTCTCCCTCACTTTCTTATTGCATGTGAGAGTGGGAGAAAAAAAGGAACAGAGATATAGACTCAGTGACTAAATGCAAAGTTAATGCAAGGTTGAGGAATTTGCAAAATGTTGAAAAGACACCTTTAGTGCCAATTAAGACTTGGCGATTCTCTGAAGTCTTTACCGTGAAATTTTCAAGATCAAACTCCATAGAGAGTCTAGCTTGCCAAGCAGTGGTTCAAACCAATAAGCCTCCCAAACTGGCAAGTAGGCATTTCTTAGATGTGGTAATGGTTAAATGCTGCGATTGCATCAGTGATATCAGAACTGGATCATATTTTTTCAGTGAAAGAAGAGCAAAATAACAGAACTAGAGGTGATCCTCAGTGGGAAAGATGTTTTTGCTTTCCTTCCAAATGTCTTCAAAAATGGTTTAATTCTACGCACTGGCTCCACTCCATTGAACCAATTGGTTATCAGTGATAGAAGGTGACAAACAGATGGTTCATCCAATCACTTATCAAATATTTTTTTGAAAGCGCCTACTCTTTCACAAACAGTTTCCAATTGGGGCTTCCCAGATGCTTCTGTGTAACAAACCATCTGGTACACCAGGTAACTGTGGCCCCTTGACTCTCCTTTACCAAACCGTAACCCCAGCTCTGTCTCCATCTCATCTAACCAGCCTTCCAGTATCCACCCTCATGCTCCATGTCAAAGCTCCATGTCTTGCATGTTAATACCACATGACCCAGCAGGGCTCATAAAGTCATCACAATGGCTTTAAAATCTATACTGTACAGTAGAAGAAATACAATTAACTGGCTTCTCAAATGGCTGATTAGAACTGAGTGGAAATGAGGCTCCCCAAGGCTCGATGTCTGTTTGTTTATCAACATCCATGCCAGATGGAGGATCGTGACAACTGCAAACAACAGGAACCAGAAATGTGAAAAATATTTCATATTTTGTAGAATATTTTTACAGTGGACAAGCCTTCAAACCCAGCATTGTTGAAAGCCAAGGATAGCAGTAAAAACTGCCTTGTTGCCTGAGAGAACATGACAAGTTCAGTTTCAGGTAAACTGCTGGTCTGACACCAGCCCTCTGAGATATTTCTCACAATACTTCAGTCTCTCACACCTTGTAAGTGTCTTTGGTCTTACTGAGTGGGACATGACAAAAGCCCTCTTGAAATATCTGAACTTCGCTGACAAAAAACTTATCATGGATCTGTTTTTCCCATGAATCAATATACTGCATATCAACTGAATTTTAAATTACTCTGTGTCTTAGTTGGACACGAATAGAAAATCAAGGGTTAGGTTGTTAATGTTGATAAAAAGCAGTCTCTACTTGAGACATTAGGGGAATCACAAATGGTTTTTTCCACACCCCATTTCTTGTGGCACTCCTTGCTTTCACTTATGTTTGTTTCTTTAGGAGTCATTTCCTTGAAACACGTTCAGTAGTTTCGAAATGCAACAATTGGAATTGCATTAAGTAACTAGCTGAGCCAGAAAAATCACATTTCATGTCATTCAAAAATAAAAACAAGTCTTGTGCACCGGTAGTAAGTATGTTTATGGATACTAAGAGTTTTCAGCTTACTGTGTTGGCTTGTTAAACTGCAAGCCAGCAGTGTTTGTTTATCATTTGTTTTGTTGGTTTAATTTTTCACTGAATGAAAACAAAGCTGTTACACAGCTGACTTACAAGTTACAAATTTGGATTCTTCCCAGGAAAACATAAAGGAGAGGAAATGGTATTTATATAAGTAAAAACATGGTTTGAAATAGTAAGTTCTTATGATGATTATAATATACAATACATGCTAAAAGTAAGAGTGCAGAAAACTCGTCAGGCAGAAAAAGAGTTTAAAGCCTGCAATCATGCATGCATTTCTGCAGAATGGAAAGACCTGTGAATGGAAAAAAAAGGAGGTAATGGACATCTTGTTATTAAATCAACCGATTAATTGAATTATTCTTTTATTTGAACTATAAGGTCATTTATTACTGGGATGGGTAGAAATGTGTTGATATATATTTTACAAAAACAAAACAAAGAAAGAAGAAAAACAAACAAACCAACAAAAAACAATTTATGAACATCTGCACCTTCTTTTCGCTCAGTTTCAGGAAATCTACCTAGTGTTGAGTGACCATTCTTATAGCAGTTTTCTGCAAATGCAGATTTCCATCATCTCTTGAAATGGTGGCAAAGTAGTTGTTTCACAATGACTGCTAAAAATGCAAAGCAACAAAAACTTTTTACAGAAAGAATAGACATTACATTTTGATAGCTGTGAAGCACTTCATGGATGAAGAAAACATCAAACTAGAGTAGTGCCTGCTGTTTTTTCCTGGATAGGTTGGCTGCTTGCATTTTAGTTGCATCTAAAGTCAAGCAATAGCGATTCATGTGAATTAATGATAAATGTGGCATCAAAAAATTGCACTATTGATAATGATATTATGATTTTTATTTTGGTTGACATTGCATTGATAACACGTGATCCATTGCAGTTAATTTTGTTGTCCTTTCCTATTAAGTACAATAAGATGATTTCCTGTTAGGTAAGCTAAAGCTATTCAGAAAGCAAAGCATATTTTTTTAAATCATCTAAAAAGAACTCAAACCTGAAAAGATTTCAAAGCAGTTTGAGTATACTTTATGTTATGGATTTTTACAAGTCTGAATGAGTCACAGGGGTTGGATTCATGTAACTTGGTTCATGCTTCCACACCATATTGCAACAGCCTGCATAGCCTGTTGCAACACAGACATTCTGTAGTTCAGAGGAATGTAGTGACAGAGTTAAGAGTGATCTGATGTAAATGTGTTGTGGGTCAAAATCCATAATATAAATCTTTCTCATACCCGTCAGGAAATTTTTAAGGCATCAGTGGTTTTAGATAGAAATAAAATTAACTTTTCTCATGGCCCTATTGGAGTAGCTTATATCTTGCATTGCCTGTCAGGATTTGATTCTGATTATCCAGATTGTGAGCGCTGTTACTGCAACAAATTCAGCTACAAATTTAATTGTGGATCAAGTTACGAACAAACAGCTTTGCTTTTAAAAGGAAGCTGGATGGGAGATGGGTGAGAGACAGACACTTAAACAAAGGATATTTGAGTTTGAGACCAGGCTGCAAATATTGCTTTCCCACTTGATTTTAGTTACTGACTCTTTCATTTTAGTTTCACTTGCTGTTTGGATACATGTGATGTTTGGTCAAGTTGAGGCATTACTATCAGTATTGGGCAGGTTACTTTAAAAAAGGTAGTCAATTATACTTAGTTACTCCCCCCAAAAAGTAACTGAGTTACTATCAGTTACAGCGTTCTAAAAGTAACTAGTTACTTGGGACAGTAACTAATGTTACCTTTTTAAATTTTTCAATATGTTCTCTTTAATGGACCTTCATACAACGTTATGTTCAAATATTTATAACAAAAATGAATATTAGATCTGATTAATGGATGAAATGGAAACTTATTAGAATAAAATATTAACAGAAAATATCGACACCAATAACATTAAACTTACTCAGGCTGCTTGGATGGAGTGACTCAGTCTCCTTCTTTGTTAGTGGAGAGGTGCTTCACATGATTAGAATGACTTACAGCCGGTTCGGAGAAGCACTTTTTTTCTGGTCATAACAAACATTTCACATAACATTCTTGGCTTTTATCTCAATGAGAGAAAATAAATGTCTGTGATTCCAGATAGAAAACTCTTCCTTTTCTGACAGTGTATTCCTGTCACTATGCCTTTGATTGATGATCTGCCCTGGCTACCTGGCCATAGAGATATCACTTTGGCTGACTGGTCAGCACACTTGACTCTCACCTGGGAGGCTGTGGGTTCAATCCCCACCCAGGCCTTCCTTGTCCCGGCCACACCTTGTTTTCTTTGGACTCACTAGACCAGGGATATCAAACTCTAGTCCTCGAGGGCCACAGCAGATTTGTGATGTTTCCCTCCAACACCCAATGAAATGGATCCAACAGCTTATTGTCAAATTCCACACAATGACACATTAATTTGAGTCACTTGTGTTGAGGCAGGGAAACCTCTAAAACCTGCAGGACAGTGGCCCTTCAGGATCAGAGTTGGACACCCCTGCAGTAGATGCTGCGACTCTTGGTCGTTTGTCTGTCTGTGACTGGGCATGTGTTTGAATGCACACATTGGCCAAAGTCTGCCTCTGTTTGGCTTACCATGACATTTTACTCTTTCTCAGTTAATCATCCTCACTTATGTGGTTGTTTCACCCCAAAACCCCCCACTCAAAAGAAAAACAGCTTCACGGTGCGGAATTAAAGTAATGCACCACATTTAACTGGCGGTAATGGTAACAGCATAGCAATGAGAGAGTAATTCATTAGAACCCCTGTTACTAAAACAAAGTAGTGCCGTTAGTAACGCAGTTCATTTTAACGCTGTTATCCCCATCACTGATTACTTGATTAGGTAACATCTTAGCCTTAGTAATGAGAGAGTGTTGCTAGGGAGATGGGAAAGAGTGATGCCTGGGTTGGGAGAAAAGTGGATGGATGATGGATGGTTAGGTTTAGGAACCTAAAGCATGTAGTTAGGCTTTGGAAAAGTCTGTAATCAGGTATTTAATACACTGCGTCATGATGTTATTTCATCACATCAGGCAATGACTCAAGGGTGGACCATTTTAGATGATGGGATTAAGATAGTAAGGACTGGAAAAAAAAGAGGAAAAAACTCAAATCTAAATGAAATATGAATGTAAAAACATTACAAGAAATATAAGAAATTGACACAACAAAAATGGTTACAGATTCAAGTAGTTACAAAACTTTCAAATAATAATATAGAAGCAATAATTGGAAAAAACTTATTAAAGAGGACAAAAAGTACAAAAGCAATATTACAACAAGTTGTGCAAAAACAGAGCAATCGTTTAAAGACAAACTATTTCAAAAAGGTATCTTTAGAAAAGAGTAGTCTTAAAAAAATGCCCTGAAAACTCTGCCTCTTATTCCAGTTTAGAAATTATTTGGTACCACAAGCAGGATAGTGTTTTGAGAATTAGGCATTTATTGGAGGGTAATTGGGAACACTAAGATAATTCAGATATTGTGGAGTTTGATTTTTAGGGTTTAGTAATTCTATCTAAATTTTACAGAGAGCAGAGAGGTAAACACAAGAGAAATGTGATCTCTCTTGGCTGCACCAATCACTACTTTGGCAGCAGCATTTTGGATCAACTGAAAGATTTAATGGGAATTATTTGGAAAGCCAGCAAAAATGGCATTACAGTATTGCAACCTAGATGTAATGAATGCAGGAACCAGTATTTTCAGAATCACTTTGCAAAGAATGCTCCTTATTTTGATTATACAATGCAAATACAAGAAAACACTCAAGAGGCTGCTTTGAATTAGCTCAATTTAATTAATGACCGGAATGCATCCTCTTATGCTAAATTTAAATATATATATAACAATACCAAGTGCAATTTCACCCCCGTGCTTTTGTGCAAATGTGTTCATACTATATGTGAATTTGTATGTGTGTGTGTTTGTGTCATGGTAAAAGAAAGAGAGAAAGCCTTGCTGTTTGATTGGTAGCTCTCAGCTAAACAGATGCGTAAATAGAGATAGGAGAGCCAAGTCACATGAAATTACACCATCCAACAAAATCAAACTGTCTCTAAAACTCACTCATACACACAAACAGTCGAAAACCAACATGATCAGCAAAGCAATGTGTCTGAATTGTACATCCAACTTTCTTTTAACCACAAGGGGAGAGCATGCTCCTGCACTTTAACTATCAAATGAACATACTCAGACAGTGTAAGCCTTTGTGTGGTACAAAAAGCATGCCGATACACACTGTATGGTAAATACAGCAATGACGCATGCCATCACATGCCTCATAAACCCTAATGTCACTACTCCAATATCTTGATGGGCTTCAGGCAAAACACAGAGCCCACCACAGAGACAGGAGGAAAGAGGGAAGAGCGCACGCGCAAGCTCAAATGGTGAATTGATTGATGAATGCAAATGAAGATGAATGCATGTGGCAAACACAGATAACAAGAGGAATATGAAGAGAACAGCAGCTGGTTTGCTGTTTCACTTTGGCAGAAAATATGAATAGCTGATGTGTATCTGGACTATTAATACCACAGCAATGACAGTGAACGCACCACTAAACCAGATACAGCTCCCTTATCACAAACCGTATGGTCCAGGAAGAGCAGCCGTCAAGACTTTCTATAGCACCTGGGACCTAATCAGTACGATGGGGCAAACAGATCAGCTTCATCACCCTACATCCCAACCTTTATTGCTATATGGACTGAGTCCTAAAACTGACCATAGATCAGTGCACAAGTAGAATAACGAGCAGCCGTTTATGTTCATCCCCAGGGCAACATCACTCCATCACAAAACATCCTGAGCGGCAATAACCAGGCAAATACTGGCGGAAGTGAATATGTGGCTTTTTTGTGAGTAACGATTTTAATCTTCAATCATCCCAGTCATTATTATCGCAAATATTTCAACAACAAGCTTTTATTTTATTTATTTTTTCAATATAGTGTGAGGACCCTTTCTGTTCAATTCTGCAATGTATATTTTGTTTGCTTCAGGCTAACAGTCGAACAAAACTTGCAGTTTAAATGTTTTTTCAGCTCATGAGAAAATACATTGTTGAAGTCATATTTAGTAATAACTACCCTTTCTGAGTCTGTTTGTTTGGTGCATGGAACCAGCTGACAACATATAAAGCATCACCATGACAATTTCATCTTCATTTTTTTGGTAAGTTTCTATTTTATTTGTACAGGTTTTGTCTCAGAGATTTCTGCTTCACTATCAAGAGGTGTTATAGTCCCTAATGAAGTTTGGCCTGTGTGAAAACTGTTGACAGTTTGTTCTGTGGATGATGCAGAGTAATGAGTAAGGCTGGGTATCGTCACTAATTCCCTGAATCGATTCAATTCGATTCAAAATAGTTAATTTCGATTCGATTTCGATTTTCTTCGATTCGATTCGATTCGATTCGATTTCGATTCAATTTCGATTCATTTACAGCTAATTGTTTAACAACACTTATATTTATTTAATCTCAGGTAACTTTTTTTTATAAAACACAGAGCATGATAATAAAGTTGCTCTGAATTGGGTAACGTCATCAGAAAATATGGACATACCTGCAAAAAAATTAAAAAAATTAAAAATTTTTATTGGACATAAAAAAAATCGATCCTTAGTTTTATGAATCGATATTGAATTAATATAACTTGAATCGATTTAAATCGATTAATCGATTTTTTAAACCCACCCCTAGTAATGAGGACACTGACTCCGGAAAGAGATGCCCCTGCTGAATTTTAAGATCTAATTCTTTACAATGTTGAGAGCACCACACATGATTTTCTATTTCCCTCTTTTACTTTAGGCAGCAATCTGTGCAAAGATTTAGAGGATGTTTCTTGCAACTTGACTACAACATCTCTTTAAAATGAATAAAAAAAAAAAAAAAAGACAACTTTTCCTATGATGTATCTCGACTGGTGCTGGTGATGTGGATGGCTTTGCAGAAAAAAGGTCTCCGGACAACGACTTTATAATAAAAAAGGTTTATTACAAAAAAGTCAGTTGACAAAACAGATCTGCAGAATCTGTGAGGACTTCGGGAGCCAATGTGAAAATCCTAGTGATGCTCTCACATCAGCTGCTTATATAGGTCTTGTAAACAAAGAAAATTTCTTTGTGATATCTGGAATCTCTTAGCAGATTTGCTGCTGGAGAGTTACTTAAGAGATAGACTAAGAATTTAGCCTCTGGGGAATCATTTAAGAAACTAGCCTCTGCCTGCGTGCAGACATTAACAATGCCAGCTATGTTTGGGTGCTCTGTCCAAGCTATAGACTTCTCAGAGTTAACTAAAGTTAATATTAAACTCTATATGATTATAAATGCTAATGATAAGACACTAAACCTACAAAAACAAAATAAACAAACAAACAATAAAAACCCCATTAAGTGTAATATGCACACATGTACTCAGACACTCTTTGAACTACTATGAGTCAACATCTGCACCACTTTAACTTTTGTGCTTGGCTTTATATCAGTCTCTTATTGATGATTGGCCAGTAAGATAGAATTGAGAAGCTTATTTATCCTTTACCAACACTCCAGGGGAAACATAAATTCCAGCAGGATTTTTGTTGTAGGGTCATCATGTGACACAATCATCATGCCTCATGAATAGTGAAATGGGCAACCTCATCCATATATATTCATTTTAACCCTTTCTTTGTATTTTTCACTCCAAACTCTAAACATTGGTGACTGATTGGAAAGCATTTTAAGTGAAAGGACTGTGAAAAACGTGTAGGATAGGTCCTGAATTCTCTCCAGCATGAAAGTCATTGGACTAATACCTCAGAATATTCCTGGGTCTTGCTTACAAGTGTATATTTCGAACAAATTCAACAGCATCAAATGAGAGAATTGTATAAAGGGACATTTGAGAGACAAAATGCCTCTCTACCCTGCTTTCAGACAATACAGGCAGACAAGAACATCAGAAGGGGCAGCAAAGGCAGAGGTTTTACTTAGCTTATTAAAAACAGATGGTGTAATCCTGGAAATGCCACTATTGAGGATCCGTGTCAGGGACATTGAACATTTAGCCGTGAGTTTATGTCCATATTGTCCACCAAAAGAGTTCACCTTCGTTGTTCTAGTACTGGTGCATCCATTTCCTTGAGTTGCTGCTGATGCTGCATGCAACATTATCTGCTCAGTTGTTGCCAGGTTAAAAACAATACACCCTAATGCTTTCATAACAGCTGTTGAAGATTTTAACCACATCTCTCTGTCTGCTTTACATCCAGCTTTCCAACAGTTTGTTAAATGCTCCACCAATAAAACATTGGGTTTATTCTATGCAATAAGAGATTCATACAACTCTTCTGCTCATCTTCCATCTGATGAGCTCCACCAACCTCAGCAACAACTTGGTTCCCTAATAAATGATTATGATTGAGATCTTGGGAAAATATATCTTAAAGAGTCACAAGTTTTTTTTCAGGTGCAGCCTTTCTCTTTTCAATTGTAAAACTTTAAAAAACAAAACACAAAATGCTAATCTTTTAAATGTGTTATCTTTAACAGCCTTATTGAAATTTGCTCATCTTCTACTTCTGGGTTGAAATACTGAAAGCCTCTGGGAAAGGTTACACGTTAATCATATGAAAACTGACAGAGCACAGTCTACTGGTGACGTGAGCCTTACATCTACAACGTAATTACGTTTAATTCTATCACAGATTACAAACAGTGGGAAAAAAAAAGTGTAAATGAACAAATCCCAAAATCAATGCTTTGCAAATTTTCTTTTGGATGCAAGTGAGTAAAATATATAGTAAGGTCTCCTGTTGTAGTTTTCCTTAAAATATAGTTGTACAAGTTACTTTAATGTAAAATCTTAATGTCAATTTTGCTGCCAAAAAACTGAGTCCTGACTCCAAGCAGCAGTGATGTGACTGCATGTCCCCTCAATCGCTGCAAGCTGCACACACATGGTCACTGACATTCTGCTGTAGTATAGATTTCTCATTCACATGCACGCACGCACGCACACTAGCACGTAAGCTGCAGCTCTCCATGCTAAGACGCACCAAACTGGGTGACACTCACATGTGGATCCACAGACGCTGGTGTGGCGCCTCCGTTTTGCTTGGAGAAGCAGAAAGGGGCGATAGGAGGCAGGAGGAAAAAAGGCAGGACGGCGAGGGAGGGATGCAGGGAGGGAGCTAGTGATGGATGGATGGAGGGAGGGAGGGGAAATGCGGAGGGACGCAGGGGATGGGGGGGCATGAGAGGGCTGAGTGGTTCTAGTAAATATTTATATTGCATTATGATACGTGCGACAGTGAAAGAGGGAGAGGGGGAGGCAGAGAAAGGGGGAGATATAGAGCGTCCATCCCTTTATTAATTTTATTCTGGACCGCTAAGTTTAGCATTCAACACGTGTCGCCTGAGATGGAGAGAGGGAGGGAGGGGGGAGGAAGCGCGAAAGATAGAGGGGGAGAGAGGGAGGTTGACGGTTGCTAGGTGACGGGGCGCATATACTGAATTTTAACAAAAGAACAGGGAAAGAGGGAGAGCTGGAGAGAGTGTGTGAGAGAGAGGAGAGGAGAGAGGGAGGGAGAGAGGTGAAGAGAGAGATCGGAGAAATTGAATACATGTAGAACATATATATAGATATATATTTTCACAGCGTGTGTGTCTGTGTGTGTGTGTGGTGGCGGCGGCGGCGGCGGTGGGGGGACACCCGCAAAACGGATACCTCAAAAAAGGAAGGATGTGAAAAAGGATGGAGGGACGCAGGAAAAGAGGGGGGAAAGGCTGGTGAAAAACAGTAAGTACATTTATTTTAATGATACTGGCAGTGCGGAGGCATTTTTTCGCTGCTTCACTCCGCGCAAACACGCACACAGACTCTATGCTGTTTGGATTAATTGCGGCTTGGGCAGTGAGAGGGTGCTACGCGTCATTGAGACAGGAATAGGGGGCTCGGGTGTCAGCATCTGTACGGACGCTTGTGATGGAGAGATGGATGGCCGGGGGATGGAGAGGTGGAAACGGCCGGCGCACCGGGGCTTTGACCCCTCTGTCATTGCTGCGCCTGAAAACTCACAAGCGCATAGGTCCCTTACAGCAGATGGGATAAATAGCCCAAACACACTCACGCACACAGTTTACCGGCAGTTCAATTAATCATCTAGACTAACCTTAAGGCTATGATTTGGTCTGCCGGAATATTTCCATGCATTATTAATAAAGGCAGAGTTTGGGTTTAAGTCTTTTAGCCACCGAAGCTGGATGCAGTTTCCGCTTCACTTTGCTGCAGATATATTAATTGAAGTGATCATATCTGTTGATGCTCATTTTCTCCGCCTGCGTGGTCAGTGTTAGTGCGCGAGTGTGTTTGTGTGTGTGCGCGAGCGCGTCTGCCTGTTCGTTTTATGAAGCCAGTGCCACGAGCCCGCAAGATTGCCGATCAGTTTTTCGTCTTGATCTATTTATATTTCGATCCGCGGAATATTTGGGCGTGTGGCAGCACGCAGTTATCCCCCTGTTGCCACCGAGGAATCTTACCCGACCGGCTGACTTTGCCTCGAACACTCTCAGACAGCTGTAGCAGGCGATTTTTCCAACCTGGGTGAACGAGTGTGTGACAGAGATTTCCCTTCTTAGATTAAATTTTTTTATAGCTGCGCTCCTTTTGGGTGCCCAAATAACTTTTGCTTTATCCTTGCGCACTTTAATAGAGAAGAAGTGAATAACAAGCAAAAGCCTCCATCAGCACCTGTCATTTCCCAGAAAAAAAAGGCCTTGGACCATAAAAACCGCCAAGGGATAACATCATGCTGTTGACCTGTAAAATGGAGAGGCACAGTGTTGCTTCTCTTGCAGATTTACTGCAGTGCTCTAGAGTGGCAATGTCAAATTTATGGGCCTGCATTGGGAGGCCATTGGATGCATTTACCCAGATGGTAATTGGAATTAATGTGTTTGCTTTGTCTATTTTTGTGGAGTATTAGGTCTCTCTTTCTCCTCCCTCTCACAGCTGAAATCTCCAGCTGATATCCATTTCAATCAGCTCTTTCACCCACAGGTGATGTGCTCTGCTCAGTTCACCATTTCCCCTCACAAACCCTGTGAAATTTTACGCACAGACATACTGCAGCAGCGTACTGCATGCACTGCTGCCCCTAAAGTGTTGCCTTTAGTGTCCCCTTCTTTGCTGATTTGCTGTACAGTTACCCAGTGAGATCTGTACTGTACCAGCTGTGAGCAGGGGTAGGCATGAGGGGAGGGAAGAGGAGATCTGATGAGAGAGACAGAAGGTGTGGAGGGAGTGAGAGATGAGAGAAGGTGTGAGGGAGAGGAGGTGGAGAGATGGTATGAGAGGAGAACCGGGTGAGAGAGGGAAAGACAGCTGAATGAAAGGGAGAGTAAAGAGAGGGATGGCTGGACTGAATCTCAGTGGAGGACATGGTTGGAAGGCACACTGGAAGAGATGAGATGAACAGAGTCAACATTTGTGAGCTTGTTTTCTTCAACCCCATGCTCCTCATCAATTTCATCGCATTGATTCTTCGACTTTAGCACAGAAAAGCTTGAAGCTTAACTCAATCCCCCCGTTTGCTTGTCTCTTTTCTTCTGCCAATCCTCTGTTCCTTCTTGCCTCAGTCTTTTCCGTCTTCTCTTTCACCCCTGCAACCTGTGACTTCCTCTGCACCGTTTTCTTTTCCTTTCGTTCACCCGCCTCCCCCTTTCATCATGTGTTTGATGCAACATTAGTGGGTAGTTTCCTCAGTCCTGCCGCCCACCAAAGCCCCTCTCCCACCCTCTCAACACGTGCCACCCGGTGTTCTTTTTAATACCTCTAATTAAGGTAAAGCTCGTTAACGTTAGAACATCAGTTAGCCTTTAACGAGATCAGAGGCTGCTGTTTTGGAGTGATTACAGTACTTCCCCTTCACAGTGAGATTCTCTGGACTCTTCTGCAGATTGTTGGAAGTGAAGGTGACAGTAGTGCAGTGTCATGTGACATGGGATGTATTTGACCAATTATTTGACAAATCTTACAGCAACACACACACACACACACACACACACACACACACACACACACACACACACACACACACACACACACACAC
>JBBBVU010000006.1:12369476-12390143 GCA_037177055.1 Atherinosoma microstoma | reverse complement strand
TTATCTACACATGTCTGTGAAATTATTCATACCCTTCCATTAAAGAAAAGGCACAATTCTTAATAGTAATTCAAATAACGTGAGACTGAAAAAAGTAGTAATAAATATAAATTTGCTAAATTATAATTTAGTGAAATAAAACATTGTTTTTTCATTTAATTGAGGTGAAAAAAATAATAAAAAACAAACAATACGGACCAATACCTGGACCAATGAGAGCACTTTGCTGATGAGCAGTGGGCCAAATACCTGTCAACAGGTGCAGAAGTCTGATTGAGAGTTACAGAAAACACCTGATTGCAGTTATTGCCTCAAAGGATTGCTCTACAAAATATTACCTTATGAGTGACGTAATGTACATTAATTTCTCGTATTTTTTCTTGTCTTTAAAAAATATTTCTATTGAACCATAATTTAAAAACAATGTCATGGTTTTCATGAAATTTTGATATATTATTAGTTTTGTCAGTTTCAGCTTATTTCAGTGACAACTGTTTTTTTTCCTTCTTTGATGGAAGGGTATGAATAATTTTGCAGACAACTATGTATATATATATATATATATATATATATATATAATATATATATATATAATATATAATTTTAATAAGAAAACAAATGGCAGGACTTTCATTTTGTGCTAATTTTTCCTCACAGGTTAGATGGGTTCATTAGCGAGCAGTACTGCAATTACAAGTTACAATAATTCTAAATCAAAAACCCTTCCCCCGTGGGTAATTATAGACTGTTGTAAGTTACAAAGATGAAATGTGGATTATGTCAAATATTTCTGTATTAATCATCTGTAATGGATGTGATTTGGAGTCACCACTTTTTGTGACCAGTGTGCTGGAAAGCTCAATGAGTAAGACTATGGCATTTCCCTTTTTGTAAAAAAAAAATGAGGTCAGAGAATTGTTAGTGCTACACTGTGGCAGGGCCCAGGGTCAGCTTCATCTAATTTCCATCAATCCATAGAGGGAAGGGGAAACAAGACGTATCCTCCCATTCAAGTAATGAAAGTTATCCCCTCAATGAAGAGACGTGAAGACCAATTAAATGACCTTGTCTCTTGGCAGAAGAGTTTAATCCAAACCCATGAAAATTATTTCTAAATAAAAGGAAAGATAGTCTGAACCTATGGGAGCAAGACGTATTTTATACCACCACATTGGAGTTAAAGGGGCTTGAAATGTCAGAATGAAATGCAGTTTTGCTGTGAAGAAACATCAAAGTGAGATGTCACGGTGACTGTTTCATTTTGTTCTAGCAAAAGGTTACAAAATAGGAAAAGGACAAGTGGAGACTACCTGCTAGAAACAAATGTTTGACATGTAGAACCAACTGAGGTTTCACTTTTCCCTCCCAAAAATAACTTTGGGATATATGATTTGCATGTATTTATTTTCAGCATTTGCCGCAAGCAGTGCAGAATTTAATTTATACTTCATTTATATAGAGAGAAGAACCTTCTCATGTGTGTCTCTCCGTGTAAATTTGTCTTAAATTTGCAAACGACGATTTATTTCCCACATACTCCGCATTACCTAGCCCTTTAAATTTAACTGATCCACATAAAAAATGTTTCTCAACAGAAGCAAGCAGCTCTAATCTGGTTATCAGCCTGTGGCATGTGTAATTTAAAAATATGGTGCATTGCTTTTCCCTGCTAGGACCTATAGTGCCACTAGGCTTTGATAGATGGCTCCATCGTTTTTCATTTGAATGGCTTATGATAGCCAAAGCTATCAAGTCCAAAGGAGGCAGTGGCTGCAGCAGCAGGCTTTACTACTGCTATTTACAGCCATGCAGTAGAAACACACACAGCACTGTATGCCTTCCTGATGCACGCTGCGCTACTTGCCGATCACTCTGCACACTATGCACAATGGGAACAAGAGCTGCTCGCCTGCCTGGTGGCTCTTCTACTCAACAGGGATCAAAGAGTGAGAAGGAAACTGATAGGGAGGGAGAAATGAGAGGAAGTAAGTGAGAAAGGGAAAGAAGAGAATGAAGTACAAAACAAAGATATGTAGAAGGAAAGAATGAAGAGGTGTAGAGGAGAACATGAGAGGAGTTGTGGAAGGAGTTAGTGAACTGAGCGGCTGTAGAATGGGGCGAACGGGTGACTGAATGAATGGATGAGAGGATAAATGATTGAGCAAAAACACAAAATTGAACTAAGTGAGACTGAGTGAGGGAGTGTGTCTGCAAGCGTGTCCATGTGTGTGTCAAGTGAGAGTGTGTTAGTGAGGGGGATGAGTGAATGAACAAGTGTAGCAGGACAGAGAGGGAGAAAGATTGGGGAAGGGAGAAAAAGGGGGGGAGAGGATCTGTTCCGTCAGAGAGGACACACTCCAGTGGCTGTGATTGAAGTATGGGCCAATTAACACGAGGAGCATTGAGCTCCAGCTGCACTCTTCTCTTCATACCTCCGCTCCCACACACTGCCATCATAACCCACACGAAACACACACAAAGTGATTCACTTCCTCATATGCACACTGTAAGTACCACACTGTGCTGGCACTTTATCTTATCTTTGAGTAGTCCAGCTATGGACCACGGAAAATTGTAGAGGCTACATACAGCAGTTCCTTTAAGCTCCCTGTGGTCTTAAATGTGGACAACTGAAAAAAAAGATTAGGTTTTCATTGTCAGGAGCACTTACAGTAAGATGCCACTGTTTTTTCTATTGGTTTGCACTGGATTGTATATTAGAATGCATATTTTTCAGTTGTTTGGTGTTGGCTGTGAAAAGCTGCCTGGGTTGATTCAGTGCAGCTCGTGCCATAGGCAGCAGGGAGCAGGTCCATTACTCTGTATGACAGCATGGAATAAGGCAGCAGAGCCTCGATGGGGGCTAAACACAACACTGAACACTGCACCTCTGCAACTCCACACTCCAAACAACACAAACCCTTTCCCCATTCACATTTCCCCAGCAGATTTGATGCAGCACAAGGTCTGCACAAGGGGCTCAGAGAACTGTGGCTGCCAGCAAGTGACTTCTACCAGAGCTGTTCTCTCCTCTCCCGGGACTCAGTCTTCCTCTGTCACTGCAGGCCCTCACTGCAGCTTGAGCATGTACAGTAAAGTGGGAGGAGGTGATCTGATTGTTTCCCTACCATCTCCCTGCCACCAAGAATCAATTTCATTTTGTCCTTTGCGGCTTTACACGTTTTTCATCTCTTTGGTGTTTGTAGTAATAACATAGACTTCACCGTTTCAGTGCTTAAAGCAAGGACAACTGCTGAGCCTGATATTTTCTTTAAGGTTTTAGGAAGAGGAATGGAAAGATGAGGATGTTTACAAAATTAAAAAATCAATTGACTGAAAATGAACGTTTATTTACATCAAGGGTCAAAGATGACTGAACATAATTGGATCCCCATAAAAAATCCCCTGTTAAGGACAGGCTCATATATTTTGTTTGAATATTGCAGTGACTCATTAACATTAGCTAGCATACATGAAAACTATTCTGTAAAACTGAACAATTTAGTCACATCTTACCTGTTTTTGATGCTACAAGTTGTACTGCAGCTGATTCTGGGTCTGTATAGTCTTTTTTTTTTAGTTTCTTTTAACAATGAGAGCATATGCAGCCAAATATGTATCTACCTAGATGTGAATCGGTGCACCCAGCATCTTTCTTTAGAGCTTTCTGCCTTTTTTGCGCAGCTGCTCCAACCACATGGAGTTGAAAATCACTGAACTTTGCCTTTGCTAAGAGGTACTGTTGGCGTCACAGTCACTTTTTTATTTTTATTTTTTATTTTTTTAGAAACCAGTCATAAGGATAGAAACTGCCACCAGGCTTATAATCAAAAACATGGAAAAAAAAAAACTTGTTCTTGTCATACTGTCTATCCCACTGTCAGACAGAAAAGGTAGAAATCTTATTGAGTCCTGACTCTAAATGTTGCTGGTAATGATGTTAATTAATACTGTAATGGTGACAAATCCGAAACATTCTGTAAAGAAAAATGACCGTGCACACATGTATATCTATCTAACTGCTGGCATCTCATGCATCTCATTCACCAGATGATTAACTCACTTTTCCTTTTTGAATGAAACCAGTCATGCGCAAAAAAAACTTCTTTTGTTTTGCAATTGTCAGCTTGAACTGTGACAAGCTCATTTATTGATTGTATGGGACATTCTCCAATTGCTACACATGGTGTACAAACAATGTTAAACAAACAATAAACTGGTAAGACAAAGGAGAGAGGTAACGATAGTTTGAGATCACAACACTGTGTGTGTTTTTGTATTTGGCAGGGATAATTAAGTTTTCCACAAAAGGTTTTGTTGTTTTATGAGAACATTTTAAGGATACTTCGTTGGCATAGGACAGACATTGTATACACAAGATGATTTATAAATGTAATTTCAACTTTCCTTTCAAATATAAAAAAAAAGGAAGTAATTACATTTTATTATATTCAAAGCAAAAAAGTGTTGCCAAAACTAGAACAGGATGGCAAAGCAGTGGTAATTATAACAGCCAACTTAAAAACACTGCAGAAAATTGGAGACTTGCTGTCATTGAGCTAAATGAATAAAGTTCCTACAAGGCCGTGGTTGCTTTTTTTTCTCACATCAGCCTGCTATCTAGCCGGCTAGACTCCATTGTTACAAGTAATCAGATGTAATATCTCATTAATAAAGACAAACCATAGATTAATATAGCAATGCGGTGTCATGTTTGAGTCTGTCTCTCTTGTAGACAGTGCTGCCAAGAGAAACAAGCAACCAGATCTATATTTACCAATATTTGAGAGACATCAGGCACCTTATTAATCTTTATAAATGTATAAATGCCAACCATTGAGGGATGAATTATGTGAATGAAAGAAAATAGTCCTCCAGTGTTTTTTGGAAATCCAAGCAGCAAAAGCAGCTGGATTCTTGTGAGAACTGCAAACTAACAATCACAAGAGAACCCATCTTGCCAAGATCTGTTTGCATTTAATCAAAACCCAAAACTTTGGACCAGCTGGCATCCTATACTGGTAGCAACAAGCTGGTTTTAAGCATGACAACATTTAACAGTGGGTGTTTTTGATAGGCACATGTTGAATAAAAAGTTCACTTTTTGCCCTTTTACCCCTAAAATGCTGTGGAGTAGAAGTAGGAATTAGCAAGAAAGTATTTATTTATTTATTCATGTTTATTAGTGCTGCATTCTCAACAAAATCTACATGATGTGCACGTACTTCACTCTTACAGAATCTGCACACTGCCTTTAATGATTTTCTCTGGACATTGATTTAACCCATAAAAACTCTTCTCTCTTTATTAATATTTCATATTTAGACAATTTTTCTCCATGAAAATAATCCCTTTACGCCTTAAAATGGACTGGATGTAACTGGTTTAGTGTTCTAGGATCTGTAAAATATTTAAATTAGCCCCATCCCTCCCCTCTGCCTTGATGTGCCCCCTATCGCTCACTCCCTATCCGCTCCCTATCCGCTGCTGTTTGCGCAACATGCAGACATTATTGTGGACAACAACTGCGACAACACTCATTTTTCAAAAAGAGGGGCTGGAAAATCCAGTGCCTAGTTTGTAATTTTGTTTGCCGTTTTGATGGATTTACACTTGTTGAGAATACAGAAATCACATTTTGGGAAGGTTTTGTTCAAAGTAATATGACAAGTTGTCCACTCATCAGCTTCATTTAACACTACCTCTTCTCCTTGCTGCACCTGTGCTTTGGCTGATTCACATTGTCTTTTACCTGGAGCACGTGGCTACACAGCAGGGAAAACATTCTGCTCTGGAATTATGGTATATTGCTCTGCACATAGAAGAAGAGGGATACACTATAAGGGCACATTCACATTGGCATTCCTTGGTCTGCTTTAAACAATCCCATAGTCTGCTTCCACAGACAGTACAGTTCGTTTGGAGCAGTGAGAACGCATATTCAAACCAGAGGTTGCGCTAGAATTTTTCTTTGTCGGTCATTTTGACTGACAGGCTCATAAAAATCCGGTCATTTTGTATTTTCACTGGTCACGTAGGTAGGCCTAATGATGACATTTTTCAATAGCATCAATTTTAGGCTAATATTCAGTCCGAACAAGGTAAACAGTAAATCCACACCGTCACACATCATGCAGATGTGCAGAATGCACTGAGGACCGACTAACAATGAATCAAGACAGAGCAGTGATAACAGTTTAAGTTTGTACAGGTTCACCCCGACCGGCTCGTCCAATGATACGAACCCGCACCCGCTCGAACCGTTGATCATTACCAAACCCGACCCGGGACGCCTGTTTATCTGGATCGACCCGTCCCGCTGATTTTCTTTGTTTTCTGCAGATGTTGCACAATTTCTTTTAAACTTGCAACTGAACCACTGCTACGCCTCCGTAGACCCTTATTTTCACATTTGATCCAGAGATTGCTGTACAGAAACAAAAAGTAATTTACCGTCCAGGTTTCAGCTGTTCTCAGCTCCAGGACCACACAACCTGCAGAAAGATCTCCCATGCTGCGTGGCGGAGTGGAGACACCCCCGACATGACCCGCAGGGCTTCTAAATGAAAGTATATTCTATTACCAGTGCTTGGTTAGTAAAACTATGATTTCAACAAAAATTAGATATTAATAAAAAATTTAAAATATTTTCATGCACGAACCCAGCAGCATGTGCTCTGTCTGCACCAGCTGTTCAGCTGAGACCTGTGGTGCTCACAGACGCTCCAAGACATCTCATTATGTTCACATACCAGGTGATCGGGGGGGGGGGTGCAATCTTTCGAAATGACCGACTGCCTTCAGATTTTTCAGTCATTGTTTTCAAAAAACGGTCAATGACGGAAAATATTTGGTTAACGCGACCCCTGATCCAAACCCAGGTACAGACCAAAGAAACAAACTCTGGTCCGCTTGAAAACCAGGGGTCTCAGTTCACTTGCAAGTGAACTCTGGTGTGGTTTGCTTGCAGCGTGAATGGAAATGAACCATCCAGAAAGAAAAGAAGTGACAGAATACGATGTAGCACAAGATGTTGGATATCTCGCTGCCTCTCCTGCTGCTCACACTAGACAGATTCTGGTGAAGACTTCATTAGGTTTGACCCCTAAAGTAAAAACAGAAACCCCAAGACTTAAACTTGGTGTCTCTCCATGGTTTAATTGTAGTGAACAAGTCCTGGCCAATCAATGAGCTGGATTTTCTTCTTCTTTCTTTTTGGTCTGCGGTCGTTTTGGGGAATATCGCCCCCTATCAAACACTTGTTGTAACTGCATGACATTGTCCAGCTGGTTTGGTCTGCCTGCACAAAGTGCAGTGTGAAAGCAAACCAAAGGAATGTGCGAAATTTTTCAGACTTTCCCGCCCAGTTGAACTGAGTTCCCAGACTATCCTCATCTGCTGTGAATGCACCGTGAGAGACACACTGCAAGATGAGCTACAGTTTATGAACACATTCACATACATATACAACAAAGATGAGAGAAACCGTTCAGAAAGAGAGGAGCAAAGCAGCAGTAGAGACTCTCATGTTGAGTTAAAGTGAAAGAAATGCATATTGAAAATATTAGTTTGTAACAACTATTGAGTCAAAAACTAAAACTAAAAAATACAAGTCTTGAATATGACTATATTGTCATGCAGCGAATAATATGTATTAATTATATGTAACAATAGTATGTATTCTTGTTAAATACTACTACTGTTAAATAAGCATTTCCACATGAAATCAGACGCCTTGAATCTGTGATTTTGTCAGAATCTCAGATTTTATCATCCGTGCACTGTGGTTCCGAGGTAAAAATGCCCTGCCATGCTGCTGAATTTTCTTCTTTTTAAAAAAAACCAATATCAGATTTATTAATTTAGCTGACTGCCACGACCTTGCTGTAATCACCTATTTTTTATATGCACTGTTAATATTTATTCATTTTGCCCAGTTACTCTCATTCACTGTAGGTATTGTCAAAAGATCTTGTACTTGGATCTTTGAATGCTTCATTTGCATGTATCTAATTTCCTTATCTGTTTTCTGTGTCCTTGTTTGCTCATAGTTTCTGTAATCAGCACACATGTAAAAAACGTGTATTCCATATATCTTCTACCCAAAATACAGCGAGCCATGATGTAGGTGCCCTTTTATTTTAAACTTATTTTCAAAATATTTCAAAGCTAGTTTTTGCCATTCATTCTTACATGTTTTCCAGAAATAGAACAACATGCTTACTGCTGTCAAATGACTGACAGACTAGTCAAAAATATTATACTGATATGAAAAAAAAAAACTATTCAAAAAGCTTTTAATTGCAATGTTTTTTCTAAGTGTCACAATCGTGTGCATTACTGAACTGGTTCTCTGGGAACCACAGCATGAAAAATACAGTTATTCTATTAGTAAAATAGGTTTACTTAGTCTGTATTAAAAACACGCAAGAATTTTGAAAACAGAAATATAATCTTCTATAATCAACCCAATATCCAAAGGTGGAACTCCAAAATACTTCCAATGAGTTGAAATGTTCATTATGTAGAAATTTTACATTTTGTAAACAGATTTTATACAGTAGTGTGCATGCTTTCTTTCCTGGTGACCAGGCTGGTGTTTAGCGCCAAGGCTTGATTTTTTTTTTTTTACAAATTCTAACATGGTAGTTTATGTTTAAACGTTAACCAGGTATTTCAGCTTAATCAGATATTTTCTGTCCTAAGCAAAAATAGGAGTTAATGTCCAATCCCCAACAAGGTATTCCATAGGGCTGTAAATCACCAGTTTACGAGATACAATATTATATTGATTTAATGGATAGCGATTTGATGTTTGTCTATCTCAAATTCAGCCGTGATTCGATTTTGCTTCGATGTAAGATCCAACGATTGACATGAAATGATATCACAGGTAATTGAACACAGTCATTTCCATTCAAATCACAAAAAGCAACAAGAATATAACAGACCATTTTTTATTCCTGAGCTCGGGTGTTTGAATTAATCAATCTAAAAAAAACAATTTGTTCTCATAACAAAGACAGACTGTAATAAAGGGAAAAGGATGTGCCAGGGGAACTTAAAATGCAACCATTTTCTAAATAAAAGTGTATTTGATAAATGGTTAGTTCGTTGAATTTTGAACAATGTTTACATTTTGGATTGATGTCGATCAATATCGACCATATTAAAGCATATATGTAAAACACCTTGAATTGTCCTGTACATGAAATGTGCTATATAAATAAACTTGCCTTGCCTATTATTGATATATTGATGTAGATCGATGTATTGTTACACCCCTAGTATTCCATTTTGTAGCGCTAATGAAAGACTTAAAATGGTGCTAATGAAAGAAAAAGTTGGGAAAACACTATTAAGTGGACTTCAGAGTGAAACAGTGATCTCGGAGACAAAAAAACAAACAAATAAACAAAAAATCCCGACAAGATAAGGGTTTCCAGTAGTACTCAAACTAAAGTTCTGGCAGGTAAAAAGTGTTGTTTTAGAGTCATCCATTACTCCACCAAACACCTTATAGCAGTCTGTTTGATAAAGCCGGAGCCCATAGTCATTCATGTTCGCATTCTCGAAGACCAACAAAGAAATGCAAAGTAGGTATATAAACCATATAAATATTCTTGAATGAGTAAAAAAATTAAATATCTACAACAATATCTAAATCTGGCACATTTTTTGTTTTTTTTACTTTTTTTAGAAAGTCTCCTCTACACTCTCGTCTGTATATTAATATACTGTAGCCCACAGTAATTAGTTCACTTCCAGCTACCCAAAGCTGCAAAGCCGTTCTGATATTTCTCAGACCAGTGGAATAGTTTTTGCATAAGCTTTGCATACACTAGCCAACACTTTTTATATGTAATCATTTGTAATCAAAGTGAGCACATTATGCAGAGTAAATCAGAGATATGATATGATGTGTGATGATTGTCAAGTACTGGTTGGCAATTTTGGAAGAGAAAGAGTAGACTGACTCGCCTGTGTGACCATTTCTCTCTCATCATCTTGATTAGCTGTCTCTGTCAGCCTAAGACTATTCCTGCTCTTAAGCACTCTGTAAACAGTCTTGAAGATGTTTTTAGTTTGCTTTTAACAGTCACTGGCATGTGCATAGGCTTCAGTCCTGCTGCAGACGTGACTTTCTTTGTTTAAAAAAACAAACTAAACATGCCCAGCAGAAAAATAATTATACTGTAGATACAGTAAGCTGCTTATTGCAGTGACTGACAAAATGAGAAATCAACACTGCACAACGCAAATACATTTAATGGAAGTGCTGATATAATGATTTAGACAGCATTTTGTGATTAGAAGTCCACGCATTGCGATGGAATTTAGGATTTGGCATCTATAAAGATTGTCAAAGAAAGCACTTTGAAAACATCTGAATGGCTTTCAAATTCAGATTTTCATGTTTGCTTATTTCAAGAGAAGAATGCAGTACAGTACTCATCATTCTGGCAACGATGCACAATTCTCAGCCAAACAGTGCTCCTAATAAGGCAGAAAGGCTTAAGGAATTTCTCTTCATACATCAATAACTGATTCCTTACCTCAAATCTTCCTCATAGAAATCCAAACACCTTTTGATTAATTGATCCCAAATAAACCTTTCCCTAATTACAGGCTGTCCCTTGCCAAATGTGGTGTATTTGCAGCATACACTACTCAATAAAAAGAGGACCCAAAGACTGGAGAGGATCATTTTTAAAGCCCGAGGGGAAAACTATACAAAAATGCGAACATTTGCATTTTGAGAAATGATTCATTTATGGTTGGAAATCAAATAAAACATTAATCACTCCCACTCTCCATATCCCGGTTTGTTTAAGTCCCCCTCATTGCATGCTCTTTATGATGCAGCCTGCAAAATCTCACAGAATGGAGTACATAATGAAATGTATAGTAAGTTAGATTTAGTAAGTTAAAAACAAGGATTTTATTGCAATTTACTTCTACTCTGCATTGTGTTGCGCTTCAGTGACAGCGCATTTGATGACGGACAGGGTACACTGCAAGAAAAGTGGGTACTGTATATAGTCACTGTTCAAGTTTCCAGGGGGGCTCACTGTAGTGGAATAGCACATGCTGGCAGTGCAGTGCAACGTAAACACCTCATGAGAGTGAAATACAGTGACAGGCCTAACAGTTAATGGCTTGGAGCTCAGTATTGTAGAATACATTTCCACCAAATGATATGATATACTGTATTCCTGCAGCTTCATCTCAGGATCTCTTCTTTTCTCTGACTGTCTGTCCTCTCCTTCTTTTTTCTGCCACATTTTCACTGCCTTAAAAAAGACCAAAAAGAAGAAAGAAAAAAACAAACAACAAAGAATTGTTATTCTCGCGCTCTCTTTCATTATTACATTCTCCTTTTCCCTCTCTCCCATTAACAAGTCTGTCTCTCCCGATCTCTCCACACCTCCATCTCTTTTTCCTACCCGTATCTATCCAACTCCCCTTTTTCGACTCTATTTTCCTCTTCACCCCCACCACATACAAGTACACACATACACACAGACCTGTCACTCAAAACAGGAGGTTCGGTGCTATATTTGCTTAGGCCAAACACGTATACACATCCCAGCAATCAATATTTCTTTTCCTGCTGTGCTCCCATATTTTACACCACCTCCAACCCTCCCAGCCCACTTTGTCGTCTCGTTTCCCCCCTTTTTGCCCGCTCCCCTCCATCCCTCTAGTCTGTCAGTCCATCTTAAGTCATACGCCCTGTATTTACAGTACTTTTCATTACCTATTCACTCTGCAGCTCTCTCTGGTTGTTGCTCGCTATCCTTCATTCTTCCAGTCACTTTTTTTTTTTGCTCAATCTCTCCCTCACCACCCTCCCCTTCTTGTTTTCTTTGCTGCCTTCTTTTCTATCCAAAAGACTGATCAGGGTCAAAGAATCGGCAGACTGTGACAAAGAGAGGAGAGTCGGATGAAGACAGAGCGAGAAACATAGAGAAGGAAAAGGAAAATAGAGGCGCAGCAAGTGAGAGTGACTTTATGGGGAATATTATGTCAGCAGGCCCCTGTTAATCAATGCAATTGTGTTTGGTCGCTGAAGCCATGAAAATTGGGAGAAGAGATGGAAAATATGGAAAGACAGAGGGAGAAGGGGGAAAGGGAGAAGGAAATGGAGAAGGGGAGGGAAGCCAGTTGGCACAAGAAGTAAATTGAAAATGATGTGCTGCGTTTTTTGTGTGCATTTGTGTGTGGCTCACATATTAACCCTACTATCTCACATCTCTCCGTGTGGTTGTGTATGTGTGCGCATACTCCATTAACTCTCACATCGCCCTGTCATTACACTGCTTTTCTCACATACTGCAGTCATGAATTCATCTTGTAAATGTCTGAATATTCAAGCGCTTGCATGCTTGTGTCTGTGCAGGGATGCAGCTGTGTGATGGTGAGTGTGTTTTAAGTAATCTTAATTGTTGTTATCATTTGTGCAGCATACAATAACTACCTCCACCCCCATCTTTGTGTGGTATTAACTTTCCCCCCCTTTTCCTCTAACAGACTGTTTCTATTTTTCCTCATGTTGTTCCTTTTCAGCCTGTAGCATAAATAGCATTCATTTAATCTTCTCTCTGTCTTGTTTTTCTTCCCGTCCCCCATTGCTTTTTCCCTCTGCATCCCATATTCCCTGTCAATTTTTTGCCAGAGCTAACTTTTATTATCTCATGTTGTCTGGCCTGCATTCAATCAGATCTTTTTTTCTATGTACAACTGCCTCTTTGTGTCTTTCTTGTTGCCTCCTTCCTCTGTTCTCCTTCTTTATCCCCTTGAATTTGTTTTGATGTACTGGATATATATAAAAATAGTCGAAGTTAATCTCTTCTTCTTTTGCCCCTTCTTCATCTTCCTTCTCTTCTCCTTGCTGTCTCTCTTTCTTTCAGGCACCCTCTCTTAGTGCGATATATATCTGCCTCCCCCCTCGGCAGGTTGCCATGGTCGCCATACCTACTCTCTCTTTCCTATTGGTCCTGGCAGAGTGGGCAGGTCTGGTGGACGCGTCCCCCCACCTCCTGCTCCGGCCGAGCCCACGGGAGCGTGATGCTGGGGCCATGATGAACTTCAACATCGCTGTGATCCACGCTGGTGCTACAGTGCAGGCAGAGGCGGCGGTGGCGGGGCCTGGGGGAAGGGTGCTCTACCCTGGCTTCGGACGGGTATACGGCTCCCTGGGGGAGAGCGTGGTCACCCAGTGGGGCTCTGCTAACGTCATCTGGCTACAGGTTAGACACTGTATCCTCTACCTAGCACTCATTCAGCCTTACTTGAAGACGGGAATTTGTAGTCCATCATTTGTCTTCACTGAACTGAATGTACAGCACATTGCTGCCGTATGAAGGCCATGCTGAATGAGCAGACTCTGCTCTCATACCACAGACCGTATTGTTAGTTAGACTGTCATGCATATAGACACCTTCCATGTGACTAATGTTATATCAAGACTCCTAACTGGTCAGCTCTGGTTTTATTTCTTCCCTGTCTTCAACCTCCAGGTGAATGACAGTAGCCCTAAAACGGTGCTGTCCCAGCTGTGTGAGCTGCTGGCGGCGCGGCCCCTGCAGGGTCTGGTTTACGAAGAGGAGAGGCCCCCTCGCACAGCCTGGGGCCCTTTGGCCCCCATGCTGGAGTTTGTCTCTGCACAAACAGGACTGCCCATAGTGGCTGTAGGAGGGGGAGCAGGGCTGGGGAGGATGCCACAGGTAGGAAGAGGAAGGTTGGGACTGGGGTGGGAGAGTGAAGAGGAAGTGTTTGCAGTTTTTTTTGTGTGTGAGAGATTAAGTAAGGAGGATAATGAGGCAAATGTTCCAAATATATGATAGTGCAGCTCCAAATGTGAGAAGTGGGGCAATGTTAATTAGGTGCATGCAATGTCCTGAAGCAGTGTGGACTGACAGTACTATGAATGGAGTATGAATGGAAAGCTGCTTCTGTTGTCATTATAACTGACAAAGTTACCATGTAGTGCATCCTGTGTGTGAAGAAAAGGTATGGGAAAGTGCCAGTGGGATGGAGGGAAAGCTGAAGGTCAGTGTCACTGATCTGCAGAAACTGCACTGTTTGATCTGTAAATGGCACCAACTGGGGTCGACGCTCTACTTCAGATGTTTCTGGTAGGGAAGCAATGAGCAGACATGGGTGTGCACGGTCGGTCGGAATAATGTGTATGCACTGTACATTTTTGTCTGATGCAATTGTGTATTAATCAAAGAAAACTAGTGCTACATTTAATCACCAAATGAAGAAAAAAAGGAACAAAAAGCTATATATTTGAGCTTGAAAAATAACTGCTTTAAACATTTACTCTTGAGGAATTAAATTGTAGCACTCACTGATAAACCTCTTTTGAAGATGTACCCCAGCCTCGTCCTCATCCCCTCCCGGCCCTTAGCAGACTTTTTAGAAACACTCCCATCTGAACATCATAGGAGAATTAACTCACCAGTCCAGGCTGTTTTAGCCCTACGGCTGAATGAATGCTGCTGCTCCATAAAAACTTCAAGCCCCGTGATGCCTTTATTCTGTGCATTAAGATGGAGCATTTCAGAGCATTGTAGTTTTCTGCAGTGAAAGGCTTTTTAATTTCTCATGGTATTATTGTTCGAGTTAAAACACAGACGATGAATTTTGCAGTGAGAGTTTTAACCACATCTGCTGCTCTTCTCCCTAAATCAGGAAACAGGTTCCATCTTTCTCCAGTTCAGCTCCTCCACTGCGCTCCAATTAGAGGTCATCTTTGAGGTGCTGGAGGAGTATGATTGGACTTCCTTCTCTGTGGTGTCTACACGTCACCATGGCTACCAGGATTTCCTGTCTGTGGTAGAGGGCCTGACGGACGGCTCGTTCATCGGCTGGGAGAAGAAAAGCGTGGTGATCCTGAACGTGACCGACGACCCTGGGGGGTCACGCACACGCAGGCTGCTGAAGGAGAACGAGGCGCAGGTGAGACAGGGGGGAGAGAGGGGGGAAAGAGGGAGGAAAGGGGAGGAAGTGCTGCAACTACCAGTGGGGGCCCCCTTTCTAACAGGTGGCTTCCCAGCTTTTTCCTTCCTTCTTCGTCTCTCCCTTTGTCCCTCCATCGCTCTCTCTCCCCTCTCTCCTCTATCCCTCTGTTCTTCTCTTCCCATCTGCTGAGGCATTAAGAGTTCGACAGTACAACAAAAACCACAAGTCAGTCTAATTTGCTGGCTGGCTGTTGGGGGAAATTTGTGTAAAGAAGCTGATAAATTGGAAGCTTTAAAGTTGGAAAACATCTAATCTCTTTGTTATGGTGTTAAACAGTCATGTTAGAGTTTTCCTCTGATGATATGTTGGGCTATTTAATGCATGAACCCTTTGTGACAGCAGTATTGCTGCCAAATGGAAATATAATTTGATGCCTAGTGAATAAATAGAAGTGAAGGTTTTACTGGAAAATGTTTTCTAACATTTTATCAGAAATTACTAGCCCACTTGTTGCAGAAATGATTCACGATATCAGGACATAGCTGATCTCAAGTTATAGCAGAAATTTTAATTTGTTGACCTGCTTGATTTTGCAATAAGCTAAAAACTAAAATGCATAGTTCTTATAGAGACAATTTTCTTTTTCTGTGGGTCTGCACAGAATGAGTTTGCAACAAGAGATCCACCGGTGGACAACTGCTTGTTGAAGGACAGTGCATGGCCTATAATCTCTGACCTTTTTTAGCTGAACATTAGCTTATCTTAATTTGCAATTTAATTCTAAAGCTGTAGCTAATCAAGTGCTTAGATGTCAATTTTGTTCATTTTCTTTACTTAGTCTATATATGATAGAAAACTGAATCAAAACTCATCCATACATGTCAAATTTACATAGATAAATTTTAACCGGAGCAAATCGTAGTTTTGGCTTGTACCTGATTTCTTTCATTTCTTTAAACAGTATGCTTGCTCGTTTATCTCCTTCCTAACTTCTTTCATACTTTAATTCTTGCTGCCGCGCTCTTGCTTTCACTGTCGACCCGCCATTTTCCCTCGCACTGTCTCATCTATCAATGATTTTACCCATTCGACTTCCTCTTTGACCCCCATGATCTTCCTGTTCAATTTTTCACTCATGACTTCTTTCTTTTGCCTACTTTCCTCCTCCCCCCTCCCCTCGCCTGCCCTCCTTCATTTCTTTGCCTAGAGACAAGCTCAATCTCCTTTGCTGCTTTGCTTTGCACCTCCATCTCTGTATGGCTATAGTCCAATCCTTCTGCCCATCCGTCCGCTCTGTGCAATCCGAATGTCTTCCTGGCCACAGGCTCTGCTGTCTGTCGGCTCGGTTCAGTTTGGGTCTCAATGTTAATGCTAATGTACCAGCATGGCTACTGCAGCTCTCTGCATGCATGTTTGCATCTGGAAATGTGTGCATGTATATTGGATTCCTCTGCTAGTGTCACTGTTAATATAAAATACTGGTTGCAGTTACATAGATGGGCTTGCTTTCTAACCTTCTTGCTTTTTCATAACCCTTCCTTTACCTTTTTGCTCTAATGCAGGGCTAAGAAATGCTTGTGATCGCTTAGTGAAGCCGAGTATGTTTGTATCTCATGCTCTTTCTCTGTTACATTTATTGTAATGTCTTCTACATTGTAGATGACCTGATCCAGATCTGTAGCTCAATTACAACTCAACTCTCTCATTGTCTATCTCTTGTTCCATTTCTCTTCCAGCTTCTGCCTTGTCAGTATTTCTTCTGCTCTTTCTCTCTGTGTTGTGTGTTCTTCTCTTTCTCCATTTCCCATCTTTAGATACTGTGTGTGTCTGTTTATAATGATTCTCTCCTTCCCTCCTCAATTCAGTCTCCTCCTCTCTGTCTATCACCCTCTTTCTCCCTCCTTTTTCCTCCTACTCTGTCACTCTCAGTTCCTGCCTAATTCACTGGAGGCTTATTGGCACACTGGCAGGATTGTTTTGCCAAGCCATTACAGTTCAAAATTCAATGAAGGCACAATTCTCAAAATGTGCTTTCAGTCTGTATCACTGACCGCCCCCCTTTTATTGCATGAAAGAGTTGTCTTCGTTTTTTGTCCTTCAATTCCCCTTCTTCTATTTCTCTCACTTCATCTGTTTTTGTGTACATCTTCCATTCTAAGTGCTTCCTCTTTACTTAAATTGGTATTTGTCAGCATTTAGCATCTGTCTTTTTCCACCTTTCTTCTCAGCTCCATCTATTACTTATCATTCCTTACCTTCTTTTTCCATTTCTCTCTAACCCCTTAAAATTTCCTTTGGTCATTTTCAACTCCTCCGCCCCTAACCCCTCCTGCAGCACAGAGCTTATTCAGTGTCACTACGTTCTTTCTATGTTTTTCTTTAATATTTTTCCTCCTTTTCCAATCATCCCACCTCTTCTTTCATAAATATCTGTTATTTCTCAAGGCCCTGATTTCACAAAAACATGCCATCCTTTGCTTCTTTCTCCACTACCACCCCCCCCCCCCAACACACACACACACCTCCTTTCTTGTCTCTAAGGAGCAACTATATTCCCATCTCTGACTTTCCCTCCAGCCTCTCATTTTCCCCTCTTGTCTCCCGTTGTCTTCCACCCTGCTTTTAAAAACACGTGTCACAGTTTAACCTCTCCCCCGTAATTCTCCTTCATACACACTCAGTCTTTACCCGCCCCCCTTCTCTATCTTCTCCGCCTCTCCCTCGGTATTTCATCGCTCCACCGCTTACAGTTGTTTAATTTCCTCTTTCTTGTTTTCACCCTGTTTTCATTATTCATTACTGTAACTTGTTTCATCAGGCCCAAGCTCATTAAGCACTGACCTCCATTGCCTCCTCTACCTCCAGGTTAGCCCACATCCCATGCAGTCACACAGTCTCCACTCTTGCCGGTGTGTGTGCTGCTCTCTTGAAATCATACCACTGACTTCCATAAACTTTATCACATCACCTTGCAGCTATCTCCCCTCTTACGTCTCCCGGCATCCTTGTTTTTTGTCAATATGGTCTTTTCTATCCACCCTCATTTCCTCCCACTCAGGTACAGTTCTTCTCCAGCTCTGTCTTTCTCCCCTTACTTCTCCCACCCTCTGTCTTTCTCCACGTCTCCCCTTTCCCCTCCTTATCTCACTAGAGTGTATGTGTGTGTGTGTCTCCCCCTGTCCCTGTTCCCTCCCTGCCTTCCTGCTGTCCTCCAGGTGCGTTTGCTGTACTGCTCTCAGGAGGAGGCCGAGTTGGTTTTCCGAGCCGCTTGGGCCGCTGGTCAAGCCGGAGCCTCGCACATGTGGTTTGCAGTGGGGCCAGCTCTCTCAGGTTTAGGCATGGAGAGCCTGCCTCGGGCTTTATTTGCCGTACGGCCTCAGGGCTGGAGGGATGAACCTCGCCGAAGGATTGCTCGGGGTGTGTCTGTGCTGACTCACGGGGCAGTGGCAATGCGCAAGGAATACGGAACCACGGGTGGGCCAAACTTTGTTACCAACTGCATGACGGATGCCAATCAGACTCAGAGACTACGAGGCAGGATGAGGTGAGAGGGAGATAAGGGGAGGGGAATGAGGGGGAAGGAAGAGCATTTTTCGTCTGGAGTTCAAGTGAAGATGACTGATGAACTTCAGACAAAATGTGTTAAATAGGAGGAAACAGAAATAGACAGAATAAGGTGTCTCCTTTGAAAGGAGTTTTGGTTCATGGCCAGAGATGGCTGAATATGTGCAGTTAGTGCATTCAGTGTCAGAGAGCAGGCATACAGGGGATATCTGAATTTGGAGTTGGCTATGATCCATGCAAAATAACTGGTGTTGGTGCGTGTAGTAGTGAGTTGGCAAAATTACCCCAGCATCTGTAGCAAGTGGACCATGTCTCATGTATATTAATGAGCTAGTTTTAATATATTCCTCATAGGCTGCACAAACACAAAGAATCATTCTCTAACAGGTAGCACAAGTGGTTCTGATTATCATCTTTGTTCATTTTTAACATTAGCCTTTCTTACCCCAGATATGTATGTGCACTATGCATGATAGTAGAGACTACTCTAAGTCTTGCTACTGAAACTGAGCCAAATATGTAATTAATTAGTTTATTTGGTGTCATTTTTGTAAATTATGCTGAGCACCAACAGGGTGGCAATTATTGGGAAATGATTAATGGATCCCTCTGTCTTTGTTTATAAACTATGTCCAGGAACAGAGGAGAAAGATGCTCTCGTTTCCATCTTTTTGCACTGCTACCTGCTGTTCACTATCTGCAACTACAAGCCGCTGTTCCATCAGAAGCTTTCTGTCGTGCAACAAAAAAAGCTTTTCTGTTTTTCTGTTTTGAAGCGAGTAAGATGACATCAGGAGACAATCTGAAATTCTGTCCTGTGTGATTATCAGACACACTATAGAGACTGATGCTTATGCAGAAAGCAGCAGTTGTTTGATTTCAAAGATCATGACATTTCTGTGTCTGATCATTTGTCTGTGGATTTGATTAACAGACAAGTTCTGACACTACAGAGCAGCTGTGATTTAGTTTCAAGAGGAAAGAGAACGGGGCAGGCATTCTATTGCATCAAATCTTACATCAATATTTCTGTTTCTGTCCTCCTCTTTCCTTTAAGAAAACTGTTAATTTGCTCATGTGCTTTCTATCACATTCTTAGTAACTCACCATCTCCTTCTGCCTCTATTCAACAATACTGCAGGTATTTCAGCAACATCACTCTTGGTGGTCGTGATTACTCTTTCAATAGTGATGGTTACCTGGCCAACCCCTTCTTGGATGTCATCTCCTGGACACCTGGACGTGGATGGGAAGATGTAAGAATATGATATCAGTTCCTTGAGTGTGTTTGTGGATTCGACTGTCAGGCAAGAGTCATGCTCAGAAAAGGAAAGGGCTTAGAAAATACTATCTATTGTATATTTTTTTTTTTCTGCATAAACAGTTTTTCCAAATATTAAGATATTCCCCAGTTATTGTAATTCTGTCTTGTATGAAATTGAAAGTACAAACATTTCAGGCAAGAGAACCCGGAGCAGTTTTTTGCTGATTTGCGCAACATTTATATCTTAATCTCTTTATGCGAGGTAGAAAGGTAGATCCATGCTGTATTGGCATCTGGAGAAAGAACATAAACCTGACATCGAGGAGAGGCAGATCACAAGGGTTAGTGTTCATGTAAAGTTCACAATGGCTGTAATCGCCCAAAGGCAGAAGCTGGCTGCTGAAGAGATAACTGCACTTTGTTTGGCCTAATACTCCTGTTATGTTGTTTCTCTGTGATTCTGGTTTCCTGCTAAGTCTGTTGAAATGGTTAGTTTTATATCAAATTTGATAGTTGATTAAAGCAATTACTAATTGAGCAGAAATGACAAAAAAAAAAATCTACATATATTTTCCAGCCTTCAGAATTAGATAATTTGCTGCTATTTTTTGTTTTTATGTGACTGTAAAGTCAATATTTTGTACTAGTTGGTCTGACAGATAAGCAGTGTGAAAGCGTTGTTGCCTGAGGGAAATTATTATGGGTTAAAAAAAAGAATAAAGGAGAAATTACACCTTCCTTGTGTAAATGCATAGATAGGCCATTTAAGTCCAAACCTACAGTGCTTATTTAAGAAAGAAAGAAAGAAAGAAAGAAAGAAAGAAAGAAAGAAAGAAAGAAAGAAAGAAAGAAAGAAAGAAAGAAAG
>JBBBVU010000006.1:12357481-12369376 GCA_037177055.1 Atherinosoma microstoma | reverse complement strand
AGAAAGAAAGAAAGAAAGAAAGAAAGAAAGAAAGAAAGAAAGAAAGAAAGAAAGAAAGAAAGAAAGAAAGAAAAGACTAAATTCAAGGCAAAAACAATATGAA
Organism: Atherinosoma microstoma; assembly: GCA_037177055.1. Classification (NCBI taxonomy): domain Eukaryota; kingdom Metazoa; phylum Chordata; class Actinopteri; order Atheriniformes; family Atherinidae; genus Atherinosoma; species Atherinosoma microstoma. The sequence goes on along the minus strand of JBBBVU010000006.1, from coordinate 12,369,273 downwards.
TCCTAAATAGAACGAGTTATGCAAATTGAGTGGGTTTATTTCCTTGTGTGAAACTCCTTTTTGTTTCCCTGGACAGTGTTTCTTTGCACAAATGATGCATAGAGGGACAGTTACACAAAGACAGATCCTTACACATCTGTAGAGGATACCCACTTGAATTGACTAACCCACATTAAGCTTCACATTAGCATACTGGAGGTGTGCAGGGAAAGAATCACTTAATTCAGACTAAGTAAAGGAAAAAGTCTTTAAATATATTTATGGGAATCGGAGGTGTTAATATACTTAATCAGATTAGAATTATTTGCAGCCCTCAAGTCATATTTCCTTAGTTTTCTTTTTTAAAGCAATGTCCTGATGTTGTAATGATTAGTAACTGCTGATTTGTTCTTACCTCCTGCCTATATTCACAAGTATTTGCTACAAAATGAGGTGCAGATTTGAAGATTTCTGGGTGTCAGAGCTGCTTGTAGACTTATCAGTAGTTTGTGTGTTTTAGTGACTTGTCTACATAACTGTATGCACGTCTCCCAAGCAACAACAGCCCTGGTATGTCATGCATATTGTATAAAACTGTGGTTCATTCTGAAATCCTTAGCATGAATCCTTGTCACCTGTTGGAGATGTCTCCCCTTTAATATTGAGGGATTTCACCCTTGTCAGTGCCAGAGGAGAGAGCCATGCTCATTTTCTAACTACCCACCAGCTTCTCAGCACCACACATGTATAAAGACACACAACCTTCTCAGATCATACAGTCTGCAATGTCACAAACAGCGATGCACCCCCAAAAGCACAAACACACACATTGGTGGTTCTCAGCCTCCTGCTGGTTTTAACAGCCCACCATAGTCCAGTCTCAGCGTGTCGTAACTTGCTGACTCCTGCCATATCCCTCAAATCCCTTTCAATTAGAGGCTCATGCGCTGGTCCTTCGACTCTGTGCAAACCCAGGGTACGAAACCCACCCACACTCACACACACGCATGCACACACATGCATATAGCTAACACACAGACATATACATATGTGCACACAAATGAGAGAACATACTGTATGATCACACATACGCTTACACCCTTCTTGCATAAATCCTATTGCACGCACACACACACACACACACACACATTGAGGATAAGACGCCTGTATCTGCCTATTATGCACATCCACGCTGTTGGCTCTCCCTGAATATTTAATGTTCTCTTTACAATGACTGCACCATTACTTAGAGCCTGGGAGCACCCAGCTTAGCTCACTGAAACACTGCAGACAAGTGCTGAAGGTTGTCCAGCATTAGCGCGACTTGTTTCCGCTATGGGGCAGCACACAGAGCTAGATGTTCCAGGATATTACCAGAATTTAATGAACATTTTTAGTAAAGTCTCTCTCAGCAGCTGAAGAATTATACTTTTAACCATCTCCTAGTGTTCAAATTTCAGCTCCAAGCCAAACTACTCAAATATTCTAGCAATTTTTAGAGTTTGCAGTGATGCTCTTTCACTTGTTCTTTTTTTGATGTGTGCCTTTCTGGATGTTTGTCTTATAGAGTGCAGCATGCTCTCCAGTAAGCTCAGTCTGTTTTCAGTCTGTGTTCCCTCAGAGTGTTTTGATTGAATGTCTGTTGAGAAGCTGCGGTTCGAAGTGCAGTCGAGACACTGTCATTGTTTCCACTGCCGCCTCCTCTCTGCCAGCGTTTGCATTATACACACAGGCAGAGCTGCCAAACTTTACTTCACTGGCCTGTTTGAGAACTCACATTTTTATTTGTTTCTTTTTTTGATAGATGTATGTGTATGTATATATATATATATATATATACTGTATGTGTATATCTTTATATTTTTGCACATTCAAGATATACAGCATGCAGGAGCCCTCTCTATTATATATATCTTATCCTGTAACTGATCATGGAAGTGTTGTGGAAATGAGGGTCATCTTGGATGTGAGTCTCAGTTTCAAGTTTAGGATCCTGTGCATCCATGACATTCAGAGTGAACATGAACAATGCAGTTATGCAGCAGAAGAAATAACGGACAAAACATTTTCTGGTCAATGGTGGACACAGACCAATGAAGTCTTTTATCCCAGTTTTGATAGTCATACAAAAATGATGAACTACTTCATGCACTTTTCCAATGTACAGAGGTATCTCAGAGTACATATTTTATCTTAAGCTTATCACAAGTAATTTTTAAAATCAAAGCAGGTCCAACTGGAACATAACTTAGGCTGTTGGCAGTTCAGCAGCGTTGAAGTTAAAAATTGGGATCTTTGCTCGGCAGCAACTGTAAATCCTTCTGTTAAACCCACTTTTCATCAATGAGTTACTTCCCATGATTTGTATATTTGAAATTTTATTCAGAGTCTGGTTTGATGCTAATGTAAATAGTGCAAACCCTTTAAATGCATAAATTAATAAAACCTTTGCACATGCACAGATTTGTCTGGCAATTGCTCACATCCCACTTAACAATGAATATTTAGATGCTAGTGTTTTAAAATAGAGTGCACAGGCACAATATCCTTCGCAATATCCGTACAGTATAGTTAGTGACATTGTAGCCTGCAGGAAGTACTGCCTTTATAAGGCGTATACTCTTCAGTTTTATTGATTGAGTTTTATTTCTGTTCTTTTTTAAGTTAAGTTTATGACGTTGCTGCAGTGGACTTTTTCATATTGTAGTTTATGATTTTCCCCCTAACTCTATTTTAAAAAAGCATATTTTTCTATTGTATGTGGTGAAAGCTTGCAATTTTATAGAAATAAAAACAAGGATTCAATGAGCATATCTGTCAGACTGCTGCAGCATTGATAGCACTATGATAGCACTATAGCATTATGAGCATTAAAAAACAGAGTAAAAGGTTTTCTAGGTTGTTATCAACAGCATCTTGTTTAATTTGTTCCCTCTTTGTTTATGTGACTAAAAAATTCTAGTTGTTTGAAAAATTTGATAAAGTATAAATTCTTAATTATGGTGAAATCAGTGGTTTTAGACGATATTGTCATTCAAGCTGTTGAATATAATGTAATTCAATAGATCAGATTATAGCTAATTCTGTCCTTAATGTGGTCATGTTTGTTAGGTGGTTACAGGGTGGCTATTACTAACGCCATTTGGCGTCGTTGAAAATAGTTACTCAAGTTGTTCTGAAAATGGCTGGCAGTCAATGAGTTAACTGTTTAAAAGCTGCATTGTTCTAATCCTGCAGATAAAATGATCAAGAAGTCTGAAAATGAACAAACATATCTCATCTTATAAGTTTTTGCTCAAGGACTTTCCTGCAAAAAAAGTCTGAATGATACCAGACGGACTCAGCTGTTCAGCAGCAGAATACTTGACCAGCCAACATGCAGGGAGGCGGAGTCACGTGGGCGTTCTTCGGTCAAGAAAATAGTTAAAAAGTAAATCACTTGAAACAAAAATGATGCGGTTCAAGTTATTTCAGATGGTAAAGGTTTACTGTTACATTCTTCTTCGTAGCTCTAAGGTTAGTTTAGCTCTGCCAATTGATGCAGTAGTTTATCATTAAGCAACCATGTCAAAAGACACATCCTGTAGTTGTGGAAAAGATGTAAGTCTTTTTAAGAAGGGTCAAATCATTAGCAAGTGAATGATCGTGATCAGCAACCACTGAATCATTTGGTGAAATCAAATTGAAGAAAAACAACAGTAGAACTCAGGGCTATGTTTACTTGTGAAAGTAAGAGCACTTCCACATGAACAATTTGAAGGGAACACGAGGGATTGGGACTGAACAGTTGAGTAGCCATAAAAGCACTAATCAGTGAGGCTAACCAGAGAAAAAGGCCTAAATTTGCTAGGGAGCACAATGATTGGACTCTGGAGCAATGGAAGAAGGTCCTGTGGTCTGATGAGTCCAGATGTACCCTGTTCCAGAGAGATGGGCCCATCAGGGTCAGAAATCAGGGTCGCATCAGAAAATTCTTGTGACACTGGATGGAAATAAATCTTGTAACATTGTAGAAGCTTATCGAAACAATGCCACAGCAAAAGTGTGTTGTAATCAAAGCTAAGGGTGGTCCAACGAAATATCAGTATGTGACTTTTTTGGCCTGGCAGTGTAACTATTTAAAGTTTGACTATTTTAAAACCTAAGGCCATTGGAAGCAGTGTTTTGGTGTGCTTTAAAACTAAACCATATAGTTGCCTACCATCTATTTGTTCCACCAGATACACCTATGATGCAGATTAAAGATTTTTGTGGTGTTTGCTATTCATGGTTAAACATATATCCCTGTCTGTAGCAGCAAGACACTCATTTTAAAGATGGGATTATTTTCTGTAAGTGTGACGAACGTAAGATGAAAATAATATGACTGATTACAGAGATATTTTCAGATGTTATCGGAGGCCACTTTACTCAACTCTTGAAATCTTGTAGATGAGAATAGAACAACTTCAAATATTCTCTAAAGTTGGAAAACATTCTGAATCCAAAAATTGCTGCATGAACTCATTCTGTCATTCATTAAAACAACCTCAAGTCTAAGTTAAAATGTTTTGGGCACCTTTTGGTACAATAGTTATCTTCAAGATCTAAAAAGAGCCAGCGTGGTTTGATTGTTTTTGATGTCTTGTGCTACAGTACAGTAAAGATCACATGTCACTTTAATCAATTTCAACAAAGTAGTATAAAATTTGAATGAATAAATAAATAAATTGTACCTTTCGCCCTTCTTTAATGCTTGTCTTATTTGTTCACCAGGTAGGCTGGTGGGAGAATGGTGTGCTGAGGCTTCGGTACCCAGCCTGGTCACGCTATGGACCATTCCTTAAACCACCTGATGATGCCCAGCACCTCCGTGTGGTCACGCTGGAGGAGAGGCCATTTGTCATTGTGGAGCTTGCGGACCCTGCATCTGGAACCTGCATCCGTGACTCGGTTCCCTGCAGACGACCCCTTAATGCCAGGTTATAATGTTTTTGGTAAAAGGGAATATCTCAGAAAAAGTTTTAAATGATTCATTTTATTATGTATGTAATGGTATTATCATTTTTTGTACTATAGTATTAAAACTTTCATTTATATGCACAACACTAAAAGGAAACGATATTAGCGAAAGAGAAGTGGTAGCCTCTCTACTTCATTTACCGGAGTTGTGAATAGAGTTCCTATGCTCTCAGGATGCCATCGAACTAAAATGACATCAGTCACCTATCAAAACTGTGGTCTCTTCCCTCCTTGGCCATAATCAATAACAGACTTCTCTCCAGAGGATCAGCGGAATGACTCAGGAGTCTGGAATCAGATATGACCACAGAGGAGCTTTATGGTTCATCAGCTTCAGAAGGGATGACAGCACCTATCCTACACCGGTCGATCAAGCCTGTCACCAAGGACCTGGCCACAGTATTTCTTTCCTGTGACCCTTTTGTTTCTTTTCCTTTCCTTATTTCCTTTCCACAGCAGTTAGGATGCAACTTTAAAGTCTTTTGTACCATTTTTTCAATTATTTGTTTATTTTTAGTTTTTTTTTTCTTCTTTGTGTCTTTTTCACAGTGCCATTCATGAGGGTGTGGCCCCTTTGAAGCAGTGCTGCAAGGGCTTCTGCATTGACATCCTCAAGCGACTTGCTAAGATTGTCGGCTTCACCTATGACCTGTACCTAGTGACCAATGGGAAGCATGGGAAGAAAATCGATGGGGTTTGGAACGGCATGATTGGAGAGGCAAGTCTTTGTTTTTGTGTGTGTGTGGATGCCCGCTGTTCTGCCTGTCTGCCTTTGTGAGCAATGTGTTCTCAGTGTCAGTCCAGTAATACCTGGGTATATGCGGTTGTGCCTCTGCATATTTTGTGTTGCATCTTCAGTCATCAAGCTGCATAGAAGCATTCCTCAGCATGTGGTCCTTCGTCCTGGGTGACCACTTAAATTTTATGTGTCACATCAATGGCTTTGAAAGTTATGGCTACTTAACAACTGTCAGTAATCAGACAGCTGTCATTTATCAAACACGTACATTTACACATAGAAGCACAAATGTGCAGACACAAACATATACAGAATTAGAGGGCAAAAAAACGCATAGTTAAACAAATTGGAAGACCAGCACTATCTAAATCTAGCCCTGGATGATCAATCATACATACTTTTTTTTAGCATCTTCTTGAAAATGTATTCCCACAGAGTGATTATCTGCAGAAACATATCTTTATTTGCACAAACTCGCATAAGGATATACACACAATGCCAGACACTCTCTGGTGAGTTGCAGTTAGTCCTTGATATTTTCTTGGTCATGTGGTTCATGATCTTCCATCAAGAAAACCCACATAGATGCAAGGAGAAAAATACCTTAAGAAAAAAGAAAGAAAGACGGACAAGCGTACATACAGTACTCACACATACACTGGGATCAATACGCTAGCTTCTGCTCCATCGAAGCTCCCTGCTGTTTCTATCTTTGTCCCAGAAGGGACTTGCCAAACGCCATTAGTCACGCTTTCCAAAACAGTTCCTCTGTGCTCTCCTGCCCTTATCTTCTATAACTTGACCACAGGTCAGAGCTGTCTGTCAAATCTATTTTCTCAAGCAAATTTTGTTTTCTTCAACTAATGTCTGTCTTTTGATCAGCTGCACCAAAGCCTGCCATTCTTTGATCAGGTAATCCACAGACTTGGCAAAGTTGAGAGGAGAGTGCTTTGCCTTCTGCTTCGCTTCATTTTTCTGCTGATTTGCTCTGAAGAACGGATGTGCCATGTCTAATGTAGATTAACATTTCACTCATACAATCAGCAGACACAGCGGTTTTCAGGTTTTGCTAGATGGTGGCAGGGAAGAGATGGGCCTGAACTAATTTTGTATGCTAAAGAGATGCACAAAGGACACGTGTCTAGTAATTGTACTGCATCAAATCATTGGCACCCCTCTTGTTGGCACATTCATGCGTGTACAAAGGTTCAAGGTGTAGAAATGTCAGGATCTCACCTGGAAATAAACCTTTGTGTGAAAAATTGGCTTTGTCTATCCGTAACAGCTACATGAATTACTCGTAATTAGATTCCTTCCTTATCACTGTTCTTGCCCTCTTTTAGGTGGTGTACAAGCGGGCAGATATGGCCATTGGCTCGCTGACAATCAATGAAGAGAGGTCAGAGGTCGTGGATTTCTCTGTCCCCTTTGTTGAAACGGGGATCAGTGTCATGGTCTCCCGTAGCAACGGAACTGTATCACCATCAGCTTTCTTAGGTAAAAGACCATGTTTACGTGATGCTTCTCGCTGATGCACAGCATCTAATCTAATTGTAAAAGTGTTGAGTTTGCATAAAATGCCTCGATCTTTGGTTGCCGGCCTTTACATCAAGATTAGCTGTTCTTTTTTTCTGAGCAGCTCATGTCTTCTAACTTCTTCTTTCACTCTGTCAGCAGACTCAAAGCCCAGTGGGAGAACAGTGTTATTGGCTTGTAGACTGCACTGAGAAGATTGTAGAAGAGAGAAAGAGTGTTTATGGACTTCCGGAGACTATGTTTGCTCAAATACTTTATGTTTCCATTGCACAGCAGGCCTATTCATTAGGTTTAGCGTACATGTTCCAGTTTAATCAAACGTTTTAATGCTTCTTATTGAATGATAAGTCAATAACATAGTCTAAAGCCTTTTATAACCATTTTTATTTGTTTATTTTCTGTTTCCCATTACAGAACCCTATAGTCCAGCAGTGTGGGTGATGATGTTTGTCATGTGCCTGACTGTGGTAGCTGTGACTGTCTTCATTTTTGAATTCTTCAGCCCTGTGGGCTACAACCGCAGCCTGCAGACTGGCAAGAGTGAGTGATGAGCCTAAGTTGTCTGTGTTTTCTAGTTTGATAAATGGGTCTGTGTGTAGTCCATCACTGTTACCTAATGGATCAAATGGACAAACACTAAACCTCCTCCTGAAAAACTGGCTTAAACAAACAAAAAGAAAAAAAGTCAGAATGTTTTTTCGAGAGAATCTGAAGACTTTTCTTTTGTTTCAAATGAGATTGTTTTCTTGCTGTCCAATTACTTGACTGCCCCATTTAAAATCAACTGATGGGCATGAATGTGCTGCCCTGAATCCTTCATTGCGAGTGTGGTAAAGAGGAAATTGTACATACAGTATGTTGAACTGCTTCCAAGTATTCTCAATATTAAAGCAGCTATTCATTATTCAGCAGCATAGTTTGTATCCCTGCGATATTCAGTGCGCCTGATGCTGTGGTCCAATACCCAGCCAGATTTGCTTCTTTTGCTGCATGATTCCAGTGCTATACATAATTTTACCTCAACATCATCCTCTATATTTTCCCATTCACTCTCATCTCTGCTCTTCCTTTCTTCTTCACTGTCATCGTGTAAAGGAAGGAATATTTGAGCCCTTTCTGTGGCGACTTGCACAGTGTGGTTTAATCATTTTTAAGATCATGTAGCGGCTGAATGGAAGACTGCAATCCTCTAAACGTATAGTTACCGCTTTATGAGGTCTGGTGTCAAAAAGCCTTTTTTCCCCCATGTTCTGTAAGCCTTTGGCAGATCATTGAGGGACATTTCATCTGAATTAGCTGCTTCATCTGCATTCACGTCCTAGTGAATGCACCATTGTGTCTTCAACTGACTGTATTGCTTTCTACAAAAAGATGTCACCGCTTCTCATTGCGCTTCTTATTTCTCACTTTCTTTTTTCCCCTTTATCACTCTGAGCAGAGGCTGGAGGGTCTACTTTCACTATTGGAAAGTCTGTCTGGCTTTTGTGGGCCATTGTCTTTAACAACTCTGTGCCAGTGGAGAACCCAAGAGGAACCACGAGCAAGATCATGGTGCTGATCTGGGCCTTCTTTGCTGTCATCTTTCTGGCCTCCTACACTGCTAACCTGGCTGCTTTCATGATCCAGGAGGAGTACATTGACACAGTGTCAGGCCTCTCAGACAAGAAGGTACCTCGTTGCTTGAATACTGATTAAGTGTAGAAAGCAGAAGGAGAATTAAAGTCTTAGGGTGAACCAAATCCCATGCATTTGAATGTTAAATTGATTAAAGCATGGGAATTTGAAAATGAATAGAATCTCATTTAACATAACTCAATTACCACAGTTCTTGGATTCTTAAAAGACAATCCTGAATAGTAGTTTAAGTCCACAGACTGCTCTCTTTTCAAATTTGACTGTGCATGGGGTGTTGTAAGTTAGTCTGGAAAGTGGACAGAAATAGGTCAGACAGATTGGTGCACAGCCTGGTGTGTCTCATGCCCCTTCATTCTCCCTCCTTTGCTCTGATAGTTCCAACATCCAGAGGAGCAGTACCCACCTCTGAAGTTTGGCACAGTGCCCAATGGGAGCACAGAAAAAAACATCCGCTCCAACTACCCAGGCATGCACCAGTACATGGGCAAATACAACCAGAGAGGAGTGGAGGATGCCATACTGAACCTCAAGACCGGGTTTGTATGCCAAAGCTATAGCCTATACAAGTATTCTTCTAAATTACTATCTCTCTTCATATCCCCTTTTTAGTTTTTCAGATTATTTCTGTTCAAGTATGCCATGCAACTCATTACTTATCAACTTTTTGAAGTATTAGGAAATTGTCAAAACTTCCTCAAGCCAGTTTAAAAAATAGATTTTTCCTCATTGTAGGCTTCTGTTTTGGCCCTCTCAGGGTTTAAGGCAAGTCGTCCACAAATATAACAAATAAAGAAGAGATGTTCAAGGTAACAAGCAAGGGATTCAGATTGCGTAATAGAAATCTCCTACCATGAGGTATTAATAAAACACCCCCAAACCCCAGATAGACCATGTCCGATGGCCAATTGGCACAGAAGCCAGGCTGCAAGGAAAGAAACACAGAACTTATTTTCAGACAGAATTTTTTGTGTTTGTTTCTGGTTGAACCACATAGGGTTATGGCCCTACAAAAGCAAATTAAATTGATCTAATCTTCATCTGCCAGGTGTTTCTTATTGGCTGCTGCTCTTTTCAAAAGTTTTGAAACGGGCCCATCTTTCTGAACTTGTACTCCAAGAGAAGCAAAGGGCTCTTTTAAACTGTGTTTTGACCAACATTAGTAGTTTTGTCCTAAGAGCCTTTTTTCAATGAGCAAAAAGGTTCCTACGCTCTGCTGTCTTTATCAGAGCTGCAGTCCTGTGTGTCTGACAGGTAGGCCAAACTACAGCACAATCATCGACATAAACTAAGAAAAGGTGAAATCCCAGGAAACAAAATAAAGTGTGCACTTCTGCTGCATTTGCACAAAATCTGGCCATGTTGCACTTTCCTGCTGGGTTGTACAGAGCATTGTGTCTTAGAAATAAGCTACTGTGAATCAATCAGGCAGTAATGACTTACTTTATTGATTTGTTGCTTTGGTGTTACAGCAGTTAGTCTTTCTCATTCACTCTGTAGCTCACCAAATAGTGCAACAATTTTATGAAGGGATCTATTAATAAATTAATAAATTTAGCCCTCCCTTAAAAAATCCATGATAATAATTTATACAACTGAATTCAATGAGTATAATTAAAAACTTAGCCCCTTGTACTGTACATTTGACATGAAGAAAGCAAATTTAATAATCCAAAACTGTCTTTGTACTAGTCAGTTACACGCTGCAGTGTTCAACACTTTCACGTTTTATATATTTGTCAAATTTGGGATTCATAACTTGATTCCCAGTATTGGTACTGGCCTCGTGTCAAGAGTTTCCAACTAACTCTGGAAATAATATATGGTCAAATATGGTCATTATAAACTGATACAAAAATGTTCTTCTTACCAATTAACTTAAATTCTTGTAAGCAATTAAAGAACCACAGTTAGCAAAATTACATTACCAGAACATACTGGCGATGTCATGAAAATAAGTTAGTTAGCTGTAGTAATTTGGATCATTTCATCTGTGTTGTGAAGATTTCTTTGTGGATGTTTGCGATTACCTCTTGGTGTCCACTCTGCAAGTCAAAGAAACATAATCTCTGTCTTCACATCACAAAGATGCAACCCTTAGGCTTCCTTCTAATGACCTATATTCTGCATTCTGCCCTTTAAATTGGGCAATGATTTCTTTGAAATTTAGATGAAAAATACATTCTTCAAAATCAAATTTAAACCATAACTTTAACATGAATTTAAAAAGCTTAACTGAAACATGGTTTTCAAATAATTACTTATCACTAATACCAACTAAATACTGATACAATAATCTATATTATTGTAACTGTAGACCAATATAAGCCAATAATCATAATATCAAAAGCATGACAGTGTAATTGAAATAAGGCTCTAAATAAAAAGCTCAAATTAAGGAAAATCTTGATTTTGCTTCCGTATTGATTGTTTAAGTTTAAGTTTAAGTTTAAGTTTAAGTTTAGTTTATTTATTCAAACATCCAGAATAATAAAAATAAACAAATACAAAAGAAACATCATATAGATGTCTGAAAGGGAATAGGCAGAAGCCTAAGCTTATTTTGCCCACCCCAGTACACAATATTTTAACCAAATTAGAAAGATGCTAATGTTTTAAATTATCCCTTATAATACTGGCACTACTTTAGTGCACAATACACAAATCCCAATTCACAGGATGCAAAAAAACAACAAAAAACATATATATACATATACACCCATATGTATACACAAACATACATATTCACTGTGAATGCCATTTTCTTGTTACAGTTTGCATTCAATCTCAGCATAGGATTTCATCATGTTTTCCTTGAACATTTTTTTAAATTGAAATAAGGTTGAACAGTCTTTTAGATCTCGGTCCAACTCATTCCATATTTTCACCCCAACAACAGAAATAC
>JBBBVU010000006.1:12336686-12357381 GCA_037177055.1 Atherinosoma microstoma | reverse complement strand
TCCCTTATAATACTGGCACTACTTTAGTGCACAATACACAAATCCCAATTCACAGGATGCAAAAAAACAACAAAAAAACATATATATACATATACACATACACCCATATGTATACACAAACATACATATTCACTGTGAATGCATTTGTGAAACAATCCCTGTGTGATACATGCCCTGTGATGAACTGGCGAACTGTCTAGGGTGTACCCCTCCTCTCTTAGTAGCCACTGGGTTAGGCTCCAGGCCCGCTGCAACCCTGCATTGTAATATACCAGTATTATGGATGGATGGATGGATGGATGGATGGCTTATTTCCTCATTAAGCTGTAAATTAATATGTCATGGTTCATATCATTATTTTCTTCTTTTCACGGGATAAAGTGTAAAAGATCAAAACAAATGGTGTCTTATTGTTTTTTGTATTCTTTTCTCTTTAATGTTCTCACTCTGGCTCTAGCAGGCTATCATCCACAGTGGCATTCTTTTCAACTCCAACTAACATTTCACATCTTTTGTCACACTTCATGCTTTGCTGCACAGATTCTCTCACCTTTATTCCTACCATCTCCACCTTCACAGCTATCTCCACCCGCCCATACAGTGCGAACAGCGTTTCCCTCAGTTTGGAGTAGAATCTCCATCACCTGTCATGTGTTGGATAATCCCAGTTTACTTTATCCTAATCCTCTGTCATCATCCACATTTCCATGACACCACAATTATAATTCAGCGTTAACATTCACAAAAACTAGAGAAACTCCTGCTTTTCTTCTGTTTTTTAAAAAACAATTTCCTTCATCTGCATGTTTTGTTCATTTCTTTTTCTTTCTCTTTTTGTGTCCCATCTTTCCCCTACTAGTGTGCTTTCTCTCTGTGTCTGTATTTAAACTTTATAATCCTCATCACTCTCTGCCTCTATCCCATGTCTTTTCCCCCCTGAAGTGTGTAAATCCCCCCCCCCCTCCTCCTCTGTCTCTCCCTGTCACTGCGCTCTTCATACCATATAAATCCCCATCCTCTTCCTCATCCCCTCTGCCTCCTCCACCACCTTCCTCTTACTCACAGATCTTTACCTGATTTCTGCCTTATTTTATTCTCCTTGTGTTTTCACTCTTGCTGCCAAACCTGCTTTACTATTCAGCCCTTTCTCCTTTTTTCTTGTCGTCATTTAACTTTTTATGCCCTCTCCATCATTTGCTGTGCCTGTTCGCTGTATATTTTTGCAGGCAGCTCTCTTTGCAGGTACATTGCAGAGATATACAGTACCTTTATCCATCCTACCCTGCCTCAGCCAGTCTCTCCATCCCTGTGCTGCCTTTCTCCCATTAAATGATGAATGAATTCTCCCTTGATCTCTTTACAGGAAACTGGATGCTTTTATTTATGATGCTGCAGTATTGAACTATATGGCCAGGAAGGACGAAGGTTGTAAGGTGAGGACTGACATCAGACCAGCACTTTTGCACACACACTGTGGATTAGACATGTGCTTGCCTCGCGGTAAGTTTTTCAGTATCTTCATGTTGTCCTTTCTCCAAGGTGATGACCATAGGCTCGGGGAAGGTTTTTGCCACCACAGGCTACGGTATCGCCCTGCACAAAAATTCACGCTGGAAACGTCCTCTTGACCTGGCCCTACTGCAGCTGGTGGGAGATGGTAAGAACTATGAGAAGGAGGGGGTACAGAGGAAAATAATTAGCACAGCGAAGGGACTAAAGGGAGGTTGTGGGTAAAACAATAAGGTTGAGAAACAAGCATCAGTGTAGCATGAGGGCAGGAGGTGGATGGAGGATGCAGGGGGTAGATGAATGAGAAGATGGTGAGAAGTGGAATGGGGGAAATATAGAGCATTGAGAGAGGAAAAAATGTAAGGTGTTTTGATTGTGACAGAGGGAATAATGAAGCGTAGGACAGGGCTGATGGGGCTTTTGAAGAGGTTTGTGAGTCTCTTTATTTGCCAGAAGAGAGGAGAAATAAAAGGGGGGATGGGAGCAAGAATGATATTTGTTTGTCGGTGAATGTGAGCTCTGACTCTTTCCCTATCACTTTTATAAACTTATCTTCCTTTTCTTTTTTTTCCTGCTTCGAATTGAAAGAGAAAAACAGATTTATTTGAGTGAGTCAGAGTTGTAAAAAGTCACAACTTGTGTGGTAGGGGATTTACACAAATACAGATTAGCAGAGACTGACAGAGAGACTGAAAATGTGTGAGAGAAAATAACTGAAAAGGAACACCTGAAAACAGCCTGAACGTACAATGTGAAAGAGTGCAATGAGGCAAAAAAAAAAAAAAGATATTGAAACATTTTGAATATTTCAATAACTGATGGCTATGAAAGCATTATTATTATGCTGTTTGTCTACTTGTGTAGGATTAATCCATGAGAGGACGGTTTCTTGTGTTTGACTGAGGGAATCTGTTTTAAGCAAAAGATGCCAGCTCAGTAATGCTTGATTGTCATTTTACACAGTCCGCCACACACATTTATTGTCTCAATTGGATGCAGCTTGTTTGGCTTTTCCTCATGCTTTAAATCAGCTTTGCTTATGGCGTGGCGGACAAAGCCCTTTAGCTGTTTCTGGCACGCCGACACTTTAGCTGCTTACACACTGATAATGCCAATTTGGTGCCAAGATCTATTAAATAAGACTGACGTCTGGAGCTGAATAGCTGGACCTGGAAAATAGAGTGAGCGTTAGTGTGTGCATGTGTGCAAGAAAAACAAAAAGCCCAGTAGTCTTGGCATGCTGTGTTTGTTGTTTCTTGTAATTCACTGTAAATAACCCTGTCCATGCTCTGGGTGTGTGTATTAAAAATCCGAACATCAGCTGTGGATATTGAATAGATCTGGCTGCAGAGTGGTCTTACATGCTGAGGGTTAGTTGTAGGTAGTTGTTGGAGTGGATTACTAAGGAAGAGGATTAGTTTGTTTGGTTGTGGAGAGAAGTGAGGATGGGGGTTCACATTCATCCTAGCCCCAAAGGCTGCATCTCAGCGATCACCCTGCGGCTGAAGAACTCAACATCACACCTTTAACTGGGCTAAGTCGTGTCACAGTGTTACATCATTATTGTTCCATGCCGTGTTGAGTTGTATCATTTTACAACTGCATTAGAGGATAGCAGAGCTTCTCTCAGCTCTGTGAGTGTATTGTTCTCCTTGTTGCTGTCTCTGGTGATTCACACCACGGCTTTAAGAGATGGTGCATTGATCTCACTGCATCTTGTTTCCTGATGAAAGCAAAAGAGCTGAGTAGCAAGATTTTCTTTCCCCTTCTTATCAGATCCACTTCTTTTTTTTTTGCTTAGTCTCATGACTTTGATTCCTAGAATATATTATGCAGTGAGTACATATTAAAATGTGAGAAATGAGATTTTCAGCCCTTGCCCAGCAGATTTTGTATATTTTTTTCAGAAATCTTGCATTGAATTCCGAGAGGTTTGCCATGTTGTGATAAAAGCATGGTATTGTATGGGTCATGGTTTACTGCTCAACAACTGAGGCTCGGTGTCTTTGGATGTGTTTGGAGTCATGCCACATCTGGCATATTGCAAAATGCAAACATGGTCGCTGGCACGAGCACATTCATATTAAGCATGTGTGCCCGTACACACACAAATAGTGTCTTTTATTGAATGTCTTTGTGGTGCACGCCAGCTTTGCATTTACAATGTTGCCAGCTCTACCTGACCTAGGCTGCCAGGAACAACATAGGTGGAGAGTGGATTTGACACACCTGTCAGAATTGGCAGGCCTGAGTTGGCTGCGGCTGAGAGGTAGAATCAACTGCCATTACAAAGGTCGAGGGAGGCTGGGGAGGTACACAGTGAGAGGAGAGTCAGATTCAAAAGAGGGAGACGAAGAAGCACAAGATGAATCACTGCGAGTCAAATCGCAGCCGACCCACGAGATGAGACTTAAAGCTCAGGTACAAAAAAAACAGCTGAGATTTGTGAAGTGGAAGACAGACGTGAAACTACCTGTTTATCCATACCCTTCTCTAAGACACCTGCTGATTTCACATCAGGTCACAGATCCTCTGCTGAAGGTCAATGACACTGATAAATCCTTTTCAGTGGGGATATGCCCTCAATTTTAAAAACACCCCTTTCTGTCCTGAAATGTATGTGTATATGGGTGAACTTGAGACAGATAGTTGTAAAACCAAAAATACCACAATAACAAATAGTCTGTGGCCATAAAGTTGGAATAACAGAAATGTTTTTGATTGGTAAGTGAATATCTTCTCAACAACTTTTCATTACACCTGGTTAAAGGTGAATATCGATGTCTATAAATGGGAATAAAAAGATTCAGATTCAAGTTTATTGTCATTGTCACAGAAAACATTGGAATAATGTTTAGAGCATCAACACTGCATAGTTTGATGTAAAAGTGCCACAAGTGCATAAACCCCAGAAACCCCCCAAAAAAGAAACAAAAACACCCAAAGTAAATATTCAACCCAGTATGACAGATACATGGAGATTGTGACAATGCAGAGAGGGAAGGGCTGTTGGACAGTCTTGTTGTTCTGACCTGTACCGTCTACCTGAGGGCAGCAGATGGAACAGGTGATGAACAGGATGGTGTTCGTCATGTAGGATGTTTCACACTATTCTCATGCAGGGAGTGGTGTAGGCGGTCCTCATCTCTGGGAGGGATGTCCCAATGATTTCCCCCGCTGTTTTTGCCACTCGCTGGAGCGCCTACTGGTCCGCCTTGGTGCAGCTGGAGAACCACACTAAAAATCCAGAACACTGCTGATGGCGCATTTGTAAAAGTTCACCATCAGAGGTCTGGGGATGTGGGCGCTCCTCAGCTTCCTCGGGTAGTAGAGGCGTTGTTGGGCCTTCCCCACTGCTGAGGCAATATGAGTGCCCTAGGACAGGTCCTCTGTCATGGTCACCCACAAGAATTTAAAAATGCTAACCCTCTCCACCACCTCTGAGCCTATAGAGAGAGGTCAGTGATTGCTTTGTCTGTGTTTGCGGAAATTCACAATCATTTCCTTGGTCTCATTGATGTTTAACACCAAGTTATTGTTGTCACACCATGACGCAAGATGTTGCACCTAATTCCCATTATCCGTCTCATCGTTGTTGGTGATGAGTCCGAGAAATGTAGTGTTGTCTGCGAACTTGATGAGGTTGGAGGAGGAAGAAGCAGATCAGTAATGGGTGAACAGAGTGTAGAGCAGGGGGCTCAGCACACACCCTTGGGGGGCCCCGGTGTTGATGACAAGGTAGGGGAAGGTTTTCTTGTCCACTCTGACACTCTGTGTGCAATTTGTTAAAAAGTCCATGATCCAGTTGCACAGTGTTTTGTTAGGTCTCAGTTGGTGGCGTTTGAACCGGAGTTTAGACGGCCGGATGGTGTTGAAAGCCGAACTGTAGTCAACAAAGATGAGCCATGCATAGGTGTTTTTATACTCCTGGTGCTCCAGTAGTGTGTGGAGCACGATGGCAATCGCGTCCTCTGTTGACCGGTTCTCCCTGTAGGCAAACTGGTAGAAGAGGAACATTTCTGAAAACAACATTTTTCTAACTTTATTGGCAAATAAATACATGTGTTCAAAAATATATACTTAGATAGTTAATGAATAAATCAAGATGTATTTTATTTTATTTTTACCTTTATTTACTCATTTCACTTTATAATTTGTAAACCTTATTTCTTTATCTCTGACTCTGCCTTCATATTTATTTTCAATCTATTTATTTCTATATAGTAAGAATCAAGAATGAAATTTTGTTGAGCAGCTTTTGGTTTCATTTTTCACCTTTAATAAGGTGGACATTTCTTATTCAGTACTAAAGCAGGATTAGTCATCTGTAAGAGCCAAACAATCATGCTTTCGAACTTGGTGAGAGTTACATAAATAAGAAAATAAATGAGTAAATAGATCAATTATTTATTTCTGAGTATATTTATTTATTTTGCCTTTTACGTCATCTGTAGTTGTTACCTGAGTCTGCCAGTGGGCTGCAGTAGCACTGTGTCCATCTGTTGCTGTAGCTGGAGGACACGGCTGATTGGCTAATGATGTTCTACAGGAGACACATTAGCCAGATCACACAGATGACTGAATCGACTTCAGCTAAGCCTCGCAAGCTGGGCTAATGATGGCTCAAATAAAAAGGCAAGACCCTGAGTTTTCTCAGCGCAGTGTAATGTTGCAAACAGATGTGTGACTTGTCAGCTTTTAAACTGTACTCTTGCTTTTTGATGTGAAATAGTTCAGACTAGAGCAAGAAGTAAAGGCAACCTTCACACCTCATTATTGCTGTACAGCTCATCCGTCCATTGTTATTAGTGTAACAGAAAGCTCTCATTACAAGTTTTGTTGGAGAATGAGCCTCTTTAATTCCATCATGAATCATATGCTGCATCTTATGACTGTCCATCACCATGGCTACACCTGCAACTCCTGCAGCCAATCACAGGTTTAATAGGGAAGTTCAGATTCCTCATGCCAGTGAGATCATAACTGAAAAGGCAGAGTTGAAGTTTAAGCAGCCTTTGCCGTGTTCCTGGTAGTTTAATGGTGGGAATCTTGAATCCCCCAGAGTTGACCACCTGGATGGGGATTCTGACCATCCCTCCAGCACAATTAAAAGATTATGATCTCCTCTGTGTCTGCCTATGTCTCTGGCCCTTGCCTATCAGTTCTTCCTCTTGTCCCATTTCTCCCCCTTTTTCTCTCCTCTCATCCTTTTCAAGCTGAAGAGTTATCCAATGTTTGTCATAATGACACAATTTCAGCCTCTCGTCCTCCATTTCTGCTCTCCTTCTTTCAGCACCCTCTGTCTCATTTCCCCTGATGCCTTTGTGGACAGAAAGAATGCAACTCCCTCTATTTCTTTATATGGGCATTCTTTCAGCGCTCTCATTACCTCCCCCCTCTTGTCCATGCTTGTTTCAACTATCCAACCATCTCGCTGTGTCTCCTGGTCTCTCTTTCCCCTCCTCTGCTCATTTACTCTAGGTTACAATGTTGAGATTAGGTTGTCGATGCCATTTTACTTCTTACTGTGACTTCATTGTTTCAGACTCTCTATCCTTCCTTGTCTCAGTGTCCTTTCTCTTTGTTATTTCAATCACAGTGCTTTATATTACTGACCCCTGACCCTGAGGAGTCACCTTGGTTAATAAACAGGCAATGACCAAGACTATATAGCTGCACTTAAGTGTTTATTGTTAGCTTTCTATCAAAATAATGAAATAACCCTAGATTTATCCACCTTTACCCATCTACCAATCCAAAGTGATCCCTTTCCTCACCTTTTTAACCACCATTATACCTTGTCTTTTACTGTCATACTTTACTTGCTTTCTTTGTGTTCTTTAATCCATAATTATTCTTGCTTTCTTTCTTCTCCTTCCTATCTCTGTTCCCCTCCCTCCACCCCCCTGCTTCCACTTATTTTCCTTCATCTTCACCACCCCATACCCCCAACCCCTCTCATCTGTTTTCTCTCCAGATGAAATTGAGATGCTGGAGCGTCTCTGGCTGTCGGGTATCTGCCATAATGACAAAATTGAGGTGATGAGCAGTAAACTGGACATAGACAATATGGCTGGGGTATTCTACATGCTGCTGGTGGCTATGGGCCTCAGTCTGCTGGTGTTTGCCTGGGAACACTTAGTCTACTGGAAGCTGCGCCACTGCATGGCCACTAGTTCAGGCAAATTGGACTTTCTCTTGGCAATCAGCAGGGTAAGTGTTTTTGTCTGTATGAATTTTTTTTATGCACTAGCTCACTAATTGTCATACATGTACTCTTTACTGACATTCTGAAAAGTGTTTCAGAACCACATGTCTGCTGCTAATGTTTTACCCTTCACCATTAACACCACTTTTCACATGACATAAAAAACTGCAAGATTATTATAAACGGAATGCTGTGCATGTCACCATGTGGGCACATGTATGAGCAGCTGTTTGTCCTGTTTTTCCTGCTTTTTCAGGCCCTTATCTGTTAATGAGTGTGAGTGTTGGAAAGTGTGAGGTCTTGGGTCAGTTCAATTCCAGTCAGTCAATTTGTGAGATTAATTGAAATTCAATTCTGCTCGCATCATGGGTATCCTGTTCGTTTGACAATGACCTTGGCAGAAAGAACACACACCACATGCATGTGATTACTCCAGCTATAGTTATAGTTTATCCTGTTTGCCACTGTAGTTGTAATTTATGCAATTCTGTGTACAGTGTTATTAACCAGACAATGCACAACTGTGCTATAAATAGTAATGACTGTTATCTGAAAACAGCAGTCTCGCATTCATTTTGAAAAATAGAAGTTATTTGGATTTGCTGTGTTTTTTTTAAAATTTCCATTCTTACCCACTTTTTTTTGTACATATTGTACAACAGTTTTTTTACGTCTGCGATGGGATAAATGCTCTCAGTTCATCTCTTCACAATTCAACTTTACATACAGTCTGTATAGTCAGTGTGTATACAGTGTGTACTATAGTCTTACACTTACTTCACATTAAGATTATAATTTATCTTAGAAAATCAAGTTAATTTCCAGAGTAAACACTGTTTCTTGCTTGTCTTGTTTTCTCAGGGCATGTATAGCTGCTGTAGCTTTGAAGATGAAACGGCACCAGGTGGAGCTAAATCTTTGCCTTCGCACCACCACACTGCAATGGTTACAGTTCCATCGCAGGCACATGTCGTCTCAACAGCTATGACGAACCCATCCATTGCCATGGTACAACAGCAGCAACAACCACAGCAGCAGCAACCACAGCCTGTCTACAAAACACCTCTGCCAGGCTCTCCTCCCACCGTGGTGCATTCTGGGGCAACATTGGGTTCTTCCAGTACCCCAATTGCCGGTGCACCCCTGCCTTGCTCCACCTTCCTCCCCCGGCCAGACCGCAGACTGGCTGTGGTGGATCGCTGGAGGCTGCCCAAATCTGCGACAGCCACCAACCCCATGGCTGTAAGGGGGGGTATAACTGACATGGGGCCCTTTGCTCAGAAAGTCCCACCAAATTGGGCGTCAACTGCTGGAGGGGGTGGGGGAATTGATGGCTATAAGAGATACTATGGTCCCATTGACCCTGAGGGACTGGGGCCCTGCATGGAGCAGCAGGCAGGGTCCCAGACCCCCAAGACTATGCCCAGGGGCCACCCCCAACCCCCTCCAGCTACTGTGGCTTTCTACTCAGAAAAGGGCATGGACCATGGGGTGGGGAAGAGGGTGGTGGGAGGTGGCAGTGGAAGTCAGGGGAAAGGGGCTGTTAAAGCTCTGGGTACTCCTAGACTGCCTCCCAAGAGTCAGGCCCCTCTGCCTCCTACACCTCCACTGCCACACCCCTCTCCCCCTCTCCCTTCATCCTTCTGGAGAAAGCGCAGGCCCAAAAAGCCCAAAGAACCTGGTGGGCCACTGTATGAGAACATTCTACCCCTGGGTCGGAGGGGAGGAGCACGAGATGGAGTGAGGGAGGGAGGAGGGAGGAGGGCACGCCCCCTCTCTCCACCGCTCTCACTACCTGTACCAGTGCCCCTCAGCCCCTCCTATACCCCTCCTTCTCCTTCAGCATCCTTGCACTATACATCCTCGTCCTCTTCGTCAACCACCTCGTCCACATCCACGTCCTCATCTGCCTCATCTTCTCGCTCCACCTCTCCCACCTACTCTTACAGCTCCTCCAGGAGCACACGAGACAGGACTGGAGGAATAGATGGAGAGGATGACGATGATGATGAAGAGTTGACAGAAGAGTCAAGCCTTCTCCTTGGGAGGGGGAGAGATAGGGAACGCTCAATCATCAGGCCTCGTTCTTTCAGCCACGGCCGCCTACCACCACCCATACCCCCTAGGAAACCACGCACATCATGGGGTGATCGAGAAAGGGAACGGGAGAGGGAGAGAGGAGGGAGCCAACTGTCTCAGCTACAAGAGTGGTGGGCAAGCTGGAGTGAAAGAGAGAGGAGTGGAACAGGTGGGAATGCTGACAGACAAAAAAGGGAAAAGAAGAGGAGGAAAGAAAAAGAGAAGAAGAAAAAGAAAAAGAACAAGAAGAGGAAAAAAAGGGAGGAAAGGGAAAGAGAACGGGAGAGAGAACGGAAGCGCAGAAAGATTAAAAAGAAAAAGAAGAAAGCACTGAAGACAAAGAAAAGGAAGAAATCAACTGGTGGAAAACGGTCTGAGCCCGAGGAGGGAGATGTAGAACCAGAGAGGGAAGGAGATGCAGAAGGAGAGAGGGAAGGAGGAATACAAGACTACCCTTCCTTTTCTGCCCAGTATAGGAGCGCATTTGGTGACAAGGGCCGGGATTCATGGGAAGGAGAGAGGGAACGAAGTAGGAGAGAAGGAGGAGAGGAGGCCAATGAAAGGGAAGAGGATGACAGTGGAAGAAGCAGGGAGAGGCGTCCAAAATCCTCGCACTCTCATTCTAGACATCGTACACCAAATAAACGATACCCCAACTTGAATAAGCTTCCTGCATCAGTTAAATTTTGGGTGAATGGAAGAGGAGATGACTCCAGTGGTCCTCCGACATCCCTCCACCCACTTCTTCCATCATCCAAGCGACGAAGAAGTGGAGGCATGGACAGAGAAGATAGTGGTAGAGTTGGAGAGCGGCGTCCTTTGTTAATGCATTTTGAAAAAGAAAAAGCACAGACAAGAGAAGGGCTGTCCTTCCATGAGTGGGACTCTGACGAAGATGATGACGAGGATGATGAGGAGGAGGAAGAAGAGAGGGATAGGATGAGGCAGCGAATAGAAGATAGGGGAAGGAGGGCAGGTAGGGGGGCAGTCTCTGAGTCAGAGAGGGACAGGGCCAGGGTAGAGGACAGTTACTCAGATGAGGGCTCGTCAGGGGAGTTTGGTCGTTTTGAAAGATACTGGGAGGAAGGTGCAGGAGGGAGTAGCACTGGAATAGGGGGCATAGGCGGAGGAGGCTGGTTCTTTGGTACTTATCCTTCCAGAGAGAAAGGAGGCAGCATCAACAGTCGAGATGATTCCTTATTAGGAACTCGTGCAGAGGGTTGGATCGGGGCTGATTTCTGGGGGTCGGGGCCTGGGATTGGTTGGGGATCTGGGGGTGGAAGTGGAGGGTTGGGCTCACAGTGGCCACCACCCCCAACGGCATTCCCTCCACCTAGACGATACTGGTCTATGGACAAGATTCCTGTGAAGGGAGAAAAAAAGTGGAAGAGTGGTGGAGGGAAAAGTAAAGCAAGAAGTAGGGAAAGAGGGGAAGAAGCAGGACGGTCAACTATGTGTTCCTGTAGCCTTTACCCCCAACCGCATCCTTATCCTCATCCCCACAGCCGCTCACACACCTCCCACTCCAAGAGAGGAACCTCAGCACTTTCCCATAGCCAAGAGGAGCTTCTCCCCCACTGCCACAGCTTCAGCGGGGGCTCTCGTCCCAAGACTCTGCCTCCCAAACCTGATTCCAGTCAGGCCAAATCAGGCAGCCAATCTAACCTCAGCCTCAGCACACAGCCTACAGATCATCCACCACAGCCCTCACCGTCACCACCACAGCAACCGTCCATGTCTCCTACCTCCCTCCCAATGCCCATCCCACCTCCGCCTTCGTCATCCTCTGTCTCACCACCAGCAGGGGTAGGGATGGCAGGCCAGGCCCAGGCTCAGGCTTCAGCCAGTGCCAAACTTCAGTATCAGAGACTGCGCTCTGTGCCACAGCCACGGAGGTTTTACTCTCCCCACCTGCCACTCAAAGCCAAGAGCCTTTGCTCACGTCGAGGGTCCGCCCACTTCTCCAGCCTGGAGAGTGAGGTATGACAGGGGGAGAGGAGAGAGGGAGACGTGGGAGCAAGCACCACTGCTATTGAAAACCATGGTGCCACGGCAGCTGGAGCCAGGGATAACAGCAGAGACATGACTGCCTTGGTGACCTTAGGTAATCAATTAGCAACCATCAGTACAGGAACTAATATGGACAGCAGTTCTATTGCTAACACCATTCTCGGTGAGAGCAACACTACTGCCACCCACTCCATTGTACGTGTTCTTGTGAGGGCCACAGTGAGACGCCACACCAGGGTGAGTTACATCCGTCTGGACGGTTCCCACGACGACGAGAGTGAAGGTGAGGCTGCTTCACCGGAGACAGCAGCTCCAGAACTTCTGCTCTGCTCAGAAATGAGCTTTGTGATGTCATCTTCGGTTCTCCTCCCCTCCCCGAGTCACAACTGTGGATGACAATAGTCTCCAACCTGTGAGTAATGATGTCATGATTGCACACACACATGCATGCACACAAAAACACACACTGCGAGAATATGCTCGAAACGTCTCCCTCCCTCTGGCTTTGAGAACACACCTTGGTGGGATGAGGAGAGACCCACCTTCTCCCAAAAGATGCCAGTATTTGGTCTCTAGCATCTGGCTCCCTGTCCTCATTGGCTGTTGGCTTTTGAAAAGGACTGGTGGACTGCTTCTTGGTGATGGAGAAACTACTCCCTCTTCTTCCCTTTTTTAAATCAGTTGATATGAAAAGCAATGCAGTCACCTCTCTCATGCACTCTCTGCCTGATCACCTTTTATTGGGTAGTGAGGACAATGCTACTTATTTGCCCTTTGACCTCATGACACCATCAGACCCATCTAGCTCTACCCCAGGACCATCTTTGTGATGTCACGTTTTACTACAAAACCTTTTAACCAGTCAGACTGAACAGGAACCTTTTTTTCCTCTACCCTGTTGGAGCTTGTCATGTCACCTCTGGTCCAACTGGAAATTGAACCAAGTATCAAAAGATCTGAACAACAAACTAAACATTAAAGGAGAAATGACAATAAGAACAAAAAAGACACGTAGCAGAATTTCTTTTTATGTCTGTCTTTACTTTTCTTATTAAGATTTCTCTCCCCATCCCCTCTTTTTATTCTATCAATATATTTCTCAGACTGTGTTAGTGTTTTAATAAAGAGGAGGCTGGATGTGGCTAGTGTTGGAAGTGGGAATGATTTTATACCAGAGCCAAATTTTCTCTCAAGTACTTTTAAGCTAGACTGGTTTTCAAGTAATTTGCTTTCTTAGATAAAATCCTGTCTTATGTCTCCACACATGAACAACACCTAATTCGCCCTCATGTAAGTGGATCAGGAGGATGATTGGTGCAATATCTGTAATTGGCACTAGATGGCTGCATAATATTCAAATAAGCTTTTGATACAGTTGTGCAAAAGTCTTGTGGACAGTTTGATCATTGTAGCTGCATGATACAGAGCATGAGGTGTGTAGCAAGGAATTTAATTACTTTTATGAAAGTGTTAAGTCAGGATTTATTCAGAGGACATACGAGGAATTCAAACTAAGTGCAGTTCATAGCAAAAGCTCTCTTAGGATTTGATTCTGTGATGCCACATATTGTACCCTGGCTGGGTTTGTGGATGATGGATTACATGAAGCACAATTCCTCATTGTATTTTTTTTCAAACATGTGTGCCACAGCTGAAAACGCACAATCTCTAGATAACATATTCTGCTCAGATAGCTATTCATATGATGTTCACTAATGTTGCTTTTGTGGACCATAAATTTCATTATAACTAAGGGTCAAACTAGTAAAACACCAAGACACTTGCACGAGGAAATGATCTGTTGTCTCTTTTTACTTTTGGCAAATAAGACTGAATGACATACTGTGAATGTTTTGAGGTGCACACACAGTAGCTGACACTTCAGTGAATGCAGACAGTGATAACTCCTGTTGTCGAGATTATCAGATGACTGTTTGACTTTGAGCAATATTTCCACCTTCAATGGGACAGGGATGCAGTGGCACATCATCTGGGTTGTTTTTCTTCTGTTTTAAAACGAGATCTGTTGTTTCAGTCAGGGTTGAATGTTCCACATCTACCGTTATGCTTTTGCTGGTAGAATATATGTCAACTAATTTGGTCAGATGTGATTGTTATAGATGAAATTAAATCTGCAGCACCTGGCTTTCGGTGACAAAAATTAATACAAAATGCTACATGTTCAAGACTTAGTAGTAATGTGTAGCATGGTAACTTCTGTGAGCTGCACCAAAAGCCATTTACTGTGCAAATGTGCCATTAATGCAGTACATATACTCTATTTTCCTAACGTTGGCATATCTACTCATCTCTCACACTAAGACCAGCCACAGCCCAACTCTTCTTCTATTGTAGTTGAATGTAGCGTTGACATGATGTAGCAAAAGAACACCTATTTTACTTTGTAGCTTATTTTGGATGCTGTTGATAATGGCTAGAAGGATGGGCGAAGGGGGTTGACCAGCTTTGTGAAGGGCTGCGCGTTGTGTTTGTGCATGTCGTCACAGATCAAAGGGTTAGTCGACCTTCTTATGTCCCCCTTTTTCACTGCTTTGCCCTTCTTGAGCCCAGACTATACCTTTTATCTGCACATGGATTGCTTTTTTTTTCTAAGTCTGCGTCAGGCAATTTTGAAAACAATCTGTTTTTAGAGAAATGCTTTTCCCCATCCTCCAAAAAGCCCCAGACTCATTGCATGTTTAGCTGAATGAAATTGCCAAGATTTGCGATGGGAGGGTTCTGTAGGTCAATTGTAGGATATGCTTGGGAACCAGTACAGCTGCCTATCAGTAAGATAATAAGCTCACTCTTCTCTGCACCTCAGTAGCTGAAACCACGGCAACAGTCCGGCTGCTTCCTGTGTTGTAGAACACAGTTATTTTCAACCAATTAACAGGGCTTAAACCTGGTGTGTCATTGAGCATTAGTGATTTCTATTGAGGCGCTAATACTTAAGTCTGTGACTGCATGAACAGAAGTGACTCTTAAAAACCCTCTGGCTTATTTTGTTTAATTTATCTAATTTTATGCTGAGAAAAAATAATATATTGAAATATACTATGTTTTTGAGAATGTACCATGTTATACTGTGATTTCACTGAGATATTTTATTGTATTCAATCATCATTTGAATTCTATCATTTATCTATAAAGAAATATATATGTACAAATAAATATATACATATATATACATACATGTATATATATATATTAGTTAAGTTTGGTATATTTGGAGGAAGTGTTAGATGAAATAGTTTTAAATGTTTTAGCTTTGTAGAAATTCTAGACTCTGAAATCATTTTTGAATTTTGATTCCTCCTATATGACTGTGAAGACATTAGTGCCTGTGACAAAAAAGACAAGTAAAAGTCAAAACTCTGTTCATCTGTATCTACTATAGCTATCAGTCTGTCACTCCTCTAGTACTACCTAACATTGCATTTTGACATATGCTGCTTTTCCATATCAAAATGTTTCTTTCACACACTCTGCTGTCTGTTTTACTTTTTGCAGCCCACTGCAGTTCTAACTCCTGGTTTTCATTAACAGACAACAAACCATGGACACTTCTCCTCTTTTAAATTTCTATCACATGGTGGCCACATCTCTTCTTTTAATTAACCCATCCATTGACCTTTGTTTTTTTTTCCCCCTTTGATCACTTTCTTTTTAAATCAGTTCATCCCTCTGTCTCTCACTTAGCAAAAAAACAGAGACCAGTAGATACTGTGTTCTTGCTCCTTTTGACTGATTGTTGATGATGATCAATTAATTGACTGATGAAATAATTAATGAACGATGTTACAATTACTGATGTGACTGAAGTGTGTATCTGACGACCACACCACTGTAGCAAGTCTGGGCTGTACCACACCACCAGCGAGCAAGTGGGGCCACAGTTGCTATGGTGTTGCCATGGTGTCCTCTGCACCGCCACCACCTGGTGCCTGTTGGGTAATATAGCTTAATGTCCTTCACTTTCCTTGAAGTCCTGGTCAATATCTGCTTATCAGTGCTGACCCCAATGAATGGGAAGTGAAATATTTAAAAAGATGGCTTTGGAAGAGTGCTGTAATGCAGCACATGTCTGCTGTCAGAGCTGACCTAGACTGGACTGGCTTGCCTTGAAATGATTTAGGATGTTGATATTGTGTTGATTAATCTTTAAACCATCAGTTTGTACTGCCTTGCATGTTATCCCTAAAGCTTTATATCACTAATGGCCTGAAACCAGTCGGGACAGATGTGCGTTTACTTGCATATTTCTTATATCAGTTATAAAATATGTTTCATGTTGAGACAGAACATGATGTATTGCATGAGCTCAAATCAACAGCCCACTGCAGCATTACTCTGCAACCCTCCCCTTTGCTTGTTTTTCATTTCCCGCAATTGGTGAAAAATGCATATACACAGATTTGCTGTGCATGCATTTTTAACAAACAATACGAACCTCAGCAAGGCTATGATCCTCATCTTCTGTCAGCTCTCACTCAACTGCAATTCAAATAATCATTTCAAATAGTCTAGTCATTCCACACAAGCTTTACAACCACTCAAAAATCCCTCATTCAATAGCTACTTTAATTTCTTGAAGATGTCTTTGTGTAAAAATTTTAGTCCACCTGAAGGAGCTAAGTACTTTCACAATAACTTGATGCTTGTTTAGGCTGTGTGTCTCTTATGTTTGCTACATACACACTCACTTTACTTTGTACTGTCCTGCTTTTTCTCATACATCAATTCCTGTATGGAGTAGTGTAGTTCAATTTGTTTTACTTTGCTGACTTGCTCTTTCTTCAATTTATCTCTTTGTCGTAATCTACTTTAAATAATCAGATTTTCTCTTTGGGCAAAAGACGTGCATTGAATAGTCCAGTCCAGTCTAGTACGGTGTGCTCCAGGCAAATCCAGGGCCTGACTTTGTAAGTAATCCTGATGCAGCCTCAAGCTCATCCCCTCTCTCTATTGGCCCATGACCTGGGAACCAATACGTGTGGTGCTCCAGAATTCAAACAGGGTCCTCATTGGCTCAATCGGCCATGAATTATATCAAGGAAATACAGGAGTGTCACACGTAGCACTCATCAGGTTAAGGGTCTGCATGTTGCGCCATGAAAAGCTTACCCTGCTGCAGTGACAGAAACCATATACCCACAGAAACCAGTGTGTGTATTCTCAGCATTGTACAAGGCCCAGTTCTTCTCCAGTAACCTTGCCAACATACAGGCCTACTTACGGGTTGCTAAGGCAGGTTGCTAGTAGGGTGATGTTGCTCCTTGCCCAGACTGGTCTGGTCTATGCCCTAATTTAAGTGTGTTAGTTTATTTGACATTGTTTGTCTGGGGTGGGGCTGGAGGGTCAGTGCTGCACTTACTTCCTGAGAATTGCTTCATAAAATATGATTCTCTTTAATTAATGCCAGTAGTGTTGTGTCTCCTTCCAATTATTTTCTTGCTAAATGTGAGTATGAATAAGGAGCGCTGGGGGTTGTGGTTTGCAGTGTGGCATGTGCATGTCTGAGTGTATCTTTTACCTGGTGACAGTATTCTTCATACAAACTACAGCTCAGTCAGATACCCTTGGGAAAAAAATGTATGAGAGCTCAAGAGTGCTTTCTTTGGTATTCTCACAGTGAGTGTTTGTATGTATGTTTGTGCATTCTTGCTAGCACATATTTTTCAGAGGTTTCTCAGCTCTTTTCAGATGTTTCCTTTCATCTGACCAGAGCGAGCCAAGCATAATCCTCTTCTTTCGCTCTCAAAGAAAGGAACATACCTAATGCTCCTCCTCAACTCTCAACCTCTTCCAGTAACAAACAAGAAACAGCCATGTGTCTACGCAACATGATCTCACAGAAATACGTGAAATAACCACAAGGTCTCAACACTTATTTATGTGTTTGTGGTAATTGTTCAAAATTGCGTGCTGGGTGCACGGAAATCAAAGCAATGGTAAGTCAACTTTACTGGTTCCAGAGCAATAAAATAAAGTTATGTTTTCTAACGCAGAAAAAAACTACCAGCTTACACTCGCTTTTTTCTTTTTTTCTAACCTGTCCTGTCTAGCATCATAACAACAGAATAATGGTCTGGCTGCTGGATTGTTCCGGAAAAATTTACTATAGCTACCAAGAGGAACCCACACCCACTTTAAAAAAAAAAAGAATATCAAAATACAGTACCACAATACCTTATAAAGCCAAACTAGTGATTACACTACTTCTAGATTATATGTTGATAAAATGTCAATATGATGGTTTATTTGAGATATATATTCCTTTATTTTAAAAAAAAGTGAGTGTAGGCTGGTAGTTCTTCCAGTTTTGCAGCTGTAATAGGGTCATAAAAACAAATGCTCAATTCATATTTCAAACATTTTGTACTGCTGAAATGTCAGTTACTCAATAACTAAATGATCTGTGGTTAGAAAAAGTGAATGTGTCAGTTTGTTTATGATGTTCTGGCCAAAACATTCCGTAAATGACTGCTTTGACATGACTTCTATGACTGACACCAAGAGCACCCAATAGAAAACAAGACAGAAAAAAGAAAACCTCCCAGATGAGCCTTGAGCAGAGAGACTGTCATGTAAAACTAATTGTGGCATAATATGTCTCGCTGATTATGACTGTAAAGCTTGTATAATGTACTTTACGGTGGGTGGGAAGGGGGGTTTCCTGCTGGACCCCTGTTTTGGTTGCCCCCCCTGTCACCCAACTCTGTATAAGTAGAAGAAAAATGATGGGTGGATGGATATTAGTCATGAATTGACACACAAACACACAAAATGACATTATTAGAGAGCAAAACTTTTATAATTTACCACAATTAATTTAGTGGAATTACGATAAAGATGTTAATTTTTTTTTCTGCCTTAGAAAATGCAACTTGTACTTTTGTTTTGTTGTTCCGGAACCAGAAAAGTCTTACAGACACCACGACAAAGCTCCACCACTGGCTTAACATTGCCCGGCTCATAATTTTGAACAATTACGTGCCATGACCACATGAATAAGTGTTGATACCTGATGGCATTTATGTAAGATCAGGTTGCATCTGCAACAACACAGAGATTTTGCCAATGAGAACAGAAATTTAACTGACTTTACTCTGATGCACTTGTCTGATGCTAGGTCACAGGTCATCCTGTGTAGAAATGTACTGTATTTAAATTAAAATCCCTATGATTTTTTTAAAAACATTTTTTATCTGAACATTCTCTTATGTGGAACCCAAAGTTTAAAAACCATCCATAAATACAGTTCATTCAAGTATAAGAAGACATCTAATAAGAACCTGACACATGATACTCAGCAAGAGTGTTGAGGGGGCCTTAAATATGTTTTGTTCTGCTCCCTTTGCGCCTCCGATCTGCTAATTAGCCATGCTTTGTCAGTGTGATGGGCTAATGGCTAATTGCACTGTGAGGCCTCTGTGTGTACATGCAGTAATGACTTAACGCTCTAATAAGATTGAGTTACAGGCAGTTGGATCATGATCTCCCCAAACACTGATCTGAGGTCAGTGTTTTGCTTTTCTCTCTAATGACTGTGATGGCAGATTGGAGGAGATAAACTGATCATCAAACTCCCATGAGGGATTTCTATCACTTGCATTATGTCCTATCATCTGTCTTAGAGCTACAGTTGGATGTCAGCAGTAACAGAGTTAGTTTTTTCAAATACTATACATTTTTTATAAGTTCTGGTCAACTATGCTTTTATCTTTTTCTTAGCAGAAAAAGTAAGGAAATTTGTGTTTGGTTATTTCTTGCATTTAATAATAAAACAATTGGTGTTTGTATTATATATCATTAGCAAGCCTGATTAGTCACCTTTACAATGAGGTTTAACTTGTAAGGATTGTGTTTCTGTGGAATAAGCAATACAGCTAAATGTGTGGGCAGTGCCACCAAAACAATATGCCAAAACCCCCTGCAATATTGTCCTGTAGGTATTCACTCTTGTTTTAAGTTGCTAAGTGGATTGGATGACTGCACTCTCCTACAATAATAGAGGGAAAAAAATATTTTGGCCAATTTTACACTTTATTTATTTAACACTGTCAGGGACCTCAGTAGTGTGTAGAACAGGGGTGTCCAAAGTCTGTCCTCCAGGGCTGCTGTCTTGCAGGTTTTGGATGTTTCCTGCTGTAGCACACCAGGATCAGATTGATGAGTCATCATGCTTGGGCAGCACTTGACAACAAGCTATTGAGGAAAGCCATTTAACTTGAATCAGGTGTGTTGGTGCAGGTCAATGTCTAAAGCCTGCATGACAGCGGCCCTCAAGGATTGGAGGTAAACATCTCTGGAGTAGAAGATCCGTACACAGCCACAACAGCCTGGCGCCTTTTCCTCATACCGGTCACCAGCCTGGTCACGTTTTGTTATGGGATGGCATCCCATTCCTCAGAATTGTTAAAGATCAACCAGTGTGGTTGTGTTGGTCATTCTGGCATGTAGAGCACACCAAAGCTGATTCCACAAGTGTTCGTTTGAGTTAAGGTCTGGACTGACAAAAGGCTATTTCTCCCTCTCCACTCCCAAAATCTGGAGGTACTCAGTGACGATCCTGGCTCTGTGGGAGAGAGTGTGTCTCATTACAATGTGTCTCTCATACAGTTGTGATTGGCACACACATGACAGCACTTGAGTCTCAAAACAAGAATGAATACCAACAGATAAATATTGCTGTGATATTTTGGCACATTTTTTTAGGGGCACTAACCCCACGTTTAGTTGTGTTGCTCTTTCCACAGAAGCATGATTCCTCAAAAGTTATACCTTGTTGTAAAGTTGACTAATCAGGCTATCCAACAATGTACAGGACAAGTATTATTACAGGGGAGGAATAATAACAAATTTCCTTACTTGCTATAGATATAT
>JBBBVU010000006.1:12315187-12329055 GCA_037177055.1 Atherinosoma microstoma | reverse complement strand
GTGTGTGTGTGTGTGTGTGTGTGTGTGTGTGTGTGTGTGTGTGTGTGTGTGTGTGTGTGCGTGTGTGTGTGTGTGTGCGTGTGTGTGTGTGGGAAATCAATGGACAACCATCCCCTATAAAAGGGAGACATCCCTCCCATCAGACTTAGCTGACCTGGTTTCAGTGCAGAGTGGAGCAGTGTTGTCATGTCACCACTTGCTCTGATCACAGATCATTGAAATGCCGTGAACATCCAGAACTGCACTGTTGCAGAACAGATCAGCAGCACTATTTATTTTACAGGCCTGTTGATCCTCTAGTGCAAACTTCTATTTATTTCCAGGCTTAGCTGTGCTTAACTAGCCATTTTTTGGACTCTCCAACTCTGAAGTTCTTTGTTTTCCTCCTCTCCTCTCACTACCCTCCCTTTGTCTGTCACATGAAGAAGTTGGGGACAGTTGGCACTTGGATGTCCATACTGTACTGATTGTGGCAAAATGGCAGCTTCTATTTCATCCGTCCTCCTTCCTCTACCTCCCTCACCCTCTCCTGAGAGAAGTAACCCAGATTTCAAATGAATCGCCGCCTATTCCCCTCAATCTTCCTCATCTCTCTCTCTCTCTCTCTCCTTCTTCCTCTACGTTTTCCTCCCTCTCTCTCTCTCTTTCTCTCTGTATCTCCCATCCTCTTCCTCATAAAACAGAATCAATCTTGGAAAGAGAATACTACCTCTCCATCTCATCCTCCTCCTCACCCTGCCTTTGGGTTAACGGATATACACCACTTCACTCCTCTATCTTTGGTTCTTAGAAAGCTTGAATCTCTCAATTCCTTGTTGCGTGGGTTTGAAGTTTAGAATTATTTTTTTTTTTTGGACTTTTTTTTGGTCTGATTCTTTTCCACTACTGCTCCTCTTGGTTTCTCTGTTTTTTCTTCTTCTTCTTCTTCTCTTTTTGAGGTGACCAGCAACAGGTGTGACACCTTAGCTTTATATTTGAACTCGTCAGACGAAGAGAGGAGGAGAGGAAGTGAGAAAAACTGCCTTGGCCGAGACTTTCCTCCGAATTTACAAGTTCAGGTATTCTGTCTATTCTTTATTATCTTTTCTTTATAACTCCTGACACATTTGCACATTTAATTTTTCTTGTCATTATTTTACAAATTTTCAGCACAGTGCCATTTTTCCTTTCATTCTCTTCTTTCACCTTTTTGATTTATTTGCTGCAACTTCTTTGCTGAAACACTATCATCTCACCAATTTATTTTTCTGGCATTGGTTTTTGCTATGGGCTTTTTTATTTATTCATCAAATCTCAGTTGATGTTTCATTTATCATTTAGTGGTGTGCAACTCTTGAACACAATCTCGCCAGCTAATATTTGCCGTGTTGCATTTTTCCTAACGCGCCTCAGTCCCCACAGACATGTACATGTTATTCTGGTCCAAACTTTTCTGCAGAAATGGGACTAATTGCTAATAAGGGCAGGGAGGAAGATGAGAGAGGATGCAGGCTCTATTACTGGAGCAGCTGGTGGGGGTGTTGTTGACATGGCAACAGGAGGTAGTTGACATAACAACCAGGGGGTGGGTGGGGTGGGGTAGTTATAGCTGGCAGGGACATGGAAATATGTGGGGTGCAGATAGAGGGAGATGTGGGCAGGATAGACAGGCAGTATGTGGGACACTCCATGAGTTGCAGTAATCGTTCAGCGTCTCCGAGTCTCTGAGGAGACTTCTGTCTCTGTATGTAGATTAACCTTTCTGTCTCCTTCATTATACCTCTCTTTTCTCTTTCTCTATCTACCTGTCGCTTTCTCTTCACTCCTTTTGCACCTCCAATCCACTCATCAATTCTTGATCTTTCTCTTCATCGCATCATTCCTTCCCTGTGTTCTACCCTACATTTTACGCGCCATTAATACAACTCCTGTCTCAACCATGACCCATTACACTTTTCCTCCATCCTCCCTCTGCTCCTCCTCCTTGTCCTTACCTCCTCCTCTCTGCTCTCCCATCTTTTACCTATAAGACCTCCTTTGACTGTCATCCACTCCCCCTCTCCCTCCTCTAGCCTCTCTGCTGCATCTTTTAGGCATCATGTCCACTCCGGTTTCCCCTCCCCCCTCCCTCTCCCCACTGACACTGGCCTCCCCTACATCTGTCACATCTCCCGGTGGTTCCCCTCTGCCCTCGCCGCTCTCCCCTCCACCCAGGGTGCCCGTGTTTCAGAGGAAGGGAGCGCTCAAACACAAGAGGATTGTCGAGGTGAAAGACCATCAGTTCACAGCACGCTTCTTCAAACAGCCCACCTTCTGCAGCCACTGCACCGACTTCATATGGTAACACACACAAATTCACACAGAGCAGCACTTATACACAGAAACCACCCTGCCAGCTCACATGCCGCCTCCTCAGGCATCCCACCACTCCATCCAGCGCTGGCTTTCACTCTACATTTTTCTCTCTTTCACCAATAGCTGCCTGCTGGAGATTCTTCCCACACTGACCCGAAGTGATCATATAACCTCACCTCCACATTGTTGCCTACGCCATACAGAATTTTTCTTTGGGAACTTAATGTATTATCTCACACATGGAGACACACGTAGAGAGAAACATGAACTTCATTCCTGAATGTTTGCACACATGCTTGGAATGCCAGCACAAAGATACACAGACAGCTACGGTGGACTAATTAAACATATCTTTAACAGATTTTGTTTCTTCTATAAATTTGGAGTAAAACTGAATGAAAATGTAATCAAATCGTTCAGCGTGAGCTGCAGAGATGTTGTTTGAAGACCTGTCCTTAAAACAAAATAAAAAAGGCACCGCTGGTAGATTTTCTTCTCTTCTTAAGACAGGGCCATTTATTCGATCCTGGTGCAAGTCCTGTGACCATTCCCGATCCAGTCAGTAGTCTGCTGCCTCTTTATGTCACCAATGAGTATTTGGCTCAGTTCTCATGGAGCCTTGACTGTAGTAGTGTAAAAAAAAAAAAAGGTATCAGATAATTTCAGTTATGTGATACAACATACAATGAAAAACCAAGACAAGAAAAGAAAATATACAAAACCCGCTGTGCCGTACAGTGCCATGTAATGGAAAAATGACGAAAAGATCAAAATTTTCAGTGTCTATTTAGGTTTCCGAATAAAAAACTATTTGCATTGCAGGTTTTAAAACATTTCAGTCCTGTAGATTTACAATAAGCCCTGCTGGACATCTAGACTTCACAAGCCTCCAGATTGGGGAGTTTTTTCTTTTGATAAATGGCGGGATTTTGTGTTTTTCCATGAGCTGTGAAAATTTCTTCTACTCAATAAACTATTTAACCTGGAATGTTGCAAAAAGTAACCAATGCTTAAACATTTACTTTTGACCTCTGACATGCAGGCACATTTGCATTTGTCGAGAAAAAATACATCTTGAACATGCTGTGTGCTTGTTCAGTCCAGTGAAGACTTCATGGCAGCATGTGCGAGTCATTGTGTGTGGAAGTGGTCATGTGTTTGAACATATGGTGGGGATGTACCATATGCCGGGTGCAGGGCATTGTGAGTGCCAGCAGCCTCTGGGTATCTTTCAGGACATTTCTCCAACTAGCTGCTGTCTTGGCGGCTGTAGCGGCACTTAATTCAGGGTGAAAACTCTTTTCCTTCATATAAGATGTCAGAGCAGCAGCTTTCACCGGGGTGTTTGAGGCCTCTGGGAGATGAAGTGTCAGATTAAGTAAAGATTAAGACAAGATGGTTCTAATTTATAAATTCAAATGTGTTGTTTATTAAGCTAATGTCTAAGAGGGTATGGCTTTCACCTTGTTAGGTTCCTGTAGTATTATTTTGAATCGTAGCTCAGTTATATCTTGATAACTTCAGCAGTAAGATAAAAACACAAGTTTTGATTCTTTAAAATCATTAATCTAAGAAGATACAAAGCTAATATCAGGTCCAGTAACAACAAATCTCCGGTACTGATTTGGTAAAGTTGAACAAACTAACTAAACAAATAAATGAAGTAGTCCATTTTTTCCATTACCTACTCCCATTTTTTTAAATAAAAAAATCAAGCAAAAAACATATTTACAACCAGTTCCAATACTTTAGTGTTCAATTGAGTTACCAGTGTTTATTTTTCTTCTTTTCGTGCTACTTATTACTTTCACTTCACTACACTTGAAGGAAATATTTTCATCTGACAGATATAGTTAAAAGTTCCTTCACAAAGATTTTTTTAAAACTAACGAAGAATTGACGGTCTGTTTATAATAGTAATAAGTATGTGTTGTAATTTCTTTATACCACAGAAAAATATGTGATTATATGTCCAGGCAAATTTGACTTAAAATAATTGCCAAATAAAAAGGAGTGGTTCAAAGCCATGACAAAATAACTGGTATGCTTGTCTCTGACACACTAATTGACAGCTCTCACATTAGCCCCAATGAAGCACTAATCAGGCAAACAGGACTGATTTTGTTTAAGCCTAAATAAATATTTGGTTCACTTTTCTAGAATACTTTTTCCACAAAAAGCAACTTAAATAACTCTAATAGCTTCAGTTCTGAGTCAGCATGTACAGTAGGTCCCTAACACCCATGATACAATTCTTCAGCTTCACTTAATTAATCCATTTATTCACCATTTCATTATTGCAAGTCATAAACAATTTGATCATAACTATATCACATTAGAAAAATGCCTTTCTTGTTGTTGTCTGGTTATCTTTGTTTAAGTCTAATAAAGAGAACTGGTCCAAACCTGAAAGAAATTTGGTGGCGAACAAATAAAATGGAGATGAGGAAACGGGAGAGGAAATTGGCCTTGTGATTACACATATAGAAATTAAAACTTCATTTCCAAGGGATGAAATAAACAATACAGATTTATATGCTGGACTAGATACCTGACTCTGATGCACTGCCTCGTTCAGATTTCCTGCAAATGGGAAATTTTGAGGTGTGTGGATATACTTTGCACAGGTTTAATAAAGAAATACAAGTCTGAGGAAGAAACAGTTTTTCTGGGATTTTTTTTTTTTAAGTCCTACTAATTACAAGCCAGTAATGCAAAAGAAAATCCCACTCCATGCAAAATCCAATCCCCTTTTTTGGTTCATTTAATAAAGTAATCCAATTATAGCACTTTCAAATACATTCAGCTCTATGATTATGCAGTGAGTGCTATGAGTAGCTAAAATGTTTACAAAATTGTTATATAAACTTGGAACTTGTCATGTTTTTTTAAACTTGTGGTGGATAGATGTTTATCATTTTATCATATGAAGTAGGAATGGACTGATACATGGTTTTAGAGGCTGGTTTTACAGTATGTGCATAAAAACCTGATCTTGAAGATAAAATTGTAAAGCTCTGCACACAAAAGACAAGCTCTGTGATGGCAGGATCTTTATAGCATAGCACATAAACCAAACCAATTGTCCAAAATCAATGTACCATGATATAAACTTCTCATTTTCTGTTTAGATGCATTGTGCATAAGAAAGTCAGCAACATAGACTGTATATAAAGATTAGTCAGTAATATACAGACCGGGCAGTAGTCAGTTATATACATGCCAGAAGCATTATGGCTGAGTTGACTAGTTCACGCTGATCTTTATAACATTACATTGTGCGTGGTTGTCTTAAATACAGGCTCTGCTGCATCCTCGAGTCACCATTTCTTTCCCACCCCAAAGAAATCCTGAACACAAAAATTAATTTCTAAACAGAAATGAACACTATTTCACCAAAACTTCATGGTTTAGAACAACATAGATCTCAAACTGTGAATTCTTTCAGTAGTTTTTTTCGTACACATAATGCATTTTTAAAAAAAAAATCTAATTAGCTTCACAATAATTTCAGTGATAAAATATCATCCTAAACTGTAAATCAAACTAAGCAACATTTTGAATGGGCACAGGTGAAAAGATGAATTATTATGTCAATTGACAGAGAACTGACATTCACTGTAATTAAAGTTTCAATCACTTGGGTCAACTTTTTTTTTTTTTTTTTACAATTACATCTTAAACAATATGTCAGTTAATAAATTACTAGACTAATACATAATTAAAATAATTATTGTAATATTTAATGCACAATTCTTTGGCTAATACTTTCACCTAATCAACATATTCAGAGCTGGACTTTTGCTTGTTAACAAAGTATGTTTTTAGAGTAGAGTTGTTCATATTTTCACTGTAACTACTTGAGTAAAGCATGTGAATGTCACCTTTGTCAGTCTGTTGTGACATTGTTTTGTTTTTTGTTTTTTTAAATGAACAAGACTTTCATACAGAGGACATAGGCAGGTATCTTTTATATGATAGCCTTCTATTTTCTTTTTTCAACCCTTTATCAAACCCACAGTGCAGAACACTGAATCTGTATTTGTTTGACCAGTAGGCAACACAGTGAGTTCTCTCCAAAAGCCATATCTGGTAGTGTAATGCTCTCTGCTGGTCAAAAAGCAGAACTGCTTCTATTCACTCAGGGCTGCAGATAGAGACTTCTTTCGAATGCTGATCAAGGATCAGATTACCCTCTGCAACCCCATCTTTAATTATTACTTAGCCAGATGGTGAACTGATTGTAGATCAGTGATTATGGTCAGTTTCCTATGAACTCCAGGGCCTCTCCAGTATGATTGTAAAGGAGTTCTCAAAGGTGCCTCGTTTGCCTGACTTTCTAAACCTCCTAATCAAACTTGGTTCACAGCAGACAAGCTGCTGAATGGACACTTTAGTCAATCAATGGCTTTAATTATTCAATTAAAGCTCTAAGGAGACACTAAACTAGCTAACATTGCAGCTCTATAAAACAGAAGGATTATGTTCGTGTGCAATTGAATGTGTGTTTGCATATACTTGACCTGGTCAGCAGTGTCGTTTAAAGGAAGGCACTTAAACTTCACAAATAATGACTTTGTTTATCAACCTGGTAGTCTCTAAAACAGCTAGTGTTCTTTTTTTTATGACCCAGAGCTTGTGCTTACATGTCTCTTGGTCTGAATACAGGATGGAAATAAAGCAACAGCACCATTTCTGTCTCAAAAGCAAAATATTTCACCTCAAACAGTTACAGAGAGGATTGTTTTTGTATCTTAATCCATGTGCCTTTCTCATTCAGGGGAATCGGCAAGCAGGGATTCCAGTGTCAAGGTAGAGATAAAACCCTGTGTTATTCTCTTTTTCTGCAGTATTTAATCTTCTTGGATATATTCTCTGGGGAAAAAAATTCCGGGGATTTTCTTCTTTGTCTGTTTTTACCAGTTTGCAGTTTTGTGGTCCACAAAAGATGTCATGAGTTTGTGACCTTCACTTGTCCTGGTTCTGTGACTGGCCCCAGACCTGATGTGAGTACATGTGTCAGTATATCCATCACATCATTTTCCCTTTTACAGTCTTCTTTTCCTTCTTTATCAAGATTTATTCTGTTAGTATCATATTAAGAACTTCACTCACTGCCTGTGACATGCATGCATGACTCATCCAACATTCCATGCATCCTTTGCATCGCTCAGCCTTGTCTCATCTGTAACGTCTACACTCATGTTGTGTCACTCTGCGAAGATGCAGGGAGTTGTAGATTGAGATTGTGGGGAGATGCATGTGGAGGGTTGGAAGGACTGATAAGAGAGAGAGAGAGCAAAAACTGCTCAGTCCTCCACTGTGTTGTATCTTGTGGATTTAAGGGAGATTTGTCAATTGCTTCAGTTTTTTTTACCTCACTAGCAATAAAAAAAAAGCTTTAAAAATTGGGTCAAGGGGAAAATGTCTGTTTGCACATATATATGTGTTTGTATTGAGAGAGGAAAGATATAGCAAAAGGAACACACAGAAGGAAAAAGGAGAAATAGGATGACAGCGTTTTTGAATAGCGACTCAGAGCAACGAGCAAGGAAATACCGTTTGGGAGAGGGTGGTGTAGAGGGTGGTGTGTAGAGGGTGGTGTATGAAGCGTGACGGCGGGGTGGTCAGATGAGCTGCAGAAAGATAAAAATGATTAATCCTTGGCTGTGCTGTATATATACACTCACACACATGCAGCTTTGCCTAGAAGCTATCTGTTTGTCCTCTCCAGATGAAAAATCTAATTGGCTTGTCCACAGATACCCCACTCACCATTTCTTCACTCATCATACACCGTGCATTTGTGTGGAAATGTGTGCCCCTCTGTCTCTACCGTGATGTGTGTGTTTTTGTGAATTCTCAGTGCAGATTTCTCTCTGTTTCCTTCTAGGACCTGAAGAGCCAACACATATTTAAAGTCCACACATACTCCAGTCCCACATTCTGCGACCACTGTGGTTCGCTGCTATACGGCCTCATCCACCAGGGCATGAAATGTTCCAGTGAGTTTCACCTCCCACAGTTTTAGTGAGCAGCATTAACAGTAGTGCAGGGGTAAAAGCAGTTCGCATAAAACAATCTTGTATTTACGAAGCACGTGGGCAGCCACAGGTGCAGCACTCAGGAAGCATGTTTGGCAATGATGGGTGCTTTGATCAAACACGTCAGATGTGAGTAGTGGAGGAGGACCTCTCTGATTATTCACTGCACCCGCCCACATTTTTCTTACCGGTCTAGTAACCAAACTGGCAACCTTTTCATCCCAATCATATTGTTTAAGTTTAGGATTAAAGTATAGGTTTAGGTATTTTGGCTAATATAGTTATTTGCTTGTTTTGCTGAGAGTTTAAAGAGGAAACTGGTTACCAGGGAGACGTCAAGGAGATCACGTGAGCTCCTGTAAAAACATCATCTTGTCAATATTTTGATTGCTAGCAGACAAAGCTAGGTTATTGGTCACCTTTATGTTATAAAACTGTTACAGGAATAGTCTAGACGCTATAAAGACATGGCCACTGTCTTAGTCTCCTTTTCTAAGAATTTGAGTAAATTTTTCTGGTGTTTTCTAAAAAACTTGTTAGCTTCTTTGACCCCCTCCGGCATTAGGCTATTCTTTGAAAACTTCACCTGAAAAAACATCCTCAATTTCAGTCAATAACAGATCCACAATTGTGGGTCTAAAACGAGCATCCTAGGGCTGAATGGAAAAGAGAGACCTGGGAAAACTATGAGATACAGTGAGTCTCTTTATCCATCACACCAGAGCAGAGTGTGTTTGGAAATACTCCTGGATATTGGGTGTGTTTTGTAACGAAGACATCCTCATTCTTCTGGAAAATGGATCATTAGTGGTCTCCTTTTCTGATATGCATGTTTGTGTGTGTTAATACTTGGTGTTTTGTTTATCTTTGTTTGATGAGGTTGTGACATGAACGTGCATCGGCGGTGTGAGACTAGCGTCCCCAGTCTCTGTGGCCAGGATCACACAGAAAAGAGAGGAAGAATCCACCTGACCATCAGAGGAGACAAGGAGGATGTCTATGTTACAGGTGAGAGGACTTGCTCTGTTATGAGAGTTGTTTCAAATCAAAAAGCAACAGATAAAGGATTTCTCTGAATCTTTTTTTCTATTATTATCTGTTTTTTATTCTGCCTTATCTCTAAGTACGGGAGGCTCGCAACCTGATGCCCATGGATCCAAATGGCTTGTCAGACCCATATGTTAAACTGAAATTGATTCCAGACCCGAAGAGCCACAGCAAACAGAAGACTAAGACCATCCGTTCAACACTCAATCCTGTCTGGAATGAGAGTTTCACCTTGTGAGTTCTTGTGAAATTCAATCCAAGATGGAAAATCAACAGATCTCTGTTAAAAAAATAAATAAACACACAGATGATTACTCAGCCAAGCACCTTTAAAAGATATTGTTCAGTCTGCGCTGTTGTTTTAACCGTGTTCATATTTCCAGCTCAGTGCGCGGCCATCAGTGGGACAGGCGTCTTTCTGTGGAGGTGTGGGACTGGGACCGCACGTCCAGGAATGACTTTATGGGAGCGCTGTCATTCGGAGTCAGTGAGATCTTCAGGCGCCCCATATGTGGTTGGTTCAAGCTGCTGGCTCAAGATGAGGGGGAGTACTACAACATCCCTGTTCCAGATCCAGACCTTCAGGTAAGAGACAGTCAGCTGTACTCTGCACGTAAAATCTTGAGTTGCTGTAAATGATGAATAAAAAACAGCTCAGGGAATATTTATTCAGCAGAGAGTGAAGCAGCCTCTTACTTCTTAGCATGCTAATGGCCATTTATCCTTAGGCCTTGGCAAA
Source organism: Atherinosoma microstoma (assembly GCA_037177055.1). Lineage (NCBI taxonomy): Eukaryota > Metazoa > Chordata > Actinopteri > Atheriniformes > Atherinidae > Atherinosoma > Atherinosoma microstoma. The sequence goes on along the minus strand of JBBBVU010000006.1, from coordinate 12,318,891 downwards.
GCCTTTATCAGCTTATGATTATCTATATCTAATACACAACAGCTGCCACTGCTATCTCTGGGTCAAGGTCTTGAACTGTCCTGATGTCTACAATCCCCCCCCTGCCCCCCCCCCCAGATATGCTTAGCTTCCAGCAGGGTGCAGAATTGTTCTGCTTGACTTGACTGCTGTTTTGTGTTTTATATTGTGTATCTTGGACTGCATCCAACCATTAATCTCTAAACTATTCCGTTATGATTCACCAGGAACCTCAGCCAGATGTTACAACGCCCACTCTGCCTCAGGTGGTACCTGTCCCGGTACCTGAACCCTTCCCTGTGGTCCTGTCCCCGACCCCTGTCCTACCCTGCCCACCTGTCCACACACCAGGTCCCAGCAAAGTCAAAGTGGGCATCCTCGACTTCAACTTCCTCATGGTGCTGGGTAAAGGCAGCTTTGGCAAGGTAACTGTAGCAGGCTCAGATGAAATGCCATCTTCTTTACATACAATCAAATACCCCTGATCCAACAATTGCCGGGGAAATCAAAGAGGTCGCTCAGGCTGAAAATAACAGATTTCTTCCTGGCGTTAAAGAATCTCCTCTATGCTCTTGACCTTCAAGTGGCATTTCATCCTGCAACTCCTGGGAATAGCAAAGATGAATTTCTTTGAAAAAAAAAATTCTACATTCTTACTAGCATGCTTATTGTCTCTCTGTCCACTGCCAAATGATTCACTTAACCTGTAGTTTCTTCTAAATTGTCAGCAGTCGTGAGCTCAGGCTGGTTGGCCTCCCACATGCTTTCCCTCCTGGAAGTGTTCATTTCAAGGGAGACTTTGCTCTTCATTTTCTCTTTAATTCCCTGGAAGAATAATGAAAAGAGTATAGTTTTGAGTCCTTTCTCTTCATCTGAAATCCCCCTGTGTTGTTTCATAACTGTCAGAGGAGAGTCCACAGAGGACAAGAGAAATAGACTCAAATTATGTAAGATGTGAGAGAAGAAAAAAAAAAGCGACCTTAGAAAGGAGCAACAGACCCCGGGGCTGCTAAGTGAGGGAAGTGAGAAAGAGACTGGCAGAGAAACAGAGGAAGATTACTGAGCTGCAGAAAGCAACAAAATGACCAGAAGGAAATGGGATTGCAGCACCCAAAATGAGAAAAAGTACATGTTGCTAAAAGTTGTAATACTCTGAAGGTTGGTGAGTCCAGTTTTCATTTGCGTTAGTTTGAAATCACGGGGCAGAGTAGGAGACACAATCACAGAAGACGGCAGGGTTTCTCTCAGTGAATAGCGGTTCATCAGCAGCCTTGCGCTGTAAATTCACACACAATTTTCTTCAATAGCCCCGACGCAATGATTTATAAAATATGAAACAGTGTAATTTTCTCTACCATTCACCGTCATTTGAAAGTAAAATTAGATCCTTTCCTCAAACAGCCATTGACCATCAAAGCATATCAGCGCAGACTGGCAGGACAATTTTAAACTGTGTTGTTATCACGATTTCATTGTGCTCTTGACCATTTCCTTCTCACTAAAATCTGCAACATGTGGCTCTCATTGTGGAAAATTATAGAGCCATTAGCAGTCAGGATGACCCACTAGCAGCCAATTTCATAAGTGTGTGGAAATATCCTTTGAATGTATTTTTAATGTCTGATAATAACACTGGAGCCACTTTGCATTTTTTCATTTATGACATTAATGTTTCTGGAAGTCTCCGGGCATGAATCAACTTTGATTAAACATTACCTTATTTCAGTTATTTCATTCTAGCAGAATAACATATTAAACCTTATTTGTCTTCTTTCGCTTGCACTTTTTATGTCTTTTCGAATACAAGTTAAAGAAAACAACTGAGTAAATATCTGCTAAAAATGGCTAAATGAGTAAAATATTACCTGATATACAAAAAAAAAGAAATCAATAAAAAATGAATTCAGTAGTTTACAATACTATAAGCATTTTTTGTTTTCCAGTCGTTCACATTATAACATCTTTTACACAGGAAAGGGGGCATCCTGGGGATGCTCAGTAGTTTACATCACCTTTGGCATTCATCAAAGCTTGTAGAGGCTTTTTGGGTCTAGCTAATAATAAGGATGCTTCCTTGGTGGGATGCATCCTTCCAAGTCATGTGCTTTTTAGGATAGGAAAGAGTTTTTATTTGCATTCAGAAAATATATAATGAAAACTCTTAAAGAAGTGAGCATTTGTCAAAACAACAGTCCCATCATCAACATCCAGCATCAACTGGAGGTGTTTTCTGGTGATCTACACATTTATACAGGTAATTTTTACTCTTGTGTCCTTTGATAGAACTAATACAATGCTAACTATTTTTGAGGTGACAACAAATACAATAAAACCAAGCCAAAACTTTTGATGCATCTGTCTCTGCCACCTTTAATGTGTGAAAAGAACTGTGGAAAAGGTGATGATACAAAAAAAAAAGAAGTTCTGCTTAGAATTTGACCAATTGAAGCCTTTTAAAGGACCATTGACATCGGAGCTAACTTTTGGTGAGATTTGGTGGAGTGGTGTCCCATAAATTTGGTTGTGAAGGCCTCTTGACTTTTACATCCAGCTCCTCAGTGGATTTTCCCCCTTTCTTCTTTTTAAAAAGTTTTAGTTTTATAGGAATTGTGGGCCATGTTGCATGCATTGCTCTGAAGTCTATTTACAGATGTTTTTAAAAGATCTTGAAGTCGAGCAACAATGAAAACCATATTTAAAAATTTTTGGTTGCCCCTCTAGATCTATTTCTCTTCGGATTTCGCAGTGTGTTTAAGATCCTCCTATCTTCAATATTTTACACATATTTGGATGTTTACTTTCTGTATTTGCTGATATTTAATGGAATCTGTGCCTATGAGGTGCCTACTTCATCCAGAGAAATGATCCCTGTACTACTGGCTGCAATGCCCAAAGCACATGCTTGTGCCCAATAGGTAGAGAGGTCTTCTTTTCATGAAATGCAGCATTCTTTCTCTAAACTCCAAAAACATCTTTGCTCATTGCAACCAAAAAAAAAAAAAACTTGTTCGTTTGCAATGTTTTGACTGAATTCTAAAGTAATGAATCAAGAAAGACTTTCCACTGAGGACTTCTTAGCCAAGATTGTAGCTGAATTCATGTGGATGCATAGAAGGACAGTATACCACCACTCTAGAGACTCCCTGAGGGCCTTTTACAGTTGAAGAGGCGGTTTGATTTGCTTTTGTAGTGAGAAGTCCTACCAGCAGTTTTCTTGGAAAATGTTCTTACCTCAATTTGACCTCAACAATTACTGCTAACTGCCATTTTTAATCACGTTAAGTAAGAAATGAGCTTAGTGAAAACAGTGTGCTACCGTCTAACAGTCTTTTTCTGCTTGGGGATCAATTATTTTAATTTTTACTTTGTAAGTCAACCAGTCAGAGAAGCCCATGGCAATTTTAAAGTGTAAGCTTGTCTTTCCTAATGGCTGTGAACAAGCTATAAAACCCATAAGGGACTTGGCAGAAGGGGTGTCCAAACTTTTGCACACTGCAAATTTTCATTATTTCTAAATGCAGAACCATTTAGAGCAAAAATAATGTAAAAACATAAAAGAAAATGTTTGGTCTTTAACTTTATTCCTTTTGGAGATCACATCATGTTTTACAGAACTTTCTTCAGTTAAATGAAGACAAAACTGAAATCATAGTTTTTGGAGCCAAAGAAGAAAGATTAAAAGTCAG
>JBBBVU010000006.1:12285981-12301442 GCA_037177055.1 Atherinosoma microstoma | reverse complement strand
AGTGAGAATTATAATGTGAACTGGCATGCATTATTTTCGTATATACGCACACGTAGTTCAGCAAGTTAAGTCACAGTTATATCACTCTGTTATGGACGTTATATATATAGTTATTTATATAGTTTGCCAAAGAAATAGTTTCCCCAGTTAACATTTTAGTGGCTTATGGTGATTTAATTGTAACCACTGCCTCATAACTTCATCTCTGCTGTTTCCAACAGCGAGTGCAGTGTCATTTTTAATTCTGAATGGCTTAATTGGACTTTAATGACTGCACAGTCTGCAAGATACAATATGAGTGATTGCATCCATATACGTAAAATTATGCTGCCACTGACAGATGCCACATTACAGGCAGAGGTCCTGAATTCAAGAATTAAAGCTGCACAATCAGTTACTGCAAATGATGGCCAATTAAAATGCTGCCGAGTGTATAAGCCTGGAAAGTCTTAAAGGGTCATTAAAATATATACAGTTAAAACTGATTGTCTTTGTATATGTAGGAAAACTTGTAAATTAGCACAAAGCAGACGTGCAATTAGTAAGAATGTCTGCAGGCCTTCATTGTGTCATTCTCCTTACAGCTCTAACGCTGTTCGCTAATAAGGTAAGGTAGACATTATGTTTCCTGAGAGGCAAAACCCAGGGCAGAAAAACAGACTTTTCTAAGCACTCCCTCCTGCTCGTTAGGCTTATTGCTGTGTGTGTAGTGCAGTATAACTGAAGGCAGCTCAGATAAGCAGACATCTTTATTCTCTACTTTGGACTGTGGTAGGACAATAAGGAGGATGAGCTTTAAAGAGATTTCAGTAAGAACATGAGCCTGAAATTATACTGATAAGAGTTTTAGCAATCATGCAGCAAGAAATCGGGGTAAATGATAGGTCATTTGAATAGTAAAATACCTCTCAGTATAAACTCCATTGTACTATATAATCTTAAGAAAATGAGGGTAAACGTATTAAACAACAACTTTCCTTGTTTTTGTCTATGTATTTATCTTCTATTGCTTTCCAAGCTAATGCTGATAAACGCTGGTCCAAATTAAGTAGAGGCCAGAGGCAGAGCAACTACATGCAAATACACACATGCACTAACTCATAAATCTATACAGACAGCATGCTCAAAGGACATGCAGCAAAGCACTTCCTATTCAACCAGAAATAAGTCACCGAAAGACCATGTGTGAGTCACTCTCTCCTTCCTGCTTCTATCCCTCTATCTCTGGGTTTTTTAAATCCTTGTCTAACTTTATTGGTGAAGTCATCATCTGTTACAATGACTCCACTGTGACCTTTAACGTGATTGGTTGACAGCTTATGTGGCACTAAATTATCTTTGGCAATAACAAGTCGAGACAGAAGGATTGCCAGTAGCTGTGTCACATGTCTATAAAAGGGTATCCCCATCTCTGGTGACCTCCCTCTGTGACCCTATGTTATTGTCTCTTCTTGCACAGTTTTGATGTTTAATCTCTGTTCTTCTCCAACATCCTTCACTCTACCATTCTCCTCTCCAGATGAGTTCATGCAGTAGCCGTGCGTTGACCATCCTGTCCACGGTGTTTGGAGCCTGCGGGCTGCTGCTGGTGGGGGTGGCCGTGTCCACAGACTACTGGCTTATAATGGTGGAGGGAATCATCCTGCAACAGAACCATAGCATGGAGGTGAAGATGGCGCTGCACTCAGGCCTCTGGAGAGTTTGCTTTGTGGCTGGTAGGAGAACAAAATTAGATCTGTGTGTAAATGTTAACTTTTATTATGAAATGCAAAATATTCTTTTGTGTGCATATGCACACATCATTACAGTGGCAAACATACAGAAAGAGAAAGACAAATCCTGCAAGCTAGAGAAAAAAGTTTGAAGGGGAGAAGAGAAAGATAGGGACCTTGTGGTCTCCAGAATCAAAGCTGTCACAAAACATGATCGTTACCTGCGAGCGGGACTGCAGAGACCTGCGCCTCTTCATGCATTACCGACTTTGAACCTGAAAGCAAACCCAGTATTTTCCCTTTCCTGTTTTCTCATAGGAGCAGAGAACGGGAGATGTGTTGCATCAGAGTACTTCACCGAACCTGATATAGAGATCACCACAGAAAACACTGCAAACATACTGAGTGAGTGAGACGCAGACATGATATTACGCATCATTTACTGTGTGAGACTGCATGTGTGTCCCCCTGCTGATTGACTGAGGGTACTGAAACTGGGATACAATGTCATAGCTAAAAGAATAAGTACACCTCTTAATTATTGTTCAAAAGAAAATAAGTCAGCAGTTCACTAGAAAATATAATGATATTGAGTTTCTCAATATCATTATTATCAAGTAGGGTTGAAGTGACAAAATTTGAGGTATTGATCTACAGGGAGCTCCACCTCTCATCCAGATTTTAATTTATAATGATTTGCTTTCTGGTGAAACTATCAGTCATATCGACAAAATCGAGTATACCTATTGAATATATTTGACAATTTTTGAGTACTTTTAAAGCTTCAACAGCATCATACTCTTGATCCAAGTAGACCAAGGGCACCTCCTTTTAGCTATTTTTAACACTATAACCTCTCGTCCCCACAGAAATGGTTCGCACAGCCACACCTTTCCCGATGGTGTCGCTCCTCTTTGTCTTCACAGCCTTTGTCATCAGCAACATCGGGCACATCCGGCCTCAGCGCACCATCCTGGCCTTTGTGTCTGGCATCTTCTTCATCCTCTCAGGTGGGACTCATTGCTCATGTTCTGTCACCATCCCTCTCACTCTATGATTGAGTGTAGCAGTCGAGCATGTCCTGTGTCACACATGGAGACACTCCATTATGGCTCTATTTTTGAGGTGGGATATAGGTGTGTAAGGTGGCCATCAGAAAAGGTGGCAGGATTCGCTTTCAAGACCCCCGTGGCTTGAGAGTTTTTTTTTTACTTTTGAATTCGTCTCGAATGAAGCTGAGTTTATGATTAGAGGAAGGGTTTTCTCAGTTTCCCGTATGATGAAAAGGCAAAATGCATCATTAGGAGGTTTTTCTTCACATTGTAGTTAAGCCTCTTGAGCAGCAGATGGCTGCAATGTTCCCATTTCTTGTGCCCAATGTGTGGAGTTAAAACTGCCAGGAGCCACACTAGAGTTTTTTGCTCTCTGATGGCTGTTTCTCCAAACCATTTTAAGGAGGAAACAGAGCTCAGAGGAGCATCAAACAGAGTCTGATTTGATAGCTTGGACTTGCAGGGACTTGGTGATAAAGGGTGTCACAGAACACAAAATGTTATGCAACAGAGGTTATATAATGTTTATAGCCTGTGCTCAATGTGTCACAGTGTTTTACTTTATGAGGTATGTTGATAATAGGGTGATTATCAGGGGCAATTGTATTGAATTGCTTGTCAGTGGCTGGATATCCTGCTGCATTAATCCCGCTCTCTGAACACAGCCTCCTTCTAGCCTTCCCTCTCTCAACCCCTCCATCCCGTTCCCTTGCCTATCTCACATTTCCTTCTTACACCTTCATTCAGAGTGTATTATTTCTGAGTCATTGTGGTGTAGTGATGTGTGCAGATTATTTAGAATAGTCCACCAGCATCACTGAGTTAGTGGTCTGGAGAATATTGTAGTTTGTGTGCAGTGACACCATGTTCTGGTTGATTTTACAGAATTCAGAGCTGAAGATGAGAAAAAAAACAACCAAAAAAACATTCAGCATGAACCGCAGATGTTCAAGCTTGCTTAGAGGCTGACATTCTCTTTCTCTATCCCACCCCCTCCCAACAGAAACATGCCACAGACATCTTGAGTATGCATGTGCACTTTAAGCAGTTACCTCAGTTTTTGGTTTTTTTCTTCTCCTGTACAAAACACTCTTTCCTTGCCTTGCCTTCATCGACTCTCATCGGACACGCATGCTTCCCTTGGTTTTTCTGATGCTCCATGTACAAAGATGTACTTAAGCTTCATGATTGACAGGAGCATGGTTTCTGCATTTTCCATGATTTACAATTTTAGATTGACAACAGAACTTCTCCAACTAGCCGCTTGTGTAAGGGGCCATAACACCTGACAGCCCTGCGGTACATTTTAATGTTGCAGTGGAATCTAAAAATATTCATATTTTGTGCTTTCAGCATGCAGCTGTCTTTGAATATTGATTCTTTGATGCTGGCCATATGTTGTATCTCATGCATTTAACATTTCCAAGGCAGCGAAGAAGCATGTCTGTGTCCCTCGGAGATGAGAGGTTTTAATCTTGTATGGGTTGCTTCAGGGTGAAAAGTTTATACTTCTACTTTTGAAAGTGACCTCTGGTTTTTTATACAATAATTAAACTGTTATTTTACACTGATAGACCAAAGCTTTCACCAGGTTCTGTATTAGTCATGACTAAATGATTTGACAACCTGGTCAAACCTTGAGTGAAGCTGGTTTTGCTTTCACCTTTTCAGGTTCTGTTTGTATCATTGTAGCAAAATGTGCTCTTGAAGACATTTCTAGTAGACTATCACAAAGGTGGTTTTGAGCTGATATTCATACAGTTCATACAATTCAGTTCAGAAAATGTCCACAGCATTTCAAGTTTTCTGTATGGTTTTACTTTTTTTTGTCATTTTGAAATGTATTCAGTTCATTTTTATTCATTTATCTCCTCCCAGCTTTCCAACATAACAAAACAAAAGTCAGTGTTTTAGTTACTAAATTCTTCTGCATACCTAAGTATTCACTGTCTTTACCCAGTATTTGGTCAAAGACACTTTTGGAAGCAATGGTAGCCTCAAACTTTCTTGAGAAAAATTATTTAGAGATTGTGAGGGTTCATCATAATGGTTTAGATGCTGGGACAAGAATGCTTTTTAGGGATTTATCTCCTGTTTCCTCTGCCTTGTGCTTTTCCGGTTGGTTATTATATTGTTTAGCTAAAAACAGCAAATTTTAATAGAGAAAAGAAAATGAAAGTGGATGTAGAGCTTTAATTGTAATGTAACTGCAACTTAATTGAACTACTGAATACAATATCTGCTAATTAATAAGCTGATATTGTGCTGAAATTTGATCACGCTGCAAAATCTAACTTCCCTTTTTTGGACAATTCATTAAAGCAAACTAATTATAATTCCAAACAAAAATTTTATGTGTATATGTAATGAGTTGCGCCGTGACTTTGCAAGATACGTGCACATGCATGCATATTATTGCACACAGTGCGGCCAAAAATATGATTACTGCAAAAAAACTTCTGCTACTACTACATGCTGCTTGTTTAATCAGAAAAGGGACTGAAAGTTCATTAACAACCACAAAAAAGAAGCAGATCAGGTTGTCGTTATGGATACTCGCGACATTGAATAAACAATGCTGCTGTCCACGGTGCTGAAGGAAACAGAACGGTTCACCTGCATTGTTTGGAGGATCTAATTAATCAAATTAAATAAATTATCAAACACAAAATGCTGACAAATAAATGCTATCCTAAGAAAAAAAAACATCTCGAATCGTATGGAAAAATTAAATATAACCTGAAAGTGGACATTTTTTAAAGCTCGCCCTTAGAGTATCAGCTGAATATCTTTAGGGGAGCTGCTCTGCTTTCAGGAGAGCCGAGCTCCCCTTAGCTCCCCTGTAATTCGAACCCTGACCTTATCCCATTATTAGAATTTAGGGTTTGTGCAAATAAAAGGCAGCTTCAGAGAAAGGAGAAACACCTGCATCTAAACACACTAACGGATGACATCAACTTCACATTTTCCATAAATCTGGAACTCCTTCATTTTGTTCATTTCTCCTAATCTTGGCAGAGATGTTCAACAAGTATGATGATGGATAGGCACAGCCATTTTCCGGTTGGTCCTGGGATGTTCTGTTGCATTAAGTTTCAGACTTTAGCTGGGTTAGTCTTGGACTTTTCCATTTTTTCCTAAAGCTATTCCTGTGCTTCCTTGGCAGTATGCAGAGTTTTTAACTTGTTGAAATGTAACCTTTACCTTATTTTGTGTTCAAGAGCATTGTGGGAAAGGTTTGCTTTGAGCTGCTTTATACATTTCTGCGTCCATCTCTTCTCTATTCTGACTAACATCCCAGTTTGTGTAACAAAAAAAAAAAACATCCTCAGAGGATGATGTTGCTATCACCATGTTTTATTGTAGGAATGGTATTGCAAATAGTTCATTCAGAGGATTATGCTTCTCAAGGTCTTCAAGTACCTCCCTGATAGGTAAATTCCTGATAGTTGTCCTCAGGGCCGGATTTTCTTTAGCCCCAAACCTTTTTCAGGTTTCAATACTATTGTCATCAAATTTCCCTTTATTTCTGATCAGCTGTTTTGTATAAATAACAATCATATTTCATACATAATTCAAACTTAAGCCAACAACTTGTTTTCCTACTATATTGATTTTTCTGAGCTACAACCAGGCTGAGATGACCCTGCCTGCAAGTCTTCCGCAGAATAATCACTGCCTGATGGCAATAGAACTGAATATAAGAAGAAAAAAAACAGTTTAATCATTGCATCAAGAAGAACTGATGAACAGTACTGTCACCAAATATTTGTAATATGTTTATGTTTAACTGTTCAGGTGTCATAGGCTGCTGTAAATCTTACACATTCATTACTTATTCTTAAAAACAGTGACTTTTCCTGCTGTTGCTCTGTACCTGCTGCCTTTTCCTCTTTACAACTACTGGACTGCCCTCCCTCTGAAGCTCCTGCACCTTCAATATATACAGTGTTGCAATAAATACACACACACAAACACCCATTTCGTATGGATATGTGAACATAAAACCTCAGACACTAAACACATTTAAACAGCAAGGATAGAAAGTTGCAATCACATCATTTACAGCAAAACCAGATTAACACACAGATAGACTGATTCAATCAAAAGTTCCCTCATTAGCATTTAAACTGGACTAATAAAATGTTCTTCACTGGCATTTCTGTGTTGGACAGGGACAGATGTGGACAGACTGGTGTAGCCAAGCTGCCCAAATATCCACCTAGCAGTATAACACACCACATGTTATAACTACCGGTAACTACCAGTAATTATTTGAATTTGTTTTATCCAGGTTATACCAGGAAACCCCAATTATGATCCACTGTATATCAATGGTTGGAATATCCATTTGTAGTTTTATGTTTGGTCTAAAGTGAGGTTTATCAATATAGCAACAAACCACTGCAACATGAAGTTTGGACAGGAGCTACCAGGGTCTTTATTACAGCTGCATAAAAGGCTAAAGGGAGAAAATCAACCAGTGGTCTTCGTGTTATCTTCAGATAAAAGTTGCCACTTTTAACACACGCCATCTCTACTGTATTTGTAATTAACTTAACGGTTGACTCACATGATGTCGTGTGTCTCCGAATACTGCTGCTGGTGGAGGCTTTGAAAATATCTGAAATTTTGCTCATCTGCCTGCCTCCTCTTCAAGCTTCAAGCGCCTTTTCTTTTCTTTTCTTTTTTATAAGGTCCCTCTCTGCATCCCCCGCCTCTCTGTCCTTCTGCCTCCATGCGCTTTAGTGTTGATTTGTCTGAAAATAAAACTTGACTACTGACATTTGACCAATCGCCACACTCCATTTTATTTGTGGGCGGGTGCCAGTTTCTTCAGGCCAATCAGCTGCAACAATCTAGTTCACTGTGATTATTATTTTATTATATAAAAAAATGTTTTTGAATTTTTTAACAGTCAGGCCACTTAAGACCCCAGGCCATTGGGAATTGTCCCGCTGCTCCCAACGGCCAGTCCGGGCCTGGTTGTCCTCCTATAAGGTTCTCCTGTCTCCACAAATAAACTCTGGATGTCATTTTTCATGACTATTGGCTTATGTGTTGTCTGGCTGACCAAGACTTTTAGTGCAAGTCTTTTGTTGGGGCAGTGAGATCCAAGTAGTGTTTTTCTTGTATCATTTACCTGATCTGTGTCTGTAGCTATGTAAATACCAGGTCTAGACATGGTTCTCTCAACCTAATGGCTTAAGTTCTCTCTCAGATAAGACTACCAACTGTAAGACCTTATGCAGACTATTGTTTGTCTTGTGTATTTATGTCCATTGAATTCCATCAGGCACAGTTGGACTCTTGTCAAGTTGCTGAGGCATCTTAACGAACACTGAAATAAATAAGATGATCCAAAGGTCAGTAGTGAGTGCTGTAAAAGGTTTTTAAAGCTTAAAAAATTTAAACTCTCAAAGGGAATCATGGACCCTTCTCAGTTTACACTCCAGTCTCACATTCTTCTTAATTTGCTTGCAACTTCCCAAAAGCAGTATCTGTAACTGATCTATGAACTTAAATTTTCCACATTTATATGCTTTGACATCTGATTGGCATTGCAGCTGGTGTGATGCCATCTTATTCTGCACCCTGTTTTCCTTTCTTTTCCTTTTTTCATGTCTCTTTTGCCAAATATGTGTTTGGTGTGATTTTCAAGACTTTGGATTATTAAAGAAAAGACATTGTTCTTTTAAATGGCTATCTGAAAGCCACCCTGTGTACAAGAAATAATCCATATTTTTTTATAACCATGACATAATGCTAAAATATTATATTGATATTATACTGATAAAAATGTGGGTGGAAGTAAAATGCTTGATATTTATATGAATATATTTGTGTTTATAATTCTTGTCCTGCCATTAACGACTATATCTGATGAGTCCATAGATGTTCAGAATTCATCTTAACATCCGGTCACAGCATCCAAAGCTTTGACTTTCTTTGTAGTTATGTTGAGATAATAGAAGCACTCAGTTGAGTTTAAGGACAAGGTGTGGTCTTGGAAAATTAAAAGTAGCCCAACATGTTATCTTTTTAACACAATAATGACAGACTTTTCTAATACCAGACTACTTTGTTATACATCAGGAGAAAAATGTGTGAATTTCTGTGCCTGTGATTACAACTCTTCCTCTTTGATGTGTTTCCAACCTCTTCATGATCGTTAGCTTTTGGAAAGTTAATTGGTCTTCTTGGTCAGTCCACATCATTCCCTTTCTCTGGACACACTGCTGCAGCAGTCTAAATTACTTTATAATGACCTGACTTGTATCCAACTGACTGTCTTTCTCTCACTCTGTCACTGTTAATGTGCTGCGGCCAGGCCTCAGTCTGGTGGTGGGACTGGTGCTCTACATCTCCAGTATTAATGATGAGGTGATGAACCGGCCCAGGGAGCCCGAGCAGTTCTTCAATTACCACTACGGCTGGTCTTTTGCCTTCGCTGCCTCTTCCTTCTTGCTCAAAGAGGTCAGTGTAGGCCATGTGTGTATTACTAAGAGAAATGCGGGTGTGTGAGTGATTATGTGGCTGTTTTTCCATATGTCCAAAATGTTATGGAGTCACAATGAAGATCCAGAAATCACCCAGTTGTTATGCCAACCAGTAACCATGTCAAATCTTGTGTTTGTTTTCCATCCCTACCTAACTATGTAGATTTTATGCCCAACCCAAACCAGTAGCTAGTGACAGTTGTGCGATATCATTTTGTGAAACAGGTTCACATCAGACACAGCAGACGTGGAACAATTTGAAAAGGAAAACAAAGATGTCATGTTTGTGGAGCCTTGAAAATATTTTACAATTTGTGATCATGCATGTAACCATGAAATGATTTACAAACAAAGACATTTCATTATTTTGGTATGCAGAGGGTGTTGGGATTTTACTATTTTTTAGCCTTTATTGTAAAATTGTGGACCAAATTAGCCATCAACCGTTCTGGTGACCAAGTAGACTAAACACAGGGTGTATTTTGATATCCGTCGTGCAGGTACTGCCTGCTGAGTGTGTGATGATGATGATTAATATTTTGAAAGTAATGTGAGGTATCCATGGTTATGATGGAGAACTGCAGGGTTTGTGAGCATTCTTGCTCATGCGTAAATCCTTGCATGGTGCAGTTTCGTGTGAATGCTCAGCTCATCTTCCCACCTCCCCTTCTTTACTCCTCACCTCTGCAGCTGTTTCTTTCTCATCCACAGCACCACGGTTCCTACGGTGCAGCTCTGGAAGATTTGTTGTGAATCATCTGTCTCCTTCAAGTTTTCAGCATATTTTTTCTCCTCTTTTATCTCATCATCCTGCCTTTTATTCTTTACTTTCAGTATATTTGTTCCAAGTTCAAACACATCTCTTGTCTCTTTTCCTTTTCACTTTTATTTCCTTGGTCATTTGTGACTTGTTTCTTTGAAATTTGAGTCACACATAGTGTCCCCAATTTGTTTTCATTCTTTTCGTACTCTTTCAGGGGGCTGGTGTGCTGTCAGTTTATCTGTTCATGAAACGCTACGCAGAGGAAGAGATGTACCGCCCCCATCCCGCCATCTACCGCCCCCGTCTGTCTGAAAGCAGCGACTACAGTGGCCAGTACCTCCACCCAGAGTCCTCTTGGCCTCCACCAAAGAGAGGCCGCAGCACATCCGAGGCCTCCAGTGACATCTCTATCCAGCTCAACCAGACACCCAAGCCGCCGCCAAAAAGCAGCCTCCAAGTAGGCGGTCAGGGCAGCCCACCTTCAGTTTCTTCGTCTGCAGGGAGCTACCAGATGCAACCACAGTCTGTGGGCTACCCCTCCACACACACCCTACCCAGGTCGCACTCCTCACACCCCCAAGGCCAAGCTCTTCCAATGACCATGCCTCCATCACCCATACCTCCCCCTCACTACCACACACACGTGCACATGAGCGCCTCCCCCTGTTAGGAAGAAGGAGCCTCAGGAAAGGAAGGAGAGACACTGACTCTTCATCATCATCTGTACTGTACATTTAGATGGGCTGTGAGTAAATGCTGAGCTTGTATCACATGTCACTTCAGATTAAGTGGTGGGAGAGGTGATTACACATGGAAAAATGTAGCTTTGGAACATTGTGAAGCAAGAACAGAGGCTGTTTTAAAAGCTGATATAGGAGATATTACTGAAACTCTGGTGGATCGAATGAAACAAACTTATAAGAGAACATAGAAGAAGATAATGAGAGTCATATTGCCATGTTGGAGAGGGGGAAATGTGTTTCCTAGAGAGACAGTAGAGGTTAGGTTTAGTGACAGAGATACAAGGGAGGCAGAGTGAAGCAGGGAGACCAAGAGGCTGCGGTATAATATGAAGACACTGCAGTACTGCAGGTAATTTGTATGCACTTGGAAATGTACAATGCAAAACATGGACTTTCAAAGACTGAGAATGCACATATTTCCTTTTTTTTTAAATTACATAATTCATACTGACACATGGATTATGTACATTTTTACCAAATGGTAAATATAGTTAAATATAGTGTCTTCTCTGAATTTATTACATCATCAATCCAGTTCCAAAAACTCACAATGTCAAGACAGTTTTATCAATACTATTAATTAAAAAGTATTAGTTACCAATTCACTCAATTACTACTTATAAAGACTGTAGAATATAAGAATGTTGTTCATATTTTTTAAAAGAAATATACAGGCAGAAGTGGATGACATGATGAAATATCATAAGGGGAACTTATTGTTTTTACATTTGTTTAAGATACAGATTTCTAACTTACAATTTCTAACTTCTTGTACATAATGGCACATGAGGACTACTGTTGTAAATTGTGAAAAAAGTATTGGAGCAAAAAACATCAAGAAAACGTCGGACTCATTCTGCTTTGAATGAAGAGTATGCAACAGCCGCATCACAACCAACAACACACCCACTGGATGCAGAGCATACTGGTTTGATTACGGAACCACCCACAATTGTTATGGGAATCTGATGCCCTCTACTGGCTACAGTCCTGCATTGACTCCGGACCAGCTGTGGGATGGACTGGTTATTTTTCATGCACTCCTCTCTTTTGTTTGACCTGCACTGTGTGTCAGTGCTAAGGGCAGAACAGGTGATTGAAGCTGTCGTCCATCCAGATCTGCAGGTTTTGGTGAACTGAAGGCACGTCAGAGGACATAAGACACGCTAGGATAAACTGCACACAGAACTGTAACAGATCTACTTAAAGGACTAGTTAGGGATATTTTTTCAAACTTTGTAGCTGTTGATACACCTGTAAAACTCACATGATGAAAGTATTTATCAATTTGCACTTACTGCTTGAATAACAACACCACCGTTTGGGACTAGTAGGGTTTATGTCACTCTTCATTAGATCAACACATTTTTTTTTTTAAGATATATTTCAAACTATTACAAGTAGAGTCCTCTAGAAAACATGAGTGGGTCATTTCTGAGCTGTTATATATGGATAGCTGAAGATCATCAGTGGTTTCCAATATTTTAAATGTGGTAAAGATTTGATATGGCTTAATTTCCAGCCAACCTCATGTCACAGTTAAGGAACTGCCACTGTAATTAAGGAATGCACATATTGTGGTCTGCAAGGACTCCCTACTTGTATATGTCATGGCCATCGGTCACTGTGTTCATTACCATTCAAACAATTTGTTTAGGTTAAATATTGAGGTCTTTAAATGTGTGAGAGAGCAGCAAACAGAGGATGATTCTTACTGCTGATTATCAGTGACTCATGTTTTCATGAAATCTAAGAGAATATAATAAAAAGTATCTGGTAACTTTCTAAAGCAGTTAAGCAGCCAAAATGAGCATTTTTTTCATATCATAAGCATAAAACTGTATCATTTTAAAAGCTCAGTTCAAAGAATGGTTAGTAATTATTGGATGATTAAACTAGTCGCAAACTATGTTTCTGTCAATAGTCTAATTAATAAAATTACTTCCTGCACAACCTCTGTTGAATATTAATTCCCTTGGATAATATTTTGAGCTAACTTTGATTTTGCTTCAACCACACGGGGTTATTTCCTGGCGGTTGCAGTGCGTGGTAAACAAAATTTTCAGATGCTCTAGATGGTTAATCTTGATACAAAGCTTCTTTTTGATACCTTACATTGTGACACAGCAGGACCAGAAAGAAGTACCTGCACATAAAAGAATAACAACAACAACCACATCTTCATTTAGAATAGTTATATGTGTTGTTTGTTTAAAGCCACATCATTCATAATGGCATGTCAATATGGTTTGTCACTTCAAAGGGAATCAAAGTCATGTCATTGTGTAATGGATGGTTTGAGTTATCACTGTGATGCTGCAGAGAGAGAAACATATAGATTCACAGGGGAGAGCATAAACTAGGCCTGTTGCTATATCACTGAATTTTTATTTATGCAGTCTGATACACTTCCCTGTTTTCTGTTGTTTTGTTTATGCAGTAAACTGAGCTGAAGCCCTGTGCAGTTGCAGCCTGCTGCTGTGGATTTGGCTGTAAGTTAGGAGGCCATGTGCCTTGCTCACGGGCACTTCACCAATGGCTATTGAAGAAGATCAAAGTATTTTTTGCAGCCAGTATGCAACTGAACTTTCTACTTAAAATCTGCTTCATTAACCTTCAGATGACTTCTAACTTTATCATGGCCTGTGAACAGCAAAGACTCTTTTCTTCCTCTACATGAACTGCTTCCAAAACCCTTTCAATATTTTTAGTGCCTCTTGAATTTCAGAGTTTCTGAACTTTTTCACCTCATGTGTATTTTTCCCTCTTCTTTACCCCAAACCTTTTTTTCTTTGTCTCTATTTGATTATATAAGGTGAGGTGCAGCCGTGCTTGCTTCTGCATGAAGGCTAGTCTCCTTTCTTAAGACTTTTATCTTTTTTTGTAACTCTAAACTAGCTCAAATAAATGTTTTTAATGCTTCAATGAGACTGCTGATGTTTATCTAGAGTCATATAATGCAGTAAAAATGTGATAAGATCACTGTTTATAAAGAGAACAAATGTGTGACACACGTTAAGTAATAAAACTTCAAATGTGGTTTAATTTCACAATGTTTTCTCCTCTACGTATATTTCTTATAAAATGTTTTAAATATGATTAATATATTTCTTGTTTTATCTGTTTTTGCTGCTTATGTAAAATCAGAATAGTAAAATAAATCCTAAGTTTGGCAGAAATTGTACAATTAAGATGCCAGTATATAACATACTGCATAAAATATCTGAAGAGTATTTTTTCTGGCTGGTTTTTGTGATGGAGGGGAACCAGTGTAAGCAAATGAACACTGCAGTGCAGTGTACCACTGGGTGTTAACCAAGCTCCCTCTTCAGTCACAGCAAGCCACCACAGCCTGAAGGCAAGAATTGATCAGTGCTGTATGGTTGTGTGTGCTGGTTTGTTGCTGTATTTGCTGGCATATGCATTTCCATAATGGTTGGTTATTGTCATTCCAAGCCTGACACAAAAATGAATATTCAAAACATTAGAATTTGTAATCAGAAATAGCTTAACTAAATAGTACTAAATGTGAAAAATCTTGTTAGTGTTTTAAAATCAAGGGTGTGTAAGTTGAAACAGGAAAAAGAGAACAGCTTTTGGTGAAGGGCAAAATCAGGGGGGGAAAAAACAAAAAGAAGTGAGCAAAATAGGTGAACTAATAATACATGCAGTGCTACAGCTTGTCTTTAGTGTGTCACCAAAAGAAGCATCACATTTATCAACACTTAATTTCCATCTAAACTCTTATGCATAACTAAATCCAAATCAAAAGTATGATGTAAAATATATGTGTGATGCAGGCTTCTTAGAGCAGTTACACTAGGTATAGTCAAACATCAAACATTCACAGGTCAATAAACAGTGTGTGCACTCTGATTTCCAGAACTTCCTGATATTCTGTGTGAGCATCTCTCTTGACAGAAGAAGCCTGAGTGCTGGTGTCAACAATCGAGATTAAATTGTGGCTTGTACAGACACATTTCTGTGATAACACACTTTGTGTGTGTGCATCTGTCTTTTCCTTTTGTTTGTCCATGTGTTCCACTTTATGTGTGAGTGTGTGTAGCTGTGTGGGTTGAGTGGATCTCTCTTTTCACCATCACCATTACTGCATGAAAGACCTGTCACTCTGTATTAGCTCTATCCAGCTCTCCCTCTCCCTTTTCCTGTGTGTTTGTGTGTTTGAGAGAGGGGGGGTGAACTGGGCAGTAAAGCCATTTTAGAGCTATTGAAGGTCATTATCTGCTCACTATGTTTTATGCATCCTAACTGTAATGTGGGACCAGCAGCTCTGCCACTGGCTCCATTTTCACAGATATGGATGACATAATCCAGTCTATATCATAACCAGTGAGATCTCTCATCGGTAATATCCTTTAACTGAACAGTCGGAGCGATGAGAGTCAAACACCACAAATATTTCACAGCTCCTGCCTAATTTATTTCAATACTAACACGCTGATGTTGACCTGTAGATAGCCTATGATGCCATGATTTAACATCTCTTTGCAGGGCTGCGCTCGTGCTCCATTTCCCAGAACGACCACGCGGCCCTCATCATCAGCATCATCACCACACAGGAAAAGTGTCTGACAGGCGCTCCGGCCAAAAAAAAAAAAAAAAAAAAAAAAAAAAAAAAGAAAAAAAAAAAAAAAAAAAACCACCCCACCCACACCACCCCCCCACCCTTC
>JBBBVU010000006.1:12193936-12257239 GCA_037177055.1 Atherinosoma microstoma | reverse complement strand
CTGAGCTTCATTCACTGTTCTGGGGACACATATGACTGTTAGAAAACCTTTAGAAAGTGAATTTTGCATAATATGGGGCCTTTAATACTGCTTCTTCTTGTTGTTTTTTTTTTTTCACTAACCATTATTCTCTACTCTTTTTAGGGGTAGTCAGGGCTTCCAACATTTTCCCAATTCTTAGTGCAATCCTGCTGCTGATGGGAGGGGTTTGCATAGCTGCTAGCCGTTTCTATAAGAGCAAAAGGAACATCATCCTTGGCGCGGGAATCCTTTTTGTAGCTGCAGGTAACTGAGAAATATTGCATGCGTGTCTATCTGTAGATCTATAAATATGCTTTTATGTGACAGTGTAAGTGTAAAAGCAGGTGCAAGTAGTGATCTGGACATAATTAACAGTTTTCTAGCTGAGTTTACAATATTCTGTACATTTAATGGAGATTTTTATATTTACTACTCTTGCTTTCATTTAGATTTATTTAAAATGCCATTAGAGACAAATTTGTTCATTAGTATTGGGAACTCTTTTTTGTGCCCTTACAGGTCTGAGTAACATAATTGGTGTGATCGTCTATATCTCTGCTGCACTGGGGGACATTTCTCCTAAGAAGGATGAGGATAAAAAATGGCAGTACTCCTATGGTTGGTCCTTTTACTTCGGAGGCCTGTCCTTCATCATGGCTGAGATGGTGGGGGTGCTGGCTGTCAACATCTATATTGAGAAAAACAAGGAGCTTCGGTGTCGCTCTCGCACCGACATTTTCAAGAGCACCACGCACGCCATGCTCCGTCTGCCCAGCTACCGCTTCCGCCGCCGCTCACGCTCCTCGTCACGTTCAACTGACCCCTCCCGCTCCCGAGACCCATCACCCGTTGGAGGTGGGGGGAAGAACTTCGGCATGCCTCCCTCAGCTCTGCTCTCCCAGGGCCCCATCTCAGTGTCCACTTTACCTAACCCGCATTCTCGCTCCCACACGGCTCTGGCTGGAGGCGACATCTCCCTTTACACGTTGTCCCGTGACCCCAAACTGGGGGGTTTGCCACCCATGTATGGAACTGTGGATAGGGCCACACTCTACCAGCTCCACAACTGCTTCCCGAAGGATGGGGGTGGAGGGGGAGTGATGATGAGCGGTACACTACCCTCACTCAAGTCCCACAATCCTTCTAATTCTTCCAACTCCAATGCACCGATGGCTAACTCTGTGGGTTCTGGCCCTCCACCCTTCACCTCTTCCACAATAGACAGGGAGCGAGGGATGGGGACTCTGGACAGGCTGAAGGGAGACAGGGAGAGCAACTCAAACACCCTCAATAGGAAGACAACGCCCGTGTAGTGGAAGGGGATGGGAAAGGGAGATGAAGAGGATGGGTGGTAGAGAAAGAGAAAAAGATAGAGAGGAGCATTTAGAAACACAGACAGAGGTAAAGCTCAAAAACTTTCCCTTCATGTTCACTGTTATTTAGTCTACGAAATCTCACTGAGAACAAAAAGAAGAGTAATAACAGTACGATAATAACAACAACAATGAACTTTCACAATGAAGCTATTTTGATATTTTAATGTGCTAGAAATGATTTATTTTGTTAATGATCAAACGCAATTAACCCTTGGGCTACAACGACAATGTTTCACGTAATTTCTGTGCAATATTACTGCTAATTTAACCAGATCATCATTAATGTAAAATTGTTGTTGTGATTATTCTTAGCGTTATTACAGGCTAGCTGTATTTGCAAACACTAGTTTGGAATGAAACTTTGATTTTCCTGTTTGTTTTCTTTCACTCTAATTTTCGATCTCTATGACTTTAACTGTGAATTCTTCCATGCAGAGCAGCTGGGACTGTCAGTGAGCTGTGTGTAACTGTGTCAAAGTTTCAAGCATGAGTGTGCACAAAATGTGGGAGAATGAGAGCCTGTGTTATATTTTTACCCCCTCCCTCCCAAACACATTACAGAGTTTTCGTTTATGATATGAAGTCAGATGTGAATACTGTAAATTGTCTTCCAATAATGATACTAAAAGAAATGCAGCAACAAAGTGAGTGACTGAGACAACAGACAAACTTAATTGTTAGTACGAGTTTTTTTTTATGGGCCTCTGTTCCGTCTTATTTCCATTCTAATCAGTGTTAACAGTAGTACTTGTAGCTTTAGTCGTGTTGAAGATGTTTGTTCTTGGGCATTAACAGAAACCTCCAACTGGAGGAGTGAGGAAAAAAAAGAGACAATAACACATTTGTACAGAATCAGGAAAAGGTTGCTGCCTGAGCAGAAAAACAAAGAATTCAGTCATTTTTTTCTATGAAAAGTCCCAAAGTGACACATGCAAATCATTCTTCTCAGTGGCAAAAAACATGTGTATGTGGGTTTAGAGGGTTTAAAAAAAAGACTATTGAGAAAAACCTTTGAAAAGATACATGTACATTGTAATTTACGCATACATATATTTGTAAAGTCTATAGATATGTTTTTTGGAACCACCGTTTATGCTTTTGTGCAGGGCAGGTTTGACTGAAGTGTTTTGATCCCAGTGCTCTCCCTTAACTCCATACTTTGCACTGCCCCTGCCCATATTTTGTCACATGATCGGCATCTCTTCTACCTTGTCACATCACCAAGAACAGCTTCATCATACAGAGAGGAGCCCTGAACATCCCCAAAGATTGTTTTCACTGTGCTTCCCTTGTAACTGCCAACTCCTGAGTCTGAACTGTTTATGTTGATGAGAATGTAAACAAGTGTAAACCCACCCTGACCCTCCCTATCCCCTCGCCTTTCTCCCTTCCAAACTGTCCCGAGTGACTGCAGATCCAGGTCAAAACTTTGGATACACCTGCTATATGATAAAATGAAGAAACAAAACAATGACCAGATGCTTCCAGATTCTATACATTTTAATTTCTTTTGAGTTCATTTCAGAAAAAGAATAATGTGAAAAAAACTGCACACAGATAGCATTTATGTGGGCAATATGAATAGTATGTAGTTGAGAATAGATATATCTAGACAAATGATTATGGTTTATCTAAATGTGTGATAAACTTAAACACTGTATTGCACGAAGTTTATAAAAAAAACAATAACAGACATATTCACAGACTGCTGTCTTTTGTTTCTTTTTTTATTGAATAGAGACTGTGGTCTCTTGTGAAGTGCACATGTACACCTGAGTTTTTAATCTGGGACAGTGTGTAAACTGTAAATAAAAACAAAAGGCAATGATTTGAAAAATATGTAGCCCCCTTACATTTATTTGAAGATATAATGTATTTCCAGCATATTAAATGTTAAAGAAATATTTTCTTAAATGTTTTTTTTTATTTTTTATCTATGCTCTTTTTTTAGGTATTGAAAAATCCTGCCCCTACTAAGGATCTGAGCTCATATACAGGTATATTTCTTACAGTCAAAGCATCCTCAGTTCGAAGAGTCAGAAATTACCTGATGGATGATCGCTGGGGGCCAAAAGAAGAGTGTATTTTTCATCATTTAAAATAATACAAACTTCAAAAAAGTCATAGCACTTCAAGTTAAGAGTTATATTGTGGATGTTTATACTATGAAATAGTAATTTATTTTATCTCTACACTATGGTGCATTGCAATACGGTTTGAGTTGCAACACCATTTTGCAAGATTGACTGCATTTCACAAGCCATTTTCAATCATGCACTGGAGACCTAAAATGTTCTAGAGATGTTCTGGAGTAGTGGCATCATGCCGCTGACACGTGAGAACCAAGATGTCCATGTCGTTGGCTGCGTACTTTCTGGAGAGTATTTTCCACCCCGGGCTCCTTGGAAAATCTCCAGATAATAAGCAGGTAAGACAATGTTAGGATGTGTCAGCAAATATTTCAATTTATTTGCAGCAGCCATGCATTTGCTGGTGAGTTTGTCCTTTCTGCCGACCCTGTTGCTTTACATTTGCTTCTCACCATTGTGGATACATAGAAATACATGTATTGTGTTGATATGAGTATGCCATTCATGCATCACATGCTACCTTCGCTGTAGACCTCTTGATAGCCATTGCCCCACATCTCCTTTCTCACATTTCCAGCCAGGTGAGCACATCTCCATTTGAAAACCTCTAACTATGATGTACTTGTGTAAACACCAGCTATGAAAAGAAGAAGAACAAATAAAAAAGACCAGACCAAATTGTCAGGACTTTCTCCAGAAAATCTCTGGTGTTCATGTGGAAAAATGACTTCAGACCCAGTCCATGTACTGTAGTTGTCTGATGGAAACACAATATAATTTTCACTCAAACTCTTGTTAAATTCTTTAATTTTGACATTACACTTTTTATGTGGTGAAAATGTTGCTCCTCTCGTGGCCCCTTTATAATTCCTGTTAGCTTAGCTTCTCATTCTTCATGCTTCAAAAACCTTAGTAATCAAGGATACCGTCTCTGATCAAAGACAGTCTCAATTCAAAACCTTGGTCATGTAAACTTAACTGATTTGTGTTCATAAGATAGTTTTTGCCTCCCCAAATGAAATAAAGGAAGACGGTATCACAGCATTTCATCAAATTCTGTGGTGATGTTGTTTTTTTCCTTTTAGTTCCTCTTTACTTGTGCTTTCGCTCACAGTTTTGTCCCTGTTTTTGATATTACAAATTACTTAGTTATGGCATTTAAAAGGCGGTGATCAGTGCCAGGGGAAATAAAACAATAGATTTAGTCTATTTTACAATTATTTCATATTTTGCCAGAAGCTTGAATGCTCTGATGGTATAGCTGTGTATTAGTGCACATGCTCTGGGTTATTTGCTGATCTGTGAGTGCACTGTTACTGTTGTGGAGTACAAATTTTTTTTTTTTTTTATTATGTAGTTGTTGGTTTTTTTTTAACATTTGGCACATAATGAAATATTAGGAGGACTACCCAGGCAAGAATGGGAAAAAAAGTTCACTCTGAACTACAGCAGCAAAAGTGCTCGGTTATCAAATTATGTGTTAATCTAAGTCATGTTGTTAATCTGTAGTAAAGAAGCCCCAACTCTTTTAAACCCTGCTGCTGCTATTATATTCCAAATTATCATGTAGTTTTGTTTTGTTTTTTAATTCCAGTTTCATGTGGTATATTATTTTCAGTTAGATACAGATTTTTAATTAACAAATGTTTTTTTTTTTTAAATGCATTCAAACTTTTATGGAACTGTTTTGGCATTGTCAAAGTACCTGAACAGTAGTGGAAAACACAATGAGGTTCCTTTGCAATGAAGTGAAACATTGAAATGAAATTAAATGAAAAATACTTTATCAATTCCAGGAAAATTGCAATATTTTGCCATACATAATATGTACATACATTACCATACATAAATCCAGCACTACATTTATCTTCTGTGACGAGATAGTTTGGCGTTCATTGGAAATCCAACTTCATGTAGCTATGACTTGAGTTTATGATAAAACAAGCCTTGGTCCAATATACCACCGACACAAGTACGGAAAGTTCCAGTGCACGGACGGCATTGCATGTCCTGGGCAGATGATTGTTTTACATGTTAAATTTTGATCTATAGCGCAAGTCTGTGGAAGTTTAGAGAAGAATAAAAGAGAAATAATGAAAAAAAACTGCTCTTAAGTAAAGGGTTAACTTTAGGATATTCACTGTTGGGTTATAACTCACATTTTGTCATTTGTTAGCAAGCACTGTTCTGAGTAGGTGCTTAAGCTCAAGGTCTCTCAGCTAATCATTTGTGTGCTGTGATCCTAAAAAGATTTTGACCTTCACTGTCAAAGCCGCAGCTCTTTATATTTGCAAATATATGGAAAGTGCCAGATGGGTGGTGTTCACCAAAGAGGATAATGAGAAAATCTACTGAAAGTTAATTTAGTGTACTTTTGTGAGACACTGCAGCAATTTCTTTTCCTGTTAGAATCATCTGACATCTAATACATGTTTTTGCATGAACAATTACAAAGTCCACTCAAGGTCTGCCTCAGTTTTGCTTGACCTCAGAGGGACTATTACTAGCAGGAGACTGGAAGCTGGCAGACTCCTCTCACAGACAGGAGGTGATATTACAGATGTATTCGGGAAGACAGAAGGAGTATCACACCCTTGACAAGCAGCTTGAGATTCCAGACAGTTCTGCTGGACTTTGAGGATTAGTTATCCTAAGTGCCTCTCCCTGCTATTATCATACCTACTGCAATCTAGTAACAGTCACAGTGTAGCTGTGATGAGAGATTCAAGGAGGAAAGCTGCCAAAGAAAACCTTAGACAAATTTAGTACACAAGTGGTACCTCTCACCTTAAAATACCCATTAATGTGTTGGCTAAGAAATCAATAATAGAAATATTAGTTTGGGCCTTCATCCTCTTTGACTTCCACTTTTAATCTACAGATCCTCCATCCAGAATTCTAGGAAGCATTTTTCCATTTGCAAACATGCAACTAGTGCCTGAACACCACACTGTCTCAGTCAAACTATTAATGGCTAAATATACAGCCGGGATAGTGTGTCATGTGGATTCAGTTTCTGCCCACTGGGACTTGGAAGCATGTGAGTACATGTGTGGGTTCAGGTGAGCATGTGGATGTCTGGATTCCATGTCCTGTCCCGTAAGCTGCCTGCAAGAGTAGTTATTGGGATATTTTGGAGCTTCTCAGTCAGTTGTTTGTGTGGGGTGGGAAGGTGGAGTAGTGGTGGAGGAGTGACCTGCTGGCCTCCCCTAGAGACAGCAGGGAAAGTGACGCAGTGAGGTCAGGGTTGGAGTGCGCACAGAGGTATGAGGATAGGCTGGGGGGCACATTGTTAAAATTCAAGGATAAGGTTTCCCAACCACTGCAGTGAAATGCATTGCGATGAGCTCTGGCCTAATTATAGAGGGGTTGTACTGGGGGATGGGGGCGTTTGGCAGAGAGGTTAGGAGTCACAGCATGAAGGGGTGAAAATGGGTGAATGTCAGATTGCAGGGCGGACAGGGTGCCATGTCAGCACACCAATAGGAGGCAGCTACTTCTTGTCATATCTGTTTAATAATGAACAAAATAGGTGCCAAATACTGCATACATGTAAGTGAAACAAAGCATAGTGT
Organism: Atherinosoma microstoma; assembly: GCA_037177055.1. Classification (NCBI taxonomy): domain Eukaryota; kingdom Metazoa; phylum Chordata; class Actinopteri; order Atheriniformes; family Atherinidae; genus Atherinosoma; species Atherinosoma microstoma. Next base: position 12,250,177 of record JBBBVU010000006.1, on the reverse strand, counting down.
ACACTTTGATGAACAGAGAGATTAGGGTGAGCATCCTTTGTTAAAACTAGGAAAATACGATTTAATCATACATGTAGCAAATAAAGCTATTGGAGACAATTACCACAAAGAGTGAACAGTCATGAACAAATGCGCACATATTTTATGTACAGAATTCATCTTAAAAAGTGATTTCATCATGGTGTAATCTGTTCTCACAATTGCTTTCATTCACCTCACATCCATCTGATACACTGAGGCAGCACTCACTCAACCTTTGCAGAAGACATGCAAGAAATGCATAATGATGGCAAAAACCTCAAATTGATCAAAGACAAAGGTATACAGAAAGGTGAATCATAATACACTTTTTAAAAATAATCCAGGACTCTTCTACAATGACTGATATCTATTTTAGAAAATAGCATTTGCTGCTATGCTGATGCTACATTCTGGGCATCAGTTGTATCTGCAAGTAATAAAGGCCTGCAGTGGCTTTATGTTTGAATGGGAATAAAGAGAAAGTCACGTGATAATATAGTGGCGCATCAGAGCCTATATAGCAGGGGTCTTGAACTGAAGTCTTCGAGGGCCACTGTCCTGCAGGTTTTAAATGTTTGCCTGCTTCAACACACCTGACTGAAATGAATGGGTTATTTTACCTGACTGGGCAACAAGCTGTTGGATCCATTTAATTCCGACAGCTTGTTGTCCTTGAGGACCAGAGTTGAAGAGCCATGCCACATAGGGATGAAGTTTGGGTGGATAGATGTGGGGAAAAAAACACATTGAAATTTAAACCCATTTACCATTGCTAGCATAATGGTAAAGTTTATTTTAAAAAAAAGCAAGTAGAAGGTTATTTGAGCCCAAAACAAAATTAGTTTTTAACCTTTGCTCTGTAATTTGTTTTTAAGAACAATATTTTTGTAACTTTGACTACACTGCAAAGTAACTATGGTGTTTATCATCATCATCATCATCATCAATCCCCACATCACGAAATGTATTAATTCTGCAGCAGCGATTAAAAAGCACAAACAAATATTGCCAGGGAGCCGTGTTGTATAAAAAAGACTTTGTTTTCACATATAAACTCTAGACAGTTGTTATTTATTTATTAAAGAACATTGCAGTGGACGAGCCTCATCTCTGACCTCTGATCTCTGCCTCTTTTCCTCGCACACATTGAACTCCAGCATGTATATGCCTGAAATGAGATCTAAGTACTCCTCATAAGCTTCAAAGACTCTTTTTGTATCTTTTTTGTAAAAACCATGAAGTGTAAATATACATTGATACTGCTGAAATCCCAATGAAGCTGCTCATTCATTCACATTTTTCATTTCTTTTGTCAGTCTGCTAAACTGTGACAAAATAACAGCCCAGTAAGACAAAGTATTAACTTGCAAAATGCTTAAAGCATTTCCAGTCAGTTGCTCTACTCTAATAAGATCCTGATTATATCATGGCAACACCATCTAAAAGAAATCACAATTTAAGTCACTTAAATCAACATCTATGCATCTATGAACGATGATAACCCACAGAGGGAGTTAGAAGTGTCTGAATGTGTTGAACTTCTTCTACACACAATAGTACTCGCATATTTAGGTAAATAACTCATTTTCCCTCTCTTTCATATACTGGGAAAAGGATGATTATCAAATTATATAGTGAGGTTGAACTCAAACTGTAGTTCAACTTTGCATTTGTGTTCTTACAAATGGAAATACTCCTGACAGGTGCTTATGTAGCCTTTACTGGAAGCAGATGACAGAAAAACCTGTTCTAACTCTTATGGCATCACTTGGTTAATTTTTGTCAGGTTGCCTTTGCATCACAATATGATACTGAAACAGTATATTTCAGTGCCATTATCCAAACACAATGCAGTTGTGATGTAAGACAGTACATGGCATTGACCAATCCAAGTAGTTTTGTCAACTGAATATCATCAAAATGTTCTGGAGCCTTAACAGACTTCAGGTTGTCACAGTATTTAATGTCCTGGAATGACAACAGTCTGAGCAGGACATGGTCAACAAAGCAAGCTGAGGATATGGCAGTTTTGTTTTTTAATGCATATTAAGGAAGTTGACAAGGCCCGCAGATATATCTCTAATGGTGACTGATTTGTGCTAAAATAAATTTCAAATGTATCTAAACATATCCAAAAATAACCACAAGAGTGGACAGCAATATACAAGCTGGCAGAATGAAGAACCCAGTCACAAACATCATCAGATTACACTCACTTGTGGTGAAATCTCCGTACAGTCACAAGCTCTATTCACATTTAGGGAAAGTCAGATATTATACAGACTGTATTCTTTTCATGTAACTTTTCCAGGTAAAACGTAAAGTACATTGGCAGTACATTTATGAAAATGGTTTATGTGTCATCCTTAAGGGTATGGACAGCTTATTTGTTATCTAATTGTTGGCTTTTAGTTCTTCTTTTTTTTGCGTTGTTCTCATGACAAAGTTGGGGTTTTATATGAAACATGCCTTAAAAATAAATAAATAGAAAAGTATGCTACTAAAAATATCAAATGTATGTGCAGTTGTACAGCTGCTGCCATGCAAACAAGCCTATTTGTGACACTTGTTCAAGTAAACACACCATCCATGTTAAAAGAGTGAGCAGTAGTTCTGTACCTCCTTCTATTTTCTTAAAATAAAAAACAAACAAAATATCTTGTAAAATCCTTTCCATGTTTTGTAAATGTTAAGTTCTTTTCATAAATTTCATTAAGACCTAGTAAGACTTATTTGAGCAAGCTTAAAGTCACAGCTGTCAGAAGTTATTCTTTACTTGCTCTCTAACATTAAGAATACTGAATGCATATTTCAGGGTTCGGGGCTAGGTGGTGCTATTCTTTTGTGGCAAGCATTTCTGCCAAGGACTAAAAGGAAGTGAGAGGATAATGAAGAGGAAGCCGCCGAAAATGAGAATGGCTCCCGCTGAGCCCACACAGGCCACAGACCAGGACAGCTCATGGTGTAGAGGTACGGAGTGGTCACTGGACAGCAAGGCCAATACAGACTGGTGGAAAATCAGAACAGACAGAAGGACCAGTACACCTGCACAAGTAAATAAAGTAAAAGTGTTAGAGGGTGTTGAAAGTTACAGCCTCACCCATGTGAACATTTAGGCCGAAATTAGAAATGATTGGAAAAGTTGTGCTATGGTATGCTTAAGAGAAAAGTTCATTTCTGACCTGACAGAATGAAACAGAAGGAGGCCGGTTTGAGAAAGAAGGCCACGCCTTTGTTGAGGGACATTGCGATACAGATGGAGCCCATCACCATCATAGTCAAACTCAAAAGAGCCAAGATAGCTGCTCCTAGATTCAGATCTGTGAAAGAGAGCAAAGATTGAATTAGGGGGAGGGAGAGTGTTGGGGGGATTGACAGCAAGAAACCTGCAGAAAAGATGGCGGAGCAGAAAATTTGATTCTGACTTCGAATTATGTAAAATTTATGCTTAAGTAACCGTCAGTTGTACTGCTCATATCTGCTCTGTTTAAAAGAGATTTTATTGGCATTCATAACCTGAACAGGTGCAGCTAAACATTTGGTCACATGGATATTATTTCAAATAATTAAAGCATAGCATAACAGAAATGGTGTTGGACAAAGATTGTAAATGAATTAGTAAAGCAGCATGAAAAGACTCTTCGCAGTCTTGTTTACATTTACACATTTTCATTTTTGTACCTGTATATGTAGATCTGGTGTGGCATACTTATGCATCATCATTTCCACAAAACAGGAAACTTCAACCCCACAATAACAAGATGTTCTTCCTCTCCACCACCACATCCTCAAAGAAACTTTAAAACTCCCTCAAAACCCGAAAAGGAATTTGAGTGTGCCACAACCACTCACAGACAATGTATTGTCATTAGCTGAGTTCACATTTGATACGATCAAATGTCCAGTCAGAATAAAAATGTTTCATGTCATCTGTTCTTTGTTCTTCGATCCAAAGACTCAGGTCAGCTGGTCCAGTCCAGAGTCCAGACTAAACATGGAGAAGCAGCTTTTAGCTGTTATGCTGCAAACAAGTGGAACAAACTGCCACTGGAGATTAAACTTTCATCAAATGTGGAAACTTTTAAATCCAGGTTAAAAACATTTCTGTTCGCATGCAGCTATGCATGAAATCTGCACAGTCATTTTGAACTTATCTTGCATTTAATCAATTCAATTTGTGAGTTTTTTTAATTAATTAATTTTTTAATGATTTTATTATGATTTTTGCTAATAATCGCTGCCTTTTACTACTTTTTGATGCTTTATTTGCAATATCTTTAATGCTTTTAATGTTTTATGTAAAACACTTTGAATTGTCTTGAACAGGAAATGTGCTATACAAATAAACTTGCCTTGTAAACATCTCAGCTTATCCAATCGGCTTCAGACAGAAACAATATTTTTGTTTGAACTCTGAAAGAGTTAAGGGTTATTGAGCGCCTCGATGATTGAAAGGCTCGAAAGAATGAGTTGCTCATGTAGTTATTTAATTAAATTTGATCAAATGTTCTTAGTCTTTGTCTTCTTCTTTCAAATTAGTTCACATCTCGCATGTCAAAAGTGTTACGATCGTATCAAACGTTCTATTATAACACACAACTGATCAGATCACTTTATCTAGTGTCCATGTAAACATGTCAGTTGAAAGATTGGTTTCAATCAGATAGACAAAAATTGTCCATGTAAATCTAGCTATTGTTTCAGCTTGTAATTTCAACACATACTTGCCACTCCTGTTTCACTCATTTTAGCTTAGTATCAAGCTGTAAGCACTGTAAAAATAAGCATGTTAGCATACTAATATTGTAACTTAGTTTGATTTCCAGTCAGCCACTGCTCGTAGTCTACACCTGTGCGACTGAAATAGCAAAAATGCACTTATAATGACCTGAAATTTGCTTGACATGTATTAATTACAGCATCACACTGACCATTTGTTCATGTTATGTTTCGTTCTGTTTGGTAAGTCCTTCATGTTGCACAACAGTCTGTGCCCAAAACATTTACTTGTAACTGAATAAATGAATATCACTTACGTTAAGTGTGATATAGGTATCGAGCCTCTGCCAGTTTATCTGAAAACAGCACTGAAACAAGTGGCTCCCTGGGCAGCGCAGCAAACACATAAATCAGTCTGATGGCTTATGGCTTGCTTTGGAAAATAGGTGGCAGTGGAAGTTAATGAGCTAAAACATGCAAAAGCCACCAGCATGGTCCTGTGAGCACCACAGTGAGCATCTTTATTGATTGTAGCTGCGGATATAACTGTGAGCGTGTGCTTGCATGTAAAGCAAAAGGTGCAGGGGTAAAGTATTAGGTCTCACTCCTGTTTGTCGTCTTCTTGAATATGACTGCATTCTCCCCAGAGGTGAAGAATTTGAAGTAGGTGCAGTTGGATTCTGTGGGTACAAAGAAAAAAAATAAGACAAAGACTCACACAAAGACACTCATACACACACTGCTGTATGGATGACTGCTGGTCCTCTCTGATGTGTCTGCAATGCATCCATGCTCTCTGTCCTTCCAGGCATCATTCCTATTTATATCCAAGAGTCGAGCATTAACTTGAATACCCGGAGACACACACCTCTCTAGAAAAACACACACATACACACATTTCCCAGCGCTACACATATGGTGCTGCCAGCGAAGGTGAGAGACAGTAAAATGCTAAGGGTAGATGGCAGAGAGGAGAAAGAGAAAAGGGACAGAGGGATTATAATAAAGATAATGTGCGTCACTATGGAAGAAAGCAAGGGCATGGTGAGGGGTGAGCAAAAAAAGGGGGACACAAGATGGCTCAAAGGACGAGATAACAGGGAAAGGGAGGAGTGGGTTGCAGGCAGATGGAGGGTTGGTGAGCGAAAGGAAAGAAAGAGGGGAGCCACAGATGGAGAAGGAGGTGAGGGGAGCAGGAGATGTCAGCAGGGGGAGGAAACACAGAGGGCTTGGTTAATACTGCATTAGACATACACTCCCTTAGTCCGCCTGTCCTTCTTCCTCGTTTCCCCCTCTCTATATTTAGACAAAAACTGTGAAGTAGTCAGATTCCACTTGGCTTCACAAGCACATAGTGATGATTTTCACCAACTAAAACTGATGTGGTCCAAGATGACCACATGCATGTCCCCACACACACACACACATTCTCACACTTTTCCTCCACATAAATGTGCTTGAGCACATTCACAAACTGTTTCTAATGAAGCAAATCCACCATTTACCAGCCTGCTGATTTTGTAGCACCTTGTGCTATCAGAGTCAACTGATTTTCCTCTTGCTACCCTGCTGAGACTATAATTACTGAGCCGTCACGTTCCTCTCCAGAGGCAGCGAAGACGGATCACTGGACTGGAGATGACAGACACGGCATCAGCAGGCCGCAGTTTGCTCGGGATAGGAGCCAGGGATGTGAAAGGGAGTAGCAGGGATGGAAAAAACAGTTGTTTTCCTGCAAACATGATGAGTTCACAGCCATCTGTGACAGGCGGCGAAGGCCAACTGTGACAGAATGTGTGAAGAAGATTGTCAGAAGCATACTAGCTTCTCTCGCACACCAACAAACCATCTTGGAGACAGTTATGGCAACCACAAGCAGCCAGAGATGAAAATCTGCAAAGATTAACTGGAAAGTAAAACAAAGTCACGACACATCATTCAAGGTGATGAATATGAATAGGAACGTGTATGACCCAGATGTATCCCTAATGTATGAGGAGACTTTCTGGTTTCCTCTCAGCAGATTCTCTTAGTGATTCCAAAAGATCTGTCTCCCAATACCTGCCTCTCTCGATCTTTTGACTTCCTTTTCAGACAGAAATAGGTCACTGTGGAGATAATCGACGCTCTCTCGAGAGCCCAGCCCCGGTCAAGTTGAATAAAGAGCTTTTAGAAAGGAGCCATCACTGCTCTAAACATTGTTGCCTGTCACCACATTAAACCTGTGGTCTGTCCCTTTCTCCCAGAAGATAATTAGGTTTCCAGTTAAGACATAACCTTAATATTAACAATTCTTGATCATAAGAGTGTGTCATGAATATAGTCTATATAGTTCCAGCACCTTCTCTGTGTTATTACAATAAGATCACAATTGAAAAACGCTGCGCCAGTTGTGCAATTCTACTAGATGCATTTCCAAGCATTGTATTTCATTAATGAGCCAATCTGCACATTATCTGTATGGATGACCTAGATACATGTGTTTAGAGGCAGCTTCACATACACAACTATCCTCTCTTTGTTCCTTTGCAAGTTTACAGCGATGTGCACAGATTCACGGGGGGGAAAAGGACAAAAAATCAAGATCAAATGTGTTGCTCAGAAATTTTGAGACAGAAGAAGGAAACTAGTTGTTATGTAAAATAAAGCGATGACACAGCTTAGCACAACATCTTATAAGTTCCGATATAAAGACACAGATGTAAGGATATTCCCAGAGGATGTTCATCATAGTAGTTATGATTACCCTCTCTGTTTCATGCTTCCTTAATGATGCCAACAACTTGCAACCTCCCAAAAGTATATTTTGACCCCTCTTCATTAACACACTGATGTGCAGCCTTTAGGCATACTTGCATGGCCATGCAATACAGACATGCGCTAGACATTCCCTGCTGCTCACCTTCCAGACAGCATAGACAGATGAACACAGACTTACGCGGACAAACAACAGCCAGTGATCTCACCTCCAGGTAGTTCAACAGGGCCACAGCTTGTCCTCTCTGGGTCTATGTCAGCCACCCATAGGGTGCGGATGCAGCCCTTCCACAGGCCATAATGGGCCATCTGGCAGGTCTGGTTGCCGCTGAAATTCTTCGGTTGGGCCAGCTCCACCCAAAACTCTGTCCCCATGCCCAACACTGTTAGGGTCACCCCAACAATAGATATGAAGAAAGCCAGCTTGATCTTTCCCTCCTGGCTGTCACTCATCTTGTTGGTCCGTCTTTGTCCTCTAAAACCTTTCATACCACCCAAACCCCCGCTCTGCCCAGGCCCTGCCATCCCGACACGGCCATCCTCTTCCTGCTGCACAAAAAAGTTGGACCACATACTGCTAAGAACCAAGGAAGGCCAAGCAATGGGACAGGACACTCAGGGCAAAGAATAGAAGGGCAAGATAAAAAGATGATCTTAAAAGAAAAGGGGGTACAGGATGCAAAATTATACCACTATATAAAAAACTGGGAGGCACAGCTGTGCTGTGCTGGATGAGTGAATGAGTCAGAGGATTCAGTAAAAATAAGTGGGCTGGACGCTGAAATTAGATAAAAAAAGAGCTATGAATAGATCTGCAGTGATGTAGAGGGCGGATGAAGTAAGGTAATAATAAGATGGGATGAGGCGGAGGTAAGGACCAGGAGAACCAGTCTGTTTTCTGTCCAATCCTATGAAACAGAGAGATGAAACAGAAAGATGAAAGAGCAGCCAGCATATGTTTCACCAGAGCAAAATCCTTTCATCACAAGGGTAATATTTAATTTCCAACAGCTTTATCAGCGTCCACACTATTCCCTCCCTAAAACCATATGACTTGTTCTCAGCCAACAATAGATAAGCCATATGGCATTTCCCTGAAAGGCAGATTCTGCTTGAGATGAAGAAACAATTGGTCAGGATGAGCTAGCAGAGTAGTTTGGTGCAGGGTCAAGGTGAGAGATAATACTACGGTACCAGACTGGACCACCCATCTTCTGTTTTCCCAGAGGAGTTTACAACAAAGCTTCTTTCTGAGCAGGTACACCATCTGCAGCTTATACACAGATTCTGTTTGATCTCAGGGGATAATGGGTTGCCAAAAGTACCTCCTATCCTGCATTATGTGTTCTCTCAATCTCTGGGAATCTGCATCCATCATTGTGTGTTTTACATCTACAATAAAGTTGGGCTCCAACGTATTAAGCTGTTTCTGTTATTCCAAAATGTGAGAGCAAGGATCCTTTTTTGCAGCTTTAATGAAGTGGACACAATGGTGTTGCCCCCCTGCGCGTGCATTAGAGGTGATAATCCAACCTTGAACACTCTGACAGAGTGGGGGGGGGGGGGGGGCTGCAGTAATTAACTGCGCTGCGCAGCCCAACAGGTCACACAGTGAAGGCAGGAGGCCAGGTCAGCTTGGATGCAGCACTAGCAGGCCTCACACAGTTGGTGGATCACTTAATTCAGAGCTTTGCTCTGACAGCATCAGAGGTTTTAAATAGGCAACACAACATATGAACCCTCTTAGTGAAAGTCCATCGTGTACAGTATTTTGAAGTATAACCATAACAGTGTTTGACAGTTTGCAAAATAGTAACCCAGAGTTCTGAAGCATCTAAATTCTGAGAAACCTTAGTGATTAACCAAGGGCAACAAAAGCAACTGCAGTTTCTAGCTGTTTTTTTTTTTTTTTTATCTTTCAGCTGCTTTTGTTGCTTTTTTACCCCTTTTTTGGTTTGATTTAAAAGGCATTTAATGATATCATTCTTTCATTTTTGAATTAATAAATATTAACCTAGTTATTATGATTAATAGAATTATTTCTACTATTACTAGCAGTAGCAGCGGTGATGGTAATAGCAACAGCAAATTGCAAATGTCTTAGTTAAAGATTCAGTTTAAAACACAGGGTTAGATCAATCATTGTGTTTGTTTAGGTAATGATAAAAGGAAGAAGAAGTGGAAGAACAAGAAGAATGGAATAGAATCAGAGCAAACACAATTAGTTAAAATATCTTATATTTGTTATATTGCTACTGTTTTATGGGTCATTTGCTCGTAAAAATTTCTGTGCCCAAGAAAATATTCAAAAAATAAACACAAGATCAGATCATATCAATACAAAATTATTTTCTGATTTTAATGAAAAGTAATAACAATAAACTTTATCACCAATCCTCTGTAGATGGTTAGTTTGCAGTCTTCTCTTTTCAAACGATACTTCTTGGAGGGAAATCATCTGTTTTAGTGGACAGAACTCTTGTTGGGGTCTTCCATGCCTTAGTATTTACAAATATTACAAGAAAAATGATTGTTTGAAATAGGAAATGTAGCTAGAAAAGCAGTAACATAAATCTCTTAGACAGAAGCCCCAACCCTAAAGGACTAGTGCAAAATCATCTTTGAAATTTTTACAGTATGATTAAAAGAAAGATTGTTTTCATTATTGTTGCTCCAAGAAGCCAAATTAAAGAAAACTGGTAGAGGTGGAAAACCAACATGCCCTCATTTCTTAGAATTTTCTTTTCAAATTCTATTTTTGTGATTTCATTCATTTTTTCACAAACACGGTCTTTTCCAGTTGTATAGATATGTAAAACTTGTTTTTTTTTTTTTTTTTTTTTTAAAGGATTGAACTTTCATTGTAATAACTTGACTATGGATATTCTGCAATAAGAAAATAATACAATTATAAAAAAGAAAAGTGAAAAAAAAAGGGAAAAAAAGATTTTTGATCATTAAAATCCATATTCCCATCAGAAATGGTGCCAAGCAAATAAAAAATGTTTGAAACCAGAACACTATCCATCAGTTTTACAACGATGCAAACGACATATTTCAAGAAAGTTGTAATAGGGACAACAGATGGAAAAAATGTGTGTAAGGTTTAAAAAAGAGACACACCCCATGGAACATTACACAAATAAATAGACTAACTGGCAACAGATCAGAAACATGACTGAGTAAAAAAAAGAGGAAAAGTCTTTAGAAATGAACATGCTGAGGGTTTCCAAACTCTGCTGGACAAGACGTCGAAACATTTAATGATAATGTCTAAAACACATGCATCAGTTCAGAAAACATTACATAAAAATCCTTGTCAGTAAATACAGTTCATCAGTGTACTGATGAACCTAGGTTCAACCTTTACCATGCATAACCTGATGGAGTAAGGAGAAGTAAAAAAAAAAGGCCTTTAGTCTGAAATTTTGTAATTCTTTGTAGAATTTGTGGGCAAACTCTGGACTAAAGAGGAGAAAAACCATCAAGGTTATCACCACACAGCTCAAATGCTAGCATCCATGCTTGTGTGCATTAGTGCACATGTGTAACTTCTGTAAAAGAACTATTGATGCTGAACGATATATACAGATTCTGTAGCAACCTATCGTGCTAACTAGATGTCTTTTTAGGGGAAGGTCTTGCTTATTTCAACAAGACAGTGAAAAAACACATTCTGCTCTCATTACAACAAAATGTCTAAAGTGTGACAAAAGAGAAGACAAACTGCTAAGTTATTGAAATCCTGTATCTAACAAGCATCAAAAAACATTTCTCAACAGGTTGTTTTTCTCAGTTCTGAAACGCTTCCAGAGTGCTGTTTTATGAAGAGATAAAGCAACACAGCCGTGAACAAGTTTAAAAAGAATAAAAGAAATATCTGAATAACATGTTTCCACGTCTGACATGTTATCCTTGTACTATATCTGATTAGGGTGTAAATTATTTGCTTCAATCACATTAAGAGCTAATAAAAAGTAAGATGCATGCATGTGATGAACCAAAGGTCTGAAATAGCAACCCCCCATTAGTGTACACACACAACACTGACTGCAATAAAGAACATGAAGAATCCAGCTGCTGACAGCCAAATTAGTAGTCATAGAATTACAAACCTTGATCCCATTACATTCATATAAACCTCCTGGTGATCAGAGGGGTAAGAAAAGCCCGGGTGGATAACACAAACACTTTCTTTGTAATAAACAACTCCTAAGCAGTATGTCCATGTTTATTTGGCTGTGCAATGAAAACCACGGTGCGTTAACCCTAAAATCTACTGGAAGCTGAGCAGAGGAGGGGTTTGTGCACAAGAGCCTTTTATGTTGTGAAAATCTGGAATTCTCTCCACCTTTTCCAGCAATGACGGCCACCGCCACCTGTGTGACATGTAGGCGTAAGAGAGTGACAGCAGACTAAAGCCCCTGAGGGGAAAATAAGAATAAGTCTGACCTGTTTGGTGCGTGTTGTTCAGTTCAGGAGGAAGAGACGCTTGAAACTTAATAGAGGGGGCAGAGTGGTGATGGGAGAGTTAGTGAGAAGAGAAGGGGCGGGAGTGAGGTACATAAGAGTTATGGAAAATGAATGTAAAGGGGCTGGGGTTGTTGGTGAGAGGAGGGGGTGTTGCAGTCTGGTTGGTTACACTGTTGATGATTAAATGTGAGTGCACCACTGCTGTTTGGCCCCCAGACTTTGCTTGCAACTCATGCTCTGTCTCAACAGCACCCTGTTCATACTCCACACATGTTTGAATTTTTTAAATCAGTGAGGAAAGCTGCTGCAGGGTGGTCTGCTGCCATGATGACAGTCCTGCCAGCACGGTTAAAAACATGTCTGTGACAGCTTTGCTGTTTGTGTGTGCATCTATTTTAGACAGCCACCTGTTAATGACATTAAGTAAGGGGGGAAGGAGGAGCCTGTGTTTATATGAGTGGGGCCAGGATGGCACTTTAGAGCAACACAATACACTGTGAAAAAATGAAAATCTGATATGTAGAGAGAGTGAAAATAAAATTGAAGTTTGAAAAGAATAAATGCAGGGAGGGAAAACAAAAAACAGGGATAATAAAAAATCAAGCTTGGTGCACAAATGGAATCCACTGGCTGACATTAAGTGATTTAGAAAGGAAAATGGGAAGCAGCAGTCCTAGTTTATTCCTCACTGAGCAAGTCCAAGGAGACTCAGCCTGGTCTTGTGGAAAGCTTTTCTCATGGCTCAGTCCTGCTTGGCTGTTCCACAGGTTAGGTTACATATACGTGGCACCGTGAGAGAGGCATGCCCCAGTGGCCAGCGAGAGCAAGGGGATGGGGATGGAGTGGGATGAATCGAGGGCAGAAACACAGAAGAGGACACAAACAGAGAAAAGGGACAAAATGGGCTGTAGGCTGTGACAGGAAAATAAACACCTGCAATGTTCAAACAACCAAACTCTGTTCCCTTTTTTCCCCAGAGAGGAGGCCAGTGAGGGCCCAACACATGACATCTGATGATTAACTGGTTGATGTGGAGGACAGCAATTCATTTAATGCACATATGTGTGTCTATTCTTTCGAATGACTTTGCCTCTAATTGCAGACTTTCTCAGCTCCTCCATCATATGAGATAGATAGAAAGTGTCTACAGTCGGTCAGAAGCCATCAATAATCCACAGTATGCTGATGTGAACAATCTTGTCTCCACATCACTCTCGTGCTCCTGTCAGCAGCACTGATTTATGCTTGAACACTTGGAACTGCTCACATGTGTTCTTGTGTATTCAGCCATACGCACACTGGCCACACTTGTGCACATTATAGTACAGCTGCATCTATTTCTTACTTTGCTGTTGCTTAACAGCCCAGAATATTCATCTGAATGCATCATTTATTCCTCTCATTTACATTTACTATTTATTTTTGGATACATCATGTGCAGTGTGAATGCAGATCTTTTTTTTTTTCTTTTTTTTTTCTACTGTTAACCATCTCATTGTTCACTGGAGAAACGTATCAGTGTTCTTTCCCTGCATTGACGCTTTAATTGCTGAAAAACATTGAATATGTCACTTTAAACATCAATGATTGTTCCGTTCTATGTATCTGTAGGCCATGTGAGGGACAATGAGGCAGTATGCATGATACAAAGACCTTGAAACTAAAGTGGCTGAATGCAAATCAGCCATCTCTTCTTCTTTTTTTTTCACATCAAAATGTCACGTGTCAAAATGTCTTCTGTAATTAAAGACCTAGGAGCATTAACAAGACATCTGCTTGCACCTTTTTTTTTTTTTTTTAAGATTAATGTATTATTAAGTCCATTTAAATGAGACAATTGCATTGTTTAACCCCATGCGTGTTAAATAAAAGAGGATGCATGCAGGGATACTGCATCCATCCTGCTTCAGCATTGCACTCCCACTGCTGCAGTGTTCTATCTTACTGAATGAAGATCAATGGGGAGGCTCTGCCCAGAATGTCAATGACCATCAGCAGTCTCACATTCACCACTAGAGGGAGATGAAGTATTTACAATTCTCACTGCAGCATCAGGCTCGGTGAGAACTGCTAACATCACAGCATCTGGTTTCCTGATGTTTAAGAGAGGAAGGGTCAGTTCTACATGTTTGCTCTGGTGAATATGGCTTCAGCTGCATGTAGGAGTTTATGTTTTATCTGTGTCCTCAGGGAACAGCAGGGCAGAGCGTTGCATCACAGGCTCCACTGCTGCCTTTAGTGCAGTGGAGTGCAGCGATGCAGATGGAGAGGGGTGGTATAAAACGGACACAGGCCGTTATTGCATGTCAGGGCATTATTGCTTTACTATAACTGTTTCACATCCTGTCCCTGTTGAATAGGTCAATGTTGTTCTTATGGTTTCATTGCTGCTGACCAACATTGGGCTCTTAAAATCAGGGAGGGGAAAAAGGGTCTGTCGAAGAAAGTAAATAAGAGATTTTATTTGCACAGGCTAAAACCTTGAGAATAAAAACGTATGTGCAGGGATATGGAGAGATGGTTACACCATCTCAGACTATATGAAAATAAAAAGCCACTATATGCATGGATTGGCATGATAAAACAAATTTGGGAATTTATAGATCTAACTGAACAAATGCCAAAAAAAAAAAAAGTTCAGGCCTGACTGTTAACTGCTTATTCTATGTTTGAAAAGAGAATCCGATTGTTGAGTTGAGTAAAAGAAAATTGCTGATTCCTTTCAAAGCAAGTCAATAAAACTATATCTCTTATGGACATTATTCAATTGAGTCTGGATATAACTAGAAAAAGGACATAAAGCATATTTAAGGAAATGTTGTTGGATGAATATCGGCTCAAAATGCAGACTTTACATAACTGAAAGATTTTGCATCTATACTGAAAGACTGTTTTAAAGTGTAGGCCTTTTCATTTGTTATTATTTCAAAAGTAAAGAATAAAAGATGGCTTGATTTGATTCCGAGAGGAACATTTACATTTGGAAGCTGTTGCTGTGAACCTACAGCAGGATTCCTGTCAAAGTCACTTAGGAAGGTTCCTCATGAAATGACCCAGAAGTATCTTGTGTAGCAGCCACAATAAGAGCTTCAGTGTTTCTATTATCATCTTATTTAGCATAGGAAACACTGGAGAATTGTTCATAAAAGGAAAGAAGATAATTACATCCCACAATTCCTTTTGGCCGCAATTTTCAAAGCCACTCAGTTAAGCACATTAGGTCATACTAAAAAGTGATTCATGTAGACAAATATAAGGACGGGATTGATTGCGTGCCACCTAACATTGTTTGAGGTTTGTGCTCTTCTATCTCTTTTTGTTCTGCAAATCTTCAAAATAATGTAATTGTATATCATAGCCTTGTCTTACTCTAATTTAATGATTGATGTAGCATTCCTGGAACAATGTGGAGAGATTGCATTGGATTTTGTCTCTAAAGCATTTTTGGAGTATTTTTATTTTTGTTTCAGCTATATTGACTTACATCAGTTCAGTGTGCGGTCAGATTTTTATTACAGTGGGGTCTTTTTCTAGGTCCTTAATTGTTTCATCTTCACTTCATGTGTGATGTTTTCCAATGAGGTCAAGGAAAGGAGCTTTTTCTTTCATTTGGATTGTATGCCTCGTCTTTAAGAGCTCTCAGCGAAGCGGTCCATGCTTGAGTTGCAACAAAAGAAACATTAGGAGTATGAGGGGGGTAAAAAGACATAATGGTGGGCTAGTCAACATTGAAAACACTCAAACATTCATCGAAGATAGTAGTGTTGGATGAGGTCAGGATCTTTTCCATGCTAATAAATATCCCCTTCACAAAATCCAGCCAGGTGAAGAAAACTCTCTGGGATGTGATGTCATTATTCAAGTCCACCATAAAAAGATTAAAGAATATAGATTTCATGAGAGTGTAAATCATGCATGCGCCTAAAGAAAAGAAAGACTAAATTCAATTGACACAAAACATCTTAAAAAGCTGAAACAGCTCTGGAAAAGCACTCTTCGGACGGATTAAACAAAAGATTAACTCTTATCATAATCACAGGATGAAAAGGAGTTTTTGAAAATGAATACAACTGTGAAGACTGTGTGATAGTATGAGCTCCAATAGCTCTGGGTCATTAGTGTTTTTTTAAGGTTGTGATGCAAGACAAAAACTGCTGGATAAAATCCTGAAATGTAATGTAAGGATACTGCATACAGTGTGCGCAGATTTAGCCAAACCCAACACTGATTTTGATGGTGTTTTACAGTACAGATGGATATGATCCATCCACAAACAGTTATGCATATATCCATGAAACTGTGAAGGTAGCCTGAGGAGAGCCTGTGAAGGTAAAAATGTGGAATATTCTGCAATAGTTAAAGGGAGTATGACACCATGAACTTAAGGGAATCATTCCCTCAAAAGTATGACTTTGTTATGATTATATTAATCATCCATTTACATTTGAAGAAGTTACGAAAGAAAAAGGCTCCTCTATTATTCATGAATCCTTCCTCCAATTCGGATGTGATTACGCTCCAAGTAAATTCCATATTTAGATGTAATTTGGGAATGTTTTGGTGAACAGCTAAATAGTGCCCAAATGTTTCCAGAACTGACTTTGACGATAATTTTAAAACTATTTACCATATAACGGTTCACTCTTTTTTTTTTTTAATGGTAAACTGAAACTTGGTTTTAGTTTGTTCAGTAAAGAATCCAAATATTTTCAGGCCTAAATGCAGACTAAAACTAAATTTAATTTGTACAAATTGGTTTTAAGTCTTACAAAACAAATTGGATAATAATAAATATGCTCCATTATACAATAACTAATGGTTTCTATTGTGACTGTGAAATAGCTCCATCATTTGGGCATTGCTATTAACTACATGGTCTGATAAATTTAACCATCAGCTGGAGCGGAGTGGACATGCTTCCGGTCGACTCCATTTCCATAATTAACTTGGCTGCAGTGTGTGTGGCAAGTGGTTGTGGGTGGTGCATAAAGGAGGAAGCACAAAGGAAAAAAAGCCATCATGTAAATTCAGTTTTTAATCAACATCTGAAAACAAATTGGACAAATGAAAGACTGCCTCTTTTTTTTTATAACTAAATGTGGCTTTTAGGTTTAAATCGTTTAAGAAATCACATTGTTTTCCAGAGAAACTTTTTTTAAATGACAGACAGAAAAAGCTGATTTTCAGAAAGTATGTCAAAAGTGTTATTACTGAAACTCTCTTCAGCCATCCTAAGCAACCCCAAAAATCAAATGAAAGCAGTTTCAAGCCTGTACAGTGTGAACGTGTGGTCCTCAGAAAATAAAGGGAAGATGATTGGGGAGATGACAATTGTAGATTTTGTCTTCACATATAAAGGACAGTTTGTAACATCTTGACAAAAAAAACACCTCAGACTTAGTGAAAACCCCTCAACAGTAACAAAAGCAAGTTGTGAAATGCAAAATACTGCATGGTGAAATCAGGTAAATATTTCTCTACAGAGCCCAATTTTTAAAAAAAAATTTCCCCTTCTTTTTTTTAAACGGGTTTTGCTGCCAGTTGGGTAAAAACAGATTGAGTTGTTTTAGGTTGATTCTGCAGTACAACATGAGCCGTGGGTATTAGTCACATGTTTATTTGGTCTTGTCAAAGAGGTGAGACGTTGCACAAAAAACAGGATCCAACACATCTTACATCCCAGATCTACTGGGGAACAAGGAAAAATTTGAGCCTGCTGAAGTACAAGATAGTGACACGTACAAACATACAGACATCATTGAAAGAGGGGCAAGCCAAATTCCTTTCCAGAGCTAATTGACATGTTGTAACATTAAGGCTTGTTGGTAAGGAAGAGATACACCCTCAGTGATTATGAATCTATTTTCCTCTAATAATCTTTTATCTCCTGTTGTACTGAATCAGGGCCGAACTGCTGGAACCATTTTAAAAAAGAAAAAAGAAAACATCTTTAAAAGGGCTGCTAACAAAAACATGGACAAAAGTTACAGAAAAAAGTATAATAATTGAAAATGCTTCTGCAGTTCATGTTATTTTGCAGCTTGAATACAAGGTGATATCAGTGAAGCTACACACAGTATCAGAACAATTACAGCTGACATTCAGAGTCCAATCAGACAACAACCGTGCTGAGGGGGGGAGGGGGGCAGCAGTCTCAGAAAAATGAAGGAATATGATCAAGTCCAAAAAATAAAAATAACAGAACGAGGTGGATGTTACAGCTACTGTGTATCTACATTAGATCAAAGTAAAATGCCCTTCATCTTCTGCTTCATCTTCCCCACATCTCCCTTTCACACACACTCCTGTTTTTCCCCACCAATCATAATCATCCAGTAAGTTCCCCACTGTAGCTCCTTTCTAGAGTTCTTAAAACAGGCTAACTCCACTTAAATACAAACCTTAAAGTGTGACATCCACCCCCCCTCCCACCCCCAAATGACATCCCCGTCTCAAAGTATAAAAAATTGTTGACCCCACCCTGACCTTATTATTACACACATTTCTCAAAAATCTTCCCTTCCCACCCGCTACACAACTAGAACCCAAACCTAGACCCCTGTTATGTATTTTAATATAAACCCCACCCATTCTCCTGTTTTTGTCAAATCACAGATATCTGTTTTAACTGCCGGACATGTCACATAGATCTCAAATAATAAACGGGATATCACCAAAGCCATCTGTGAAATGATTAATATTCTGCGAGCTACCTGAATGTTATCCCACCAAATTAAGCAAGGGGCTGATTTGGAAACAGGCAGTACACAATACACCCCTTGCCACCCTCCCTTTCCCCTTCCCACCCTCCCTTTCCCCTTCCCTCCTCTCTTTATGCCCACCCCTCTACCAGAAGTCCCGGCGGTGATAAGCGTCTGGATCGCAGTATTTGGTCACCACCACCCTGTTGGCAAACTTCCTTCCTGTCAGCCCCTGCATGGCCTTCTGGGCATCAAAAACTGAAGTGAACTCCACAAAGATCTGTAAGGTAGTTGAATATTAAAAATGATTATTATTGTATTGTAGACTGCGGCACTACTGTGCATTAAGACAAATCCAAATTGGTAAACCACTTACCTTGCCCGTTCCAGGAATTTCCAGGCCGTCCACAGGGCGAGGTATCTCAATGCTCTTCACCTGGCCGTACTTGCTGCATTCATCCCTGACATCTTCCACTATCTCTTCATATTCTTCGTCATCCAAGAGCTCTTCGGGGGCCACCATGTTCATCAGACACAGCACCTCAGTTGGCAGACCACCCATCTGAGTCACAGAGCTGTTCAGGCCTGGTACCTGCAGCGTCACTGGGGTCTGGTTTATACTTGTCTGTAACAAGAGGCATGGAGATTACTAAAGAGCAGATGGCTTATTTCAGATCACAACTTGCTTACATTTGTGGTACATTTACAATATTTGGTGCAGAGGTTATTATTGAAAACAATGTGTTATATATGGGCTGGGACTCTTCAACTGCTCTAAATACTAAGAAACTTCTGAAGTGTTCATGTACATTCAAAACACGACTTGCGTCTAGATAATCTGGCATTTTCCAAGATATTACTAAAAGTAAGAAACAACCATCTTGATGGAGAATAAGTAACAATGTCATGGCAGACTGGGTATTGATCACCGTTTTACTAGCTACGCTGACAAGCTCCAGCAGTGGACAAATAACATGAGTGAGTGATTAGGAAAAGAAAATGTAAGAATAGAGATTCATCATGACAAACTGTCAAGCAAAAGCAGGGACTGGTATTCGGAGAAGATGGGCCTTGTGAATGGTTTGGATCTACATGACAATCCCAAGTCTGTAGTGGCGAGTTGTCTTCTTGTATAGATTGCACATCCTAGCCAGCAGTTGGATGTCATATTTGCAGTGTTCATGTGTGTTTTATCTGTCCAGAGGTCTGTGAGGAGACCCAGCAGGAAGGCCTCTCACATGAACAGTTGGATAAATAGAGGAGTAACTGATCTTTACGCTGGCAAACTGAGCAAACACAGTCATTCACACAAATGTATGTGAAGTCAAACCTGCTGGGCAGTTCATTCTACACTTGTCTTGTAGTCAATTTGAAATCAGTTGTCAAAGTCTAGTTCAACCAGGCTTCTGTTTATCATAACAGAAGCTATTCATATACAACCATATACTACTACCATATACTACTATAGATTGAGAAATAAACAATTACTGGGTAAAATAAATCCAAACAGCAAGTTGCCATTGTTCATTACAGAAACACTAAATGTGCATCCAGCCTCCCACCATCCTGCTGTCATCTGTCCAGCTGCATGACACTTACCAGAGTGGCGTTTTTGGATCCCACACTGGCTCTCTGCACCAGGAGCTTCTTGTCTCCGAGCTGCATGCCGTTCAGTCCAGCAATAGCCTGAAGAAAGAAAAAAATAATCATTAAGATTCAAATCTTTGCTTCTGAAAACTTGAAGTATTAATGCACATTTTTCTCTGATGGGGTCTGTTACCTGATCGTTTAAATTGACGTCAACATATTCACAAAAGGCGTATCCTTTAGATAAGCCTGTAGCACTGTCTTTCACCAGGTTAAAGGCCTTCAGAGGGCCGAATGATGTCAACAGCTCCTTCACCTAAAAGAAAAACAGAGTCAGAGGTTAGTAATTTCCAAAATTTACTGCACATTTAAAGACATTTCCATCATTGTTTCAGCACACATCTCACTTTCCACTGATGACACAGCAAGCATAAAAGGACAATATGATTTTTTTTCTCTAATTGCTCCGTGTGTTTCAATACTTGTAACAATTTCAAAAACTAAAGGAGTGAATTTTTTCATAAAGTGGGATATGATTTAACAGAAAAATTGGATCCAAGTGGTACATGAGCTGTACGCCACTTAGGAGGCAGAAACACTGACCTGGTCGTCATTCAGGTAGTTGGGCAAACCACCAATGAAAAGCTTGTGAGCAGAGTCTGGCACCACTGTTGACACCACACCTACACAATACACAAAGATAAAAGTGGGATACATCAAAAAAATGGAACACGGAGCATGCTCAAATACTTCTGTGATTACTTCTGAATTGTGCCACAAGTACTTAGGGTTAAAAACCATTATATGGCTGTGTACCAGGCACATAGACACTGGGGTTCTCGCTCATGCCAGGCAATGGTTGGTAATCGTGTGGACGACGAATTTTGAGACTCTGGCCCTGAAAGATGATGCCATCAAAGGCCATTGCCTGTGTCGTTTCATCCACTGAACGGAACTGCACAGACACAAGCGTTAAAGATAGTTAAATATAAAATATGATCAAAACGTGGATTCCTGAGGTCCATGAGAGTATCATCTAACCTCAAGGAAGGCAAAATTCTTATCCTGGTTGATCTGTACTGCAAGAACAGGATTTCCAGGTGCCTGAGTAAGACCACCCAAACGCATCTGAGCATTAAAGAAGTCCATCATTGACTCCTACACAGAAGAGAGGGGTAAGATGAAGAAACAAAGTTTATCTTCAAATGGTCATTTAATAATATACTAAACAAAAACAGACATTTACTCAAAAATGTTCAGCAACTGACCTCTGTTATACCAAAGGGGATGTTGCCCACATAGAGGCGACGGGCTTGCCGGGTCATCTGACTGCCCACAACTGGTACCGGGGTGGGAGTAACAGCCAGGCCATCTGGAGTCATGGTTGGTAAAAGGGCTGTGGCTGGGATCTGGCCCGCAGCTGGACAGCAAAGATACACAAAGCAAATGTAAAAAAATAAATAAAATGATATAGACATTTTCCTTTCTAGCCCACTGCACGATCATATAGCACATTACACACTAGGCATGTCAGAAAAATCTAAATGAAATGTATAACAAACTAGGGCTGGGTGATGCAGCCGATAACTGCTATCCCCATATTTTTGGCTTAATCCCGTTACACGACATACATCTCGATGTTTTGAAATCTCGTCTTAAACACAGTGTAAATGTTGAATTCAACATTATCATGCATAAAAAGACACCAATAGGATTTAAGTTAACGCTGCTGAATTTAACTTCACTATGATTTTTCCCTTTCAACAAACTTTATTTTGAACCAGGAACCTGCGCTCATAAACTTAATAAAAACCAGCGTTTTCCCAACGGTTATATTACATTATGTTGGGGGGGGGGCGTCCTAACCCGCCAACATCAACCCCGCCATCCCTGAAAGATCAAGTTTATTCTATTTTCTACAATGACTCAATATCTTATATATTTCTTATTTAAATATTTTATATTCAAATATTATTTTATTGTATTATCTAGGTTATTTTTATTTTGCACCAGATCACAACAGAAGTAATCTAAGGTCACCTTTCCTCTAGAAAAAGGGTTTATAATTTGTCCTTCAATTATAAAAACTAAACAGCCTGATCTTAATAATCTTATTCTCATGTTGATATGTAATTACTTCACGTCATGTCTCTACATGCCGGTTACGTGCACACACAGGTGAGCTACACTCTAACCAGCAGACATGGCTCCAAGCTTCTTGCCTGTCTGTCTCTCCTGAAACAACACGCATGCGTTCAGGAGAGTTTCTGGAGAGGCGGGGGAGTGGGCCACCTGTCTGCTGTGAGCGACACGCTAAACTACAAAGAAAATCAAATATAGATGGCTTAAAACACTGATGTGACAGTTAATACTCC
Source organism: Atherinosoma microstoma (assembly GCA_037177055.1). Lineage (NCBI taxonomy): Eukaryota > Metazoa > Chordata > Actinopteri > Atheriniformes > Atherinidae > Atherinosoma > Atherinosoma microstoma. The sequence continues at coordinate 12,227,544 of JBBBVU010000006.1, read as the reverse complement.
TCCTCCTCCCCCTTCGGCTTATCCCCGAAGGGGTCGCCACAGCAAATCATCTCAGGATGTATTCGCATGAGTATTTTGGCACAGTTTTTACGCCGGATGCCCTTCCTGACGCAACCCTCTGCATTTATCTGGGCTTGGGACCGGTCCTCAGAGAACACATGCTCGCATCCCCCTAGGGGCTGCAGAACCCACAATTGAGAACGCCGTGACAGTTAATACTCAATGTTCAAGATATAGCCATTTTATATCTCGATCGTAAACCTTCTCGGGATACGATATATATATTTAATATATCGCCCAACCCTAACTGAAACCACAAAATATATCATTAATGGATCATGTCAATAATAGAGTTACCTTGCATGGCTTTGTACTGCATGGGAGTGATGTGTTCAAAACCAGGAGGAGGGACATCCCAGTACTTCTTCACCTTATTCTTCTTCTTCTCACGATGGGGAGAACGGCTGCTTGAGAAATGGAAGGAGAGTGAAATAAAACCAGTAATAATCAGCATGCTGCAGACATGTCACATGAACTCAACAAGAAAATACAAGAATAGGTGCTGGGCCATGTTTTCAGAAATATACAACAAAATACAATAACTTAAGCTGCATCCATCAAAACATTGTACAACTGATGGTACAGAGAAAAGGAGGATAGAAACTTATTTGAAAGATAAGAGAGCGGAAAGTTCAACGCATTTTATTTGCAGTGTCGAACGAACCAGCTTTGTGTTAGTTTGCTGTATTACCTTCCAGCTTTGTCCTGGGGGTAGCTGGTTGGTGAGCTGAAATGACATTGGAAGGGTTTCACATTTCTCTCAAATGAAAATCACATTAACCAACATTTCCACTGCAAATAACGGGAACCTAACTCAAGACATGCTTGTCAAACAAAGCACAACTCTATTTCTACAAAGTTTGAGTTTCAGTGCGGGGCTGATGGCAAGGTGCATAATTTTAAGGAGAAATACTGCACACATTTACAGCGATTTACAGTGATAATTGAATAATGTTCAGCCAACACTGGCAGTGGTGTTGTAAGAAGGAACAACGCACAAAAGCTGCAAGACAGACTTGCGTCCATCCCAGAAAGCAAGGCCGGTTTTCCTGCTCTGTTGCAGCATCTCTTGGTAATATAGACTGACAGGTTTGATTGACACTAGCTTGAAGGTGCATTTAGGCTTAAGTGTCCAATTCATTTAATGGTTTTTCACACAAAAAGAAAACTTCCCATTATCTGAAATGCCTGTGTTTTGTACACAGTGAAAGAAAGAGCCCACAGGGTCGGTGGCTGTCAGTATAGAGAGCTAGCATGGCTGTGTTATGGATAGTATGGCAATGAGCTTGGGTGATGATAAATTAGGTTTAAGACAAGTTGTCTCCCGTTACTGTTGACAACAAAAGAAACAAGAGAGCTGATGCTTCATCTACAAGCTCAAGTTTGTGAAGGGCTTTTCTTAATCTAGCTCTGTGGTTTTTGTCACAAAGCACACCATTTAAGATAACCCATTTTGAAGGCATATTACAGTAGATGAATAGAAATCCAATTGACCAAATAAACAAACAAAAACAAAACAGTTAAAAACACCTCAAAGTATAGCAATTTATACAAGTAATACAAAGAGATGACTGCTGAAAGAGAACAGGGAAAGTGACAATGAGCAAAATCACTTCAAATAGCTCAGAGAAACCCTCCAGTTGGGAGAAAGCAACAAAATGCCAATTAATTGAACAAAATGAACAGCATAAGACCCATATCTGAAGTTACAAGCAACATTCACCCCAATGTCTCCTTCAAAGTGAATTTCACACCCTGCTATAACATTGAATTATTCAGTAATCCTCACAGCTGACGTGAAATTACATTTGTGAATTACTGATATTGCACTGGGAGCAGAGATTATATCCTCTGCAACACAGCTGCTAGAGAGGAGCAGGGTAAGAACACTTGCTCACACAGCATAACCACAATTAACATTATACATGCATACCTCAGAGACCAGAAGCAATAGCAACAGCAATGTCAGAAGTTATATTTACAAAGGTTAGTAAGAAGTAAAGCCGACAAGTTCTGTGGTCTAATGTTAAGTGTGTATGACTTTTGAAACTCTATTCAGTGATGTCTTACAGATATCATTGACAACAATTATGTAAAAGACATACAGATATTTAGAGATTTAGAGAAGTGAAAAAAAACTAACAAAACCATCCAGTTGTATAGGTGTTTTGGTCTTCAGTTGTCTCCCACAATTTAAAATCAAAAGAGATCAAATCATAGCTCATGCTCATAGCGTTATTATCATAATTTACCAAGTGCCAGAATGTTCTAAAGCTTAAATTATATTATGATAAATTACATTATGATAATGTTACATAAATAACATTATGTTCTAAAGCTAAATTACTCTAAAATAACAAAAAATAAAAAAATTCTTACAAAAGCTGTATTTACATGTATCTGAATAAATTTCAATTGCAGGAGTATCTGAAACTGGTGTAACAAGCTTGGAAGTGGAGGTCTTGTACTTTTGTATATTAAATAAAAAAAAGAAAAAAGGAAGGATTTTTCTGTTCTTTTGTGCAGGAAAAAAAAGATGCATGATTGTATGCGTCTGTCTGATCAAACACTAATTTCAGACATGAGATAACCTAACTGTTGACATGTGCAGCATGGAACAAAAAGCTGCACCATTAAAATATAGATGAAGATAGTCCAAGGTATTCTTTGTAATTTCATATATTTCACTAATACACCTCACATTTGACCAATGCGGTGATTAAATCCAATGCAGGACCAGTATAGATGGGCAGTTGATAAGGTGACAGAATATCAGCTACTTGGTCCAGGTGATGCTGTACATAGGAACTAACCTGCGTCGGTGTCTCCGCTCCTTACTGTCTCCACGGCGGTCCCTGCTGCGTCTATCCCTGTCTCTGCTCCTCCTTTTCCTCTCTCTGCTACGGCTGCGGGACGAGGACCGACGGTGATGGCGGTTCTCTTTGTCCCTTTCTGCTGCAAGAATAGTGTGCTTGTAAACTTATACAAGTGTCATAAAAAAATGGAACACAAAACTAGTTTAGGATACATACTCATTGGCCATATCAAAATAAATTTGTCCCAGGTGGAAATACATGAGGACATAGCAATAAAATTATGCATGGCATCATCCAAAACAACTTATATTACCACAGCTTCAACAGTAATAATAACCTGAATAACTGCCAATAAGACAATGTATAACTTTATAAGATGAAAAAAAAATGTTGTTTTAGCTTTCAGTTAAAACGTAACAATACTCTTCAGAACAGTACAAATATCTCTCCCCTTCTCCCAGACACCCAAGTGTTAGTCAGTGACAGAAATCAGACGGCCAATATTTTTTTCTAATAATGCCAGGGGCACAGTGCATGACCATAGTCAATTTGAAATGGGGGAGATTTTAAGGTAGTGTCCTCAATTTGAAAATATGAAACTTGTACACGAAGAAGCCCTTGTTTAACAAACCAGCACCAGAAAAATACTGCTCTCTTAAATAGGAGCAATATTAATCGAGATAGCCAAAGTCCCCCCCCCCCCCCATCTGCTAGTTTAGTCTGACTTTTAAAGTGTTCTTTTTTTTCCCTTCCTTTTCTTTAATAAACTGTAGAATTACAACTTACACTACTTTGGGGCCAATAACATGCTGAATAAATTATTAAATGCAATTATTAATGCACCACAAACTGCAATATCAAAGATGAGTGCAAAGATTAACGGAGAGCTCTAAATCAGTTTAAATAAAATGTAATCGTCATTGTCAACATAAATCAGTTTATGGTGTAGTTCAATACAAATGCTGAGGCCAGTGTAAAAAATAATCAAACGGCCTTGACGGCATTGTGGCTGGAAGGTGTCGTTTAATATTTTTCCGTATCTATTTATTATTTGTCCCATTATTCTCCATGCTAGTTAATTCTCGTTTTGACCGTGTTTCCATAGGCGTGGTTGGTTGATTGTCCAATGAGATCTAGTAACTTGTACACGACAACTGTACGCTAGAGCTGCTAGAAATAAATGCTAAGTCCCCTAGCAAGAGTACTACGTTATAGTCCGTACCAGTTCTTTTAAAAAGAGAATTACTACTTGATTTTTTTTCTAAACTGAGTTGCCAACTAATGACGTGCTTTACATTAATCTATAACCAGTCTTTCTGTGTATATGAACACGCAGTGGTACAGCTACATCTTATCTAAAAGGGTTTAGCGACTGTGGGCTAACGCTGAACCTCAGTGCCCCAGTAAATAGACATATCCTTGGTGGGTTAAACTGGTGGCAGCAATCCAAATCAAGACAAACCAATCTTTTCACTAATCTCTTACTTGCTACTGATTTAGTTACCTTGGTGGTTTTCTGACAGCTGTCTTTCGAATTCGTCGAAGTCCGACATCTCTGGGTTGAAGTCTTTACGCTTGCAGGGACTGCGTTGTTCAGTTGGCGGTGGCTAGCTCAAGCTAGCAACAAAGTGAACAACACTTTTAAATACAAGTGCTTCACAGATGTAAATCCGGCAATTTTACTAAACTTAGCAGCCTACTTCACAACAGATTTACCAAAGGTTAATAACTATCACACATATTAACGATGTAGTACTCATTCACATCGAAACGGACAGAATCGGTGAGAAACAAAAACGTGTTCGCATAGGCTAGCCTGCTAATTTTAGCTAACTAGCATGTAGCAAAGTCCAGAAGAATAGGCCCGCTGCTCCGCACGCCACTGTGGGCGCTTGTTGGCTACCTAGCTAGATTGCGATTACGAACACCGAATGAATGAGTCTTCTCCAAGCTAATTACAAATTCCGCGGGGTCACGGGCCCACAGGGTGCAGTTGTTTGACGGTATATGTCAAATGTTTACGCTTTTAGATGTTTCAAGGCTCAGAAAACAATAAAGGTTTCGGTATGCCCGCTTTTTTTGCTCCGTCTCTTAGGTACCCCGTGACACCGGAAGTTGATAAACGTCAAGTTTCCGGTGAAAAAACTGGATAATAATATAAATGGTGCAGTCACACATGGTAAATATATATTTACTCCCACTTTGCCGTTACCAATTCATTATACTTATTTGCTAGTCAAGTTATAGTCTTGCCGTAACAAAGCGAAACAACACTTTGCTGCATGAAGTTGGATAAAGTCTTACATTTAGAAGTATTGCATAGTTCTTTGTGTCAAGGTCCAAATCTTACACCTTGGATTTGAGGCCTTAAACAAGGTTATTTTTTACAGTTTAAAAAAAAATGAAAGAAAGAAATTCACAGAGATGGATCTAGTGTAGTCAATATAGCTCATCTTTCACCCACCACCACAGATAGGTAAAAAAAATTGCAACAATCAGTCATTCAGAAGTAGAACAACTTTGTACTACTGATCATACCAAAGGTTGCAGATGCTGGCACAATGAGAATATTTCTGTTAGAAAGATAATGCCTTAGAAAAAAGATTTTAAAACAAGAAGAAAGAAAAATAATGCCTAAAGGCACAGAACAGAAACACAATCGGGATCATTTGTAGGAAATCAAATGTTTTATTGCACTTGTCTTAACAGTACTGTAATCAATAATAATCTTTTTTCAGTAAAAGGGTGCCATTAGATTTTACAGATTGTAGTAATATGTTTGAATTTTTGTATGAAATCAAGCACTTTAAGGACATTTCACTCATGCTGTGCACTTAGTGAATACTACATTGTTTCAGTCATATTTTCTTAAAAATCACAAGCTGGTGGGAAGTTTCAGTCTGCCGAGTAGTTGATTCCTGTTAGCCATATAATCAAGATACTAAAAAGTGGTTAAAAGGGTCCACAATTAGCGTAATATGCACTTTGAAGCTCAAGTCTGGGAACACGTACTTCAACTGTAGCGTAGTTTTGTTTATCTTTAAGAAATATCAAGATTTCCTTTCACCGATATAAATTATGTACCACATTCTATGGTACAATGCAGTTAGCTTCTTTGAAAATCACAAATTTTAACAAGACTCCAAAAGGGAACAGATCACCAAAGCTCTTTTCATAACCATGTAAAGTGGAGCATTGGCAAAATAAGATGGGTCCTGTGTGAGCACAAACCATCTTTTACTGTTGATCTAATGGTAAAAATGCTTTGTAATGTCAACAATTTTCACATTAAACAAAGGTTACACAGGGTTACAAATAGCAAGTACAGTAATGAGTCAAATGCTCATATTTTACAAAATGTGTTATTGTCACAATGCATCACAAGAGTTTCAATATCAGAATCATAAGAGGCAATATTTACTGTAATTTAAGAGGATAATGTACAAAAATGTTTCGGTGAAACATTAGTGGGACAACAGAATAATGCAAACGTATTGTTAAAACTGGGCAGAAGAAACTGTTAACATTTATAGGAAAACATAAAATACAACAAAGATTTTTGAGGCTAAATTTATTTATAATAACCAGTGGCTCTTGTTTCCAGAAGTATAGTGTTATAAAGTACAATAGTACTTTAGAGAAGAATATTATTTAGTGATTGTGTCCATCTCTTTTGCAAGCTCTCCCCTCTTTAAAACCTAAAGGAATATAATGGAAAAAAAAACAGGAATGCTTCTAATGAAGGGAACTTACAAAATTGGATTTAAGGCAATTAAAAATAGTGACAAATGCAGTACCAGAAAAAAGAAAACACTAAGCAATTTAAACAGGATTAAACAGTGATGATTTCTCAAAAAATACCATAATGTTGAGTACAGCATTATATAAAAAGACTGTCATTGAAAGTTTACAGACTATGGGATTGTGTCAAAATTGCAAACAAATAAAATTATATGAATGGCTAATCTAAAAGATTATTGTCTTTAACAAACCCAAATAATCTTAAATATTAGTTAGTGACCTCATGGCCTCAACCTGATCCAGATGTTGAGGATAGAAAAGGATAGAAAAAAACCAAATTTTTTTTTTAGCTAAATGAAGGCTGACATATAAATGAGCAAAGTAAGTCAAGTTCATAAAGTTGTAGTAAAAACAGAGTCTTTTACGATCCGAGCGGAACAGACATTCACTCATTCTGAATCAAACAGAAATTCTATGGACTTCCCGTCCAAATAGAAACAACTTAGTTGTTATGCCAAGTTGTTTCTATTTTCAAATACAACAGTCCCACTACATCTCCACTTTGGGAAAGAAACCACTCACCTGAATAGTATTGAAAGTATAAGTAAGATGTAAAAAGTTATTCTGAAAAGAAAAGCATCTCACTTGCAGGCCGCATGGCTATCTGTGCCACTGAAGTGACCTGCCCTTCTGCAGCAGAACTCATGTCTTTCTTCTTGTCCCTTAACAACCAGTCCAGTGTAATGCATCTTTCTTCCCTCAGTGTCTGAACCTGTAGGAGATAGGCAAGAGCAGGTTGTTCTTCTTTAAGGCCTGCACTCTGTTGAGCGTCTCTTCATCCAGGGCAATATAGCAGCGTCGGGCGTAGTCCAGCAGCTTTTCCTTGGATGGGTCAAACTCTCCCACCTCAGCTACTTTCTCTGGGGCCACTAGAAGCAGCTCAGCAATGGGTGTGGTTGAAGCCACGGTGTTTCGGTCGACACCGTGGATTTGGAAGGCTTTGGACATATTTTTGAGACGTTGGTATGTGAGCAGAATCTTCTTGTAGCGAAACAGCACTCCAGCAGCATCTTTTACTGAAGACGAAAAGACGCACAAGAGAATTAACTACACCTTTCTCATAAGCAATGATTTCAGCTGTCATACTGAAATCTGTAGTTTTTTGTGGTAGAATCTCTTTTTCCTTCATTCACCTCTTTGCCGCTCTCGTGGAGCTTGAAAGACCCGCCTTCTTTTCAAATGTTGCCTGTTGTTGTGAATTGTATCTGACATTACGTCTTCCCTTGATATCATTTCCTCCTCCTCAATGAAGCCATCCTGCTCCAAGTACTCATCAGATTCACCCAGGAGTGACAGGGAATCTGATCAAAACCAAAATGATCCATTTAACAATATCCAGTAGGCAATAGACACATGTACAAAATACTGATTTCATTACAATAAAACAGAGTGGTGCAAAACTTTACACTATCTAATGTTTATTACCTGGACCGCTATGCGCACTTATTTCATTCATGGATGATCTTGCAGCACTACCACTGTTGCTGCCACTGGCTGTGGTATTAGTAACACTATGGTTATGGCCTTGTAAAAGAGACTGGGATTGTGTAGTGTTAAACAATGCATTTATAGAGGCAAGCTGGGTGGTTAATGGACTAGAGACATGATTTTTGGAAGACACCATAGTAGGAGGACCAGGTCTTCGCTGAATGAACTGACGAGGAGGGAAATGCTGTGAGTCTGTCTTCTGTTGTTCTGTGAAGAAAAAAAACCTTATTAACTGTGAGTTTACTAATTGAAATATGGAGATATTTATTAGAGTAAACCATGGGCAAGCTTCACCCATATTGTTTTTTTTTTTTTTTGCTTTTAACAAAACAGTTGTGACCAAATTCATTTATTTACCAGCAGGACGATCTTCTTCTCTTCTCGCCCTCCAGCTGAATCGTCTAGATTCATACCCTTGAGAAGGCAAATAGCCACAGATAAGAATGTGTTTTCCTTCGAGAAAGATTTTCTTCACCACAACTACAAATTAAACTAATAGCCAAATTGTTGGACTGATTTTCAACTGGCACCTGTCCTCACCGTTACTGTACTGGCTCTGACTCGGCTCCTGTATTTGGCTCTTTGTGGAAAAGATGAAGCGGTCCAGCTGGCAGCGGAGGAAGTCTCTCTCCTCTTCCAAGTCCTCGATTCTTTTCTGCAGCCAAGAGTTTTTCTCCAGGGATATCTGAAGCTGAGTCCGAAGGTTGGTGATCACCATGTATGAGTTGTTTACTGTAGATGGGCCAGCAGTTGAAGGTGGTTCTGAGGAGGACAAGCAGCAGAGTTTGGAAGATTACGGGTGTTGCACATAAGCAGAATGATTTAACTGTGCAGTGTTAAGTTGAACTTCACCATCAAAATTCTGATCACTCTGATTGAAAAATCCTTGCTGCTCGAAGTTGGCTTCCTCATATGGTATGGCAATTTCATAGGTATCCTCATTTTTTGGAGCTAAAAACAGAAAAAAACAGTGTTGAATAATTATGCATGATTTAAAAGGCATAACAATTAAATCTACAGGAAGAAATGATAATCTTACTCTGCAGGTGAAGAGAGCCTGTTTGGTTCTTGGATGTAGAAGCTGCATCACTCCTGTTTCCGTCCTCCATCTAATAACACAGACAAACGTTTAATTTCAAATAAATGTCGACAAACTAAGCATATTACCAGACACAAACGCACGGTAGAGACTTTGTTACATATATTGATAATGCATCTGTTTTTCAAAAGGCCATAGGTCAGCTTTCATAGCGTGTATTGTTGAGCTTTCTTTCAGCACACAGAGCCAGAAAACAAAAAGTCATTGTATTACATGACTCTCAGACAGGCAAATATAAAGTAAAACAGTTAAACCGTTTGTGTGCTTTTTTTTTTCTTTAAGTTTGCAGCAGCCTGGCATGGTACTGACAAGGATGAGAAATTAGCTCAGCACAACGTTAGCATGATGTTATGTTAGCAAAAATGTAGCCAGAATATGTAATTACAATCCCCTTCTTTCTATGTACTTAGTTGTTTAATTCCGTCATACTGACATAATAAGAATATTGATACTACTGATATATTCCACACACATTGGTACATACCACTGTAAGATTGTAATAACTTAATCGTGCACGTGTAATAAGACGTTATTACTCTGTCATATCCCCATTTCACGAGTTCGTCTGCTAGCTAACAAGCTAACAATAACAATTTCTGCTGTTTTATTTTTTTCCCCAACACAGGTTGACGTCATTTCCGGCTTTAATGGATCAATGGCCGTTGAGCCGTTCGTCTCTGGTTACACTCGGAGTGCTGTAATGATTAAATGAATCATTAAATGGCTCTGGTTACACTAAAGTAAATTTTTGAAGTGGGATTTATGGCTTTATTTCATCTCAATGTAGCGACTCAATATTTTAAAAATCAACATGAATGAAACATTCCATGTAATTAAAAAAACTTTCCGAGAATTTTATTTTTTCTTGAGAAATTACTCCGTACAGTAAAAAACCTGCAGATATTTGATAAATTACAAAATGTGCACTGAAGGAAATGAAAGTAGGCCTAGTATGCACACTTTTCTTTACTGCTTTAGACGCAAGTTATTGTTAAATTGATATCTATCTTTAAACACTGCAAGATTACAGCAATTGCATTGTTAAATAAAGTTATTAGAGTCTTAAAAAAAATAGAAAGAAAGAATATTGCTGCTGCTGAGGATGAGTGTTGTGCCTGCGGGGTGACACTGCAGGACAGGTTTAACAGGTCACAAGGTGTCAGGTTTCACTGGAGGTGGACTTCTCTTCAGTGGATCCGGAAAGTCTCCAAACGCACGATATCCATCCTATAGTCTCGATTTTAAATAATTCACCAACTTTACTAAAGGGTAAGTATAAGTGTTTTAAGGCTTTTTTGAGAAACTATAGTATATAGTTAACTAAGTTGGTTACTCCGTAACGTAGCGTAAAATTGATTTAATGAAACAGAACAGGTGTGGCATCTGTTTTGACTAAACAGAGAAAAACATGTTGAGTGTGAAAGCAGAAGTTGTTTTCATGCATTTTATTGAAGTCGTGGCTGTGAATAGATTTTATAAAATTTTGTTGTGGTTGCTGTTTTGTTTTTATCGTGTTATGGTTCTAAAAAAAGGGAATACTTCCATCCACAGCATTATTCATAAAAATAAAAAAAAATCTATTTTGACAAAAAGAGACAGACACCCACAAAGTATGGGGATAGAACTTCTGGTTGTTAACTTCCAAAATACCACGTTTTGCATTATGTTGCATTGGGCAGTTTGCTTTTAGTATTTATTTCCATTTGTTCCATTTTTGCCTAATTAAGGTCATTTGTGTTCCCTGTTTGCTTTTTTGTGTCTTTGTAGCCATTCTGTCTCCATGTGATTATTTTGTCACTTAAAGTAAATTTTGTGTTTTTCTATGTTTTTATATTACTGTATGTGTGTTTGTTTTCTGTTCTTCATGATTGACTTGTATTGATTTGTGGTTTTTGCTTTTATTTCTATCTCCTCTTTATCAGTTTGGTCATTTTGTATTTCAAATAGGATGAGCCACACATTTCTGCCTTTTGTATTGCACTTTGTTACCATTTTGACTTTTTTTTTATTTGTCATGTCGTTGTGTTTCTCTTTCTGGGATATACATAATGTTACAAGGATGAAATCATGACCTCTGTATCCAGTAGGCCGGTTAAGTTATGTGTCCATGGATATAAAACACTGACATAGTGAACAGACAACCTTCTTTTCTATATGACAAACCCTTCTTTCCCTTTCATTGCAGCCATGGCACCCAAGTATGATGGCTTGTCCCACTGTAAGCTGGCCCTGGTGTTTGCAGTGCTGATGGACCTATTGGGTGGGATTTCCCTTCTGCTGGGCGTCTTTGCTCCACTAGAGATCCAGGGCCAAGACTTTGGGGATCTGTTGGTGTATTCAGGAGCTCTTTTGGTACTATTTTCCTTGGCAGGTTGGGTCATGTGGTACAGTGGCAACATTGAGGGTCTGACCTCAAAGAAAGAGCTTGGTGGGACTGTGGTTGGAGCTGTGGACCGACTGGCCCGTTCTCTTAGCCGGAGAATACGGATCCCCAGGACTCGTAGCAACCCTACATAAGAAGTGGAGCCCCAAGATACCCGTTTTGATACCCGTTATAAGAAGTGCTTATTCTTGAGGTGATAGGCTAAAAGAGGAGTGGACTTTCTCAGTGTTTTTTTTTTTTTTTAAATCACAAACTGTTTTTGTTAGCGTTCACCTCATTCACAAAGAAAAAAAACAAACATAAAAACTAACAATCTTTTCAAACATTATATACTTTACCAAGATTTATTTGTAGTGACTAACACCAAATGTAGAATTTTTGAAGATTATACTGATTTATCTGCAGCTTTTCTTTCTTTGACTTCCTCTGGATTTCAGGAATCACTTATTCATATCTTCACTGAACTGTGTTGCATTGATGCACCAAATTAAACCAGTGACACTCAAGATGAAAGGTGTCGCATTAACAACAGAAGGCATTTTAATGACAATCATATTTGTGCATGTTTTATTAAGAACCCATACTCAGGTTGTTTCAAGAATATGGAGTTGCTGTGACATCAAAACGTGTGCACAAACTTTTAACTGCACACAAATACTGCATAAGGACACTTGAAAGAACTTCTGTCCCTTATTTTACACGATCTGAAATTGAGTTTAAACATGAAACACATGAAATCATTCAAGAATTTCATCAAAACCAGAGACATCAAACAAATAAATGAGAAAATAAATAATTTTTAAAGACACCTATTGAAGTTTTTCCATTTAAGAGATACTGGACATATTTCTCTGCAGACACATTTATAATGTGCAGGTATTTGCAACTGCTCTTCAGGTAAAGAAGAGTGCTAGAATTTGAGTCGATACTTGTGCCAGAAATTCCAGTAATACACATCACAAAAGATTTTATCACCAGTTTGAATGCAGCATTAGAAGATAATAAAGTGTCTGATTGTCTTTAAGCTGAGCAAAGTATAAAACCCGTTCCCAGTTCACAGTTTATAATAATGTATGTACACGGCAGCATCAAGAGCAGCCACATTAACTTAAATTCTATGATCGATACATGTGACTGCTTCCTGCATGTTGCTCAACTAGCAAATGAAAAATCTATTAGAGAACAGTAAGTCATTAAAATTGAAGTTCTCATGAGTGCAAAAGTCCATCAGGCAGCCAACTTACTGACCAGATATACAGTATTGGTATAAAAATCAGATGAAGGCACACAGGGAGGCATCATCCATCATGATAATCCAGATGTACAAAACAAATGAGGTAAACAAATGTGAAAAAGCAGAAGTAATATATCTTGCGATGATGCTTTTAATGCTGCCAGATTGAGAAGCTGGTTTATTCCATTCCACAACAGCACCGATTCCCCTTCTGCTGCTGTATACGTTGTCTTTACCTCTTCTAGAGTTTGGAGACGAATGGTATCAGAGTGAAGGGCTGGGCACAGAAGGAGCGGGATTCTGCCAGATGATCATGTGACTGCGTTCTGACCGCTGTGGTGTGGCCTGGGACACCTCTATTGAATCATCACTTGCATCATCCCCTAGTAATGTTAAACACATTAGTCAGGCATGTAGTAAACAATACTAACAACACCATGGAGCAATGTGGAGGATTTAACTGATCCAATATGTGACATAGATTTGAATAATTTAAGATTACAGTGATATTTTCATCAACTCACCAATTCTGAAATTGATGTAGCCCTCTCCTCCACTGAGGATAAGCTGAGCAGTAGTGACATGATTACTACCAGGAGAGGTGATCAAACAATCTGTAAGGCAAAGATGATCACAGTCAAGAAAAGACAAACGAAAGATGAAAGTGCCGTCTGACATATCTCTAAATTGTAATAAAAGAGAAAATGTGTGATATGTTAGAGATAAAAGCTAACAGATTCTTACCCGGTGCAGCAATGATGAATCTGACAGCCTGTCTGTGTCCATGGTATGACAGCTGGGCTGCTGCAGTAGAGCAATATGGGATGGAAACAGCCTCTGAGGCTGTACATAGTTATAATGATCAATACTAGACAGGACATTTCTAATGTTAGATTTAGTAAATAAGACATACTTATAGACAAGGGGATGGAGTAAATGGCACCACCTCCTGTGCCCACCCACAAACGACCAGATATGATGGTGAGAGAGGAGATCTGGAGAGGTGTAAGTGTCAGGAAGGGCTGGCCTGGAGAAAAATAAAATGAGTTGGCTCAGCAAAATGAGCGTGGCTAGTCGTGATGCAAAAGTTAGTCAGGTTTTACAGAAAAAAATATGAGTTTGAGCACCTAATGTTTTCGTGATCAAAGAAGCAAAATCAACTTCCTGTAGCGGCCGTCCAGTGGACCAGTCAAACAGCCTGAGGATTGGGTCGAGTCGGCAGGATGTCCAAACTCCACTTCCTCCAGCACACAGGAATCGAACCTGCTGTTCACTACGCTCCGAAACCGAAAATATTTGCTGTATATCGAGATACAAAATATCAATTATGAGTTCAAAGGCAGCATACAAACGAAAATGAATATCATGCATCTCTTTTGCTTCCCACCTCCACTTTCTTGTTGTCAGTGTCAATCACATGAACTTTGTTCCAGTAGCCCACCCACAAACGGCCACCTTTTGCAAGGCAACAACGGATGGGCTGCAAAGGGTTTGATCCAAGAGGCATCACAGAGTGGGACTGCAGATTCCAGCCATCTGTAGACCCCAGCATTCGTTATTTCATCATTCACCTCACTAAACATTAGTTACATGAAACATGCAGAAATCAAGGAAATGGTTAGCTGTGATGTCTGATGAATCAGAAAGTCATTACCTGAGGTGTGGGAGAAAAATGCTACGGTCCCATCGGCTAAACCAGCTATAACCTGACTGTTGGAATACCTGTGAGAGTTGGCACAAAGTAGAAGATTTTCAATACTGGAAAAAGACACGAACACTTATTAGCTTTTACATGAAAATGTTTGAACAAGATGCAGACAGAACTCACGTGAGCGAATGAACACCCTCTGAAAAACATAGTGACTGAAGACAGCGCCTCCTGCCAGCAGAGGCTGGATGTATTAAAATACTGTCAAAGAAAAACAATAGAAGAAAAGAGACATGGGCAAAAAGTGTGTATCAGGTCCAACAAAGATCCTTTGATATTATTCTCTGATGTAAGCTGCATATTCAGTCAACACTACCTTCCTTCCTGAGTTCCAATCCACACAGTTCCTGCAGAGTTACCTAACATTACAATACCAGAGAGATCATGTGAAAAGGAAATGCTGAGTAATCAGTGTTGATTGACAAGTATTTCCAGAAAAACAGCGAGCAGTATGGAAACACAAAATGCATTTGATGAGTTGTCTTTAGGCGGCTGCTGAAGCCCCATGAACCAGCACTGACCTATGGGAGGTACAGCACAGATGCAGAGGGCAGGGGCTGTGGGAGGGAGGCTGAACTGATCCAGTACCGTGTTGGATCGTGCTGGATCAAACACTGTAATATCACTGCAGGAGGCAGGGCCAGAAACTACCCACACACAACACTGGCAGAGAGGGGCAGATGTGAAGTTTGGAAAGATGAATGACATGAAACAACTTGTGCCTAGGTGGTGTTACTCATGGCTGGATGGTCATAATTAGAGTATGATGGAAGTTTTGTTTAACAAGGATAACAGCAGACTTACGGTGGGCTCTCCTGACATCTCAGGTGTGACCGCAACAGCACAGTTCACCTGAAGAGAAAACAATAAAGTTAGGGGTTATTAATAAGTGTGAGTGCAATGTGAAGTCATATGGGTTCATAAGAATCCTGCCGTAAAGAGATTCACCTTGGCTGTCGAGTCTCTTTGATCCAAGAGTCTAAGCTGGACTAGAACAGGCACATCTTTCGGCTCTGGTACGGGTTCCTGGGATTCCTACAATTATGAAATTCAGCAACATAAATATTGCTTGTGTATTACCCTTTAACACCTTTAGTCATTTTTTACTTTTAATCTTTTCCATGTGTTCTTCTACCTGTGTGTTTGCCAGCGGCATGCTCCAGCCATGTATCTGCCGTTTCCCCAGAGTCCCCCAGATCTGGGAGCGAATTTCTCTGTACACTTCTCTCTTCCTGACACGTGGCGAAACAACAGCAGGAGAAGCAGATCTAGAGAAAATGCTGCCGGCGTTTAACAGCTTGATACCGAACACGTAACTTCTTGATTTGTTTTAAACTAAATGAATAGAATACATTAAGATAAAGCGATATTTTCAATTTCTGTTTGCTGTTGTGGTTCAATTTTCTTTACAATGAGCAAAAAGCTTTACTTACAACTGCAGAATAATGTTTGCAAGAAAAGAACCAGATGCTTACTCAGCCTGGGTGCGAGTGGTAGCTGGTAGTTGAGGAGACCCCAGAGGAGAACGGCTGAGTGATGGAGAGGATGGCAGAAACAATGCAGATGTAGAGGGTGGTCCTAGTGGTGCCTTGGTCAGGCCAAACAAGCGGTTGAATCTGAATTCAAAGAAGACAAATAAAACAAAGAAAGTCAGTGCTTGAACTGTCTGACCAGGAAACATTATTTAACATGCTTTACATACTCCTATTTCTGTCCTGTCCATCTTCATCTAATGTACTTTGACAGTACGAGTTAAAAAAAGATTATTGCCATTTAAGCTTGTTTCACATTTCATCATACTCACCTTGTTCCACTGACACTGATTAAAGTCGTTAAACACAATTCTTTTAATCAAAATGACACATTAAATTGTTTTCCAGGACTATGATCCATTCATGCCACCATTGCCTCATTCTATCTGTGCACATTTATGAATATGTAAATTAGCCTTGCCAGAAAAATGCTCACATTCAAGTCTGCTCAAAAACACTTGAGTCAGTCGTCAAACAGCAAATAATCTGCAACTAGTTTGTGATGACAAGCTCTGACAAGTCACAACCCACACGTTGTTGAAGTTTGTCCCTAAGATCCTGTTTAGAATCTCCACACAAACAGTTGCTGAAACGCAAGTTGATATTTTAATGCATGCCTTGATAAAAGGATGATTTATCAAAAGAGTGTAAAGACATGTCACATCTTGGTACAGTATCAGTACATCACACAAAACCCAATTTACCCTTTTTTCCTTCAGCATACTGTTTCAGACTTTTGCATTATGGAATAGCTAGTCTATCTGTCATGGTGTGTCGTGTCACATGACAGATTTACCATCTGCCTTATCCTTGAATACACTTAGCACAGGCAAGGGAACCACATCTATTCTCTTGATTTGGCCAACAATGTCACCCAACTCTTCATGTGTTACAGGAGGACTAACTTCGGTGCAGTTTTAAGTGACAAAAGATTGGATGTACAGTATTCGGTCTGATGGTTTTTTACCCTCTAAAGTATGAGAGAAAATTAACTTACTTTCTCCAAACACTTGACCTTCTTTCCTCTGTAAACTTCTCCTCCTTTGTTGCTCTATAAAACCCAAGTGTTAAATGAGGTAAGGGGCAAACATTTGACACAGCTGCTACATAATCTGTTTTGACAAAATTGTAAAAAAAATTTCAGGGAAAAATTTAAGAAAGAAGAAAAAAAGAAAGAAATGAATTTAGTTGATTTAGGAGCAGAGGTACCTGACTGTCTGACTATGTCTAACAGCCTCCTGCAGCTCAAACAGACGCTGCTTGTACTGGTTCTTTTCCATGACCACACGAGCCATTTCAGAGCGAGAGAAGTGGCGCATGGAGGTGGGCAGAGAGGCCTGAATGGAAATATTGATTTGACATTTAATTCAACCAGGGAAGTTTCAGACATCCGAATTTAAACCAGATAGTAAATTAATTTTGATCTTCACTGCAGCAGTGACTTCATTTAAAAAAAAAAAAACATTTCATGATTCCTTACATCAGGATCCTCAGACCGGCAGGCTTCCAGCTCTTTCCGTAGTCTATGAAACACAATGAAGACAAAATATGCGGAATACATTTAAAAAAAAATCTGAAATATACATTCTAAATTTTTCTTGTAAACACGTAAAACTTTCATATATCGCCAGCACCTCTTAATTTCATCCTCCTTCTCCTTCATCCGCCCTTCTAAACGTGAGACTGTTTCCTGAAGAGTGGCCACTTCCAGGATGAGAGCTGAACGGTCATCAGTCAGCTCAACTACCCGAAATATTAAAGCCTTACGTGCAGCTTCAACTAATTCACTGTAAAAAAAACAAAAACAAATCAAATAAATAAATAAAGACATTCAGAAACAGATAAATCAATTAAGAGAAAAAAAAAAATCAACAGCTGTTTGTTCAAACTAGTAATTATAATCCTTAAATTATTTGATTCCACTGAAGCGAGAAACCCCCTTGTTTGGAAACCCCCTCTCAAGAAAGAAATCACACAACACTAATCATAACAGTCAAAGACATTGAATGTTGGACTTACTGGATGACTTTCAGTTCCTCAAACTGGGCAAGAATCTCCTCATACTGGTCTGAACTACCTAAACACAAAAAAGTATTAAAGCTTCTTGAACAGACATATACATAGAACAGATAACATTATACTCGATGTATTTCATAGTGATAATACTGTAACTTCAGCCCTCTTGTCCGATAAGTAAACAATCAAATGAAACGGCACATAAAAGATTTTAAAAAAAGGAAGCACAGCTTTATGAAAATAACAGATAAACCCATTTTCTCTCATGTACTCACACCAGTTAACCTCATGTTAGCTGAGTTGCTATATTATTTTTAGACAGCAGTCTTCCGTCAACTTCACTGAACTTTTTACTTTGTGTTCTAAAGAAATATTACAGCATAACACATGTTTTGAGTTTGCAATATTTGTTTGATAAAATACACATGTACTTGTTGGGACACCAACAACCAAAGCACTCGTTGTGGATTAAAACTCACACTTTAACTGTGAAAAGAGAACAACCTTCAAAACAGTTATGTACTCCCACCGACTTCCTCCAACTCCAGACAAAACCCCAGGACTCCCCTGGATAGCACTCTCTCTTCCGGCTCAGCCTCTGGCCAGGTCACACCACCTCTGCTTAGATCCTGGAGGGTCAAATCCCCTCCTCCGTGCTCCCTGCTTTTCTTCAGGCCTCACCAGAAGACTAAACCTGGTCAAATCTTAAATGCTCTCATCTCCAGATCAGCCTGCCAGAAACAGCCGATCTCTCTCTGTTCTGTTCTGCAGCGGCGATCCAGAACCTGGAATCTTCTCAACAAAAGGAAGGACTCCCTCCAACCAAGCAGTTTGGGTAAACCTGCCTCCTAACCTCTCCTGCAGAAGAAAGCGACCAGCCCCCTTCTTCTCAAGAGCACTCATCTCAACATAACTGCAGCTGGACAGAACTGGACATTGCTGGACAAAGGACCCCTTTCCAGCTTTCTTCCCCCTTTTCCTGCAAGGACATCTATTTCCAAAGGATTGTGGTAACAAAGACTTGCTGGGCTTTAACAGTTAGCATCAACACTAGCTTAAGTACAATTTAGCTGAGCATGATCGGTTTGACTGTAAATGATTTACAGTTTATTCATGATTTCATTGACTTTTCCTTTGAGTTTGTTGAATTAATAAAGTTATTTTAGACAAGTTATGTTATGTTTCAGAATTGCTCTCTCATGCTAATCTAACATCTCCTTCGTCTGACCTGACACCTTTTGGTATTCCAAACATTTGACTTGTCTTTAAACCAATCTATGCACAAAGAGGGACCTTGAACATGGTTCCTTTGCTCTACTGTACTACGTGTGTTACTAGCACAGTTTCTATTATTTGTAGAAAGTGTGGTATTATTTAACAATAGTATTTATTGACTAAAGCAACTGCTTAATAATCATTGTACTTTACTTTAAGAAATGTGTTATCATTTTAAAGGAGAAGTCTTGCGTGATCATTGTGTGTTTTGTGATAACTGCTGGTTGAGAAGGTCAGTGCTCGGATTCATTACCTTCATATCCTGCTATGTCCATGTCATATCCATCCAAGATTGATACGTACAGAGACAGACCCCCGAGACTGATATTACGGCATAGTTATTAGTTCTGGATTTCTCCGCTAGTGCCCTGAGTTAATGTTTTACGTTAATAACTTTATTGAATAGTAATAATTGTCCATAGACAATTACTAATAATCACTAGTAACTAGACTCGCTCCTAACCTGCACCAACTTATTAAATCAGACAAGCAGCTTGTGCTGTTAATGAAACTGTAGCTAATATCAACTTTGTCAAAAAGGTTAATAAATCTTCATTTACCTCTAACACTGGCCCCCCGATCTACACTGTCCACATAATCCCGACTCAGCTCTGACAGCTCGGAGAATACAGAGTCAGTGTTGCGGAGCTCCCACTCCATACTATCATCTTCATCCACTTCCTCCTCCCGGTCTTTTTTCTGTATATCTTCTTCTTTCCCTTCTTCCACTCTGAGCTCATCCACTTCCTTTAGTTCGTCCTCCAAGCAGGTCTCCGATTCTTCTTTTAGTGGCTCTTCGGTGTTGAGTCTAACTGGGGTGCTGAAGATGATGGTGATAAAGGAGACCAAAATGTTGAAGCGAACTTTGCTTTAATTAACAATTAGATCACTCACAAGTGTCCCATTCACAAGTGTCTCCAAGTGAAGCAAATTATTTTATGGTTTAAGGTTGTTACCTCGCTTTTACAGAGTCAATAAACTGTGTCAGCTCCGGGGTTGAGGAGATGATGTTATTGACAATCTGATCCCCAGCTACTTTGTCCTCTTTGGCTATTAGATCTTCCAAATATGGGGGACCGGAGTTTGAATGTGGTCTTTTAATAATCTGTGAAAAAATAAGTGGCAAAAAAAAAACAGCTTCATCTAAAATCTTGGGCAGAATTTTGAGAAATTGACCATGCTGGGTGCAAATATATTCACCTTTTCATTAGCAATGGATTCTGACAACACATGATGAGATGGAAAGTCGGCATTCTTGGGACGTACATGATTCCTAAATGCAACATGCAAAAGTCATCCTCATAAAGTTCTTACAAGATGTAACTAAACCATAACCTGTGACTTGTTTATGACACCAACCATAAACTGTTTTAATACCATAAGTTGCAATACAATGTGAAATAAGCTATTACTTCCCTCAAATGTCTCTAAATGTTTACTTGTACATTTCCAAGTACAACTTTCCTGCATTTGTAAGACAGTCTCAAACTATCACTTTTAACAGAGATACTGCTTCACTCCTGTCAGAAACAACAGCATGTGAGAAGGAAGTTCAATACTGATAGAAAACTAGCTGTAAGATGCACAAGTCACTGCATGCAGAATAAGAAATTCGCGTTGGAGAAAAAGACATGTGAGAAACAACCTTAAAGGAGAATCTCTTTCAGAATCCTTCTTCTTTTCCAGAAGTTCCCGATATGTGTGAGTCAACTAAAGGAAAAAAATCAACAATACATAAGAAACAAGAAGCAAAACTGTATAACACGGTGTTAAACAAGGACCTATTATGTTCAAAATTCAAACTAAAAAAAACTTTTTTTGTCCCGAGGGGAAATTTCTTAGGTGTGCAGAGTAATGCGATAAAGGAAACAAAAGATAAACTTAACAACATGACCAATATTGCTCCTCAAAGGCCGCTGTCCTGCAGGTTTCAATGTTTCCTGTGTCAGCACACCTGACTCAAATGAAATGGATCCGACAGCCTATGAAGCTTTGAACAATGACTCATTAATTAGAGTCAGGTGTGTAGGAGCAGGGAAACATCAAAAACCTGCAGGATTCTGTCCCTTGAGGACCAAAAAAAGAGAGTTTTTTTCTTTTTTTACATAAGCTTTCAATTGTTTCAACTTAAAAAGTAACCACACTATGTGATTTTTTTTTTCAAATTTTGCACACATAATGTGTGATTTAATTTTCCTTGAGAACTTGTAATTTCACAAGATGCTTTTGGCGGTCATTGACAACCTTCTGACTGAATTCTTTTCAGATATTTGATCACTCTTCTTGGCAGGGTTCATCCGCTCGCTCCATGACACTGACTAGACTTCTAAGCGCTATCCATATAAATAATTGATAGGGTTAAGGTCAGGATTTTAGGAAGGCCTTTCCAAAAGTCAATCCTCATGCATCTATTCTACAACCGGCTTTGATGTATGTTTGGGTTCACTGTCCTGTTAAGGAACCATTTGCCAAAGTTCAGCTGATGGTTTGAGGTGTTGCTGAAGAATTCCATGTCACAGTCTGTATGGAGGGGTAACTTGACCCTTCCCACCCCATTTTTCAAAAGCAACAGGGTAGTGGACCTTCAACCATAGAAGCTACATTTTCTTAACAGCTAAAAGAAAATGGACCATTCACAAAAAGGAGAAGTATGACCAGTTGTTAGAGCCAAGGGGAGAAAGTTGTTCCTCTTTTTTATCATCTTATCCATTTTTTAAATCTACAATTTCCAGTGGTGGCATACATTATCAGATCATAATGTTGTCACTACCATCGCAATGCTTTACAGCTTCAGTTGAGCTTCCTTCTGGAGCATTTTCTCAGTCTACTTGACTGTAAGCAGTGGCATTCCTGCAATTCATGGCAGGTCTGTGGCTTGGTGGTTTCTGAGTTGTCCCTGACCATCCAAATCAATTTAGTCTTAGCTGCGGGTAACAGTGTAGGTCTTCTTCCAGACCATGACAAAGTCGATAAAGTTTGAAATAAGCTGTGCTACTCAAACTCATCAACATGGAATATACAGTTGTTTAGAAATGGTTTGATGAGACTTTCCTGACTTGTTTATATCTAAAGATCCCAAAAATCCTATACTGTGCTACCTAAACTTTCCAGTTGGAAACTGTTTTGGTCAATCCAATGAGTACTGTTAAACAAACCTTTTGAACACTGGTTCAAAGAAGGAGCCTGGGGCAATCACTCATAAGCACTGTTTCCACCAACGGGTCCAGTTCGGTATGGTCCCGGTTGGTACGCATTTTTTTGCGTTTACACAGGCAAAAACTGGAAAGGGTACCAGAATATCTGACCCGAACCGTCCCCCTTTTTTTTTTATCCTTCCGTTGGGGTCCCAATCTTCCCGATCCGACCCAAAAGGGTGGAGTTTGAGACACTGCAATCCGTTGATTGGTCAAAAGAGTCTTCACTTCCTGTGCGACTCGGCACTAAGAACAAAGCGGCAACAGCGCCGTGTTTAAATATACACTGGATTTTTTATTGTTTAAAGCCACAAAACAAGAAGAAATAACAGAAACGACTGGATTTCCACCATTCTCGTTCTTTGTTTCTGTGTTGCATTATTCTTTGTTTTAATTCAATGGAGAAGTCGCGCTGCTATGACATCACGCTATTACACAGCTGATGCATCTATCTCTATCCAGATCTTTTATGAGTGTGTGCAAACTTATTTTGGAAGTGAGTGTTTGGGCTGCACGGAGGCATCTGACCTTGTTGTGAGTATGTCTCAGTGTACTCAGCTCTCTACTCAGATTTGCTTTCTGCTCCTCCAAAGCCACCACTGCAAGAAAAGAAAATGCATGTAGCTTTAGTTGTTGTAATCCGTCTCTCTAACACAGTCTAGACATGTGATTGACATCTGATTTTATACTCTTGGAAACTTTACAGACAGGAGCTGTTCTTAAGTGTTTCTTCGTAGTATTACATTGTAAAAGATAAATAAAGGATGAATTCACAGGACTATCTTTATTTTAAATTAAAATAACTTTATACGAGCTTTACAAGCTCATTTACCTCTTGCCAGAATTAACTTTAAAACACTCACACTGATCAGCTTGTTCTCTTGCTTTCTTCTCTAGATCTCGTTCTCGTCGTTCTCGCTCCTTTTCCCTTCCCCTCAAGGCTCTCCTCTCCTGTTCAATTTGGTCATCCAATTCCAGATATCTCTAACAAAAACAAGAATTCAATAGTCATTGACACATTCAAACACTATCTTTATAAGTTTTTAAACCTTTTATCAAATGAATGGCACTTCACGCTACATCAGCACCCAACATTGTATTGTTTCTCACCTCTTGACTTTCTTTCCTCAGTACTTTCTCTGCTTGGTATCTCTCCAGCAGCTCCTCTCGTTCAGCTTTCTCCCTCTCTGCCTCCTCCTCCCTGTCTCTGAGCTGGGCTTTGCATGAGGCCAACCCCTCCAGGACCCACACAAATATGGGTACCAGAGATTCCACCACGCTCTCACCATGGGTCTCAATAACAGTCTATGGTAGAGTAAAGCAACAGAAAGTAAATACAGGTGTGCGCCCACACGCGAGTTACATTTTCATTTAAATGATTGTGGGATATTGTTTGCCTTGCAAAAGTGATGGCACAGAAAATGAAAATGCCCCCACCTGTAGTTCTGAATACAGTTTTCCTGCTTCTTCACTCACGATGTTAGGGTCCAGTTCCAACTCCCCTGTCCCACACAGAACTCGCTCACTGTACTCCATGACTTTAATTACCTATACTAATTGTCTAAAACTAGCCCAAACACAACAGCAAAAGTCAAGCCTTCAAATTCTGTGAATCAGTAATTTGAGTTTACTTCCTCACCACCTAACTTGTTTAGCTAGCTCTCTAACATTTCTGCCAACACCTACAACACCCATCCTCAATTGGCTTATGTTTCCTTGGTAGCTGACAAGTGCAGCATCCTCTTAGATTGCACTCAGCAAACTGTTTCAGTACAGTTAAGTTAGTATGACGTCTTAAGGTGTTTATAGCCCATCCTGAAAAAGAAGAAGAAAATTACACATAATTATCTATCTTTTCTGTGCAGAATCTACGTTTTACCACAAAAAGCACATCCAATTACTCTAGAATTGAAAGATGTAGGTGGTTTTCGACTATCATAATCTGTGACTAACATGACTAAGTAGCAAGCACAGACATCTACTGAGGAAGGATGAAACTCATATTAAAATGGATGTTTAGACAATGAGAAGACGTTAATCAAAGATCAGAAAACTGTTGATGTTCAAGCTTTCCAAACAATGTAATTATATGATCACACATGCTGCCTGGATGGATTTCAATTTAATGTTAAAAAATTTTAAGTCAGAAACACATTTGTTCTTCTATCAGTCGTTCAGAGAGTTGAACATACTTTTATTAAAACAGTGGATAACGAAGGACCATTCAAAGGACAAAAACAAATAAATAAAATCACTCTTATTACTATTTAAATGAACTTAGCCTTCCGTATTTCCTTCCTTGCTCTGATAATATCTCTGATCTTAAGGCTTCTGGTAAAAAACAACAACAACAACAACAACAACAACAAATAGCTGGCTTCAAACTTGTTACAACTAATTTCCAAATGAATGTTATCATTGTCTGAATTCAACGACTGAGTATTGTGTCAAAGACACAAATTCAACCAAAATCATAACATTCATGGGACTCAAACTGCTTCTATATCAGAAAACCACATATCCATTATTTTAAGTCACAGACATTTTATTATTCCCTGACAACTTATACAGAAAGCAACTCCTCAGAGAAGAAAAGTAGGTTAAATTGTGAAATAATCATTAGTTGCTGCCCGGTAACTCTTTGGCTTTAAGGTAATGCTAAGGTACCTAGAATATCTATGGCATTTCACCTATCAGACAGTGGAGCTCTCATTATATGTTTGTGAATCGCTAATAATCATAAGGCATGGAAACCAAAGAGGGTTTTTACACGTATTGACGTTCACCACTAAGCAGAATTCAGGAGTTCAAGAGATCAACATAACACAGACATGACAGCTTATGTCAGTAATCTAGGTTTTATACGTCAACGACTTACATTATGTGCGTTCTTGCTTAGAAAAAAAGAGAAACTGAAGGCAAACTATTGAAAATGTCACACGTGAATGGTCATACTGTATAAATAAGTAACGTATCTGACAGTGGACACCTTGAGAGACTGTTGGCAGCAACTTAACAAAGTTGTGACTTAGCCAAGGAAGACAAAAACAAGCCGTGTCGTTGCGCTGTTCGGCTGCCATTTCGCAGACTCACCTTCACAGCTAAGTCCCGGTGGCTTTCATTTTAAAACCTGAAACAAAACAAAAAATCTGCCGTCGTTTCTTCGGGAACTGTATCAATTACAGAGAGCCAGTTTAAAGAAGGGGTTGTTGTTTGATTTTGACGTGTGTCGACATGTCGTTAGTCTGTCCAATGAGAGCGCTGAGATCAATGTCTGTAGCCAATAAGCAGAGAGAGGGGGCGGGATACTGGACGTTTGGTTTTCAGAAGGGAAAAAAAAAGGTTTCCTGAAACTTGAACGATGACACGTGACTAAGGAGGTTACAGTGTGATGTCAGGTGATCCGAGTAAAGCCTTGCCAAGTCCGATACCTGTCGAAATGCCTCACATGCCTGAGAACTAGCAAGTCTGTTTTCCACGCCAAGTGATTAGACCAGTATCTTAATGCTGACTATGCACTCTGAACGGTAAAGTTATTCAGGGGCAAAGTTAAATCAAAGGCAAAGGAGACGACTGAATTATAGTTTCTTGAATACGACATCTTTTGTATTGCACTAAAGCGTGGTTCAAAAATCTGTATAAAACAGATTTCTTAAAGGTTTGTCTCTGGAAGGCGGTGGAAGACTTACTGCAAATCAGAGCAAGGAATGTCATGGGATGAAGTGTTTGTTTCTTCCAGCAGGTGGAGATATGAACACATCTCTTCACTTCTCCTGTGAAAAGGTATGAACTTGGCACAAAAAGCAAGGAACTGTTTGGACCATTATTTCTCTCTTTTAATAAAACCCCCAAATGTGCATAAAATCCCCTTCAATAAACTCTTGTTGGTTTTCACTTTGGTTTAGAGTTGCTTTGTGGAATGGATGAATGCACTCTCCTACGATAACACAGAAAAAAAAGCAACATTTATTGGCCATTTATGCACTTTATTCATTTTACACGGTCAGGAACCAGTAGCACGAGGAAGATCCATACCCAGCCATAACAGCCTGGCACCTCCTCGTCACTGGTCAGCAGCCTGGTCACATTTTGCTGTGGGAAGGCATCTCATTCCTCAACCAGGACATTCTGGAGGTTGGTGGTAGTCTATTTAGTTCAAGCTGTATATCTGTATATCTCCGACAGGTTGGACGACAACAGAGCCAGCATGTCCAACGTACAGCCTCCGCAGCAGCAGGCCGCATCGGCACCGCCAAGCGCCACCGTCCCCATTCAGCCGCCCAAAGCGTTTGATTTCACAAAACCACTCGACTGGGAGAGATGGATCCGGAGGTTTGAACGTTTCAGATTAGCCAGCAATCTTCATTTGAACTGTGAAGCTGATCATGTTAACACACTAATCTACTGCATGGCCGATGAGGCTGATGATATTCTGCGCGGGCAAAGTCTTTCTGAACGAGAGCAGTATGAGAAAGTAAAGCATATGTTTGTATCCTACTTTGTGCCCAGAAAGAACGTGATATATGAAAGAGCTAAATTCAACCAACGAACACAACAACCCAATGAAACACACGTTCATCATTGCATTATATGCTTTACAAGAAAACTGCAACTATGGCGCACTCCACGACGAGTTGATTCGGGACCGTTTAGTAGTGGGATTGAGAGACACAAGTCTGTCTGAGAGAATGCAGCTAAACAAAGATTTGACGCTAGAAAAAGACAGATCTCATAGGAGAGAACAAAAGAGACATTGATGCTGTAACTACAAAGAAAAAAGTCCAAAAGCAAGCCACACACAAAGCCTCTCTCAAGTCAAGAAAACTGCAAACACTCAAAAGTAGTGAGTGACGGCCAGTCATGCTACAGATGTGGAAAGTTTCCCAGGTCACTACAGCAAAGTGTGTAGATCAGCTTAGACAGTGCATGCAGTAGGAACAGATGACACCTGCAATGCCACATCTCTGTTTCTAGGCTCAATCAATGCAGACACAGACCCTTGGTTTGCAGACTTGACTGTAGGACACCACATGGTGAGGTTTAAGATAGACACAGGTGCAGATGCCACTGTCATTTCAGCAAAGACCTACCACAGTATTGCTAAGAGCATTCATATAGCCAAGCCAGACATGGCTCGACTTGGTCCACGTGGCCAACCCCTGCCAGTCTTAGGTATGTACACTGAGACCTTGAGTAAAGGACAGATAAAAATTCAGGAAAAGGTCTATGTACTGGAGGACCTGCACATAGCTTTGCTAAGCAGACCAGCAAGCGTTAGGCTCAATTTAGTGTCCAGACTAGACAGTATTGATAAAACTATGTTGCTTGAGTCTTATCCAAAACTGTGTCAGGGTTTAGGATCTTTGCAGCAGTCATACACCTTCAAGCTGAGGCCAGGTGCCACCCCCTTCTCCCTTGCAACTCCAAGACGAGTTCCAATCTTCCATATGGAGAAAGTGAAGGCAGAGCTTACGCGTATGGAGAAACTGGACGACGTCATTCCCAGGATCGAGGAACCAACTGAGTGGTGCTCCGCCATGGTTCCAGTACCTTCCAAAAATGGCACAGTGCACATCTGTGTCGACTTTACACACCTCAACGAAGCAGTCTACGGGGAGAAATACATCCTGCCGTCGGCTGAACAGACTTTTGGTTCCCTTGCAGGTGCTCAGGTCTTCAGCAAGCTTGATGCAAATAGGGGATTCTGGCAGATTCTTCTGTCCCCAGAGTCTGCAAAGTACACAACCTTCATAACACCCTGTGTGAAATCAGACCCAGAGAAATGACATGAAGGAGCCATCGGACTTTGGAGAAGTTCGCAGCTTTCTGGGTATGGTCAATCAGCTCGGGAAATTCATCCCCGGACTGGCAGAGAAGGATAAGCCGCTGCGTGACCTTCTCTCAAAGAAGAATCAGTGGGTCTGGGGCAGCGCGCAACAAACTGCATTTGATCAACTGAAAAAAGACCTTGTATCACCTCCTGTCCTGACATGGTACGACCCCAACAAAGAGCTGAAACTCTCTGCGGATGCATCATCATATGGCTTGGGTGCTGTTCGCTTACAAAAGGAGAACAAGGAGTTGCTGTTTTTACGGTGAGAGGGGTTTGAAAGGAAATGGTTGGTGGAGAGGTGATGTTTGTTCCTGTCATGTTTTGGAAGTGGAATAAAGTGAAGACGCTTCCCTCATTTACTGTTCTGTGAATCCTTAATGCACAACACGACAGAGGTCAACCAGCATGTTTGTGACGGTCACTGTCGCACATACAGCACGCCCAAATTGATCTGGTAAGTGTTCCGTTGGGTTGAGGTCTGGACTTGTGGTATTCTGTCCCCTCTCTGGAGGTACACTATGATATCCTGGCACTGCGGGGGAGAGTGTTGTCATCCTGGAAGAAGGAGTTAAATAAAGGCCACTAATTATTAAGAAACAGTGCCACATGTTTTTTTTACATACCATTTACTTCTGTAGACATAGGCCATACAGTGATGCTTTAAAAGAAAAAAAATTCTTAATCATATTTTAGTCTTTATTTATTTAATGTATTTTGATATATTCCTCAAAATTATTCATGAAATATGCTTTCCATATTTCTACAATATGAATAGTTTATCAAAAATATTGCTGGATCATTTTCTTTTCCTGTTTATCACAAAAGAAAAATTGATAATTACAATGTATGTATGTACGTACATAAGTATTTATTGCATGACTCACTGATGTCCCCCTGAAGCGGCAAAATTACAAATATTCCATTCCCACCCATGAATATACCAGAAAACAGCTGTCAAATAGGGGTCCACTGTAGTGGACACTATGCATGAAAGGGATAAAGCCAGATAATCCTTTAAAAAAACAATACCTTCCATATCTGAATGCTGCTTATACAACAGCAATGCTGCATTGTGAAAGTATTTCTGAGCGCAGATCGTCCTTGGACATTGCTCAAGCGGAGATATTACGGACGAAAACAGTTTCAAAAAGTAATTTAATCAAAATAAGTCAGTGGATTCCTCATGTACGCAAGAAGTCTTCTGGTAAGCCTTCATGGTGCATTTTGGTCTTCATTTAAATAATCCAGATAGTCCATACTTCCCAGCAAACATTTCCAAGCAGAAGTTAAACCTTCTCCTTTGAAGGATTAATTTCAGAGTCAACTTAGTCTTAGATTAGCTCTAATCATCCCTCTTGCAGCTGGTTTAGTTTAATCCAGAATAGGCTAAAACTTCAAGTTATTCAAGCCAAGTCTCTGCAAGTGACTTTGAATTAAGTAAGAAACAACAGGCATTTTAGTCTGAGACTAGCCTTGAAACTGGCCCTTTGACCTTAAGGAGATTTGTTTATCGGGGGAATTATAAAAGGAAGGATCACCACTAATTCTTTTCTTCCTTTAGAAGAAGGATAAAGTGAATCAATCTGTATATGCTCAGTAAGGTTTTCTCTGTAGCAAAACTGCACCACTGTGTCAAAGTTGTTAGCATGAAATTATTGTGTAGCCAGTGGAGAGATTTTTTTCATGGGTTTAAACTCACATCAAATAGATTATTGGCTTGAAATGAGCATCAGTCATTTCTGAGAATGTAAATGTTGCTAGCTGTCATGCATGATTTTTATTATGGCTGTATTATCAAAGGAAGTTGACATTTAGTTACAACAGACTGTTTTCACACCAGTCATTAAGATGAATTGGGTTAAAATATTTTACAAATAACATCATTGTGCTTTTCAGATACTGCACCTTATAGTTCACTTGTTTAGTTAATGTGTTTAGATATGGTTTCATTTAAAAATGGTTGCTATGGTCATTGCCACTGAGCCACATGGTTCATTGTAAGCAAAACTGTAAGCATAGTCCTTTTTTCTTAGAAAATTAAATTCTCATCAGTGGGTCAATTCAGTTGATTTGTCAGTATGGTTGATCATATTTGATATTTATTTGGAATGAACACAGGGGGGAGTGCATCTTTCAGCTGGCCTGGAAGTTCTTCGGGCCCCCAAGATGAGCTGGAAGAATAGCCGGGAAAAAGGAAGTCCTAGCTTCCCTGTTTGAGCTGCTGCCCCCCACAACCTGACCTTGGAAAAGCAGTGGAAGATGGATGGATGTTGCCTGATGCATTAAAAATCCATCATTTGCAAAAAAAAATTCAAAAGTACTGCTTTTAAAAAAGTACTGTAGCAATAACATGAATGCAAAAACTTAAGTTTTGAGAGTTATTTTTCTCCCCAGTACACTTGGTTAAAATGATTTTTTTTTTCAATGTTACATTTGCACCTTGCACACAAAAGCAAGCAGATATTGAAATCATCCATTCATCCATTTTCTATACCTACTTTATCTCAAACCTTCAATGATCAGAGACATTTCTTTCCCCAGAAAAGAACAAAAAATCAACAGGAATAGTAGTGGTAGAGATGGCTCAGTCAGGTTTATTTCCAAACATTTTTAAAGAGATGTAAAGATTGAAATTTGCTCTTCCAAATGGCTAAACAGGACATTAAAGAGCTTTTCAGGGTCACAGTGGGGCTGGAGCCTATCTGACCTGTCATCAGGCAGGGTGCACCCTGACCAGGTCACCAGGACATTGTAGGGCCAACACAAAGACTAGTGAGACAAACCACATTTATGCTCACTCTTGGGGTCAATTTAGAATCACCAATTGCATCACTGTGCATGTTTTTGGAATGTGGGTGAAAGCTAAAATACCTGGACAGAACCCATATGCACAAGGAGAACATGCAAACTCCATATAAAAAGGCCCCTAAGCAGGGGATATTTTTAATGGGGTGACCAAGATGAGACACAAGTTAGTGTTGGGTGGCCAATCAACAGATATCACAAATGACAATGCCCAATAGAATCATTGCTAACTTTGGATAGAATCAGTGTGTGAAATCCAGGGATTTTTGGCAGTCTCAAAACCTTTAAATGGTAGTTTTCAACCCTTTCCAATGTCAAAAGCAAAACTCTTATTATAGAGTTATTGATACATAGTTTCTAATGTCTTCATTCATAGCTTTGATTATTTTTGAATAAGTGGATACATTGCAGTCAAGGCATATGTGGTATTAAAATTTCACTCGGTCACTGAATTCTTAAAGAATATTAAACAATATAAACTTTGAAAAGGAGCTAATTGGTATTACAAACACAAAAATTTAATCTGGCAGACAACAGAATTATTCTAAACATGACTTATCTTACTGAGAAAACACAGAAAGAACAATGATCAACCAATCAACACAAGTACAGCTGTTCTTCTAGGTGATGGAATCTACTGGTCGAATCGTAGCTTTGTTATCTGTAACATCATCGCCACCATCTGTCAATAATCCAAGAAGCACAGAATTATAATCCATAACTATATTAAACTCAAATCTACTTTATATATACAGCAGTTTTTCAAGCCCATAAGATCAACCAAAGTGTTTTTCAGAGCAAAAAAGAACATAAGAGGAGATGATTAAAATAATTGAAATATAACAATTAAAAACAATAAACATGAACAATGGAAAAAAATAAAAGCAAGTTTCTAATATTGATACATGATATAATAGATGGTAATAAAAACAAGAAGACAGAGGTTTACTTTGGTTTCCATGTTAATAAACTTGACTTACTACCAGTCAGAATTAGGGTGGCAACAGGGGTGGCCAATGGCATTTCTGGGGTGGCCCCTGGCCCCCCCAGACCCTCACCAGGCCACCACCCCTGCATGCTGTTCTTTAAAGTATTAAAAGAAAAACTACTCATAAGGCAACATGAGGGTTACACGCTGGATAATGTGGCTTTGATTTCTAAATCACATTATGTTGAAACTGCATGAAGCAAAACACATTTTAACTGTTTTTTTTAATAATAGTTTTTAATAATAATGAATACAACATATGCATATATCATGCATCATATGTAACTCATATTTTGTATGAAAATTATGATAATCAAAGTAACTATACCTAAAGTGTAGTGTAGTAAAACATTATAACATTTCTTGTCAAAATATAAAGAAATATATATTGGAAAAAATATGCAAGTATTATAGAAAAATACTCCAAAAACTGTGTACCATAGCTTGTACATATATTTTCTAAAGGAAGGAATATGTTTTGTTTGCCTTCAAAAAAAGGGGAAAAAAAACAAAAACAAAGCTGCATTTCTGCATGGCTCAGATTGAAGATAAAGTCCAAAACAGGAGGTCTGGAGTGCCGCTGATATGGACTGACAGCTTTTTTGAAACAATCAGAGGTAAATGAGAATAAGATGCTGTGTCTGCATGTGTTACGTGCAGAAAAATTCATGCGTTGTTTTGTTGCTATTCTATTTCAAATTCATTAAATCTCCTTTAGACTGTGACTTTTTTAATCTTCCTCCCGCTCTCTACAAGAACTTGTTTTCCATCCTCTCTCTCCTGTCGTGTAATCTCTCTCTTCTTCTTTGTCAGGAGATGAAATGCTGCCACGCTTGCCATTACCACAAAACTGAGAGCCAGAATCACGAATCCAAGCCCAAGCAGATGCGAGGTTCCCCTTCTTAACTGGTTAAATTGGTCCCACACACCCACAGCTATGCAGCTGAAGCTGATGAGAGTTCCCCAAAAACCGAATGCCAGCACACAGGATCCACAAGACATTTCAACGCCTCCTGTCACCACAGTGATACCTGCCACTGAGACAACTCCACTTGGTAAGGTCACTGTCTCAGGTTTGCAGTTGAATGAGACAGTAGGGGAGACATCTGTTAAAGCTGAAGGATCGAGACTTTCCATTTTGGCTGTCATGGTTGGTGTTTATCACTTGCCAGGAAGCTGAAAATGATCTTCCAAGCACTTCTTCTTTTTCTGTTTCCACCTTACTCCTACAACATGACACATAGTTACATTAATATATCGTCTATTTAATAACAGCGTCAAAGCTTCAAATTAAAGTTATAGTTGAAGATTTGTGATATCAGCATGATTCAGATCAATTTTAAACCAGATCAGAGAAAACAAATGTTTTGAACAAG
>JBBBVU010000006.1:12165903-12186818 GCA_037177055.1 Atherinosoma microstoma | reverse complement strand
GAAGACTACATTTAACAATCTGCTCTTTTGACTTTTACAAAAATTGAAGAAATAAATTCACCTGGGTCCCATGTGCACTTTTTCTATAGCTTATGTTTCGTAATCTTTAGCATGCATGTAAATACATTTGCCTTGAAACCTTAGATGACATTATAGTTGCATATTACTATTATACACGCACATGTATGTACACGAGCACACACAAATGAGATAAGACCAGATTCAGAGACCTTGTTCAACCTTTTATTTACGTCATTTACCATCTCCTCTATCATTTAATATTCCTTTCTGTTTTTTCTTTCTCAGAACGGCTGGCTGAAGGCGAGTTTATAAAAGGAGTCATTGAAAATGAGAATGCAATGCGTCTCATTCACTATGAACCACCGAAACAATGAAGTCCATTATAAGTATCCTCACTCCCTTTGTCTTTCATGAAAATATATCCTTTGTAATTTTTTCCTCTTTCCTTCAGATGTTCCCTTAAACATCCACTTTAATCCACTTACATCTCTGTGTAAATACTCATGCTTGCAGTGTTTTGGTTGCAACTAACTTTTCAGGAACTGTTGAATTCGTTCAACTTTTTGTCAGTGAATTTACATTAGAGGCCAATAGAGGTGAAACATCAATGTTTAAAGATGTGCACAGCCAAAAATAGTTTATAGTGACGAAATATACACATATTAAAACAAATATATTACGTTAGCATAAATGTCTGGTTAACTTTTAAATGCATCAAAAAGTTTGTAAAGGATCAATTCATTATTAAAGGCATCTATAAAAGTATCACCACAAATTGTTAGGTTGTTATAGCTTTCTTTTTGGGGTTTTTTACAGACTGAAATATGTTGATTGAGGTTGTAGCGCTCAAGTGATGTACTTTATTCACTGCACAATAAATTAAAGGTTTTCTCATACATCTGTTGTTTGGAAATCTACTTATTCATATTTCCCATAAATTCTTGTTTGACCCAGAAATATGCTTTAAACTATAATGATGTGGCCTGACAAAAATGGTGCTGTTGGCTTTAAATTTTCAATTGTATTAATCCCTGACGGAAAATCCAGGATTATCTCATAAGTGTAACCTACAGATATTAAAGGTAAACGTTATATAGCGTCACAAATCAGTACCTATCCAGTTCTTTGTTAAACACCTAAAGCGCATTTAAAAACCATTGTTTCCCAGATGTGTTCACGGGGGCAGATGCTAAACTGTGTGTGCAGTCTGTAGTTGTGCGTGCCAGTGTTTCTTTCCAACTTACATTCTGACCTCCCACAACCCGCTCCTCTCTGCCCCTTCACATCTCCCCTCTCTGTTCCTCTTTCTTTCCATCCAACTCGGGATTACTGGTTTACACATAATCTTCTGTTCAACATGAGAGAGCAGACTTTTCAAAATCTCTGTAATCTTTTTATCTCTATGGGTTTGTCTGTGCTTCTCCAGAGAGTAACTGTGTTTGCTGGAGCTTCTGGTGTACATGCATTGCATCAGAATTATCCATCTACCACACGCTTGTCATTAGAAAAAAAAAAAACCCCAAAACGATCTTGACAAATTAAAACATGTTGGATGTTAAAATCAGATTTATGAGAATGTATGAACTGTTACATGAATAGACTGAATGCGGTTGTCCTGTAGATTAACATGCAAGCAAATAAATAACAGAAACATTGATATCATATGTAGAACTATACATTTACTTTCCTACAATGAGGCACAGAGAAATATTCAGAAAAACATGTAGTTTTGCATGTGAGTGTGAACTATGAATCCATCATAGTGTTAACTATTTGATATGTATTGATTTGATTGCCTTTAAGCATGATGAGTGCATCCCAAGTTCACAGGAAGTCAAAGTGCATGACCCATACAAAGCAGGGTCTGTTTTGAGCTCAGTGATATGGTCTTTGTTTCTCAGTTGTTCAGTTCTTTCAGTTTATGTGTGTAACTGAACCCCTAACAAGGTGAATCAACTCTCTCCATGGTCTCCTCCATCTCATCCCTTTCTCTCTCACAGTCCTCACACCCTTCTGGTCCACAGCCTCCCACTAAAACCAGCGTTGGTACGTCCCCATTTCCCACTCCCACCACACTGCCATTCTGAGCCCATGCCACGTCAATCATGCCATCTGGACAGTGCAAAAGGCCGCTGACAGAGTAGAGTCCACCTCCTGGAACTACTTCATCATAGGATGGCGCGTGAGTGGCAGCTCTTGCTTCCTCCAAGCGGATTCTCTGTTTGCGCCGAAGCTCAATAATTGTCTTTGTGTAAGAGTTGAGTGTCACCACTGCTGCCCCCATGCAGCAACTGAAGGACACCCAGGCGAGGCTGTGAAAGAGAATCAAGATTAGTTAGACGGCAAGAGAAACTCTATACTGTGCATTTTACGAGCATCTTATGTGTTTGAATAACACGTGTCAATTGTGTCAAAAGCCGCCACTTACGCAAATGACCAGCCATAATCCCAGGACTGAGGCCTCCAGTCCTTAGGGCCCACTATTACTGTCATCTGAAATACTGTGGTGTACATCATATGTGCTACCATCCCAAGAAGACCTACAGAAGAGAGGAAACAAGAAACAGAGAAAAAGAAGATAATTCTGGTTATATGTGAGGGAAATGACAGAAACTAAGTCATGTAAACTGAGTGAAACCCTCACCTGATAGAACAGTACAAATAGCAGCATAGGCGTTTATTTTTAGTGCGTGCATTTCTTTATGGGAGCACAGGAGGTCCAGCCACATGAGTAAGAAGCCCATTCCCAGCAGGCCGATGTATGTAAACTCTGAAATAACAGACAGCCAGAGCACACCTGCAACACATGCAAATATGTGTGTACACTATTATGAAATAGTAGTGTACACCCTTCAATTACTCATTATATGTGGATATTAGAGACGGAGACTGCAAATCAATACCATGCTTACCTTGTGTTTCCCCTGGAGTTAAGTCTATGAAACTGCGACATACCTCCCCTGCCAACAGCACACAAAGATATAGGCAAAATTTTGAAGATAAAATCAAACACATAATTTAGTAAAGGTGAGAAGCCAAATATTTCTGACAAATGAGCTACAGTCATGTTAATTTACGTAAATTCTGTACATAACTTTTTTAAGTCATGCTCATTCACTTAGTATTTCTATTTTTATAGGCTCTTGTTTATTTTACTTTTTACTTTATACTGTTTTGCACTATTTTAGGTTATTTTTTGTATATGCTCTTGTTCACTTTATTCTTGTTTGCACTATCTTCTTGCTGCTGTAACACCTAAATTTCCCCGTCGTGGGACGAATAAAGGTTTATCTTATCTTATCTTATCTTATCTTAAAGAGGAAGTACAGTCTCTTACAATTTCTACACCATTTATCCATGATTCAATAACATATAGAATCAGTTTAGCAGCTATAACTTGAATTGTAAAATTGAATTATAAATCGTGGTTTCACACAAAACCAGCAGAGCTGAAAGCAGGAAAACAAGACAAGCCCTTGGTCCAGAAGACCCTACGGGAGGCCTCCACAGTAGGATCGAACAGGACTGTAAGACTTGGAAAAGGCAAGGGTTGGTCCACTTTGCTTTTATTGACGTGCTTAAACTTGCTGGTGATCAATTAATCATTTATATTTATTGTTTATATCGCAGAAGATAGGAGGTACTTCTGGTTTCTTTCAGGCACTGCTTCTACATTGTGGTTTAGTTTTTGGTAAATAAATAATGGCATAGTCTCATATGATGTGTTGTTGTTCATCTGAGGTTGTTTTTAATCTATTTTCAAGTTCTGGAGAGGAATAGATGATTTTTTTCTTTTTTTAAATACCTGTGTTAAATGCATTAAAAAATTTAAAAAACCAATACAAGGAAGCTGTAGCCTACTTTCCTTTTAATGTGACTTTATCATTTTTTAACAGGTCCAAGTGTGTTTCTTTGTCTCACCATCATTCTGTTTCTCACAGCTTTCCCAGAAGCCAGTGTGAAAGTATCTGAAGGCAAACTTATCTTCCCCCGTCTCCCAGATGTAGTGAACTGCATTGGCCAGCTGCCTTTGTTTAATCTTGGCCAGCTCGTCTCTCCTGGCTGGAGACAGAGTGCGGTTGAATGGGTTCTGAGTGGGACTCTCTGGATATGAAGACACAGGAGGAAGAAAGTTAGAGAAATATTTTGATGGCTGATATTGGCGCCATATTTGTTTTGGTATGTAAACCAAAACACGTATTCTTCCAAATTAATGAGAAATCTGATTTGAATCACTGAAAAATGATTGATTCATTGCTCATTCACTCTGGGAGCAGATTAAAGGGTATGTGGTGGTAAGAAGATGCACAAAAAACATGGAAGCATGGTCCTTTTTCACTGTCAAAAAGTTGGTGAATAAAGAGGCGTTTTACATAAGATATTAATTTTTCTGTTATTCATTTGTTTGCATGTTAACCCGCAGGACAACCATATTCTTAACAGTCTATTCATGTAACAGGTATAAGGGAAGGTCTAATTGACAACTGAACATCAAGTGTGTGCTCAGGATAAAGGAAGGAAAACACTGCAAAGTACACCCATTTCACCTTTCAGCTGTGGCGTGTTATATACTGCAGTCACGTGCAGCTCTGTCAGTATCCCCTTGTTATGCACGTGTGTTTCATAAATCAGGCTTTTGGCACTGTGCATCAGTGAAGGTAGATCTTTCTGTACAAGCTCTCAAAGTAGTGATCAAAATAATCTCATTGTGGATTAAGCACAATACATAGACATGAAAGCACAAAGTGATAACATCTTCTCCAGGGGTGAATATACTTCTGGGAGCTGCCATCACACCCCACAGATTAATTCTAAGCTACAATTAAGTTCAAGCGGGAACCGAGGTTCTGACAAAATGAGATTAAAAGTCAAGAACAATCACTTTGTGGGGGTGGGGTGGATTTACTTTGATTTATCCAGTCAGATTAGTTCCAGGTATTGCTTGTAGTTTAGAGAGTGCGAATATCATGAAATATATCACTTGTGTAATCAGATTCAGCAGTCAATGTAAAATTTCTAAAGCTTTCAGCATCAGAGGGCTACAGTTTAGGAAAGTCTGAGAGGAACAGGCTGTACACAAACATTCCTCACACCTATGACATAATATCACCTGAATGTACTCATAATTGCCTTACAGGGTAATGCGTGCACATACAGCGAGGAGTTTTGAATTCTCATGACTGGATGGAAATATTTTGGATGCATGATGCCCCAGTAATCACCTCAGTTATTAAGATATGAGATACATTCTTAACTCTCAAAGTTTCTTATAAACAAACCACAAAACTACACAGAGAGCCAGAAAAAAGCTTCAGAGAAGATTATTTTGCTAAAATGATGTTAATTATTCAATTCAATTTTATTTATAAAGTGCTTTTCATACCGAAGCAACACAAAGTGCTTTACATGATAAAAACAATTTTAAAAAAAGAATTGAAAACATTCATACAACAGTAACAGAAATTTAAATCATACACCTCATTTTCTCTTTCACGCGTAATCATAAATGTACACACACACACACACACGCACACACAGAGCACAAGTAAACTCTCCCCTCTACTCCACCCCCCCACCCTGACCTCAATCTAAACAAGCATGAGCTCCCATCCCTAGTGACTGTCTCTTAACTGAATGTAAAAGAGATAAATAAATAAAGATTAATGTCAGGCCTGACACTGCAGTGAGGAAGTGATATCTTGGGGACCCATCCACACCAGAAGCCAGCCCCCCCCCCAGAACCACAGAGGCCGTCACCACTGGACCCACCCAGACCAGGGCAGGCCGTAGCCACAGCCATTGGGCTGCAGCACTAAACATCCAGCCCCCCAGGCAGGGCCGATCACCATGGCAACGACCCTGCAGATTGAGCAGGCAAAGCCACCGGTGTAGAGGATCCCCATGAGGAAAACACTGGAGTTAAAAAGTAATGGCATGCTAACTGCATGATGCCACCAATAACAGAGTCGGAAGTTCTAGGTTTGGTCATTGTTCTTAAAGCAGAAACGTAATGTTTGTGCTGCACGGAGCATCTGTATGTAAAACTATTACCTGGGTGGTGCTCTGTCAGTAACAATATTTCAATATCCAAATGATCTCAACTGCCACAACAGCCCGATGCCAAGAAAACATCAAAACTGTTGACTTAAGGTAGAGTGAAACCCCAGCTGTCAAGGACAAAACGTGACATGCCTATGAACACGTTGCAACGGAAAAGTGGGATTAGTCACCAGGGAACAATTCCCACTTTACGCTACTTAATTTTCAGTCCAATGTGGTTTTATGTTTTCTTAGCTGACAGCCGGAGGTCTTGGCATTTAGATTTTTGTCTTTTTGGACATCTAAATGTTCTAACAACCTCCAGTTCCTTATACACGTATTCATATATCCACACTTTCAGCAAACATAAACGTTGCCTGAATTTCTTCCTTTTTAAACACCTATATGTTTCTTAACACATTTCAGAGGAGGTGATCTTATCACATTAAATTCTTCTGACTTTTGAATACATGTGTGATACTCTGAAAGGTTAAAGAAATTATATATACTGGCATAGTTGACTAAATCTGAATTATCATGAAAATAAAAATTAAAAAGACAAATGATTTCAAGCTGGCACAGTTGTAAGAAAAGATTTTAAGTTTCCTTCAACAAAGAACAGTTGCAAATAAACAGCCCCCATGTTATATAAGCTCATAACTGGTTGATGCAAGCTGACTTGAAAAGGGGACTTGTCTTTCCAGAATAGGTGGCTGTGAGATCTCTTTGACTAGATTACGGTACTCCTCTTTTCTAGCACAAAATTAATTTTAGTAGCTGAACACACAGCGCCTTGGAGGGACAGGGTAACCATCTCTCCCCAAACCAAAGAAAGCCAAATACCGGGATCTGACTGATGAGGGCCTCGCCAAAGGATGGGATACAACCCTATTTCCTAATGAAGTTGGCTGCTACAGTTTCCAACAACATCAGTGTGCCATTCCTAGCTATCGCAGCTGAGACTGGCTCAAGATGGTGGGAGTCCATTTGCAGGCAAAGGCTAATTTGGTCTTTGCTGCTCCACTCAGGCAATGTGTACAGGTTAAAAGGCAAAACATGAATGTGAGCAACTGTGATACGTCCTGAAGAGGAAGAGTGGTTCCAAAAACCATTAACACTCT
Source organism: Atherinosoma microstoma (assembly GCA_037177055.1). Taxonomy (NCBI): domain Eukaryota; kingdom Metazoa; phylum Chordata; class Actinopteri; order Atheriniformes; family Atherinidae; genus Atherinosoma; species Atherinosoma microstoma. The sequence goes on along the minus strand of JBBBVU010000006.1, from coordinate 12,179,637 downwards.
GCACACTGTGCCAAATATTATCAAAAAAAGGAGTAAGCTGAACCATATCTAAGCAGCACTATCAATATCTGCAAGTAGAAAAGCATCTCTGATGTTTATCTCTCAAATAAAATATTTAATCTTGTTCTTTATCTTGTAATGGAGTATTTGAGCATTTTGGAATTGTTACTTTAATAAAGGAAACTTGTAATCCTCCTTTCATTTAGTATCATATCTGTTGGTGTATTCCTACTTGTTGCATCCATATTCATTGGTGCAAGTAAAATATGTGTCAGTTTTAAGAACTTAAATTGAAATTTTCGCTCAAAATCTTCATGCGACCTGGGTAACTGAAGCTCTACAAACTTTCTGCGGATAAAAACCCGAACATGAAGGGGGCTGCTTACATATTAGAAGAGGTGCACCTAAAGAGAAAACATATATGTGTCCAAGGATGGGTTACTACAAAGCAGTCTGAGCTGTGGTATACTTAAATGAACAGTAAAAAGTGTCAGTATGAAGCGCAATAACTGCACGAAACAGCTTTTGATGTGCAGCATTTTCATACCTGTGGTGTAAGGCTCGCTGTTGTTCTGACCACAGTTCTTCATTTTGACAGGCGACAGGCAGAGAGGCTTCACCACCTTGTGTGTGCCCTCGCACCAGTAGGAAGTGCAGAGTGCCAGGATGGAGAGGGTCAGAGCCAGAGTGGTTAAGGTCAGGGAGAGCAGGGAGCGAGAGCGGCGGGACATATGCTCCAGCATGGTCACACAGAAGATAGGGGTATGGACGCGGGACACCAGACAGAGACAGAATCGGGAGCAAGGAAAACAAGAAAAAGAGCGGGGGACAAGGCACGTGGAAATAAGATAAACAGGACAGACGGTACGACTGCTGCCACGGGTGTAGTTGACAGGGTGGGGCCAGCTTTAAACAGGAGGTAAAAATAAATGCGATGCAATGGTATAGACAGAAGACGACCAAAAACAGCTGACAAAGTGACACTGCAACATCAGTGTGATTAAATGAAAGGAAGATAAAGAGAATAAGATGAGAGGAAGCAGGATAAGATGCTCTGGAGCTGAAAGGACAGATGGAGTGGAAAAAAAAGAACAATTAGGGATTTAGGTGGAAGAAGTGGGCACAGTGGGAGAGAAGAGTGGGATGTAAGGATGTAGCACTTCAATGTGATCGATTGTGATATTCATGGTAACTAATGTGTCCATAAATTCCTTGACCTTAAGACTTTTGTTCTGGAAGAATTAGATCAATATCTGTATATTCCAAAAAGCTAAGAGGTCATGTAATAATATATGATAAAAGTTTTATAGCTAAAGAGTAAATAAAACACATTATTAAATGTGGTTCTGTGGCTAGAGGAAGGAAAGTTTCATTGTTGACTGAAACACATAGAGACCATATGGAGATATCTAACTTTTTTTAATGTTCCTTCAGTCACTTTTGCAGGTCAAATAAGTATATAAGCTGTTTAAAAGGAGGATTTAAGGAAGGCTAAGTAATTTGACCTGGGTTCATATTTTTGTGCTTCCGAATGAACACAATCAGACAAAAGCCTGGTGCTTACAATGAATTCCTCTGCTGTACTTGAAGAGTTCGACCACACAGAGAGGGACAAAGACAAAAATAACAAAAAAAAAAACCAATTGTTTTGCTGATAACATTATGTGCCACAGATTTAACCGAAAGATTTGACTGATAATTGCCAGAAATTCTACTTTAATTTGTGTGCGTTAGAAGTATTTTAGTGTTAAATTCAATCTGACCATGCTGCTTCTTGGTCTCTCATGCAATGTCTCCCTGCCACCACACAGCCCCTGAAAGACAAAGTGGTGAAACAAGTTTAATATAGCCAAATCCCTTAAACATGATCCCATGATAGATAACAAAAAATACACCATATAATAATAATAGGATTATTAACATGAAAGTGTTATTGATTGAAGTGATGCTAAAATAAGAAATAAGCGTAACATGACCTTTTCATTAACTGTTCATTGAGTGTGTTGTGCAGCTGTTTGAGGCATATAAGCTTTGTAGTGTTAAATCGAGCAGGAAGCCATCTTCATTTGTTCCAAAGGCACAGGGAGTACTCACTGAGACACTTAAACTGTGCAGGTGCGCTTTTTAAGACAAATTGTGATCAAATATTGATCTGTGTTTTAACTGTAGCATTATTTCTTCTCTTTGCTTTCATTACCTTAAGCTTTTGTACAGCATGCATACATTTTCAACAGATCCAACCTCTGTCCCTTGATATTACTGCAATACTGGTTGCTCCATGCATAAACTTTAAACTAGACAAGTAATGAATTTATACTTAACATTATTCTCTTTCTTGGGTTTGCTCCCATTACAAGCATTCAGTCTTCAAGAGAAACTAAATCATCACCGAACAGACTGACAGGAACTTCAAAAAGTTTGTGTTGCGTTTAAATTTGCACACATTGTTTCTCTCAGTTAAAATCCATTTATCATGGAGCATCTGAAACATCTGTTTTGTATATCTCAGTAACTTCCATCCAATAAAAGCAACAAATATCTCATTATTAAGACTGTGTCGAACTGTTATTCCCGTTAAACCTCGATGGCAGAAAACATTCAAAGGACAAAAAACTATTTTGTGTGCTTTATCAGGACACATAAGACAAAGCAAGTCCCTCAGTTTAGGATCAGAAACTATCAAGCAAAGGAGAGGAATTGAGATTTTTTTAAAAAGCAGCACTTTATCAATCATCACAGTACTAGAGGATTATATGTTTACTGAAAAATACCATAAAATTCTGTTACTTTAGGATAAATGACAAGTACATACCAAAGATCTTTGTCTCCTCTTTTGCAGCACTTCATTTAATTCATCGCGTAAATACCATTGTGAAGCGATATTATATTAGATTCCGTTGCTCCATTTTAAACACTCTGTCACTACCGTCTACTTCTGTGTCCCCAGTCAACTGAGTGAGCCTCATCGGTCCTTACCTCTCCAGTTGCACTTTCCCCTGTAATCCTCGTGGCCAATCGGATTGATAAAAATGTGAACTGGTGGAGCGGCTGACCAGTTGTCTCCACGCCAATATACTCCGTTTTCTGTCTTTCTTGGGAATTTATCTCACATACCCATCCTAAATCATGTAATCCCTCTAAGTCCATCTGTTACTGTAGTGCCCCCTCTCTTCCTTCCTGCCCACTTACAGAGGTGGTTCCCTCCCGACAACCTTCATCATCAGTTTGAGTTGCACAACATGAAAATGTTGCCTTTAACCAAATACTTATCAAAGTACAAAAAGATAGAAGAAACTGTGGCCCAATTCATTTGCATGAATTAACTTGTGTTTATATTAAAATACATCCTCGCTAATCAATCAGTTTGGGTTTAATTTTGAGTGTTAAATGTTGCACCCCCTCAAAATAAATAAATAAACAAATAAGTAAAAAATAAGTTGGAAAACCTATATATGGTCACAATAATTTATTTACATCGTATTTACAGAAAAGCATTACAAGAAAATAGCAAAGGAGGAGAAATATGTATGTTGTTTGAAGGATGAATTTAAAAAGGGATATCACCAAACATCAAGCTAATAGACAGAAGTTAACCCCAGGCTTGAGATTTACAGTAATGTAGAATCAGCTTGCCATCACTGCCAAAGCACTGCAAAAGACACAAAAAGATAGAAGAAAAGATATGAATACAAATGTTAAAGAAAACTGTCACATGTGTGATCACTTTGTATGGTCAGACTGATAGGGATTAAGAAATGAATAAACAAAAAGATATTTTGACTAATTTTTATGGGTTTCATTGTCACCCATGCCGAGATGTCAAATTCTGGGCCTCAAGAACAATTGTCCTTCAGGTTTTAGATGTTTCACTGCTTCAACACACCTCATTCAGATTAAATGGACCTCCTCAAGAGATTGTAAAGCTCTGCACAAGCCTGTTAATTAGCCATTCAGTTGATTCAGGTGTGTTGAAACTGGGAAACATCTAAACCTATAGATAGCAGCCCTCATGGGCCAAAGTTTGACATCCGTGCTTTAGGACATTGATCAGTGGTCAAGGATTGTGGATTTTGTCACACAAAGCTCAACTCTTATTGCTCCCTCTGCTGGTCAGCGCATGCAGGCTGAATTTACAGGTAAGATGCCTGCATAGTGTATTACTGATGTAATATTTCATGGCAGGCCAGGAGATTCCAATTACGTAAAGGTGACAATAACAGTATCATTCATGTGTATCGTGTACTTTCCGATCTTAGTCTCCCATTTAAAAATATCAATGGATTTTGGGTATCTGACTTCTGCAGGATATGTTTATTGGAAAACTAAACTTTTAACATTTCACTTTCCTCTAGGCTGCGGATTATTGTACAAGTTAATAGGATAATACTGAATGACAGGCTAAACTGATCTCCATCATGTTAATAAATTTATTTAAAAAAATCTTGAATAGATTTTTTACACACTAAATGAACTAAAGAAAAAAATTTAAAAGACTTTTGCTGTTTGTATGTTGTCATATTTAGGGGTGGGAGGGTTAAATACTACTGTTATCGTTCCATGTTTTTGTGTAGCCATTTTTGATGATAACATACATTTTTCTTCTGAGTCTGAAAAAAAAGTTAAAACAGAACAAACCACAATAGAAAAGAAAGAATTAAAACTCACATCAAAGAGGACCCCTACTTCCTGATCTGGTGATGGTGCAAATGACTGATTAACATAGATGAACTGAAAATAAACAAACATAATAGATACAGTGAGGATATATATATATTTTTCATCATGTCCCAGACATATTTTGAGGAACCATCAAGCCGAAGGAGAAATTCATCCTTACAAGTTGCTCACTAGCATCCATTTTGAGGAAGCGAGAAATGAACTGAGCAAGGGACTGCACTGTCCTCCCCCTGTCCACAGCCCACTTCTTTGTTTTCATTATAGGAGTGTCTCCCACTGCCTTCAGCAGCACATCGACTGTGAACACATAGAAAACAAAAGTGAAAGCAACTGCTGCTACAACACAGACCGATCCAGACAAATCCAAACTTGTACATGCTCAGTGGAATTTCTGACAATGTGCTTGACAAGGACTGATGTATGACTTCAATACCACAACAGCCAAACATGAACTCAAACAGTGAATTACAGAAAATACTGCCGAAGTTTACAACAGGACTCAGTTCTAAGGGTTCTTCCCCATAATTTATTACTGTGGTCTAGTCCTTGTATTTCAAACTTTCAAACTTCCAGGCCGCTGTCTGTACTTTTTCTTTCTTATGTTTTTGTGATATGTTGTTTATATTGTTTGTATTAAAGGATTTCATGAAGTGTCCAAAATTTTTGTCTCTGCATTAATCAGCCACTGTCACAATGAAATAAACAATTAAATGCTAATTACATCTAATCAGTATTATATAGCAAAAAGGTCCATTCACTGAATGTTGTGTCTTAGATGTACATAATTAACATACAGAAGCCCCTTATCGGGAGTTAAAAGACAGACAGTAAGGATGTAAACATGATTAATATATGTTGAAGATGACTTGTGTAAGGGTTTAATGGATCTTTAAAAACTCCAAGAATGCACAGTATATAATAATATCATTTAGCATATCGTTGCATAAATATGCTGGAAATATAGCTGAGAATCAGGCTTAAATTTAGTGCCCCTTCCTGATTAAGAGGACAAAACAATAAGACGAATGTCTGGGGAAAAAAACAACTTTAAAAACACCACAGGTTCAAACAGGATATTTCCTGTTTGAAAGTTTTAAGCACACTATTGCTCATTAGCGTACAATAAAATTTTTAATCTAAAATATAAAAGATACTATTGACAAAACATTAATATACACTTGATATAATCTTACAATACAAATCACCCAAATTAAATTAGAGCAAAATATGATATTATTTTGCGTTTATAGTTCCTAGCAATAGCTTTAGCCATTTCCGCTTTAGCCATCACATGCTAGAAATCTCCATGTTTATTGGCTAAACAGAAAAAAGTATCTCTCTCATTGGCCAAAATTAGCATCAGTTATCTTATACGTCACACACCCGGAAATGTCTCTCTTAGCATTAGCAAGAGTAGTCAAAAAGAGAGAATTATTATTCACTTGCATACAAATATCGAAGTATTTAACGGGCTTACTTTTTTTCTTCTCTTCGTTAGACGTGGAGTCATCTGTCGGTTGCTGTGGCTCTTCTTTTGGTGTTTCTGTCGGAGATTCAGCATGGTCAGACATCTTCAGATGGCCACTTTTTGTTACTGTTTGGCTCCCACCCACCCGAGCAAGCAGGATGAACACGTCAGACAAGACCTGCTATTGGTCTAAATAATCATCAATCTTTACATCAAGTAATTCTATTCGTCAACATGCTCTCGGTAAGGAGGACTTATCAGGACGTTCTTGTGCTGAACTTCTGGATCGATCTTCACCTCAAAAGAGGTTAGTTTTATGTTTTAACATCGGGTTATACTCGAAAAACCTTGATTGTTTTACAGTGTATTTAAATCCTTGTTTATCTTTGGGCCAATATTCTTATATGCCATTTTGAGTTTTTCTTAAATCCTTTCTTTCTCTTTGACTTGCAAGCTAGGTAAATATGTTGTTGGTTTCAAATTAAACAGGTGGCGTCACATGGGAAATAATACTTTAACCTGGCAGTTTAACTTTCCACTGTCCCCTTGAACCCAGTCCTCCTGCTTACATTTGGGTCATTCATGCAACAACAGTAAGTCATATTTCTCAGTATAAAAATGAAGTCATATGCTCTGTGTTACAGTTTCCATGTCGCTTCATACTTTTGGACATTTTTTCGTGATACTATCTGTGCTTATTGTTGTTAAGGTAATGCAACACCTAGGAAGAAACCTGCCTCTCTCTGCTTTAAAATGCACAATTGCCTACAAAAAAGCTTAAACATTATTTTCCTGGTCAAAATAACAGTGTTTATTTGCAATTAATGTTTCTAAAGAACTACAAGTGACCACGTTGCAAACACATTCAGAGTTAGACAATGACCTTGAGTCTCTTAAGAGATAGATAGATATACTTTATTGATCTCCGTGGAGAAATTCAAGATGGTGCAACAAAATTTAAAGTACTCTATGCAAATAATTACTTAGTTCACTTTTGCAGTGGCAAAGATCGGCAGGCTCTCCACCAAGGATGCTGTACTCTTCCTGTGTGACATGCAGGAGAAGTTCAGACCCAACATAATCCAGTTCAATAACATTGTAGGCAATGCAGCAAGACTTCTCCAGGTTGGTCATACTCACTATCTTGATAACCAAATGTAAATAATTATTTGGACAGCCCAAAATGAAATTCCGTCGTCCCCCTCTCTCTTATAGGCCAGCCGCATTCTGGGCATCCCCCCGATTTTGACTGAACAGTACCCTAAAGGTTTGGGGCCCACTGTACCGGAGCTGGGAGCAGCAGACCTGACGGCTTATTCTAAAACCTGCTTCACCATGATCATAGATGAGGTGGAGAAGGAGCTGCAGGCCCTGGGGAACCCAAAACAAGCCATTCTGTGTGGAATAGAGGCACACGCCTGCATCGCAGTAAGATCATATTGCTGCTGTTATTGTTATTTTTCAGGGAAAAAAAACAAAAAAAAACATGTGGCTTTGTATTAACTGAACATAATGTTTTTTAGACATAGGTTTGTGCTGTTAAACTATTGAGGAAAGTTAGGTTGTTGCATGAAAATTGTTGCTATGACAATGCTATTAAGTAATTGTTTTATAATTAAATTCTCCGCTCCTTGTATTTTATTCAGTGTACAGCATTTGATCTGCTTGAGAAGGGATTTGAGGTTCATGTTGTGGCTGATGCTGTTTCATCCAGAAGGTATCTGTTAATTTTACAATAGGCTTTCTGTTACAATATTTTTTTCCTTTTTTACTGTTTGTTTCTTCTCATACAAAATATTTGTGCTGCTCTCCCCTCAGCCAGACGGACCGCTTGTTTGCTCTGTCCCGACTGAAGCAGAGTGGAGCGTTTCTTACCACAACAGAGGGTGTTCTGCTGCAGCTGGTTAGAGATGCCAAACACCCCAACTTCAAAGAGGTGCTAGCCAAAGCTATCTGTTTAAAATATGTTGTAAATTTTAGTCTGTGTGTTTTCCTAAGGAAAACAAATTATAACCTCAAAGGGCCAGATGCATAAAAGATGTGCACAGACAAAGAACATGCAGACATGAGGGAATTTAACCCTGATATGGTGAAGTAGAAGTAACAATATGTTTGTCAGAACTTTATAGAACAGAAAAAGACATTTCTTATAAAGATAATATAGAAAAGTATTTGTTTTTCTTTTTATCTTATTTCGTTTCCTACAATTACTTCTGTTTTTATTCGTTTGAGGGTGCTATAACTAACTGCATGGTGGTGTATATTAGCTTTCAAAAGCGTACAAATATTTAGAGATTGCTCAGATTTTCTGTCAAAAGACGGCTTCTTGTGCTGCTTTTGGTTTCAAGGGCTGTATAAGAAAACAATCAACATACAGTATTTGCATCTGTGTCTCCTTCTGGATAATTTCCACGGAATACTGTACGCTCTACAGGCTATGTGTTCATCTGCAGACAAAGCAGGACTTGCTGATCCTCCTCCTGCTGTTCTGGCCTCTCATTTGTAATCGCTTTCTGTTTTTTTTACCACTACGGAGTTCTTTGCTCTGTCATTACAGAGATCATCACTCGTGTTACTAGTCTTTTTTTTTTTCTGTTTTGAAGTCCAGAACTGAAACCACCAAATAAAATGCATTTAATTTTCTGTAATTCACTGGTTAAGGTCTAAGTTTGACATTTGGTAAACTGTCCCTTCTTATTTGCTGTTGCTTTCATAACTATGTAGTTTTGATTAGGAAATAACTAGGGGGAGTGTGCACATCCCTTCATGGCTAAAAACATGAGCAGAAATCAGGTTTGTACATGTGCTTATTGTTTCACAATGATTCTCTTTTCTAAATCACAATCATATGGACGCTTGGCCATATTTTTCTGGTGAAAAGTAAGCACATGCACCTTTCTGCCTTTGTTCAAACACCCAGTTTTGTGCATCTGATCCAAACTGATAAATTGCCAAAGATACACTGTTTTATGACTGTTGGTTACAAATGACTAAAGGTTCTTGAGGTTTTTTACAAATTAGATGCATTCTATCCCTTATTGCTCTCTGTTACCACCTTCTCTTTATTTACTTACATAAATAACAAATGTTAACTTTTTTGACAGATCCAGAAGCTCTTGATGCAGCCGTCCCCTGACACCGGCCTCCTCCCCTTTTTCAGCGCTCTGTAGAGAGATTATTTCCAGAGCACTGCTGCTTCCAACACATAAAGTGTACACAACAATAAAGAAGTTCTATTACTTTTAATTTTGCTCTGCTGTGTTTGTGTGTTCTTATTTCTCTGAAACAAATTCTTGCACCATATCCATTAGTGTGAGGGCTCAGACCCTATCAGTGGAAAGTTCTCAAGTGTTTCTTGATGAACGGAGACTCCTGAGAAGGTGGTACTAGCACCTAGAGGCGGGTGCAAAGAGTGATGTCACACAGGGGAGGAGTAAATGACGTAGTTTTGGTGAAGTCAGAAAGGGAGGGGAAGGACAGAAGGAGAGAGAGAAAAAGGAAGCTCGCCGATAAGTTTTTTTTTTTGTGTGTATTTTTCTCCAAAGTTAAACAAGCTCTCACAAACTGAAGCTGTGATCGGACGTCTGGAGGGGATCCGCATGCTGGAGTGGGATGTAAAGGGAAGGACGAGCACCGGTTTGACAGTTGTGCACAGCTGATGAAAACATAAAATATTAACACTTTTCCAGGCCTTAGGCCTCGGTTGACCACAGAGAGGTAAGCAAGTTATTCTTCTTACTCAGAAAATAGTAAATATAGATTGAGGTGGCACACGTACATGTCAACACTTTCAGGCCATGTCTTTTCTTGTGAATGGAAAGTTTCCACGGCAGCACAAAGTGTTGCTGTTTTGTAGCTGACGCTGGTTGGAAGTACAGGAACACAGCAGTTGACTATTTCATTACAGGACCAGAGGGAGTCTCCTGTGGGACTGCTCAGTGTTTATGTATGTCTTATGACCCATGTGAACAAAAAGTAGAAGGACATGGTGATCCAGTGCTTCCTTTTTCTGATCCCTCAGATCTTGGACAGAAAAAAAGAATAAAAGCAATGTCCTCTGACTTGGACTCCAGTCTCACCAGTATTGACTGGCTACCCAAACTGGGAATCAGCAGCCTACGATCAGGCAAAGAGAGAGGTGGAGGGGAGAAGGACAGAAAGAGAGACAGAGGCAGGGAGAGAGGAGACCTCATACCCTCAGTGCCGAGCCCCTCTGCCTCCAATTCCAAAGGGAAACCCCCTCATAGCTATGCCACTCTTATTGCAATGGCAATAGCAGCTGCACCTGAGAGGAAGCTGAGTTTGAACGACATCTACACCTGGATCAGTGACACGTTCCCCTACTACAGCCGAGCAGGCCGCGGATGGAAGGCAAGCATTACTGTCCACACACTACTACTGTTGGAGACTAGTAACGTTTAATCAAATATAAAATGGAAATCAGTTATTACATGTTGATCATTTTCTGACTGCTACAGAACTGACCCATTTAACTTTTAACAGAACTCTATCAGACATAATCTGTCCCTGAACAAATGCTTCAGGAAAGTTCCTCGACCACAGAATGACCCCGGCAAGGTGAGCTGCTTTCATGTTATGATCCTGAAACTATACATATGCTGTTGTTGGACTTGGCATCACACAAGATAGACAGCTAGAACCTTGTATTTGCAGGGCTCCTATTGGACAATGGATGGACCTGCAGCTGTGACTCCAGTCAGAGCTCCTAAGCGTCCGTATCCAGAGGAAGAGGAGGGAGAGGATGTATGTGTCTTTTTTTTTTTTTTTTTTTACTGACTCCGTTGTTAAAGAAATGTTCTGATGTTACTGATGATGAATTCCAAATATTACAGCCACGGCTGAATTATTTATCAAGAGCTACTTTTGCAGTATGGCAATTTAATATTTATTCATTTATCATGTAACTTTCTTTTATTTATTTTTTTTACATTTAAAAAGGACATTTTTCATGATGAAATCCATTATTAACTGCCATCTTTACCAGGTGGAATCAGCTTTAATAACAGGTTTTTGGGTGTCCAATACTCATTAAGTAATGCTTATTATTCTTTAGACACTCAGGCACATATAATCCTGATATTTATTTTTGTCAATTTACAGAAAGAAAGTTTATTTCCATGGCAGAAATAGTCATTATGAAAACAGGTTTTGTGGATTAGTCACCATACACTACTTTGTATTCAGAGCATAGAAGGGTGTAGCAAAACTTGAGCACAGACTGCATTTTCTGTTGTAATTTTCTTTGTTTTGCTCTGTATTTTGGCTGAACCAGTCCTTTAGCTTAAGTAGTAATGCTACATTCCTTCTGGAACCACTGTAAATAGTTCCACTGTGCTGTTGCAGTTTCTTCAACCAGCTGAGACACGGGCAGTGAGAGGACCCTCTCCCCATCACTTGCAATCAGCTCCTCAGACAGACCTCCAGCTTTTGAACTCTTCTCCACTTGAACCCATCCAGCAGCAGTCTCCACACTGTACCTCCCTCTCTCCTCCCCCACGCAAGGTAGACTCATTCTTTCCCTTCTCATATTACAGCTGTCTCTATTGGGTGTAACACAATATCTTTATCTTTACAGCAACCCTCACCCTACTTGCCAGCCCATGTCTCCAGTCTCCCTGCCTCTCATTTATCTGTCTCCCAAGTGGCAGGACTCCAACCTGCTGCCTCCATGTCATCCATCGATTCGTTTCCTCTTCCCCTCCCACCTGGCTCCACTTTTTCTATCCCCACTACTTCATCTACACCTCTCTTTGCTCCCAACATGTCTACAGCTTCTCCAGCTGCTTCTTCTTTCTCTGAGGGGCTGTCCTTTCCTGGCAGTTCGGACCCCTGTACAGATCCCCTAGCTGCTTCTACTTTCTGCACTTCCAACTCGACACACGTGCCTGTTTGCACCATGTCAGGACCGGGCCACCCATCCGTCCCTTCAACTGTCACTGCCCCCTCTGGTGTTTCATTGAACTCCTCCGCTGAGCCCTCACTACGTTTCTCCTTTGATGAGGTGAACATACCAGACCTGTACGCGTCTTTCAAGTCTCTCTTCAAGACAATGCGAGAGAGAGGAAGCTCATTATGTAAGTATCATGAATGCAGGAGTGTTTTGTGTACATTGACATCACATACAGCATAGAGGAATAAATTTTCTTCTCTTTGAAGCGGACGTCCCTCCCCAGGCTGTCCCAAATGACACTACGCCACTTCATACTCCAACCTTGCTGCCATTGTCTCCTCATCCTGCACCTGTAGCAGCTGCACCACCTCCAGCAGCTGCTCAAACTTCACACCCTCCTGAGTCAGAGGCCAATGCACAACACAGTGAGTCTCACGTGACTTTAATTACTCAAAAATGCTTGTATTGCATGGAAACCAGTGACATAACTCAGAAAGTTTGTTGCTTTTGTGAAGTTACCCTCTTCCCTTCCACTGCAGCAGTGCCACCTGACTGGTTCAGTAACCCAGGGTCTCTGAAGGAGAGCTTCCGCATCGCCAGCAGTCTCGACTGGGCAAACATCGATCTCTCTGGTCACCCAGGTCTGTGCTCTTGTTTTTTTAAAGGGTTGCTTCACCCAAATTACAGATTGTCACATTAATTATTAACATAGTATTTAATCAACTTTTAACATTAAAGTTACGATTGCAACCTCTGAAATTTGATTCACCTGAACATTAGGATTTCTCAGACAGGTTACTCAAAACCTCAAGAGATGAAAACCACTTCTGTCTGAATTCTGACCCATTTCTTAGACACGTTTGCCTTGTGCCAACAATTAAACCATTTCTCGAGAAAGAAAATAGAAGCTAATAATGATAATAATGAATGGAATAAGTATGGAATAAGCTGAACGCAGGTGGCGGAAAACAAAGTTGCAGGTTTACTGTGAGATCTATAAAGAGAGGCAGAGGATTTATAATCTGGAGCTGAGAAATGCAAGACAATCATTCTTTTCTGACATCTAAGCTAAGAATAGTCATAATGCTCGAGCCCCGTTTGTTACTGTTGACAGGTTAACTAATCCTCCTGTGTCAGTAACCCCGGAACTTCTATCCAACCGGCCCTGTAATAAGTTTGCTTCTTTCTTTACTAACAAAATTCAGAAAATCAGGCAGTCAGTCAGTGCTTCCATGCCAGGGACAGGACATGTATCATCACTGTGTCCACTCAAAGATATAAACACCATGACGCACTTTGCTCCAATCGGTCCAAAAGACCTGGATGAGATCATTTCCCATCTGAAAACCACCTTGTTGTCTTGATACCCTGCCAACAGGGTTTTTCAAGACTGCATGGCCTCAGATGTTTTAGAGATTGTAAACATGTCCCTGCTTTCAGGTGTCTTCCCTCAGACCCTAAAAACAGCTGGCTGAAAAACTGGGTAGGACTTTCTGGTACTGCAATTAACTGGTTTGAGTCCTATCTAAAAGACATGGACTACTTTGTGCCTATAGGTAACTATAAATCTGAGCAAACTAAAATAAGCTGTGGAGTTCCCCAAGGCTCCATCCTGGGGCCACTGCTGTTCAACATCTACATGCTCCCACTCGCTCAAATTATGAAAAACAACAAAATA
>JBBBVU010000006.1:12142886-12161615 GCA_037177055.1 Atherinosoma microstoma | reverse complement strand
ACTGATTGTCTGTGAAGCGCCCTGAGATGACATTGTTGTGAATTGGCGCTATACAAATAAAGCTGAATTGAATTGAAAGCATATACTGCTCTTAGTAAACAACAAAAAGGCCCAAACATGGTTGCCATGTGGTTGACTGCAAACCTTTGATCTGGGGTCTTCAGAGGAACTCTCTCCATTCTCCCAGCTTAGTGGTTGTAAATATGGGATGCAATAAGGATGTTTTAATCAGATGTTTTGCTAACAACATTTTGTGTGGACCTTCATGGCTTCTCCTTGTGGGGCTGCAAGAAATGCTGAACTTCTGAAGTGCTGCTGTAACTAACCTGTGTTCTGAAGGAAGGGGTTGTGTGCTGAAGAAGAAGAGATGGAAGGAGGTGGCGGCTGTTTGGGTTTGGGTTTAGATGAAATTAGAGAATCGAGGTCAACAAGCGCTGCGTTGGGGCCGAGGAAGGACTCAGGAGTCTTACGAACGGGAAGTGAAGAACCGAGAGAAGACATGTCAAAGGGTACCGGTGAGCCTGTGCTGTCACCGCCTGTTGTTGAAGACCCTCGCCTCTCTGGATCTCCTATGAGGCGAAAAGAAGGGAGGCAAGAGGAATAGGTACAGTAAATCAGACACTGAATGAGAAGGAAACAAAGAATGCAGAACTACAAACGCATACATACTGCAGGATGATGGATGTATGACAACTGCTCTGTTCATGCAACTGAAAGTCTCTGTGTCAAATATGTCCATCTATCCAAAAGGTTTACCAGCATCTCTGTCTGTTAGTCCATGTAGCTTTACGAGTGATGTACCTGTGCCGTTAGTGTGTTTGGCGGTGCCACTCCAGAGGTCGGAGGTGATAAGGTCAGAGGCAGGGACAGGCCCGTCCCTTGCCCAAGGGTCAACTGGCCCCCCAGAGGAGGATGTGCTGGGTGGTACTGGGGAGCCCCAGGGGTCAGCACTAGGGGGGGTCACAGCTACAGGGCAGGGGAGGAGATGCAGGGGAGGGTAGGATTAACACAACAAACACCTTACAGATACAACGCACAATAAGGAAGGAGCAGGAAGCTGGGCTGGGTTCCACCAGTGGCATTTCTCTCTCCTTAACCTCTCCATTGCTACTAACTTTAACGAGTTTAGAGGAGTTTGTGCCTCTTCATCATATTATTTTAAACAACTGAAGCTCAGTAGGGGTAAAGGAGAGATAATAAGAAGCAACCTCATACAATAAAAAAAAAAGGCATAATAGGGCGAGAGAAGAGACAGCTCTGGTTGAGACACAGCCAGTCCTGAGTAGAAACAAGAGGATAAAAATCCCTGGTTTAGACACAGAGGGAGAATGGATTTAGCATGCTTGCTTTCCTCATTACAAACTGAAAGCATGGATGAGAACATCACATATGATAGCATGATGACATGAATGAAAATGAATTAAAACTGTTCTGAAAACAGGAAGGGGAAGTGTGGAATGACAAGGAGCAAAGGTTGAAGAGTTCCACATCCTCTTTCATCCAGAGACACAGTTCTGTTTCAATACTCAGCGATGAGTAGTTTCACCCACCTGATTGGCTACAGAGTTTGCACATGTTGTGGCAGCTTACCTGAGCTTCCCCAAGGGTCGACGTTGTTTACTCTGTTGGCTGTCTCTCCCCAGGGGTCCGGAGGAGGGGCTATAGTGGGTGGGGCTCCCCCACCCCACGGGTCAGAGCTTGTAGGGGATGTGGGCGATGCTACTCCCCATGGATCTGGGGCTGCTTGCCCCCATGGGCCCGAGGCAACAGGGCCAGAAACTGTGGGTGGAGGTGAAGGGCCGGCAGAGGCAGAGCCCACAGTGGCAGTAGAGGGAGCCCCCCAGGGGTCCACAGCACCCAGCTCCATCAAAGCACCCTGCAAAAGTGAATAGATCAATATCCGAACAGTTGAAGGATCCTCAGCTGTTTGTGTTTTTTTAAAAGGGAAAATATACAAAACGTTATCCCATATAAATAAATACTATGAGTTCAAAAGATGCTACAGTCTGTACACAGCCGTTTACAGTCACGTTCACGCCTTTCGTGAAGGTCAATTGCAGTCATTACTAATACTGTTTGTGACCAAGGGTAGTTCCAGCGTTTGGACAAAAGAATCAATTCTTAGCCAGGAAAACTGTTGCCAGAACAGCAGAAGTTTTTACTGGTCAAGAAACAAGAAGTGGTTGTTAGAAGGGGAATTATTGTGACCAAGAGGAATAAGTGAAACTTTATAAAAAAGCATGTGACGTCTAGTTTGCCTGATCCAAAATCTAAGCTAAAACAGAGCATTAGAATAGATGTCATAATGAAGCACAATGTTATGGCAATAAGGTCATTATTCATTTAATTATTATAACTAGGGTTTATAAATGCCAGCTGGTAATACACCACAGATGTAATATGAGTGTGGTAGCAGAAACTTTTTATAAATACAGTTGCACAAGGTGAATGCCACTCTACGTAGCACATAGGGAAATATTCATAAACTGGAGCCATTTTTTGCAACAGTGTTTAATACAGACTGGTGACAATAAAATAACAAAAAGCAGGTAAAACTCAAAGTAATATGGGAAACAATCTCTTTGCACTGTGATGCGTAAGTACAAACAAAGAAAAATGGTGTTCAATGCATAGAGTGGGGATATAATGTGGCTGAGTGATGCCTCGCCAGACTCTGGACAAGCAAAGTGTTTTTAAAAAAGATTCCCAAATAAATAAGCTCCAAACTTGCACTTTATTCATGTTGGTAAAAAGAAATTTAAGGTGTAAAATCAAAGGTGAATTGAACTTGTCAGAAGGGATGTCACAATTACAGATTTTCTTGGTACAATTATTGTCAAAGAAATAATCAAGATTTTACAATTATCACAATTATGTGTTAATTTCCATCCATCCATCCTCTACCGCTTATCAGGGATTGGGTTCAGGGGGGAAGGGGCCAACCCCGACAACGCGATAAGATGGCGACTCAGGCAGAGCCGTGATGTCTTAATTAATTTCCCAAAACTATAAATATGTAAAATTGCATGAACACTCTTTGTAGGTCCTAAAGTTTTAATTAGGGCTGTCTAAATAATGCGTAAATGCAAAGAGCTTAATATGTGGAACCAATGTGTTTTTTGTTAGTTTATTTTTAAAGCATAAACAAAGTCATTACTCATGCCATGTTCAAAACCCGAATTTTGCATTATCTCAGCAAGAGAAGCTTATTTTGCACACGAAGGTGCCTTGTCTCAGCGGTGAACAGAATCCACCAAAAACCACTTCATCCTCCTTATTTATGAAAATTAGAACGTTTTTTAAGCCTTAGATTTAGAGGATGATCACATGATGACCCATTTTATATATCAAAAAACGTTGTTTTAGTTCTGTGCGCAAGCTGGGCAGATTTGCCATTATGGTTCAGACATGATCTTTTATGGAAAGTGATGATATTGAGGAATCGTTACGAATTGTGAAATTAAGTAATCAGGACATCCCTACTAGTGAGACTACCATTTCTACGACTAATGTTAACAATCATACAATAAAAAAGGTCATCTTATTGAGCTCATGAGCAGCCTGAAGAAGCTAAAACATTAGTTTGACAGCAGTTTGCACCCCAAAGTTCTTTTCATTGCAGGATATTGCAGAAAAATAAGGGGTAACACAACAGGTATCAAATTAGCAAAAACAGTAAATTCAGTTGACTGCACTTCATAAGATACATTAAATTGGACTCTTATGGAGAGCACACATAAGCCCTTTTCACGCATGGTACTAACTGCCTGGAAAGGAAAAAAAACATTACGACTTTTATTTAACAACACAAATGATCTGGGGTGGCTTCAGTGGGTAGTCTAGCTACAACTACATCATGTGCCAAAATATTAAGGTCAATTGAAAACCCAAATATACTGAACAGCGAGGTTTGTTTGCCAATACATTTTTTTTTCTCCTCTGATGTCATGAGCATATTCCAAGATGACACAGCTGGGTTTCATTGGACAACATAATTTTCACACATGGATTGGACAAACACCAAGTCTAGACTGCAACTCTACTGTGATTCTTTGGGCTGTGCTGGAGAAAGCTTCACACAGTGGACCAACTTTGGAATTATCAATGCAAGGTGAAAATGACTGCAACTCTGGACAGAAATTAATGTTCTTATGTTGCATAAGCATATCAAAACAGAATGAAGTACTTTAAGTGCTTATAATAATCACATTTCTCACAATGTGTCATACAGTCAAAACATTTATATATCACCCTAGAAAGTTATTGCGCTAAAAATAATGGTGGATTGGAAAAAGACATTTTAGTGCTGCACCTAGTAATGTGGGGGGGGGAAATAGAGCTGGAAAACTTGAACAGCGTGTTATTTATTTACTAACTGTCCAATGTAGGCAATTTCTCTGAAAGGTAGATTATTTGTCACATCACAGTCAGGCACTGTGAGTACTAATCTGTTACTGTGGCTACATGCAGTTCAGACTCGTGTTCTTTTAAAGTGATTCATAAATATTGCTGTTGACCTGGCAAGGCTGCTGTCACATAGTGTTACAGAAAAGCAGCATAGTCTTCTATCTATCTCACCATGTATTTATCTACACAAGAGACTAAGTCAGAAAACAAGATGCAGCTAAACCAGCACAACCATGAAAGTGAGAAACAAAACAGTAACATTTTACACACCTCCTCTGGTTTAGTTTTCTCCCTCTTGCTCTCCTCGATGGCCATTTGCAGTCTCAGGTCATCGCCTCTGCGCAGCCGTTCCTCCTGCCAAACACACATACCGATGTCAGAAGACACACAACCCCAGAGATCACACCACTGGGACAAATTTTGATCAGTTTACAATGGAAGAAAAAAAAGTGTGATTTAGTCGAAATGTGAGCTGAAATTCTAACCTTTAATCATGTCAGTCAGCAGATAATTAACAGCAATTAACCAGTCACTAAACTGCACAATATTTGCGCAAATCACCGGATAAATCCTGAATTAGCTTGCATATTTTATTGCAGTTCATACACAAAACAAAGCCAATCCGAACTGCTATCACATGGCTGCTTAAAATAAACCTGAGAACTGTACACTGTTATGGCAAAAAGTTATTAAAATGGGGGAATAGCAGCACTGCAAATGAGAATATTCCAAATGCTGTCTGGTTCTGCTTGTGCTTAAGTTGCTCACAATGTTCAAGTTTAAAATTGGTACCAGTCAACTGGCTGAATAAAATGGAGCTTTTTTTTTTATCATTAAGCCAATCTGGAAGTTATCATAATGTTTTGGGTGGAACTGTATTGGCCGTCATGGAATCCATTCCAAAAGGTTACAGTGAAGTTATAAAGCAGGAAACAGAAGCAGTAGGTAATACAGAGTATATAAAATCAAGATCACAGTTGAATGCATGCTATCTGAGAGGCAACGGAAGGAAAGAATAATCAATACTTACAAGGCACTCATTGCTATTATCAATCAATTACGGCAAATGTTTGCCAATGCCATGCAATTTCAACAGTTAAATTATAGTTGATCAATTCTTGGAGTTCTTACTTGTAACACATCTTGACAAGGATTTCAAAAGTGTCTTTTTCCACACTTTTTGTGAGTGCAAGCGCTATAAAAGAATGTACCATTGTACAGGAAACTCAATTATCTTAACACAATTACACATTTGCATCAGACTGCAGTATCTTAGGGAAAATGACAAGAAAAATATGATCAGAAATTTATTCTCTTGATTGATCGATACATTGTATGTGCCTGAGAAATTCCAACTGACAGAAAGACAGATAGTTGATGAGTGGCTTTCCAGTCAGCTGAACACACTCTCTGCCCCTGACCTTTTGATGAATCTCTTTGCTGAGTGTGAGTGCATAGCGGAGATCTGCATCCTCCAGTGGGTCCGTGCTAGTCTGGGGGAGGTTAGTGGTTAAATGGTGAGAGCATAGCTAGGTGTATATGCAGTAGTGAAAAATATTTGTAAAATGCCTCTGTAACACTGGTGCTGCATTATATATACACTGAAAATTTTGCTTAAGTAAAGTAGGAAGTAAACCAGTGCTGTTGACCTAGATAAGCCACTTTGTGTTACCTGCTCTGCCTCTTCTTTACTCATTGCCAAAGCCAGCTGAAGCTGCAAGTCCTCCTCTCCAGAGCTTTGTGGCCAAGCCTGTTCAGGGTCTGCCCCTCCAGAGTGTGAACCCAACGATAGGCTGCCCCCCAGACTGGGCGCTGAAGGGGCTGAGGAGGCTGAAGTACAGACAAATATGTATGGTTGAGATCAATCGCTCTTTCAAGCTACTGGTTTATATGTGTTTAAAGTGGAGATCTCACCACTGGTGGTCTGTGCCATTTTCTCTTTGGTTTTGAGGGCGTGGATCCTCTCCTCTCTTAGTTTCTCTTCATCTTTCAACAGTGTCACTAACTGTTTAGCTTTCTCTCGCACATTCAGACCCTGGAAATGTAAAGGTTTAAACAAAACTACTGGCTGCCATTGGATGATCAGTTTTAACATTGAAATATATAATGTTTAATAATTGCAATTAAATACAATTCATACCTAATTGTTAATGTAAACACTTGCTAACTAAGCACATTTTACTTATCAAAACCAACGGCTGGTTTTGTGCAACATGCCAGTGAAATTCCATAAAATATAGAACTGCAAGCAACATTCTTGACAAAGTGTGCTTGCATCGCACATAACTGACTAAACATTTACACTTTCCATTCAGCTTTGTGTGCATGGGTGTGTTTGTGTACCTGGTCTTTGCCATCTCTGTCTATGTACTGAAAATCCTTGAGGGTCTGGACTGCGTATATATTTTCTCTACACTGCTGAGCAACACGTTCTGAACCCGTCTTGATAAGGTATTCCATTAGAGTCATTGCCTGAAGAAAATAAAAATCACAGCAAATAGCTACTGTCAGAACGTTGTGTAAAGTTAGGTAGCAGAATTATAAATATCATAAAATCTAGTAAATATCCTGGTAACATCCCACACACAGAAACATCATTCAGGATCAACAGTTATATAAGGGTGAGAGGCTAAAAACAATCTAACATTTTGTACAATGTACTACTAATTTCCGACTCTTGAGTCACTATCCTCCATCATCACTGACTGGTTCACAGATCGAGGACAGATTTTTTTGTATTTAAAAACAAAAACAGAATGGACCGCAATATATTTTACCTTAAAAATGATGGAGAACCATACATTTTCCACAACATGCACGACTATGGAAGTGATTTTGGACATAGCCCAATATAAGAATATCATTAAACCAGACACACATTTAGACATGTAACATATAGTGAAAAAACATATACTAAAACTTTTTACTGTCCTGCACGCCACACATCACAAGAATATATCAAATTATTACCAACTGTATCCCAAACATTCATACCTTGTACACATGTCTCCAGTTCTTGCCATGGTCATTGAGCCGCTTCCACACCATGCTCATGATTTCTGAGAAGGCCACAACATTGTAGGTCAGATCTGCAATTTCTGACATAAGAGAGCTGCTGGGACCCCATGGGTCATTGGACGTCGCCTCTCTAACCTGTACAACATGAAAAGAGGGGATGAATTTTCATTATTCTCCTGAAGTAACGATGTTTGTAGTAATAGTAATTCTGAGCCAAAGACTGTTCTGAGCTAAAAATGCAAACTCAATGCACAAGCTAGAGAGAGGCAAAATAATAAATCTATATTTGATTTGATTAGTTAATAATGACATTAACGAGAGAAATTAGATTACTAGAAGCTGCAAAATGTCATCTGTGCTGTAGAGATTAACGTGCTACACATAAGCTGTGGAAATTTGGAGGATATGGTTTAAGATTTTTAAAAAAAAGAAAGAGAAGAGAAGAATAGCCAGATAAGACGAGAAGCAAACAACCTTGATTTCAGCCTCTGAATAGTTGTGGACGATGTTCTTTACTTGTCGCCGTAGCGATGAGGTCGACATGGCAACGGTCTGGCCGCTGAGTTTTGTTGCAATCTGAATAGATGAAGGCACAGGTTTATCAAGTATTGTTAACACAACATAATAAGATATAGCACATTTTTCAACAATTAAATATTAATAAGAGAACCAATAAAAGAAGGGATCAAGAAAATTAAGGGTTACTGGAGAAGAAGTATACAAGTACAAGAGACTAACAGAGTGAATTAAACATTTATCTTAAATCATGAGACTATTGGTATCAACTGAGCAATGAATACATCTTAATACACACCTGTTACTCAAAGATGAAGCAGAAATTAAGACTCTCTCTTCTTGGTGTACTTTATTCCTCTTATCTTGTCCGCCACTCACTCATGGAGTGTTGTGTCTCAGTTTGGCTGGTTTTTCCCGTGGCAACATCGGGTCTAAAAACCACAGACAATAGAGAGATTACAATTATGGAGCAAGATTGGGATTACTGATAAAAATGAAGGCACTGGATATAAATGAACAGCAACCAGGCTCAATTTTATGCCACAACTTATTTAAAAATAACCATTATAAAATACAAAGCAGATATTCAGCATCAAACATCACATGATCTGTTGCTGATCCACACATGGTTGACAGAGACAGAATATATTACTAACACCCTTTATCTTGGTTACAAACTATTTTGCTTCAAAAAGAAGAATATTTTCTAACAGTACCAGGTATTCTAATTAAACTATTAATAAAGCCGCACAAAGCAAAGAGTGAAAAATGAAAATACATTTTAAACAACAAATAAAAAAAACTTATTTCCTCAGTGAATAACCTCACTATGCAAACTTAAGCTTAACCTACTCATACCTACTCATACCTGATGCAATATAGACATGTGTTTACCTTTTTAAGTGTGATGCAGAAATTAGTAAAACATTCACACTGAAGTCTCCAAAGCTTCTACGGGATTAATAAGCTACAAAGAGCTGCTTTCATGTTCTAAACCATTTAGTAGCTTTATATTGCAAGAAAAACTACATAAAATAGTGTTGAACAGTTTTTCTGAAAATCAACTGAACTTTGAATTCTGCTGCCAAGGACATGCATCTGTTTATTTAACTTCAGGTATACCTTATCACATTGTCAGAGGGAGTGAGCATTTACATAGAATCATGGTGTATTCAAAACATTACAACACCAGCAACGTAGAGAACAAGTAAAAGTTAAAAGGTAATGAGATGAAGACATTTTTTAAACCCAGATTAACCAAAAGTATTAAGTTATAAACTTGATAAAACTGGTACATTAATTTTATTACATCCAGCTGTCGAGCTCTGAAGAGGCCAGCATACCTGGCTGAAACATAATGCTATAAACAAGGGGCAAAGTGTAAACTGAGCATACTATCTTGATGACAGACGACTGGGAAAAATATTGTCCAGCCCAATAATTTAGGGTTTTTGCCACAATGGTGACAGGTTATAAACAGGATATAGATATCATGGACATACAGTCGACCTCAAATTTATTCATACCCTTTCCATTAAACAAAAGACAAAATTCACAATAGTCACTCAAATAACTGGAGAATGAAGAAAGTAATAATAAATAAAAATTTGCTAAATCATAATTCAGTGAAATAAGACATTGTATTTCAATTTAATTGAGTTTGCTGATGAGCAGCGGGCCAAAATACCTGTCAACAGGTGCAGAAGTCTGATTGAGAGTTACAGAAAACACTTGATTGCAGTGATTGCCTCAAAGGATTGCTCAACATAATATTAGTTTACGAGTGACATAGCATATATAAGTTTATCATATTTTTTTGCTTGTTTTTAAAAAAATATTTCTATTGAACCACAATTCAAAACCAATGTAATGATTTTCATAAATTTTTTATTTATCATTACTTTAGTCAGTTTCTGCTTATTTCAGTGATAGCTGTTTTTTTTTTCTTTTTTTAATGGGATGGTATGAATAATTTTGAGGACGACTGTATACTGTTTGATGGTGTTTTAATGGCATGCAAAGCATAATTTTGTAGCATGGTACTACAGCCCACAGTACCTCCTAAGCATTGTTTGTGCTTGATTGCTTACACGGCAGGCTGAACAATTGTTGCTGACCAGATGCATCCTTTCACTACCATAATCTGCTTCTTTTTGACCAAACAGATGCTATCACAACTAGTGCCAGAAAATAATAAGAACTCTAAGAACTCATCCAGATACTTAATTTTCCTGTAAAGTTGACGGTCTTGTAAAAATACAACCACAAACAGAGAGAACACAAGAAACATTGCTGTTATTAATCCACAGTTAAAAAGAAAAACATAGATATTTCAGACACACTAGTGCTAAAAGATGAGATTATCAGGTAAAATCTAAAAAAGGAGAATTAATACAAACATTATACTCAGTGATTCCCACCTCAACTGTCATTTAAAAAAAAAAAAAAAAACAGGGCAAAAAAAGGTAGACACAATTACTTTGCGAAAGACGACCAATTCATCCAAAACAATGTAAAAACATGCATAGAAGCAACTGAAATGCAGCACTGCTTGTTCTACTCCTCCAGAGTCCAGGAGTACCAGCATGCAATGCACTTAGACCCTAGTTAAAAAAAATAAAAATTCTGATTAAATTCTACAAAAAATATGCAACCACAAAAAAAAACTATTATTAAAAACAAATAAGAATATCAAGAAAAAATTAAAACTTTATACCTGGCTGCTTTCTGAAAATCAAGTAAAACTTGCTTAAGTCTTAAGTTAACGATTAATTAATAATAAATTAATTCCTGCTAGATTAATAAATGTTATAGATTTTTACATTTGTAGATGTTCAAATTTTAAATCTCATCTATCAAAACATTAAATAGGTAGTTTTTCAATCCGAGTAATAACCATGTTGTTGCTGTATATTTTTCTGTGATATTTTCTTTAATATCAAAGACAGAAATGTTTTGAAATATCATAGTCAAAAGGCATTAAAATAAAAGACTGGCATCACCCAAACTAAACTCGGACAGACATAAGATGACATTTACCATAATGTTGCTGTTTCCATTTATGTCATGACTGCATCTCAGGGAATGACAGTCAAATTTTCAAGGCAGTCAAGCTTAAAAATATCTTCATTTACCCAAAGTGGAACCTTCAATCAGCCAAAATAAACCGAAAAACATCAGCATAGGTAATATGGGCAAAAACCCAATATAGTGCATCCCTATTTATAGACCTTTTAAATCAGTCTGACACATACAGTGAAGGGTATTTAGATTTGAAGGTCAAACAAATATAAGCAGGTTGCATAGCTAAACATAAGGCTATTATTAAAAGTTGTTCATAGACTCCTAAAGTCTTGAAACAAAGTTCAGACACACCAATTTATATGATAACATATGTAACTTTTGAAGCACCACAAACTCTGATACCTAGCATGCACACAATCACCTCACAAGTTTAATGACACAGATGTACTACTCAGATAACACACCACAAGCAAATCATGCTACAAGCTCAATGTAAATTACATGTATTATTAAATAATTACCAGTTCAACACAGTCACCATAACCAACAGCTACTCTAGACAATGCATGCTGTATCAGTAACCACACTGTACTCCCCAAAAGTTATTGTTGAGCAAATACAATGTTCTCAGTCAATACCCGACATCATTGAACATCAAAGCTCAATTTTTAACAAATAAAGAGTGAGTAATGCCTTTTAAGGGTAATGCCTTTAAAAAAAATTCAGTGACCAAAATAACCAGTCCTCTTTCCAAAATCATAAACCCCATATCCAAGGAATTTTTAAGTATCTTTATCTTCTCAGGAACAACTCTTGTATAAACAAAAATCACAACTAAATAGTTTCTAATCTATATGAACAAGGCAACCAGGTCATTGTTGAGCCATTTATGAGGCTTGCCAGCTACCCAAGCTAGAGCTATGGGCGCACAATGACAGACTACAGTTCTGCATGAAGATCATGGCCAGCTTTTGCATCCTTTACATTAAGAGCCCACAGCAGAACCCTTCTTTTACCATGCAGGTATCGAACTTTACTGAATGACGATATGTGCCCATTAGTGATCCACAATGGGCCAATTTATGTTGTTCATCAAGAGTGTCTGTTAACTCAGCTGTCTATAAAGCCTTTAAAAAGTCTGTCTTTCTTGGTTGAATCCTGACATTGTAACTTACTTTGTGTGAGTGTTTAAGCCTTCATTGCCTGGGCCATGTCTCTGAGCAAAGTACACACAAGCACACCTTGTACTTCAGACAGACTGCTTTTCTGGAATATGGTGGCAATTGAGATTAGTGGCGTTCATTTAGCATATTTAATTTTTCTCACATCTTTTTCTGTCAATTAAGCCCATCTCAAAGACATTATACAACTTATTTTTTGTGTGTGTCTATTACATCTCTCTCTCGTTTTTTTTTTGTTTTTTTTTTACTCATTTTACCTGAGAAAATGAAACGTCCAAATGATTATGCATGTCTTGCTTAGAAATGTCAATAGCATTAAACCACACCCTCCCTCACAGTACAAACAGTACAGAACAGAAATACATATTACATGCAAAGATTAATCTCAGTGAGGTTTAAGTTGAAAATCATTTGGGTAGTAGGATTGAATGTAATGATTAAACGTGAATAAACACGTGTCTAATTTTGTCCACTAAGTGTATGAAGGCTAATAATAAGTTTAAGAGTTGTCATTAAACCTCACTGAACTTATTCCTTCAACTGTATCACTCCCGTGCAGTTGCCCCTACACAGTCCCATGAAGACAGTACCCCCACCCAGAAAACCTACCCAAAAGATAAAGTTAAACAACCGTTAAACATTAAGATGAAAGCGGTTTTCCTGTCACGCCTATCAAGATAGCAAGCTAACGAAATAATAGCAACCTGACAGTCTTTAAACGTTATGCAACTGTTAATGTATGCTGGGCATTTAATACGGGGTCATACAAGAGTGGTAAACAAGCATGACTGTGTCACCAAGTCTGTGTGGCACAGACAAGTTTGGGGAGGGGGGGAGATACCAAACTAACGGTAGCTGTCATCTGTTGGCTAACATTAGCCACATAGCAAGCAACTCTCACCCAAGCTAATCGAAACTGTTGACTAGCAGTTTGCCACCAGGGTCTAGGTAAAGTCCAAGCAAACTATACACGGGGGTACAAAAGGATATAGATTAGCACAAATAAGCAGGTAAACTAATGCAAAACAAAAAGAGCCATTCCCATCATAATACTGCATCCTTCGAGACTGGATAGGAAGGTTAAGGTTACCTGCCAGTTTCACTGATAAAGAAATCACTTGCTGCTCCTGGAGCTATCAATGTAGCTGTTAGCTAGCTAGCTGCTGATGCTAATTCGCAACTAGCAATATGACTGCAAGACAGTGTGAGATATAGTTGTCAAGGACACGTCCTGCTTCAGGATAGTGTTGAGTACACACACCCAAAACACAAAATGTTAAAAATGTTGACAGTACAAGACAATAAATATCCAAATGAAGTGTATACTGACCCTGTTGTAGCTTGAATGTACGAGGAGATGGCCGAATTTCCGCTTCCGTTGTCGCCTACAGGAAAGACCGCACCCCCTGTAGCTGTGTTTTCCTTCAATCCATAGTAGAACTCATTAATAATTAATAAAGTTTTTGACACCAAGATTAAACAGCTAAATGCAACGTGTAAAATAGAAAAGACAAGTATGAAAAAAAAATAGAAAAAATATGAAAAGCCTGTTTACTGTATAGGCCTAATATAAGTATTCCATGACAAGAAAGAAACGAGCTTTTAACTGATTAAATTCCCTCATTAATATTTATATGCTTTAAAGGAAGAAAACATCCTCTTTCCAAATATTGTAGTCTTTTCTTTGTTTATTTTGCACACTTGATTTTCCATGATACATCGGTGGGAAGGGTGGCATACTGAATACAGAATAGGCCAACTGAATCAGAGGAGGATGGACATAAGACAGTTTTTACCTGATGAGATCATGCTGCTTGCCATTAGACTTGGAAGTTGGCATTCAGAGTGTGGGATCATGAAATAACCAGGCTGGCTATTATTAGCTATTGGAGGTTCTTTATGGTGCTGTATTTTACATATAGGCTACAAATATAGTGGAAATGCATTCTCCCAGAGGTTTAACAGCACTATGCTGCAACTAATTTAATGAAACACAAACTAGCAGCAGTGTTTATAAACAGCTTATCACTGCAGCTATTAACACTTTCTTTTTTATGTGTGGGCAGGTGTGTTGAATTTTGATGTTGAGGCTGGTGAGGTTCCTCTAAATTTTCAAGTTGGAAATTTTGACCTTGCGGGGCATTTCAGTTGATTTTTCCAACTATAAAACAAAAGGACCTCACCAAAAGAAACAGAAGGAAAACATGATCTGCAAACAAAATGTTCAAACATCAAGAGTGCTGTCTTGAATTAGAGAAAATAAATCCATTAGGCACAGACTTTGACCTTTGTATTGTTATAGATCTTTTACACGAAGCAATAGCTACCCTTAAAAAATATGTCCTCCTCAAAGCTAAAATTTATTTCCCCATTAACCAAAAGGGACACAATTGTCAGTATCACCTTCATTATGATCATGTTCAGAGTGAGGAAGTGCATAGATTCAAGGGCAAGAGTTTGAACTAACAATTATGAATACTATAAGGAAACTCAGTTCAGGTTATAGAGATGATGTGTAAAAACTGTTTGGTTGTGGAAGAGCAAATTATACATATTTTTGGCAGAAGACCAAGATATTGTCTTCAACAGCACCATTGTTGTAAGGGGGCACATACGTTTTTCTTCTTCTTTTGTTTTTAACCATTCTCAGTCATTTAAAACTTTGATGTGCAACAGGCCAAATCATAGACATAATTTCTCATGTCTAACCACGATTTCTTCATAGCTCACACCATCCACAGTGAGGCACTGTTTAACTACCTGTTACTTCAAACGAAACCAGGAACACTCTGATTCACAGTTGCCTGTCGGTGAAGCCATAAATAATGCACAATAAGCCCCACAGATGAGAGCAACACAGGAACAGCTGCCATGCATGTGTGTTGCAAGTTCCCCTTTTACTATCCAAATCTTAATCCTTTTATCTTCCCCTTTTTTTTTGTCCAGGGTGGAGTGTGCTGAAGAGAACATATCTGACTCAAAACAACCTATAATGCTCATAAGAAACACTACTCTTAATAAACAGTATATGCCAAAAGGTATAACAAGAATCAGGTACTTTGTTAGGTACTGTTTGACAGTTTTTTCAAAAAGAATATTTCCATTATGTCTCCTAACCAACCTGTGAGAAAAGAACTGTTTGAGAAACATTTCTGAAACTGTCACGGGGGAAAAAGCACTCAAACATCCAGATCTGACTGCATCAATGTATTTAATTAATTTAATTTCTTTTGATAATCTGTGTCTACTCACCATGGATCTAAGTGTCATTCAGCAGTGTGATTTCTGTATCAACAGCTGCACAAATGACCTGATACGCAGACTCGCCCAAATAATCTTTATTGGCAGTTAGATTACATAAAACACACTGCATGGTTTTGAATGTGGATACTGGTACAATTTATTTAAATTAGCCTACTCTTTTGTTGTCTAATAGTGTTGATAATCTCTCTTCATCCACCAGAAAACATGTACTGGTGCATTTGGATAAATACACATAAAGCAGATGCAGATCTTTTTATCAAGTGTTTGAAAATTAATTAGCTCACTGATGAGTTTTAAAAAAGCTTTAAAAATCAAAATCTAATTGTCAAATATAATATATTCATCAAAATATAAGGTACTGTACAGACGGTATTTAAATTAACTAATACGTATAGCAACATTTTGAAGGTAGAATTCATTCATTCAGATTATGTCTTTTTTGTGTCTTTTGACTTCTATCAAGACTGTGTTATTCACTTTTTCCCACTTATTTACACAAGATAAATGAAATCACCACTGGATGAATAAAATAATCTTGACTCATCAACAATTTTCATTGCACAACGTTTCATGTATCTCACAATCTCACAAACAATCTCTAACAAACAATAAGTGATTATGTATTTGATCTTGGTCTCTATTCTAAATGATGTTAGTCAACCACAAGAATAGCAGCACCACAAGTGAAGAAGTTTTAAAAACCCACGTTATCTCTGTCATTATATTATCACTAGTACAAGATGCACCGGGAAATAAAAACTAAGAGTGAACTGAAGGGCTAACAGGTTTCTGTAATGATTAACAAATAGAACTTTCTGGACTTGAGTCCTGCCTTATGTAGTAAATGTTTTTCAAATGCAAGAGTTGGAAGTCAACACATCTGGTGTGGGCAGAATAATTTCTTTTTTTAGGTAGTAGTAACCCATCCTCATGAATGCTAAAGTGTAACAAAAGATGTACATTATATAACTTGACTGTAACTGTCAGCAAAGCTGTTCTAGATGGTATGTGAAAACCCCTCTGTGCATTATCGCCCATCTGAACATACAGTTTATATTTTGTACATGTGTCTACGTCAGTATTTGTGAATGAAAGCAGCTCAGTGTTGGCATCAACTTAGCAGACGAGATCAAGGCAAGGGAGCAGAGAAGCTGGTTGTCACAACAGGGGCCAAAAGAACCCATGGTGTGAGCACAAACATGGAACCACATATTGGTGATGAGCAGTTGCAACACAGCAGTGGTGTTAGAAACCTGAACAGAGGGAGGCTGTAGTGATAGCAGCCAGTGTTTATGTTACATAATGGACAGCCGCCAAGGCAGTGGCAATTATAGTTCTGTAGTATATGTGTACTAAGTGAAATCGATGGGTGTGCATGGAAAGAGGAGGAGGGTGTCGAAGCCATTGGAGCTGGAGGAAAAGCCTGATCTGCAGCTGGTGTTAAGCTGGAAACAGAGCTGGAATGCAGACAGAGTACGGTATAAAGCTGGTTTGTACCATTTCAGCTGTTAGCTTTGTCAGTCTGTGATGACAGGTAATAAAATGCAGATGGAAAGTGATAAAGGTGGGCAGTTTATGACAAGAAAGTGGAAATGTGAGATGAGAGCAGAAAGGAAAAACCTGAAAGATGGATTAAAACCTCATAGATGGATGTGTCATGTGTCAGTATGATCTATTTCAGATTATATTTGATATAAAAAAAATCAAGGAAAAGGAATGGTGGTAAGGGACATGTATTGCTGGGATTCAAGAATACATGCTGTATTCTGTAATCCCTGCAAGATTCTGGGATCATGGATACAGCTTGTTTGCTTTATTCCTATCATTCCAGCACACCCTTTGATTAAAACAGGAATCCTACTCTGTGGGGATTCATTGACTCAGATTTACAGAGAGGGTGAGAAAGAGACATGGAAAGTATAGGAGGGCTGGTTGTGCGTAGAGGCACAAAGTGGGTGACAACTGAGGAGAGGGGAGGGGGTAAAGGGACGAGTTGAAGTGGTCAGGCTGATTGACAGGCTGGAAACGGTGGAATACTAACAGCACTGTACAGTGGAGGAGGGAGAGGGGCTGAAGGGGAGAGGTTTGAAATACCTCGTAGTTGGTTCACGCATATTTGCCAGCATAACAGACAAGAGGCGGAGAGAAGGAGTATTGGCACAAGAACAGGAAAAGAGAGGGAGAGAGTTTAGTGTGCCTCTCCTGGGGAGATGCACACGGCCAAGTTCTCCAGTAAACATCTATGTCCTTTATAAAGCTGCCGTGCTACTGCATGGAACTACAGAGCAAAGGCACAAATATCAGCTTCAGTTCCAGTTCAATTATCAGCAGCAGATATTCAGCATATCTCCAGCTTTGAACATTAGATTTTAATTTGTATTTGATTTGATGCTGACGAGAGCCGAGACAAACTAATCAAAGATCATCCAACTGAACAGAAAATGACAGTAAGTATTGTACATTGTACCTGTCACTTTAAATATGACACATAACTTTAGATGTATTGTTACATGATCATTTCATGTTATCATATAAAATACCAGCATCTATAGTGCTGCAAATATCGCATGTCATGTAAACATAACACAAACATGAATACAGTTGTTTCCTGTACGTGCGGACAGTTTTATGTATCTTTTTATATCTCCGCTTTTGCAACTGTATAAGACGACTTGCAGGCATTACATAAATATACTGATTGCTATTTATTGCAAAAATTGCTATGAGGCTGCAGATGCTTTGTAAACAAGCTGATGAGAGGATTTTCAGCTTGTAATGTTTAACACTTCTACCAGACTTAAAATTTGTGAGCAATGTCAGCTCCATCAAAGCCTGTATTAAGATCTTATAGTACTTGTTGCTTGATGCCAATAAACTAATAAGGGTTTAATTAATAAACACCACAGTTTACATGCTCCTGAAGCCAGAGAAAGTTTGAGATCCTGCACTTATTAACAGGTTATTTAACTGAGCTGTAACCTGCTTAAAACAAGCAATTCCTAATGCATGATGAATTGTGATTTGATTATTTCACTTTGGTGTTTGCGGAATCAAAAGCAGCTGAAGAATACAATAATGTGATAGTTCCTGCCTGTAGTCATAGCGCAGGGAATGAAATCCAAATAATATTTAAGTCAAGAATTTGATACTGATCTTTTTTTAAGAGTTAATGTTTGGAGATCTAACTGGTGCAACAGAGCAGCATCATGGTGCCAACATTGAGCATATAACACCAGTCCTCCGATCTTTACACTGGCTTCCTGTTTGTCAAAGAATTGACTTCAAAATCCTGCTGTTAGTTTACAAAGCACTGAATGGT
>JBBBVU010000006.1:12119543-12131178 GCA_037177055.1 Atherinosoma microstoma | reverse complement strand
CTTTAATAAAATCATTGACCACGAAAAAAGAAAAAAAAGCTGTCCACTAAAGTGACCACTAAATAGAAGACATCCAGACAAAAGAGTAGATCCAAATAAATGGGGTAACAGAAAAGGAAACATAAAGCTGGGAGCAAATGAAAGATTCACTCAATGATCTGGCAAATGAGCAAAGGAAGGGAGCTAATAATAAATTAATAAAAGGTGCAGTGATTGGAAACTGAGATCTGGGATCTGGTTGAATGTTTATTTTAACAGAGTGAAATAGCCGAGAGGTATCTAACTATGAGTCAAGATACGACATGTTTTCATTCTCTAAATACTAAAAGGAACTCAAGTGCTTCTGTTATTATCTTCTTCAGCATAGGAAACATTGGATCATCCTTTACGAAGTAAAAAAAAAATTTTTTTTCTCACAATTCCAAAGCAGCCACAATTTTCAAAATGGCACTATATCATATTATAGTACATAAAAATGAGGACAGGAAACTGAGTGTTGGCAATTTGTGATGAAAATACATTCTGTTATGATCACGCTATTATGTCACACATCTATGTATCGTTGTGGCAAGACTGCATTAGCCAAAGTATCTGAAGCATTTTTGTAGAATATTTATTGAACATCTGCAGGTTCAGTACTACAGGCCCACATCACAGTTTGGTGTGAGTCTGGTTGGATTCAGATAGCACAGTCTTTTCTTTAAGAATTTCTCCTACCACCTTTCCTTAACCCTGTGATAGGAATAGATGATAGGACGTTTATTTGCTGTTTCTTACCTATCAGACTCCTATAGTGTAGGACGGGAGGAAGCAGGAACTCACTGGTTCTATTAGTAAAAAACAGGAAGTAAAATATTTGAGCAAACACTAGCTAAACATAGAACAGGAGCAAACACAAGTATATTTAACATAATAAGACCAAGACGATCTTACTCAAACCTAAGGGAGGTCATAATAAAATATTGGCTACATTTCCTCTTTACTGTTATGAGCTCTTTGATCATAACACATAAAAATCACTCAAATCTGAACAGACAGTTAGTTCTGTTCATGTGGTAGTAGCGACCACAAGCTGATAGTTATACAACAAGCTAATACAAAACTCATAAAACAAGTAGTTAATAGGTTTCTGGTCCCAAGTAAACAAGTTCATCACCCAAATCTTCATATAAGAAAAAAAATTCATAGCTTATCAGCAGACCAGAGTAGATATGAACTCAGCTGAATGTATTGATGAGTCTTTAACTGCTGTGACTCTGTTTCCATGTGTACTAGTGTTTTGTTTATAGACTCATGCCGTGTCTGGGTTATGTGCTACGTTTATACAAACACCCTATTGTCACTTGGGACCACAGAAACCAGAAACATGTCTAATCCTCATTTGGAAACAGGAAATAGATGAAATTTACCATGTGACATACCCAGCATCAGTGGGTTGTTTCTGAACATTGTAGGGGTCAAATTTACACACTTTTGACACATTACAATTGTAATGAGGAAACATGATTAACAAAGTTCTCATGCTCCATGTAGCTCTTTTTAAATTAATCAGAAATCAGGATAAGTCTCAAATTGGGTGATATTCAAGTTCTCTAGGTATCTCTGGTTTCTGTCCACAGCAGAATTATTTTCTGTGTGCATTGCTCCACCTGCTGTTTGTCCATCAGTATTACAAACGTATTTAGGTTCCTAAAGATATCTTGTAGTTGCATGAACAGACGATGGATGGATAGTTGGATCTCCATCTTGAACAGACAAAACAGTAAAAGTCTGTTTTAGCTTTATACTAAAATGCAAACAAAGTATACTAGTAAGAGGTGTGTGGACTGATGTCACTGCACTACTTTTATTCTATTGAAACTAATTGCTAAAGTGTGGTGATAATACAGCTAAGCAGGACAGCACAGGTCAATGTAAGTAGATATATAAAACTGTGGATAATGCAAAGTGTAAATGGATTGCCATCCTGCTCCTAACATTGTTTACATGAGCTCAAGCATATATGCACAGCAGCATACAGAGTCCTGTAAAAAGTTTGTGCACCCTACAGCGAGTTTCAAGACAAGGATTGGTCACCCCAAAAATTTTTTTTTTTAAATCATTTCATTTTGTTATACTTTGTGGGCAATAAAGTGACACATTATTATTATTAAGGATATTTTTGAAAGTATCTACAGCTCTCCAAAAATGGTATGAGAGCTGGAGCAGGAAAATGGTGAAAAACATGAAAACTGTGATGGGAAGGAGGAGAGGGAGAGGAGGAGGAGAGGGAGAGGAGGAGGAGGAGGAAGAGGAGGAGGAGGGTGCAGGAGATGGAAGGAGGGGAAAGAAGAGAAGACAAAAGATTCATAAAACTAAAGCAGTTGTGGACGACAGCAAAAGTTTGTGAGTACAAGTTGATTATTTCTCCCTGATTTTTGCACATTCTGTAGGAAACACACTCAGGAACATCTGCAGATGAAGATTACTTGCAATCAATGACACCGTCTGAAAGATACGTCTTACTGATTAGATGCACAGGCAAGTTATTGGAAAATGCTTGGCAGGCTAACTGGTTTAAGTTACGTAATGTGTGGTTTGCAGCAGTGTTGAGCAAGTACAAGCAGAGAAAAAATATGGCATTCTTACACACAAATCAACAGACATGCACCAGCTAAATGAGGACAATGCACAATTTTCAATTGAGTAATTACAAATTATGATTGGGATGAAAGCTAGTAAAGACTTGAGGAAAACAGAACTTTATGCACAGATTGGCTAGCAAGATGGTAGAGTTGGGAAGCAGTGACATGTTCTCTGAAAAGAAAGCTGGGAAAGAATGTGCGACTGTAACAGAGGAGGGGTTGAGGGGCGCTCAAACAGGGCACAGAAAACACATTCTTTTGAGAGGACTCACATTTTGGACTCCAAAATCACTCTGACACATCACAAGAGGAATGATGCAGAGGAGGGAGGGAAGGGGAAAGAGAAAGAGGGGGAATCAAGGAGTCAGGCAAAGAAGAAAAACATTTCCAGAGGTGAGGTGTTTTCTTTAGTTGGTCCACTGCTACTTTATCAAACTGTTTACAAGCTGTCCAATAAATACTAGATTAAATAAATGTAGGAAAATGACATCAGGCCCCCTTTTTTTTATTGCGATGATAACTTCCCAAAGCATGGCACTCTGTTACACATCTGTGTTCTTAGTTGAAGCAAAACTTTAAGGAAAACATTACAGTGAGCTGAGAATATTAGGAGTATTTACATGTGCAGGGATTAAAGGAAACATAAACAGCATAGTGAGGATATTGAGCAGTTCCACTCTGTGAAATCATCCTGACTCTTTTCCTCTTCCTCCAGCTCGTAAAGTTCACCTCTTACAAGTTGAAGGAATGGGCAGCCTCCCAGTGGTCCTGCTCCTCTGCAGTTTCCACGGTAATGCTGCCAAACAGAACACACAAATCATCTTGTTTAATTATGGTTGAGTCGCTGCGTGTTTGTTTTTATGCTGCGAAACACTCCCCTCATGTGGTTTCTGTTCCACAGCGCTTGCAGCTGTAGCCCAACCCCAGCAGACCGGTAACGCTCTTTTCCTCATAAGTCACACTTTTGATCAGGACGAGTGACATCTGTCAGGCTGTGAGTGACTGGCACAGGTCAGGAGTAGGATGTTTTCCCAGTCTAATCCTGTTTTCTTTCCTTGTTTCTAGAGAGTGCCGAGGGAGGCACCGTTTTACCGGCCAGTGAGTAACTGCGTGCTTGGAGATGGCCTCTGTACATGCTTTTTAAAAAATGTTGTGCCACCGTGGTGTGATTTATCCACTGTAAACATTCATCTGTTGTCTCTGCAGACTGTAGGGAGGAGATGTATCCTTGCACCAGGATGTACTCAGTCCACAGGCCCATCAAGAGATGTCTCGGCAATCTTTGTCTCTACAGGTGATCTAAAAAAAATTCAAGAAATACAAATTTACTAGCAAATAGTAACTTTCTTTTCTGAGTTCAAAGTGAAGTTAAAGATGCTGATACAATAATATATATCAATATATATGTGTAAAAAAAAATCCGGAATATTGATAAGAAAAGTTAAATTAAACAGATGGGACAAAATTGATCACTGGTCATTTACTTATTGAGGAAAATGATTGGTGAAGTTAAGTTGGCCTTTACTTCAGTTTGAATGTAACTTTCAAGTAGCTTAAGGCCTCTATTACTCGATGTTCCTCATCAGCAGTAGTTGCTAGTCTTTTTGGCAGCAATTACTGCAACCAAATGCTTCCATTAATCGTTGCTGAGTCCTGCACATCTGCTTGGGGGAGTTTTAGTCCATTCTTCTGAGCAAAGCAACTTAAGCTCAGGGATATTGGTGGGTTTCCACTTGAACTGCTCAGTTCATGTCCTTTTGAAACATA
The DNA here is from genome assembly GCA_037177055.1 of Atherinosoma microstoma. Classification (NCBI taxonomy): domain Eukaryota; kingdom Metazoa; phylum Chordata; class Actinopteri; order Atheriniformes; family Atherinidae; genus Atherinosoma; species Atherinosoma microstoma. The sequence continues at coordinate 12,126,787 of JBBBVU010000006.1, read as the reverse complement.
TCTATTTGATTAAGGATAGGACTTTGACTTGGCCAATCCAAAACATTCAGTCTGTCTCCATGAACTGCTTTCTCTTGAGTTTTAGCTCATGAAAACACCCAGATGTTTTTTTTTTTACCATTTCTCGTTCTTTCAGCAATGCCTTGCTCCATTGTCACAGACAGGTCCAAACCATCTCTCCCCACCAAGTTTTATAGTTGGAATTGCTGGAATATAATACTTTCTCATTTGAACAAAAAAGAGAAAAAAAATCTGAACTGATCCCCCCAAAAATCTTTCAGTACTCATCTTCCTTGTCCGCATGAACTTTTGCAGACCGCAGACAGGCTGCAGTGTTGCTGTACCTAAAACAACCATTGCTGTTAAATGTTCACCTGATTGTGGAGGAATGAAGAACATTGAGCTAAAGGGGCTTTAATCTGCTGGGAAGTTGCCTTGGGTTTCTTTGTGAACTTGCAGACTGTTACACACTTGTTCATGGATGGATTTTTGCTGCTTGATCAGTCATTAGGAGCAGTGACCTGTACTTCATCCATCTGTCTGGTGCTGGGTTGTTGGAGCACAAACTTTAAGAGATGATTTTTAACCCTTTCCAAACTGATGAACATCAGGGGATATCTCCGTCCCCTGTTCCATGATACACTTCCACAAACTTACTTAAACATCAAATTTTGATAAATCTCTTAAAAAAACAAGTCTTCCACTCACACCTGATTGTACTCTCATTAAATGAAAACACCTGACTTAAATTAGCTGCTAATCCTATGGCTTCGCAACATAAAATAACAAATCATATTCCGTGTTGCAAAATACATTTGGGTTCTTAAAGTCTAAAGTTGTTTTTAGATCATGAGGATGTTTAGTGTAAAGGTTTCCCAATCACTGAACATTTATTACTACTGGTATGTCTCTGAACTAATTAAGGACAGAAATCTTTCAGCTGCTGGCAGAGCTCAGGTTTATGAGATTTTAATGAAAGAAGTGGGACCACATCTGCCAGCAGAATACTTCCACTCTAATGCAATACTGTTAATGTTCATGTTTGATCCTGTTGCTGACGCAGCCTTCCCCGTGTCTACGTGATAAACAATGAGATCTGTATGAGGACAGTGTGCCAGCAGGATGAGTATCTGAAAGGTGAGACGGTCTTCATGTATAAACAACACATCTGTTACAGGAGCTACAGTTTATCACGGATCTGACGAGCTGCTTGTCTTTAACACCCAACAGCTGAGCTGTGCAGAGAGTTGTCCGGGTGGCCCAAACGTATTGCTAGGTCATCTACAAGGAAACGCTGTCGCAGTCGCCGTAGCAACCCCAAAACCTGGGCAAACAAGGCCTGATGTTGCCTGGAGTGTTGACGTGACAACCAGTGAGGATCACGCCTTGGGGCATTGTAACATCATAAATCCAACGCTCTGCTCCTGGGGGTCTTTTTATATTCATTTCACAGATACGAAAGCTGAGTCATATCTACGTTAATGTATTAGTCTTTTAATTGTGTGTGAATTTTGTTGTGTTCATTTCATCTGTACGTCGTTGGACACAGATCATGTCTTCTACGGTTTACGATCCATTTAAAGTACTGTAGTAATGCGCTCATAGTAGCACTGATTCATTTTATTGTAGAAAAGGAAAAACAGACCCACTCTTTGTGGAATGTAAGATACTCTTTGAGAATACAATATGTGCACTATTTTAGCCAATGCAATACAATAAAGTTGTTTGTGAGTGATTCATTAGTTTCTTTTTTACACGGTTAACTAGTGGGAAAGAAAGGAAACAAAGACAAAGTTGTTCACGAAGTTTTTTGTATTTTTCTTTGCATGTTCATTTCTTACACATTTACACTTTGAACATTTTGGGAGAAACATATATAATTTGGACAATTAACAAACATTGACAAACACTCCCACAATCTTTGTGTGCTCTAACATCCATCATCACACCACTAACCACTGTAACCAGTGCACACAAGTCAGTTTTGGTACATTATTATTTCACAATAACACTGCAGCAAACACAGACTAACTTTGTTCCACGTTGCATTCGTCTGCATCAGAATACCAGAAATAACATCACATCTTTGACATGGAATTAAAGTTCACAAGTAAACTCATTACAACATGCTGAGGTTGAGGTCTATGACCCCGATCATCTGTCCGATAAAGAACCAAGACGATGAAGCTTTCTTCTATCGGATGGAAAAGTGCAGAAACACGCACCTCTTCATTTAGGAGGAGAGGGGTCATGACCCCGTGATAAATGGCTCACCAGTTACAGCTTTAACAGCTGCGTTTGAGCGGAGATGATAAAACACGGACTCATACATCTGTTTCCCTTGAGGCAAAGATAAAAGCACTTGTTACCTCTTTTCTTTGCCAACACCATCTCCCATCCGACATTTCGACTTCCATGCATCTTGATTTACAGTTAAAACAATGTGCATAACTCAAACATCCCCATCCCCACTGGAATTTGTGTTGAACAGCTGCACAGCCACAAGAGCTGACTAGAGAGTGCTAAAGAGCCCAATCACGCTGTAAATCAGCTTTGGACTGACAGGATTCTTTCAAGTAAAATCATTTTGTGGTAAACATCACAATAATCTCTATCTAATATTAGATGATCCCTGCATTAAGTGCAGACTTAATTAATTACTAACTACATGGACAGACTAAACTGTCAGTCAGTGCATATAGTCAGTCCCGCTGCTGGAGACTTTAAGGAAAATTTAACTACAGTACATGAAGATGGCAACACCAATGACAATAATTAGAAACCACTGACACAATATATACACACATTTAAAATAGATATTCTCTGTACATAGAGTTAATTCATTAATATATTTCATTAGATTTTATTGTTAAATATTGATGAGATGATTATACTTCCTTTCATATCTCTGTTATATACTCTACAACAGCAATTAGCAAATAAACAATTTAGGGTCATTAAAAAACTCAAAGTGGAGACCAGAAGGTGGTGTGCAGCAGGGAAAGGATGAAGATGGAGAGTCTTGCAGGGATGGCCTGCTCTTTTAATGTGTCTTGTTAAGACTGTGCTGTGAAGAATTCAGACCCAAATAAAACAAGAGGGCTTTTTACCCTGCTTGGCAGGGAGAGATACGGGGCCCCGGAATGGGGAAAAATAAATTTTCAAAAAAGTGCTGCATAATTTTAGAGAGAAAGAAGACGGAGAAAAACAAAATGAATCTCTCCTCACTTCTGAGGTACAGAGTCAAAATCTCCCCACAGGTCAGAGCTGGCTGTGGAGGTGGCCTGGGATGGAGTGACCGAGTTGGAGTTGCTGGAGTCCAGATCGAGCAAAAAACCTGATGGTTAGAAATAAAAAGAGAGAAGTTGGTAAAGAAATAGATTTTCCAAGTTGTGGTTTCTAATCGAAGAGTTCTGTTGAGTTCTTCGAATGTCTGTGAGCCAAAACCCAAATTTCCCTCATCTTAATCATATTCAGATGGCAGCTAAAATCTCCGGGAAATGCATCTCTAAATCTTAGCACATGAAACTGAAGGATAAACCATATGGTTTGCAGAGTTAAACCGGCCACTATATGCTTCAGGAGGCCTTACGGGACAGATGCAACCGTAGATGGTAAAGGAAAGTTCCAGAATTATACAATTTATTTATCATAGTCTTGGCTGGTTCTAACTTCACACTCTCCACATCCACTGTGAAGACTGTGGATACAAGTGCTCCAATGGAAACAGTCCCCAGCTGGGACAAGGAAATACAAGCTTTCAACGCTGACAGAACTTTCCTCTGCTTCATATAGACCATGTAGGTGAACTTTCAATCTGCATGACTTCTGTGGTGCTAAAGCCAGGTCTCGTTTCATGTCCTGCAGTAATTTAAACAGCTGCAGCTATCTGCAAGTACTACCTGAAATCCAACTTAAATCAACCTTCGCGGAGGAAGTGAAGCTTCAAGCTGTACACGGCAGGGATAAAATAAAAATAACATTTACCTTTTTAACATTTAGCATTCATAATGAAGGTAAAACAAAAACACAAAAAACCCCTTGTCACTGCTAAAGCTGGGCTGAACTATTCCAGTAATGATACATTTTGTGTGATCGTAGGAAAACAAAGATGAATGATTTAAAAAATATATCAATTGATTTTTGATTTCACATAAGTTGTGAAAAGTAAATTGTAATTTGGTGCTTTTTATGCCGATTATAATTACCTACCAGAGTCACTTCCTCCTGTTGATGGTTGTGTGTTATGATTGGTAGATCTGGACGAAGGAGGAGGGGCTAGCTTGCCCCCAGGGGGAGGAGGAAGGAGTCCTAGGCCTCCTGAACTCTGTGGACGAGACCTGTCCTTTTTCTTTGATTGCTAGATGAGAACAGACAAGAAAAATAAAACTGGGCGTGAATGAGTCACATGAATTATGGAAGATATATTACATTCAAAGTTTACATTAATCTTACAACAATAAGATAAAGAAAAACAGACAATCATCAACCCACATGAGCTCTACGGGGACATGTTTCCACAGTATAATACTGCTTTGAAAAAGCTATGCACTAATTTAAAGGTAATTTCAACATTCAATCTTTAGCCAAAAATAAGGGTACCCCAATATTTAGAGTAATCGTCTGTCCCTCCTTGAAGCCCAGGTCCAGTTTAGGAGTGGTGTCTGGAGCTTGAGCCTGCTTAATAAATTCAGTTTCTTGTTTTACCCACCTGAAGAAAACAAGAAAGGGAGACAAAACAGGAAATTGATCAGAGATAATTTTAAAAAAAAATCAAAAACATGCATGACGGCAACAGTAACAATTCATGATGCAGTGTGGAGCGGCTCCGTACTTAAAGTGGTCCTGAAGTGCGACGTTGAAGTCAAACGCATCGCCTCGGTCTCCAAATCCAATTCCTATGAACGCCTTGCGCCCTTTAAGAAGAATAAACAGAAAAATGAGATAAACGTGTCTATTGCAGTGGATACTAAGTCAAATTTCCTTCATAGAAAAACTTCGCTTCCCTCATTTGATGGAAACCAGACTCAAATTTCCTGACATCTCTGAAGACTTTTAAAATCTTATCTTACATTTGAGCACTGTTTACTGTGAAAAGTAATTGCCTTAAAACTTGTCTGTTAACTAGCATGCTGCAATATGACGAAAGTCAGGTTTTATGTTGCCAAATATTTGCCAGAAGATGTTCACCTTGGGAACTGTGTGTCATACATTTAACAACAAACCAAGTCTAGCTCAACGCTTCAGTAAGCAACAGGAAAGAGCAGCAACAAAGAGGAAGTAAACTAACAGGTGCTACATGTACTATTTTCCATTAATGTATCTCTCTGTATTTTATGAATAAGAACTTAGAAAAGCCTCATTTTTCAGTTTTCAGCCACAAAAGTAGGGTGTCTTTGTGAACAAAAGAAAGTCTGTTTCATTTCTGATTACTGCCTCACTGCATCACCCATATTTTCAAATAAGGTTGATATATTGATCTGCACAATCTCACCAGTAAAACAACATCAGGTTGACTGTTTAAGGAGGTTTGAGGTTGAAAAACTGCAGATCAGTTGTTCTGCACAGTCTCTAAAGTTCCATGTTTTTGCATGTTTTTGTGAAAATAGTACAGTGTATGTGTATTCTAATAGAGTCAAATTCCCAATAAAACTCATTTCACTCACTTGTGTTTCTGTTTCTTTTGTCAGACTGCTAAACGGATCAGAAAATGTGACTGAAAAGCAGCCTTTTAATATTACGTGTCAGCCTGCGGTCATGTAAGCATGTCATAACTGTTGCTCTCCTCGAACAAAATCCTGATTTTAAAACCACAGTTAGTGATGGGACGTTTGAAGCCAAGACATCGAGGCGTGTACCGAGTACGGAAGGGGCGTGGCAAATGGAGCCTCGCTCTGATGCTTGTATCATATTGCTGAAAACAACGTGATCGATGACAAACGAGGCCTCGCACAGTCTGTCCAGTGTGGTTTTTCAGAATAAAAGTGCGGTAACACTGCTGAGCTTCGTGGGTTGTTGTAGACTAGTTGTTTAAAAACTTTTCGAGGACTGTGTCTGCGGTCATTGTTTAAATATAAGGCTAGAAAATGATCAGGATCTTCATAAATAAGGAGCATAAAGTGGTTTTTTTATGCATTTGGTTCATTACTGTGACAAAGTGACAAAGCAGTTTCATGCGAAAATCAGCTTCTCTTGCCAAAATATTGCCAAATGTGATTTTTAATATGGCATGAGTAATAACTTTGTTTATGCATCAATTTGTTAAAAATATTAAAAATATTAACAATCCCATAATTAACTTGTTAATATCTTTGCATTAACAAGTTAATTATGAAAGCCCTAATTAAAACCCTATATATATATATATATGTGTGTGTGTGTGTGTGTGTGTGTGTGTGTTTGCATTTTCATGAGTTTGTAGCAGTTGAAATTACCCACCGTATAAGAAAAAATATTTTGAATGAATCATGAGTCCATGATGTTAGCAAAGAGGCACAAAAAAGTGATAGAAGGGGTTATATAAAGTAGAACAGACTTTGTTGTTATACAGGTGTTCAACAAAATCATATCGGAAGTTATCATAGCCTGTAGCTTCAGTATTTTGATTGTAACACTGAAACCGCTGCCATTCAAGTCAAGCAGTAGATGTCACCACAGTGTGCTATAAATGAAGCTTCGAGTAATGAGCCTTTTTGTGAAGTACTGGGCTGTAAAGCCTCATTGCTTCAGGAAGCTTCATTTGGCCATCACTAACCACAGTATCATCTGACAAAATTGTGATGTACGTAACTTAAATACTAGATCTGTGCAGTGATTTTGGTTATAATTACATATTCTTCTTACATAAACAAAAGAGAAAGTTAAAGCAACAGAATATCTAAAGTTTTTTCACTACCCAAGTCGAGTCCTGGAGAGCTACTATCCTGTAACTTTTAGATCCATCCCTCCTCCAACACACCTGAATCAAATGACTGAATTCCCTCATCTGCATGTCACGAGCCATTCATTTGATTCAGGTGTGTTGGAGAAGGGACGCATCTAAAAGTTGCAGGATTGTAGCTCTCGAGGACTGGATTTGGGCACCCCTGAGTCTACAGTGTCATAATGTTGGACAAACTTCAATGACTTGATTAAGGCTGCACAGACATGGCACTATGTGTCCCAGAAGATCCGATCGCTAATGATTGGCTTGAAGAACTTGTTTTCACACCTGGCATAAAACTGGATCGCTATATGCGTCTAAG
>JBBBVU010000006.1:12091609-12101984 GCA_037177055.1 Atherinosoma microstoma | reverse complement strand
CACGTTTCAAGGTTTATTGAGAACTTCTCTCAAAGGAAGTCAGAAGTCACACAGACTTTGTGAAAGAGAGGGAAAACTGAGCCGCGTGAATGTAAAGGAGGATGAAATAATGGTGGGAAATGGAGCTGCTGTGCCATACTTCTGTAGTATTTTGACCATAACATGCCAGTGACATCTTCTTAAGACCTCATGAAATTGTGTCAACTTGTGTAAAAAGGGCATTTCTCCATTAAAACGTGGACGGCTGTGTACTTGAGATGGAAGGGTTTGATTCAAACTTACTGCACTGTTACCATCTGCTCCCTCTGCTAAACCAAGCAGCACCTCTGTTGTGTGTCCACTTTCAGCGACAGTAGTCGTCTCCACCACCTCCTCAAAGTCAGCCAACAGGTGTCCAGCTCCCACAAGTCCATCCCCAACCTCCATTCCTGCCCCATGCCCGGCCTCTCCGCCAGCTCCATGTTCCTCTGGAGGCATGTGGATGGCCTGATGGTCTTCTAGCTCTGTCCGTGTGCCAAAAGTTTGACTGCAGCTACCACAGCTGTACAGTAGCACACTGGCCCCGGTGTCAGTGCTCAGGTGAACCTCTGTCCCAATGGCCCTAGAGGCGCACACGTCTTCCCCAGAAGCAGTGAGGGTGAGCTGGGGGAGAAGGCTTGGATTCGGACCAGAGGAGGTGGTTGACAGGAACACTTCTTCCATTCCCACCCCGACTCCATCAGTTCCTTCCTGGCTCACAAATCCTACCATGTCTGTCAACATGGACGATGTCACTTCCTCTGCCCTGACCACCACCTCCACTACCTCATTTCCTTTTCTTCCGTTCTTTCCTTCTTTCCCTCCTGCATTGAGGTTGGCGTGAGAGTTCTTGTGCAGAGCCAGGTTCGACGAATGCGTGAAGCTTCGGCCACATTCGCTGCAGATGTATGGCCTCTCACCTGTGTGTATCCTCATGTGCTGCCTCAGGTTTGTAGACTGAGTGAAGGATTTATTACACACATTACATGTGTAAGGCTTGAGACCCAGATGAACATTCTTGTGTCGCCGCAGGCTGCTCGAGTTCTTAAAAGCCTTGGGGCAAGTGTCACACAGGTACGGGCACTCTCCAGTGTGCTGGCGCAGGTGATACTGGTAGTGAGAACTCCACTTGAAAGTCAGGGGGCAATAGGGGCACACAAAGGTACGAACTCCTGTGTGGACACTCTGATGGACCTGAGGACAAACAAAGATCTTGCGTTTTGTACATTTTTTCCTCTGGAGAAATTAGTTTATAAAATAACGTGGTTTGATATCTAACCTGAAGAAGAGATGAGCGTTTGAAGGCTTTACCACAGTCTTGACATTTATAAGGCTTTTCCCCTGAGTGAGACCTGGAAAACAAGAGTAACTATTCAGAAAGGTAGAACAGTTAATAACCACTGCTTTAAATATGAAATAAGGAAAAACAAACTTTCATCATACTGCACAAAGATCTTGAAAAAAACCTTCACTTCTTTATATTTAATACAATAGCCTAAGCCTAATTATAATGTAATAATGTAATAATAAATATACAGCTTATCATGAATTACAACCTTTTATAGGGGAAAGACAACTCAAACATGAATAAGAGTTATACCTTTACCTCTGCAGCTCTACCTTTATGAGAAACCTTTACTCATCATCTGTGAGTAAAAGTTCAATAATTTCAAATCCTTGACAACAACATCCTTTGTTTTGTTGTAAAAGGAGCATTTTTTTTATTTAGATGTATGCTTTTCCTGGTCATTCAGACTGCTTATTAAACATTTGTAGCATTAATCATATATGTTAAATGGCTGTATTCCTTGGGCTACATACTATTTGTCAAAATGTGTCATAAGATACAGTCAAATTTCTCTTTAGTTACTGAGAGGAACCTGCAGCTGTAGCTTTTATTCCAAACAGTGATCTGAGTGGGTTGGTTGATGTGAGGGTGATTTTTTATTAGCACAGCCAACTTTCACCTTTCTGCTGCAAATCCATCAAATACTCTGCATTGTTAATGGGCCCTCCCTTTTTATTTGGCTCACAACCAAAATGCTCCCACACCAACGCTATGATGGCTTCAAAATTAAGTCCATTAATGCTTACCAGGATGCAGTTGGTCAAATGCAAGTAAGGTGCCTTGATATATACACTGACTGGCTGTAAAACTCCTCTCATGTGCGCACAGAGATGACATTGAAAGTATGCCTGTCTAAAACAGCAGAAAACAATGTAGAAATATGACAATTATGTTTTGTTTCACTCAGTGGTTTCTACATACAGATGAATTATGAAAAAAAAAGGTTTTTATATTAATCACCATCAGATGATTATAATAATTTTGACAGCCCAAGGATGAGTGAAGGGAAATATTGTGAAACAGAAAGCTTATGCAACTTATGTTACACCTTCAACTGATGTCTACCTGAATGGTGGTACATGTGTGGTAGATAATTATATCAGAACAAATGAGCTGAAACATTGTGCTTTAAGGTTTTAAAATGAGTACCGTTGGTGGTAGAGCAGAGCAGAAGAGCCTTTGAAGGCCTTAGGGCAGAGGTTGCAGCGGTAGGGCCTCTCATTGTTGTGGCTCCGCTGGTGATGAGTCAGCCTGGATGACCACCTGAAACTCTTGCCACAGTCCAGACACTGGAAGGGATGATCTGACTGTTCAGGCTGCTGAGCTGGCCCTGAAACTGATGACGTCACCATGTCCAGTACAACCTCCTCTCCGCCTTCCACAACCCCCTTGTTTCCCTCCACTAGCTCCACTCTCTCCTTGTCTTCTTCACCATCCTCCCCTGAGCCAAGAAGTGATGGGAAAGGAGAGAGAGAGGTGGTGGACTGAGGTGGCAGGATTTCTGCTTGGACCACTAAGGCCACTGAGTTTGCCATTAGCAGACTGAGATGGTGGCAGATGATGGAGTTCCTTGGAAAGTAGTGATCAGTTTGAGTGAAGTATCATGGTTAAGCTTTTTTTTTTCAACTTTCCTTCATGTTTTCTGCTGTCTTGGATAATTTCCTTTTCTGTCAGTCACAGGAAACACCAGCTGTCATCCAAAGTAATGAGATCGGGGCAGGTCTGACATAGGGTGAAATGGAAATAAACACAGTTATAACTTAGTAACTCATGGGAAGGAATGCCTCCTTTAAATTCCTCCCCTTCCGCCCGCCCTCTTGGAGCTTGTCCTCCCTCCCCGCTGCCTTCCTCCGGCCGTCAGTCGGTGTAAAGTATACACTCCCTCACCCTCCCCGCAGTGCGGTGCTTTGTAGCAAACCCCAAACAAATCCTACAGCTAAATCCCTCACTAGGGTACTGTAAGTGGTCTGCCCTATAGTAGCCGGCAAGTCAGAAGAAAACACACACGAATATCATTTCCACTGCATCAGCCAAAGCAGTTAGTGGCCTTCTTTTAAAGCTAATCAAGCCCTACTTAATGCGGAAAAAGCTTCGATAAACCGCTCGCTAAGGAAATGAATACAGGCTGAAGCAGTACTCACCGCGCATCTTTAACTTATCTTAAAGTTATATTGTAGCTATTACAACAAGAAACTGGGTACCGCAGTGCTAATCCACACAACCTTAACAATAAACACAGCACAGACTAACAGCAGTTCTCCACCCGATGCCGCCTTCCAAGAACAGCGACGGCGATTGGCTCTTCCGTTTAATATAAACGGTACTACTACAGGCCAACATCTTTAACAGACAGATGACGTTTTAAAACCTCATTGAAAATATTGATAACAATGACATTTTACGGAGAGCACGTACTAGTAACGTATTCAGATTATAAAAAGGATTTCCTAAATGAATCTATAAAAGTCTACTTGTAAAGAAATGTTTCTCTTTTATTTCAACTTTGCCTCTAAGATTTCTGGGTAATGTAGTACGTTCATTGTTTTGCGCCAACTTCCACCTGTCACAGTTTACATTGCAGATTAGGGAGGCGACATGTGGTGTAAAACACAAGACAACACAAAAAGTCGTTTTTTGCAGTTTGTGTTATTTTTGACATTCTTTTTTTTATTTTTATCAACATGCTTATTTCTATTTTATTGTGTTGAATGTTTTTATCAATTTTTTTTAAATTATTTTTTGTCTTTTAAATGTTGCATTCTCTCTTTTTGCACGTTTTTTCCTCTTTTTTTAAAATCAAACCTTGTGTTTTCTGTTTTATTGTATTTATTGATTTCTTATTTTGTCTCTTTAATACACATGTCATTCCGAATGTCTGTATTCTATTATTAGCTGTTGTGTCATGGGTCCAGTGGTTGTGTTTTGTCCAGTGCTGCTGTGTTTGCACGCATGGGCTGATGCAAGTCATGGAAATAAGATATAGTCAAATCCAATGTGCACATTCTTTAGCATTTATTTCACCAAGGCACATATTTCACATTGAGGCCAATCAGTGTGTGGAGGAGGCATGTTGATAGAGAAATGATTGAAATCGGATGGTACAATAATAGTGAATAAGAATAAAAACTGTATAAAAGTACAAAAGGAAAGGAGGCTTGCTCCACTGCAGGACAAAATAAATAGTTCCACCAAGTTAGATAAATAAATAATCAATACTGTAACAAATACTAGAATAGGAATGAATGGAATTATAGTAATGAAACTGGCAAAGTAATCTACTTTATATTGTAGAAAACAACATAATATACATAAGCACTGTATACAACAATTTACATTCTTGTACATCTATGTACACATGTACAGAACATAATGTTACAATACATAGTATTTTAAGGCTTTGGGTGTTTAACTAAAAATAACAAACTTTTCAAGCCCAAAGCACAAGTTCAAGATCAACCATCTCTCTTTTCAAGAGGCTAATCCTAGCAAGTTTGTGCAAAGAATCTAATCAGGACCATCAGTGCTCAGCAACAGGGCACATTCATACAACTTTACCACAATGTTAAATATGCCTCCTCATGCAGAACATGAGGAATCGGTATCGAAAATAGAAACTCTGACTGCGGTACAAAAGTAAGTATTCACCTCTCTTGGTTACCATCCAAACATTTACAAAAAGATGCAAAGAATATGATAAGGCATCCATTGATAACTTATTACGTGACATGTTTACCATGGTTAGAGATAACATTACCGTCCTCTGAAATGTTTACATTAAGGGCCCTCTAAGTGAGAGATAGTGAAAACCTTGGCTGTCCCAGATGCTACATCTACTCGAAAAATACAAAAATGCAAAGTAAATTAAGCCAGTTTAAACAAAAGTAATTATCAGAGCTGCAGGTTGAAGAAGGGCTACTTTTTTGGGGGTTTTTTTGTTTTTTTTTTCAGTTTTGTTTCTGAGAATCAGTGAGACACAAGAGAAGAAGACAGATTACAAAACGTGGCACATGAATTCACGTTAGTACGGAAATAAAGGATAGAGTGGCACATTACATTTTTAAATAAATAAAATTAAATAAATTACTAACAGTCAATAAATAAATAAATACATAAATAACATGGTAATGAGCAAGGCCTTTAGGAGTTTGGGGAATCATGACACGATTGTTGTAGTTAAACTGACAGTTTTGCTTTAACAGTAATCTTGATGGTCGTAACTTGGCTGTAGTGTGCGGCATCCTCATTGGCTCTAATGGAAAGACGCACTCTAGAACACACATGTCATTCATGTGGACATTTGGGTCTCTTAAGGGATGCTTTTGACTACACTGCACTCTGACATGGTCTTGTTTAGCCTTTTAACAAGGATGAACGCCATGCATTCTCACTGGCTTTTCATCATTGCACTGTAGACGCTTTGGGCTTGAGGCTGATGAAGGCTCTATTTGCCCAATCACAGAACAGTCTGAAATGAAGAAGAAGCTCATGGCTGGACTGCAAGACGTCAAAGTGATTGGGAAGGTGAGGTGGGAGGGAGGGGGTTGCTTGAGTCAGCCTTGGTGCGTCAACTCTCTGCATCTGTGGAGGGGAAGACGGAAACAAATAGATTAATAAAAACATCACTTCAATTCATATAGACAGGAAGCCTATGCTAAAGCTCACGGATATCAATTTAAAATGTCATACTAAAAGCAACCCTTTACCTGACGGTGAAGCAGATTGATGAGAGATTTCATTTCTTTGATCATCTCAACCAGCTTGGGTACTGCAGGGTGGTGGTGCTTCTTTGAAACCTTGTTCAGCCACTCAAAGTGATGCTCATACAGCTTCAGGTCAGCGTGGAGCTGAGAGAGTGTGGGCTTCAACTGGAAACAACACAGACATACTTTAGAGACTTAGCATGGGTGTGGCAAGATGTAACTGTCAGAACCAAGTCAGCCCCTCTTCGCATGCACGCAAATACAACCATCAGAGCATTACCTCAAGATTGTTGAGGTCATTGACTGATCTGTTGCTAATTTCTGGCAGAGACCTGAACCTGTGGGACTCCATCTCTGAGTCAAATGCATGCTCCCTCTGAAAGAGAAAACAAGACACAAAGAAAGCCGTTAAGTAATTTGTATCTGTGCAGTTTTACTCATCCTGAGACAAGTCATGGCAACATGAGGAAAGTATTAGTCTAGCACCTTGACTGCATTACTGTTTTCTAGGCTTAGAGACAGTAGCTCTAACTGAATGGAGTGTGGTTGGTCGGGTCAGTGTGAGTTCACTCACATTCAGCCTCCCCAAATGTCAACAATAAGAGCAAATGACCTGAACCCACAGGATGTTTTCTGCTGGGAGTGAGGATAACAACATACGCAATGACTAAGAAAGCTCCAAGTGAGACAGACAACACAAGGCTGCAGGGAAACTCCAGGGTCACGGCTATAAAAAGACAAAATGACGCAGTGCTGCTGTTCAGTTAGAGTTGTGTTGTAAACTGTCCAGACAATAGATGTAATCCTTATTATGGCCAGCAGAGGGGGATAAACTACCTGACTGCAGGTTATATTATTCTACTTTACAGAGCAGCTGTGGTCATCAGCAGTACAGTTTAGCATTAAAGATGTAGGGAGGACAAATGGAAGTGACTGATGTGGCATGCGTCACTTCCAATCAATAAAGGAACATAACAACATTAGGATGATGAGTTCTGTGAGATGCCTTGAACCTAAACAGGTTGAGTGTGCTTAATGTTTCCTTAACGTTTCCTTAACCTGCTGTGATTTGTTTTCTTTCCTCTGCTGTTTGCTTCCAGTTGTTTGTGTTGATGTTTGCAGTGATGAATGTGCTGCATTGTCTCTCATGTCTCTCCATCAGCCTTTCATAACAACTTGCTTATGTTTGTCATCCAATGTTTTGTCTCTGCTGCTTTTGTCCCTCCTCCATCCTTTACTTCCACGTCCTCCTTTACTCTCACTCCCTCTGTCTCAAACCAGGTGCACAAGCGCGTGCAACGTCCACGCACATGTGCATGCTTGCACACACACACACCACCGGTTTGTCATCCAGCTGGCCCTCTGATCTCTTCATCTCTTGTGGTTTTTTGCTCCATCTTTCTCAGCCTTTAATTCTCCCTCTTGTCCTCCTTTTTCTTGCTCTCTCCATTGCAGATCATGACCTCACCTGACAGAACTAAGCATCCAGCCTTTTTCTTCCTGAATGCAAATGCTGGAATGTGATAAATCTTTTTGATTTTTATCAAGTCACTTTGCTGTGGCGACCGAAGCAAAACACTAAACACCGCACCTATAACACCACCACTATATGCAGAACCCTCAATGCACACACCCACAGCCACAAAAATGCATGCACACAAATGCTTGCACATATAATACATGCGTTTGCACCCATACTGTATGCATGCAAGAGCACACAGAACTACGCTTACACATACATACTCACACTGGAAATCTAGACCTGTACGTGTACAAGGACACATATTTTTCTCTCTTTAAAGCATCAGTTTCTTTGCTTATTTGCAGGGACTTTCCAAGGATTCTCTTTCTATTTATCTTTCCTAACTTTGTCCTCTCTTTAGTGTGATTCCTCACAAAAAAGGGGAAGAAAAGCTCTGTGGATCTGAATGCTTTGCAATACTGTACCATGCACCCGTTGAAAACACTGCCTTTTTCACATCTAAGTAGTATTGCTATTACACCGTGGCTTTAGCATTGTTTCAAAGCAACAAAGCCACACACAAACACACATTCTGGACACTATCTGCTGGCCAAGTCTAGAGAGAGTATGTAGCTATTTTTGATTTTGTCCCCTGAACAAAAGAGTTTAAGGATTTGCATGATGCAAAAATAGAATCAAGATCAGTGGTGTGTAACCAAAGATATGATCCTACTTTTTTTTTATCTGTTAAAACACAGTGTTGATACACAATCACCAGCTGGATCCCAAGCTTGGCAAAGTTCTCAAATCTGATTTTCCTACCCACTTGACCGTCAACAAATGGATTTTTAAGCAAGACTTACAGATAAAAAAAATGCATGAGATTCTGATTTTAAGGATAGAAAATAAAAGCTCCAACATTTGTCAAAAGTTGCAATTTAGAATATAAATATGTTTGTGTGTAAACAGAAAATGTGATGCACTCTGCAGTTGGATGAAGATAGAGTTCATTTCATTGCACCTTCATTGGCACCTTGTTGCAACTTCACCACTCTTCATGCAACACCTCAAATGAGGTGATCAGCACACCAGCAGGTTGCGTAGTCAGACTTTCTCAGGATTGTGGATTAAAAGTGAGATCATTCAGTCAAATCTCCTGTAGTGTGTTTGCTGGCCTGATCTAAGCATGTTGCCAGTTTGTGATCAATGAAAGCAGCTTAAGGCCTACAGAAGCCTTGAGCAAACCCAGTTTGGGCTAATTCAGTCAAACAGTGTTTCCACCGATCTGCATGATGCAAATCTGTGATGTCACCCAAACTGAAAACTAACATTAGCACCAAAATCCACTTATTGAAAGATCATGTGGCCCAGCATCCTCCTCCACCTCAACACTAATAATTCAATTAGCATAGAGTGGCCAGAGCCTCATTAATGTCTCCTCCAATCAGCTGCTTATTGCTAATGATGATGACGACATTTTCACTCACCAACAATTCTTGCGTGAGCCTAATTAGATTCCTGGTTTGATTGGACAATTTGTCCATGTCACTGGTCCGCCGCTGTGGTACTGGAGAGGCAGATGTGAACACGGGAAGCTGAGCCAATAGCAGCGAGAAGAGGAGCGATGAGGAGGAGTCGAGCAGCACTGTAGGGGAAGAACAAAACGGAGGCAATTAGTGGAGAAACGCTGTCATCTCGCCATAATGATAATGACCTCAGGCCACGACTGTCAGCTCTGGGGAAAGATATTGCACCATAACATAAACAATGGCTCCAGACTTGGCAGAGGCATCCTGAAGCGCTCCAGTCATGTTTTCACAAGCTGCACGCAAATAATTAAATCATTAAAAGCCGGATTTTGACACAGAATATCTCCATCACTTCTTAAGCATAAGCAAGGCAATGAATGCTGCTGATTGTCACACCTGCAACTCGATAGGTATGTGAGCTGGTGGTATAAATTATATAGAGCAAGTCAAGTTTAACAGTAAGCTCATTCATTCTTTCCCTTTCAAGTTCAAATACAAGGTAGACTTAAGTATTAAAAGGGAACCACAGTGTTGATATGATGAATGCTAGATAATTACAGGTGAACCACAAGAATCACAGCCAAAATAACAACCACAGGAGCATCTGAGCTCCGTGTCCCAGTGTAACTCTTACACCAGAGTATAAAGTTGTCATTATGATCAGGCAGCCAAGTTAGACTAGTGTTTAATTTAGCTATAAATCATTTCTTTTCTGCAACATGGATACCATAACTAACCCTGTGAAGTGAATTAAACCTAAGAAATGAGAACTTGGAAAAAGTATCACATTCAGCAGTTATAAATAACTTTACAATCTCTACAGGCACTTACATTTCATATTGGTTTCGGGTCCAAGAGACAGGTAAATCAGAAGACAAGCGGAGACAAATAAATAAATAAATATGAAATTAATAAATAAAGTGAACTCCGGAAATTGTCACGTGCTCCGGTTTCTTCTTCGCACTCTTCAGCCAGAGCGAGGAGGAAAGTTGTCAGGACAGAATGAATGAGTGCGCAGGATGATGAGGGGCGCACACAGAGAGACAGCAAGAGGACAGAGTAAATAAATAAAGAAAAAAGTTTCAGTTTTTTAGTAAAGTCTGAGAGGAGTCCCTTTGGTCTTTATAGAGTGCAAAGAGGCACTTGAATAGTTTGGAGAAAGAGAGGCAACAGCAGTGCAGAGAGAGGGATGCGAGTGTGGTAAGTCCAATTTTTGCGCGCAGTGAAGTGTTTAGGCTTGTTTAAAACTTCCTTTATAAAGAGCCTATGACACATGCAGTGACTCACTTCATTCATAAAAACACACACACACACACAA
>JBBBVU010000006.1:12062930-12082445 GCA_037177055.1 Atherinosoma microstoma | reverse complement strand
TTTGGGTGTCGGAGGTGAGTTTTTGGGTTGCCAGGTGGGGAGTTTTTTGGGGTGTCAAAGTGTAAAAGGGAGAAGTGGGGTGCGTGCCACCAGGGGAGGTCCCCCCCCCCCCCCACCCGCCTTGTTGGCCCCAGATTACATCAGAGCAAAGGCTTTTACATTTTGTGAGTAAGCACATACCTCACAGTCACAGAGGAGGTCAGAAACATGTCTAATGTGCTAGAACAGAAAAGGGATAATAGGATAAATGAAGGAGGGCAGCAGGCATAACAGTCCTCCCGGTGAATAGTTTTTACTCATTTCCAATGAAAAGATAAGAGAAGATAGTTGATTGGGATCTAGTTTCAGTTTATGCAACCTAGTATGTATTTGTGTATGCAATTCTGCATGTTTGCCTATTGTTCACATCTGGCCCGAGCCAAGTCTTTTCTGTATTCACATCATACATAATGAACAAGCAAGAAGGAAATGAAACATAATCCATATAAAACTCCCCAGGGTGTCTTATCTTGAATGACAGTGATTCATTTCTGTAATATCACGATCCCAGTATTAACCTTGGCCAATTATAACAACAAAATTCAGACAGACAAACAATATTTCCAGCCACAGTCTGGGCTCCTTCTCTCAAAGCTATTTATTAATTAATCTTCAAAGCAAAAGGCACCCATGCATGACAAAGCGAAACCTCTCCTGGGTCAGGACAACATAGTAAACCTTAATGGAGAGTTGGTAAGTGAATAGCAATGAGATGAAGGCCAATGCGTGAGGATTCATTTGTACTTTACGGCGTGTTTGCACAGAAGAAACTTGGGTCAGAACTTGATCCAGAGAACGTGGAGACTGCCTCTGTCTTGTATATTTTGGTACAAACCTCATATAACGACTCGGTGCGGTTGCTTGGCTTTTCGACCCATCTGTAACAGCTGACACAAGGCACATTGGTGGGTGTGTGAGCTTTGAGTTGAAGCAGTTAAAGACCCAGGCGGACAAGGAGGAGGTTTTTTTTTTTTTTTTTGGTAACTTCATTAAACAGAACCCCTGGGAAGTTTGGACAACTGACAGCTGAGGTGGAGCCTGGGACAGCCAAGCAGGAGGGAGTGTTTTCATGTGTTTATGTGTGTGTTTTCCTTCACTACTGGGACTTATATATATGGCTGCAGGGATGTCTCTCAGGGCCTCAGCTGAGTGTGACGGGGGTTCACTCAGGGGTGTAGGAAGGGGTCATAGGGACGACCTGTGGAACACAGGTTGTTATACCCCAGGGAACGATGCTTTTGAGGTGTGGGCCCCTACCACCCTTCACCTCCAATGTGCCGAATCAGTGGAAGGCAGAAACCCAGAGAGTATCCCTGACACTAATATGGAAAAAAGCCTGTTTGGAGTGAATATAAGGGCAAATATTATTCTTCCTGAGCGTAACCACGGCGAGCACCTCTGACCTGGCAGTGAAAGTGCTGAAACAAAAAGCCCAAAGACTTTTTCTGCTCCATCAAAGGAGAGCTACATAAAATAAACATGGCCATCAGATTACCACGCTGAACACGGGGCTGCGTTAGCCTGCGCCGGCCGCCCTGCCGCCCAACCCCATAGCTCTATGGGAGTTAAGTGTGGGGTCCGCTCAGTCAACACCATGACGCAAAATGGAACAAGCCTCTGACAGAAGTCCTAAGCTGATGGAATAAGGCCCCTACCCACAGGCCCACAGGCCCCCCGGCCTGAGAGAAACATACTGAGCAAGAACAGGAGGCAAGATGAGGAAAGGAGGGAAAAGGTAGCTGAGGAAAAGAGGAAAAGACCACCCGTTCCAAATGGATGCCCTCAGGTTTTCCCAAATTGGACAGCGCTCACATACATGCAGAGAAACAGCAGCAGCAGGTCAGGACAGACAGCCGCCAGTGGAGAGAAGGCCAGGGCAGGGCAGGGCCGGGTAACGTACAGTGGTTGGTGGTGGTGGTTGTAGCAGCCAGAAAGACTGTGAGGCTTAGCCGGCTTGCCCTACTAACAGTGGACAGCCTCAGCTCAGTGGATCTGACCTCACAGGGGTTCTTTTATATCCCTGTGCATGCCTCTGTGCAGTTGTGGATATATGCATGCATGTACCAATATTAAAAAAAAGCTTGTGTGTTTATGGATGCATTTCATGTTTGGGTGACGTAACCATGAGAAAACATATCTGTCCGTCAAGGAATACCACAGCTTTTCTCTTGGCCTTTTAGTCACCTTACTAAGGCTCTGCTTTCTGTAACTTCCAAGAGCCTCAGTCACAGTCTGTCTGCGTCTGACAGATTTGCCTCCCAGCACCTCTGACCTTCTCTTCAGTCATCTCAAACCTCACACAGATCGTTACACTCCCAGTCTGTCTTTATGTCTGACCTAACAGAGATTCCCCTGCTTCCTTGTTTCCTTCCTGGCCTTGACACAGGACTCAGCCCGGAGCACTGCAAAATATTCCACCTTTTACTTTATTTCAGTCTAGAGTGGACTTTGGACTGATCCTTTCTCATACAGCCAGGTTATTAGATGTTTTCAGATCCAAAATGAGAAACTAGATTCCACATTAGTACTAATTTGGAGTTAAACACTTGTGAGAAAATGTCTCACAAGCTTCATCAGTGGTTCACTAGTCATCACTTTCTGGCCTTTTCGCCTTACGTATGACTTGGAAGAAATCTCCTTATACTGCAGGCTTTAGGGGTGACGCAGGGCTCAGGTAAAGTGCTAGCAGATCTCAAAAACAATACTGAAGTCCTGCCAGGTTGTAGCTTTTACTGTTAAGTGTGTGAGAGCCATGGGCCTTTTTTCTGGTTCCTGAAAATGAGTCCTATGTGTACAACAGTGAACACAATCACTGTGGTCCACAGGGCCTCACACCAGCAGCATTGCATTACCAAACTGCCTCCCTACTGTTCTCCTTTTCTTTTCATCCTTCCCTCTTTTCTCCTCTGACTCAGCTGTTTTGTAGGAAACTCCGTCTCTTTGAAGAAGGGAAGAATCTTTCATTACTCGACGCAAGGAGAGAGAAAGAGATGATAGGGAGTGAATGACCGCCATTGTTTTCACCCCCCCCCTCCCTCGATCCACCACTGGTAATTGTGTTGAGCTAATTACAGAGAGCTGCTACAACAGGTGTGGGACTCTGCACCTGGGTCAAGAAGTCTTCTAAGTGTATTTGTGTACGTGTGACGACACAAATCTGGGTGAAAGTGTGTATTAGACATTTTGTCTTTGTCATTGGTTTAGATCACAAGAAAATGGATGTGTGTCAGATGCTTACTAAACCTTCATTGTTACTTAATCGCACTCAGACGGTGGTCAGCACATTGTATCACAGTCTACTGTAACATCATACAATCATGGCATAGACCTATGCCAGTTTGAACCCCATCTGTGTTTAATTATAAAGCTACAGACTACATCTGTATGACATTACTGGAAGGCTGAAATTAGCACACAAACACAGTCTCACTCTCACTCATACACCACATTGAATTTCAAATGAGGATGATTACAATCACCTAATTGATAAATGTAACCACGGAGAGCCTCCCCTCATGATTCATAATCTATAACCAGTCCTTCTGAGTAGCATGTTTGTTGATGTCAGCAGATTAAGAAAATGGGGAGACAGAACCGGAGGCAACAGGGATGATGCAAGCAGGGGTCTCTCACGGGATCGATGTGTTTTTGTGCTTTTTACCGTAAAGGAACTCAACTGAGGAGCTGACCGGAAGAAAGGAAGCTGTCTGGCTGCACGCCAGAGCAGAAGCACGATAACTTGAGTTTTCTGAGACGTCATAGAGCTTCGCTCTCAAAACAAAGAAAGCGGTAGATTGTTTTCTAAAGACATCTGGCAGGCTAGACAGTGAAATTGGCTGGATATGACAAAATTATGACAAACAAGTTCAAGTTACTCACTCCAAATGGTGATATCAAGTGTCTGCTGTCTGAACATGACAGCTACTGGCTACTTTGTGCTAAATTAGATGGACTTTTTATTGGCTTTCATTGTACCACACTGATGAAAGTGGAAACCCCACAGTACTAATCAATGTGTCACATCAACCAAAAGGGAAATTTAAACCTCTTCTGGTATTAGTTCACCATGTTTGGCAATTGCGACAGCTCACCTAGGCAAAAGGTAACCTTTGAGTGTGGTCATCACAGTCTCATTTGCTCGCCTGAGTCACAACCCTACGTAAAAAGGTACCATTATTACAGGAAATGAGAATGTGCCTTTGGAACGGATGATACTGTAGTTGTTTCAGCTCTTTAGTCAATTCTACCTGCAGACTCATCATTTAACGTCAAAGAGGAATGCGTCCTACATTGCCACCTTGTGGAATATTTCTTTGGTGATGGAGGTGAGGAGTTTGCCAAGCCCCAGGGGCCCTGCTGTGGGAAACTGGTTTGTCAAAGACCATACGGAAACTGTAAGTCTTTCAGACTAGAATTCAGCATTTTATTGAAAACAAGTAGTCTGAAAACATACATAGAAGCCAAGTAAAAGAGTCATGTAAAGCATAACACTACTTGGCCAAATAGACATGGATTTTTACTACCTGCTTTAAAATAAATCCTATGAAGACATAATAAAGCCAGTACAAATGTTTAACTTGAAAATATTGAAAAGAGCAGGCCTAAATTAAATGATATGAAGATGTCATTAAAAACAAAAGCCAGGGAATCAAATGCAGAAAACGTGTCCAGTTTGCATTTCTCATGTATGCTGTTTCCTGTTTCTGAAGATGTGGTTTTCTAACTTCTACGAGACTTCTATAGAGAGACAAATATGGACTTCTTCAAAGCCGAGTCCTCTGATTGGCAGGGAGCTCATCCTGGTCGAGTCCCCACAAGAAGGTGCGGAGACGTGTAACTTCCTTTTGGAGCTCAGGGCTTGGGATTGGCTGGGAGAGGTCAAGGCGGGGAGTCTCATTTGGCAGGATAAGAGGAGGGTGGTCCAAAAAGCTCTCAAATATGTCTAAAAGATGAGAAATAGATTAGAAACAATAAACTTGTCGTGACATCTTTTAAAATCCTAATATTTATTTGTTTTGATCTATTTAAAACCTCCGCTCAGTTCTGTGCCAGGCAGAGGAGCCCAGGATGCTGGTGGAGCTCTGGTTGGTCCCAGCTTGTAATGGGTGAGCAGGTGGTGCAGTTGGGCAGGACTTAACAATGCATGCTCTTCCTGTAGACTGTTCCAAGATGACTGGAAGATAGGAGGTTAAAAAGTCTATTATGCTTATTTACAGGTTAATTGTTCTGTTTTGTGGCTCTTCTAGAAGAGCGTTTCATGCTTATGTGTCTCTCCATTTTAGTGGCTCCCCACACCCAATTTAAAACCCAGGGGTCTGTACTTTCGGTGCAGGCACACATCAGTTATGAGATTAACTTCAGCAGCATCTCTTGTCAACTTTTTTTGTTTAAAATTCTCCATTTTAGCTTGTGTCTTTTTAATTATGCCTTCCTGAAAAGCCAAGTGTGCTTAGTTTGGTCAAAAATAGTGAACAACCAGAAGCCAGACTTTATGCAAATGTGTTTCACACTGATGTAATTAAGTAAAAGAGGAAAAGCCTTGATTACAGTGGAAATATCTAGGTATTTCAAGAGCAGTGTTTTTAATGAGAGAGAAAAAATACCTTTGGTGTGGACTTCTGGTTAAATCTTATTACCATCACATGTACAAAAAGTTTTCCAACAAACCGAAGAAAAAGCTAATCTCAAGGAGCATAATGTGTGAGCCTTTAAGCCGAATTTTGTGGAACTTGGGAGGATAGTAGACTTTTGGAAAGACTAAGAAACACAACTTAAATGTTTTTCTTTCTGTCCACTAAGCTTCAGCTTTGCCTCTAAAATCTGCCCCATGCAGAAGAGATTGTTATATACACACAGGCTGATAACAAACTGTGGAAGTAGCTGCATCAACATGGCTCCTCCTGGATCTTAATAGTTGTTTTTGCACAGGCATGGTATATTCTTGGAAATCAAATTAGATGCATATACAGTTTTAGGTAATCAAACACTGTTTGAATAGAAACAATGTCTGTCGATATTCTGGCATAAAAAGGAAAAAGACATGCTGCACATGAAGCTGTCTTACCTGGATGAGTCGTGTTTTGGGAATACACAGAAAGTTGACAGTGACTGACAGTTTCTTCATAAACTCAGAGGCTATGTCTCCCAACCCTGCCCCTTGCAGCCAGTCCAGAACCAGGTCTAGATTTGTACGGATCTGGACTGCTCTGGACCATGAAAATAATCCATCTATAGAAAGAGGGAGTAAATGTGGGAAAGAAACAAAAAAAGAAGAAAGCATTAAAAAAATAAATAAAACAAAGTTTATTGTATTTCAATGAGACAGTAGATTATTAATGTATGCAAGGCAGCTCTCATCATCTTATTTCCTCAAAGTGAATTTAGATAAATTCAGTGAATACTGCTTTGTGATCGTTTGTTTCTCTCGTACTACTCTTATATACAACAATTTAGCACTTAGCATTAATCCTTAACTGTCGGTTGTAGTCTTTGTGACACCTTGCTTTGCAAAAGCCACACAGGACTGCTTTACAGCATGCCCTCGTACCTCTCTCCAGCAAAGTGTTGAGCAACGAAGTGTTGGTGAAAAAGAAGAGGTAGCCGAAAGTTTGAGAAGTGAGTGGTGGAGAAAGACACGCCTCTCGAGACAGCATCAGGGAGCAGCGATACACCTCCATCAGTCCAGCAACCTTGGGAGGCAAGGCAGACACATCCTCCACTTCTCCTTCTCCTCTTTTCTCTTCTCCCTCTGCACCCCGAGTCCCATCCTTTTCTTTTTCCTTCTCCTCACTGGAGAATGGGTTGGTGTCCAGAAGAGCCGGAAGAAGTGAGTACAGGGTCTTTGTGGAAAAACAGGACAGAAACTCAAGTTACTTTGTTTATGAAATGAAAAAAAAAATAGCTGGAATGATGGATGGAGAAGGGGCAATTTTCTATAATTATCATTGAGTTAGTTGGACATTTCCAATTTGAAGATGGTTTGAAAATCATCCACCTAACCTGCTGCCAGTTACTGAAACACACTTCTTTTAGTGGCACGAGAAGAAATCCATTATATTCAAGAAGGCATGATTTTAATGTAAGACAACATTCTGCCTTATGCATCCAAGTAATCATCTCCTGGACTCCCTGAAAAGGCCTCAAAAATGATTAAATATTGACAAGGCCTCCCCTAATTTTAAACTTATTCAGACCTTTTTGGATATTCTCTAGCATGAGATTTACATTCAAGTAGCACTATGTAACTTTCTGACCTTAAAAACATGTGTTTCTGACTCTTTTTGACGGCACATTGACATTTATTATGTACATTCCTGGAGCCGTTGTTGCCCAGGAGCATCCAGAGGCTGAGAAACCGCACTTTGCAACTTTGTGTTCCAGCCTGGAGCATCACATTACTGCTGAGTTTTGCTTTAGCACTGTGTCACATGCTAATAACTGGATATCAGTATATTAGGCATTTTGAATGTGCACAATGGCTGATTCATCAAAGAAACACAAGAAAACATTATTGGAGGAAGACAAGAAATGAAAGTGACAGAGCGAAATATAAAACGAGTCAAGATTGGACTGACTTTTACTGGCTGGAGAGAGCTCAGAGTACAAGTAGGATGCAAGATGGATGCTGCCATGAATCAAGGTCTCATAGCAGGGGAAGGATTGCAGTTATGGTCACTGAATATTTCTGAAAAGCCGATATTAATCATTTTCATTCAAAGCTACTTATTTGTCCTGTGAATAAGAAAAGATAAACAAACTGGGCTAACAAATTTAGTTGCCTAATAATTCTGAGTACACTGAGGAGTAGTATCTATAAATGTTTTGTATGCAATATTCACAGAAACGATTGCGGGAGGTGGTAAGTCAGTTTAAGAGACAAAAGTATTATGCTGTCAGAAAAAATGGCTTATTTATCCAATTAGACTCTTGCATGCAATATGACAGAAATGTGTAGTATGCTCTTTTTAAAAAAAAAGAAAGAAAGAAAAGAAAACTAACTGCAAAAACAAGTGATTGTGACCCTTTCGGGTATGCATGTTTTGTTGCTTTCTTTTTTTTTCTTTACCTTGGTGAGGTGATACACACACTGCTGGAAGGTGTGCATAATTACATCATCCAGCTGTGCCAGAGCTTCTGAACAGGTGTCCATGTCAGCAGTCAAAACTGGATCCCCAGGAGCTTCCAAGAAACAGTCAATGAGATCAATTAGAGGCTTTGCTGCAGCTTTTATCTCCAACATCACCAAGAACCCATGCTGATTTCTAACTGTGAAACTCCTTGAGCTTCTAATTCCTACTCTTTTCAAATATTCTCACCTTCAAATTCCCACTCTTTCTCCATTGTTTCAACTTTGACCTGGAAGAAGTTTAGAAGCTCTGTGGCGTTTGACATCCAGAACATGAGAGGTCGCAGATCAGATGACAGTTTCTGGACGTTTGGTGTGCTTATTTCTCCCTCTTGCTCTGTTGAACTGCACACAAAATTGACATAATCCCAAAGTTATGTTATTATGGCCATTTTTCTACCACTGTTATGTTTGTGATTTAAAGGAGAAACACACCATACTGAGTAAAAATAGAGTGAGTTATTATTATCATCTATATTCCAGTCATTTTTCAACATCACTACATTACAATGCTTTCATCATACCACAAAAATTTCCCAAAGACATAACAGCACAAGCACAAATGTATCATGAATCACTCAGCAGGAGAGCTCTTAACAGAGGAAACATTACGTCGAACAAAAATGTTCTTACTTTTGCGTGGGATGCTTATCCCCGAATTCCTTAATGTTATCCTGTGAAGAAAGTTGGAGGAAAAAAGAGAAGAGAGACATTTCAGTGTGGGGGTGGATGAGGGGGAGCAGAGTCTAGCCCTGCAGCCAGGACAATTACCACACATTTTCCAGCAGGAGGGAAGTGACTTCAGCTCATCCTTACTCCTGTTCACAACCCACCAGGCCACAACGAAGGACATCCGTCTGTCTGCTGGTTTTTCTGTCTGACTGAATTTGGTCATCTCACTCTGCCTACCTGCTATTTTTCTGCCAAGTTTGTGTTAATGCGGTCAGAGCCATGGTGTCATGAAATACTATCCAACAAAAGTTTGTTCCACAATTAAACCATTCTTGGACCGCTGAGAAAAATTTAGAAATTTACTCATTGTTTAATCTCCTGAGCTTTTGTTTATGTAGCAACAGAAGTAGCATGGTTGGTCCATTACTTTTTTTTCAAACTACCTCATTCTCCTTTGGATGGATTGCCCAAAATGTCTTCTTTCTTCAGCAGAGTCGTCAGTACAGAAATAAAATTGTTTCAAACCTTTGAAAATTTAGATTAACTTTCCTTTAACATTGCTAAAAGTTTAACAAGCAACAAACAATAATAAGCTAATACTTGTTCTTAATAAAGTGCCATGGTGGCAAATGTTGCTGAAGCTGACACAGCGGGGTTGTTGTTTGAAGCCCAAGGCTCAATTTATACATCATGTTTTATTTTTTCCCCCCTTTTTATTCTTACCCAAACAATTTCTTTAATTAGATTGGCTGATTTGAGTAAAATCTGCGGTGTGAGAGCTGGATCCAGGTGTTTGGAGGCGTGATCTATCATGATTGACAGGAGATAGGCAGGAGCTAAAGGCCCACCACCAGAGTCTGGAGAGGAATTTTTGGAGATTATCTCCTAAAAGAAAAGAAACAATAACATCCATCATCCTTTTGAAGCAAGAAAAAAACAGCTGAATATTTTATTTAGGTCAACTGTCTGCTAGTCTCACTTGTAACAAGGTGTCTGCATGACGAGGGTGGAATTTCAGAACTGCCTCAGTAGACCCCAGGTACTGCCTGAGTGCCTCCTGTCTGTCCACTAGTCCTGAAGGGCAGCAGGTGGTGGAGACTTCAGCCTGCCATGGCAGCGTCAATGCCAGCGGTGGAGCTGGACTCACACGAGGGTCTCGGTACAAGAAAAGGAAGTGGTTCCCCAGACCAATCACATCCCCAGGCTTTAAGACTGCCTCCCTGTAAAGGGCCACTCCATTGTGAGTGACTGCGCCTCCTCTGAAGGGCCGCATCAGGGCTACAATGGAATAAATAGAAACTTGAGTTAGAGTTTATCAAACCTCGGTTTGAAGACTGCGCTTCTAATACTGATTTGAAGCAGCATGTTTGGTACCTTGTCCAGTGGGCGTCTCTGGAACAGCACCATCTCTCCTGATCAGTAAGTGCCTGGCTAAAAGGTCTGGGGCAGATAGGAACGTGTCCACCTTCAGTGGCCTCTTCCCCTTCCTCTCTCTTTCTCTATCCTTCTCTCTCTCCTTCATTGTGGGTTTTCTCCCAAACACATGCGTATGTCCCGTCATAATGTACAAAACAAAATCCTGCACAAAACACACAGTGGAGAATCAGGGAGGTCTGTTATCTCTTAAGTGCTATGGCTTATATCAACCTTCCATCAGGCGGTAAGTCGGACAGAAGGCAATTGATAAGGAGTCAAGTGTGTCACAGTTTGCTACAATAGAGACCTGTGTGAGGTCATTGTGTGAGATGGAGTGATGTGCACAGAGGGGTTTTGTGTACTGGGTGGGTAAATTGTTGAGACATTATGTTGCTTTGAGTCTGTTTTGTGCTGGATGGTGAATGTAGTGGGATGGAAAACCTGATGGTATGTGGTGATTACAAACATGCAGGTATGATGTCATGTACTGGGTGTGTGCATGCATGTTCTTCTGCACAGCTCCACTGCACCTCATTTACATGTGTACTTATCAGAGCATGTTGCTTTTAGTGTTTATGTTGATGTCACAGTGTTTACATAATATATGTCAGTGGGTGTTTTGGGTTTTTTTTGTATTTCATTATGTAATTTCATCTGTCAGCATGTCTTGCCTTGCTCTGATCGTAACCCTGCAGCAACAGGAAGTAGGGCCGGTCCGTGGGTGGAAGGATCAGGCTTTGTGACATCACTTCCAGGTCACAGCTGGAGTAATCTTTCTCGTCGTCTGTCGGCTGGTTGGTCCATCCGACCTTCGCTTCGGCCCTTGATGCTCTGATCTGAAGAAATGGTTGAAGACATCTTGGTTAGAGGAACAGCGCTGAGGTGCAACACAAAGCAGTATTAAGCAAAACAATGGGAAAAAAAATCTATAAGACAAACTATTTTAGAAAACACACCTTCTTTCAAAAGAATGCAACAAAACAGTGCACAGCAGTTTATAAGCCATATAAAGTAAATACAAATGTTGAGTTATAGAAAATATTGTTTCCTGAGATCCTTCTGTTTTGTTGTTTGTGAAATTTTCTTGCATTTTCTGACTAATGCTGCTGTGTTTTCAGTTAAGCTGTCTTTTTAAATGTTCTGTTTACTGATGTTACATTTCTGGTTGTTTTTAATTAAATAGTTTGCTTTCTGAAATTATGTTTTTCCACATTGTTTCCTGTTTTACTTTTGTACTTCCTGAAATGTTGTTTTCTATTGTGTTAGCTGAAATGTAATCTTGCTTTGCAAAATGTTGCCATGTTTTTCTTTTCGTTGTCATGTCTCTTGTGTTGTCGTGTTTTGTCTGTGGTCAGTTGAATTCAGTCTGTCCTGACTCTTGTCATTCCTATTACCTCTCCTGGCTGTGGGTTGATCATGCTCACAATGTTCTTCCTATCCTGCGCCCCTCCGCTGTTGTTAGGTCGGTTGCCTGAACCACGGTGATCGTTGCTAACATGGTTGCCCTGGCGACGCCTCAGACTCAGGTTCATGTCACTGATGCTCCTTCGAAGCTCTGTGTTCCTTCCACGGTGACCTCGCTCACTCTCCTCTGGTCCTCCGCCTGATGCCATCCTGTTCCGCCGCCAGCGTACACCTGTTGCGCCCATTACAACCACAGCACCCATCACTTTCCTCCCATGTTGTGTATAACCAGGATTTCCTTTGCGTGCTACGTATTTGTTAAGTCTCACACATACCTTGGTAGCTCTCCCCCTCCCTCTCACGCTCCTTCTCTTTTTCTCTTTCCTCTCTCTCATAGTCTTCCTTCCTTTGGATTTCAAAG
Source organism: Atherinosoma microstoma (assembly GCA_037177055.1). Taxonomy (NCBI): domain Eukaryota; kingdom Metazoa; phylum Chordata; class Actinopteri; order Atheriniformes; family Atherinidae; genus Atherinosoma; species Atherinosoma microstoma. The sequence continues at coordinate 12,070,368 of JBBBVU010000006.1, read as the reverse complement.
CGCCGCTCAAATCCATCCTTAGGCCGCCACATGTCCACTAACAACAAAGGACATTCCCATGGGGCAACAGTTCTCCGGCACTCTGTCTCCCATTTGATAGCTCCATCTGGTTGCTGGATGGGCTTTCCAATGACATCACACAATAGGAAGTCTTCAGAGCTGTATTTCTGGAGAACTAGAGTGCAATGTAAGAAGAGGAAAAAAGGAAGAAAACAGGAAGAGTAATCATTTTTCCATAATCCAGCTATTCCCGTTAAGTCATTCCAAAACAGTTACAAGTTTTTAATCGAGGAATAGTTTCCAGCAGAGGTCAAAATAAAAGAAAATGTCTCATGTTTATACCTGCATCATCTGCCTCTTCCCTCTCTCTTTCAGTGTAGCGAGTGATGACCTGGGCAATGAGTTGTCTGGCTGTGGAGTGGATGTTGGCCAGCAGGGAGCGATAGTTGGCTCCACTGGAAAGAGCATCTCCATAGATTTTGATTAAGCCTGGGGCAGAGGAAGAAGCAGGGGGCAAGAAGTGGGTAGAGGGGGCTGCCGAATGAGCCCAAACCTCTCTCTCCCTCTCTCCCACTGCCCGGTCCCTGTCACTGTTGGAGCGCCCCCGCAGGAAGAGGTGGGAAAGGCGCTTTGCTCGGGACTGGGGGCCAGCAGGCCGCGGCCTGAGGAAGGCCGGGGAAGGAGATGGGGATGGGGAAGGGGAAGCCAGCGAAGGGGTGGAATTAGAAAGGGAAGAGGAAGGAGCAGAGGGGGCCTCGTGGAGTGAGGCTGCGTCAGAGCTGGTCGTTGACCTGGGATTAATAGAAGGGGGTGTTGGGGGACAGATGGAGGGGAGAGGAAGGAGAGAGGAAGGGACAAGTCAGCTGAGAGTTATGACTGATAAACAACAAAGATAAAAATAAAGGGGAAGCGTGCAGGGTTGAAGGCTTACTAATGACAGTGGAAGTAAGATAAGATGGCATCGAAAAGAACTAAAGCCATTATCAGGCTCTAATTTCTATCCTGGTAATGACCATCAGTAATGATCCATATAAATACACATGATGAAGAAACTGGAGATCAAGAAAAGAAGGGATATAACTTCAGACTGACTTGACAGAGATGGCGCTGGGCCAACGACCTCCAAGTTTGGCAAAGTGTTTTCTAGGGGAATTGATCCATAAACCCACTGGGAAATGAAGCTTTCTGAAGCGAGGACTACCAGACCCCTCCATCTGAAGAGAAGAATGCAGATATTATGCAAAGATTTAGATTTTACCTTCCCATCAATGTGGTAGATTTCACAATGCATTCATGTTAGGTCTCTGTCAACCTACATCCATGCTGAGTGTGTCATCAATGCCAGGACTGAAACAATATAACAATGGGATGATATCACAATCAAAAAATATCAACAGGATACCTGGAGCAGGTTGTCAACATGGTGAAAACAAACAAAAGAACCCAGTGCCCCCCCCCTTAAAAAAAGCCCCTGAAAACCAGAGTGTGTATTTCCCATTCTCAAACAGGAAGCATGTTTTGTAGGACTCAGGTCCAGCTGTCGGAGTGTGACAGGGAAAATCCCACTCCAAAGGTCACTGCCTGTCTATTTTTCAGTATTATTTCTACATATAACTTCTGAATGAAGACACAAGGCACCTGATTTGTTTTACCTACAGTCAGAATTAGGAAGTTAAATGTGAATCTTACAATTTTGTGGAAAAAAACATGGTTTTCGAGCAGGTCTTCTTGGTCACATTTTGACATGAGAAACCACACTGAAAATATACTCTAGTCATGCCAGGCAGAAAAGATGGACGCTTTTAATTTGCCTTCTTTTCTAGATCATGCACCTGAATAATTCTAACAACTCTTTTTTTTTTTTAACTAGAAAGGAAATCAAATACTTTTAAATGATTATGCTTTAAATCAACTTACCCACAGTTGCTTCTGATCGCTGTATATTGTGTTTGTAATCCTTTGCCACCTAAATGTAAATACGTAGTTCAAAGTAACCTGATAACCATTTGTATTTCCTTCCCCTCAAGATGAAAATCCATTTTACAAGGCCTCAACTCATCTCACTTGTACAAAGGCATCTCAATTTCTTGTCATCCTTAAGTTTTATCTTCTTTTTACTAGAAACTAATTGTCTTTAGTTTTTCTTTCGAAGTGTAAAAGACCTGCTGCCTCCCTCTCTCTGGTTTGCAGTCGCTCTGGGTCTATAGATAGAGTAACGGGCCCATTGTTCCAAGTGACAGAATTTCCTTCCTTTGCTTTGGACAACACCTATATCCTGACTGAGTGAGAAAGAGAGACTGAGATTGGTAGAAAGTGAGGGAAGGGTAAATTTGCACACAGAAACTAGTGTTTTATACCTCTTTATGTACACCACTCAGGTATCCAGACATATCTCCTTTAGTCTGTGCGCAATTATCAGAAACGAACTGTAACTTGATCATTTTAATGACATTCAGTTACATAAAAATGAGACTGAGGACCTTGATAGATTCTGAAGTTTGTTGCTGTATAATGAATTCTGATGAGAAAAAATACAACTGTGATTCACAAAGCACACACAAAATGACCCAATGTGAAGTTTTGCTGGAAAGAGGAAGAAGGAAAATGCAGACAGTGAGACAGGAAGCTTGATGTAGACACCTGTGATCTTTGACCTGGTCTTCAACAGGAAGATGCTGATAGAAAATAGACATGACACTATCCCAACGTCCCAAATCACGAGCTCTTGCCTCCCAAGTTCACACAGCAAAACCAAGTTTGTCAGAAGAGGTGAAGATATTTGTTCTATCTGATAGGTCCCTCCACCTTTCGAAGATCCTGCAATGACCAAAGAACAAGAAAAAAGATTACTTTTATTTAAATGTGAACAAGATAAACAGATACAGTAACATTAGGCTGATGTTGTTATTAAACATTACTGTCAACAAATATAAAATGAATAATATTTCTTGTTGGCTGAATAAAATTGCATCATGTTGGTATACAGTTTCAGATTACATTTGCCTTTTGTGTTCCAAATGTTCCAAAAAGCAAAGTTTAACTAAATTACTTTAAAAAGGAATTCTGGATACATTAGAGCTCAAATGTGTACATCATAACAGGTTGCTATAGTCACTTGCGGCTTGAGTTAACAAAATTCAGACATAATCATGAATTTTAGACTCAATATGACAAAAAGAATGACTTGTGTCCTGTCTGGAACAAGAAGTAATGTTTTACTTAAGTTGGAAATACCTAAACTGAGCCCAAACAGACTGCCGTTATTTGTTTATCGAGTTAGAATATGGACAATAAAGATAATGATAGTGTTGCAGGGAAAATGTTGGTATCCTGAGTGACACAAGTGGAAGTTTATTTTATATTAAAACTAGCTTGAGACAAACTGGCACAGTGCCTGTAATGACGGTAAAAAAAACTGGTGTAGTCATTCCTCAGTACTGTCTGATGTCCATCATATAGTGCGGTGGAGGTAATCTTTTCCTCCACCTAAAACAAAATAGACCCCTGAGTCTGAGGTCAGGACCAATTTCCAATTCTGCACTTCTTCTGTGGTTTATGTCATGATGCTTATATCCTCAAGTAAACAAGCAGAGGTAAAGTGGCAATGTAAATATGCAGAGTGGTCTTATGTTACTGTTTAAAACAGAGGGGGTATACTCACTTCTCCAGGTAGCACTTGACACAGAGGTCAAAATTGAAGTCAGAAAGAAAAAATACAGTTTCATTGAATACATTTTGGCAGTATTGAACTGTGACCTTCTGTCACAGACATTCATAATTCCTGTCTTAACTACCATAAAATGAAATGACAATTATAGTCATATAGAATGTACGGTAGCCAAAAAAGGCAGGACCTAACCCTAACCCAAAAGATGAATAAAATTAAATACAACTAATCCCCCCCCCCCCCCCCCGAATATTTAGTTGGACACCATCGAGTCAATGTTTGGGCACAGCGAATGTGCAGTCCATAAAAAAGACATGCGTACTAACTCATATCCCAGCATCCATTGCGCGGCACCGGGGGAGGACATTTTTCAAAGAGGACACCACAAGCAGCATCCCAAGGTTAGCTGGTGTAAATGCCAAATTGAATCTTTTCTATTACGATCTTTAAGTGATTCGTGTCTGCTTCTCTTTTGTTTTAAGCCTTAAAACATAGAAAAACTAGCAGTTGCTCTTGGTGTTTTAATTAACGGTCAAATTGAGGTAGGTTAACTCGTTAGTCACAAGCTAACAGGTAGCGCAAGCTAGTGATTTTTCGACCTGTGCTAACACAACTCTGATATTTGTTTTCGTTTAGAATGGACTAATCCGTGTTGAAAGTTAAACTTTCTTTTAACTTTCATACAATTTTTAATGAAACCCGCGCATTTAGAAGCAGCTGATGTCTTTAAAAGCTTCCTTAATTTAAATGGATTATTTTGTAGCTTAGCTGAAACAAAAATAGTATTGTATTACTATCGTGTAATTACTTCAATATTATGTAACTTGATACTTTGAAGATGTTGTATTCCTGTTTCAGCTTCAAGTTAATCAAGACTATGCCTGTTCACAGTTTCCTTTAGAAGTCTGACTGAATCGTACAGACATGGCTGAGACTGTGGACAACAAGATCAAAAACTACAGGACGGCTCCCTTTGACGCCAGATTCCCAAACACAAACCAGACCCGCAACTGCTTCCAGAACTACCTGGGTGAGGAGATGGATCAATATGTCCAAATGACACATTGATACACATTTTAGTGTTCAAGGACAGGCTCTATGAATGAAAGCTATTCCATGCTATTTCATTCAAAATGAATGCATAATTGTCTTTACACTTTTGTCTGTTGCTGTACAATACACAAAAGAATCATTTATAATAGCTGACCCCCCGCACTGCATCCATATTAGCACTGACAAACAGGCAGTTTCACATTTTGATAGGAGGTACACTTGTTTGTACAAGTGTATTGTTGCTAATCATCAAACCCAACACTTCAATTTATACGACACACAGTTGCTTTTGAAAGCGAACGACTCCCAGATCTGTTGTAATTCAGTTTCTTTATCACCCTGGAACTAGAAACATTGGTTGATGATATTTGTGGTATGCATGGTGAAAACTGCTTTACAAAACCAAATACTTTTTGATGGACATGTTCTTATTATATTATATTATATTATATTATATTATATATATATATATATATATATATTATACTTTTCTTTACATCTCTTCAAAAAATGTATAACTATGGGCAGCTGAATTAATAATAGATGCTTTATCTAGCTCCAAGTTATGGTACTGTTTGTTTTCAAAATGTTTTGCATCTTTGTCATCTGCTTGTGAATATTGTTTCAAGAATGACCCTTCACACTTTATTCTTGTGCTTCAGACTTCCACAGATGCAACAAGGCCCTGGAAGCTAAAGGCCAGGATGTGTCACCTTGTGAATGGTATCAGAGGGTTTACAAGAGCCTCTGCCCCATGAGCTGGGTAAGTGTAGTATTAAAGCTCTGATACCAGGATACTCATGCTGACTACCATAAAGATGGTTAAATGCTCCGATTTAACTTTGTTTTGCTGAAATGCAACTTATATTGGTGGACAACAATTTTGTTTTTCCTCTCCAGTCATTAACTAGTTATTTAACTGGAGGATGTTGGAGGCTCTCAGGAACATCCAATACTTACATGAAGTTGTAAAAACTCCATCTGATTTTTTGTGGTGTTCTTCACAAGATATTTTGCAGCTCTCTGCATTGAAAATGGCATGTAATATCTGTGAATCTATTTTGTCTTATCACATCCGAAAAGAAAAAAGAGTTTTCACAAATGTAAAAAAAAAAAAAAAACTGCTGTGGATTTAAGGTTTATATGCATCGTTGCATGGATCTGAAGTTTTATTTCATGTCTCCTACAGGTGTCTAAATGGGACGAGCAGATAGAGGCAGGAAGTTTCGCAGGAAGGATCTGAAATTTACGGCGATTGCCAGTCAGGATGTCGTGTTGCCTATACCTTTCCCTCTGTACTGTGCCTGAGAACATTCACAAAACAATTACTTAGTCATTACTACTGCTATCACTGTTACTTAAACTAAAAACACGCACAACTTCTACCATGTCAATGTCTAAAGTTTGTTATAAACCTTTCTTTGATAGCGTTAATTGGACAAATAAGAAGTTGAACCAATTGAGAACACTGTATTTTGTGAAGTTTAAGTACTTTGTTGTTTGATCTGACTTTACACCAACTCTTAACCCACTCAGGCACAGTTAATTTGGTCTTAAATCCCTGTTACACACAACAAACCTGGACAGCTTCTGCTTAAGTCAGCATTGTTAGCAAATAACTGTGCATGCTTAAGTCAGATGTTGTGAAAATTCTGTCATTTGTCTTTCTGCCAGCGCCCAGTACTTTCCCATTTGTTTTCAAGTAACTAAATTAAGCTCATACTGTGATTGCCTGTGAGACTGTAATCGTGTGCAAGATGACAACATTTTACAGTCCTTTCCACAATTAAAATCCTAATAAAAATATGTTCCAAATCTTCCCAGTTTAAACGGATTTTTTTCCAATCATTACAGCTCTAACTTTTCATAACTTTTTGTTTGCTTTAGGCATTATAAATATTAAAATATTACAAAATTTTAATGTTACCTTAAACTGTAGCCCTTCTGGATCACCTGCCATTAAGCCAAGCTAACTTGCAATATTTCGGTTGTAATTTATGCAGTTATATTCAATTATCCCACAAGACCCTCTCTGGTCTGACAACTCTAAAAACTGGGTCATTTGTTTTGCTGAGGAACTGAAGTGGCAAGACCAGCTGTGAGGTTTGGTGCAATTCCACCTTTTACCACATGGTGGCATCATTGCATCAGCAGGGAAAAAAGGCAACACCATGCAAAATAGAAGCACTGTGAAATAGATGGAGGACAGAAGTCAAGGTTTAGAGTAAATGTAAGACTATGCACGAGAATAACATAAATTAATCCATGTGATGTATACATATTTGTCTAAACAGATATTGGTAGTCACAAGGGCCGAAAAAGAGAGTGAATCTGTGAGGAGCACTTCAGTCCGTAAGAGAATACTGCGTCCAGAACATACTGTAGATGTGTTGAAATATCAGGAATAGCTGATTAGATGTGATGTCACATGCAGCTTATTTAAAGCTTAAGGGAAGAAGAAGATACTCTAACTTAAATGCTGCAATTAACAGAAAAACATGAAGAATCAAGAAATAAGTTCAGGAACTCTGCACGGACTACCTCACTGACAGACTGCACATCAGACACTGTGACCAGGAGCACAACAGGGTACTGTCCTGTCCCCCCTCCTCTTCACCCTGTCCACAGCTGACTTCAGTACAACTGTGTCACGTCCAGAAGTTCTCGGATGACACAGCGATTGTTGGCTGCATTAGGGAGGAGCAGGAGGGGGAATAC
>JBBBVU010000006.1:12029037-12059312 GCA_037177055.1 Atherinosoma microstoma | reverse complement strand
TATTATTATTATTATTATTATTATTATTATTATTATTATTATTATTATTATTATTATTATTATTATTATTATTACTGTCACCTTGATCACTTTTATTACTAGCTTAACTATCATCCTAAACATTTAAAAGACGGTTGTCATCACTATCATTTTCCTTTTCCTCTTTTTACCCTCCCTTTTTTAAAAGTGTTTTCTTCCCCTTCTTGAATCATACGCAAAATAATGTACCTCGGTTTTGTTATATTTGTGTCCTACTGTCTGTCTGTGTAGTTTTTCCACGTTTTGTCCTCCGTTCACCTTACTACAATAAAAAAAAAAGACTTCAAAATAGGTTCCTGCCCCATGTCTCGGTGAAACTCCTACTGCATTCCAGATTTTCTCACTGTGTTATCATCTGCGCTAAGCTCACCCACTTTATCTGTTGATCACGCATTCTCAGTAGCAATCAGGAGAACTAATTATTTATCCTTCTTTCTCTCAACTTTGCTCCTAACCTATAACCCTGATGTCTCAACTTCAACTTGTTTGGATTTGGGGTTGTTTGGGAAAGCTCAATGAGTTGCTCCCGCATGTAAACAACTTTCCCTTTAGCTACATAACAGATGTTGAAAAAAAAGAGCCAGCATAATTAGCCTAAATTTGGGCTGGATTAATTGCAAAAATGCCCATCAAACGTTGAAAGCAGTTGATTTACTGTTCAGAATAAGTCTGAGAAGAAATAGCCTACAGAAATACTCTAAAGCCTACCTAGTGGATTTCTTTTTTTGTGTGTCAGAATTTGTTAAATTCCTGAATGAGCTTTCGGTGACTGTGAAGATTATAAAAGATGAAGAATGGGGCACCCCTTTTGTTTACCGCCCACTGAGCCGGTCTCATGATTTCTGCATGACCAGGCTTTGCATCTGACCTCTGGGCTCGCTGCTTTTGTTCTTGCGTCCCCGGTGGGCAGCGGACTGGCCACCAGCAGCTGCACAGAGACTCTTTTGACGGGCACCGTTTATTCAGCCATCTCTGCTCAGTACGTTCGGCCGCGCATGTTCATTTGAGCGGAACCGCATCTTACGCAGCTGCCTCAGACATTACGACACTGTAGAGTAAACCAAATGTGACTCTGAAGTGAATGGGAAATATTACGCACCGACATGCTTTCATTTAAATATGAGTAAGAGGCACCAACGTGATAGTGATCGTGTACATCTTTCTCTAAAAACAGTCAGATAAGGAGGCGGGCTGAACTTTAGTCAGAACAAACAGATCCGGATAAGTTTGGTTCACTGGATAAGGCTGAATCTTTTCCTCATAACGGTAAACAATCTTTTAATTTACTCGTTATTTTATGCGGTTAACGTTTTTTTTCTGTTTTTTTTTTTGGGAGGGACTTAAATTCATTCTACTTTTAAAGTAGAGCTATTAAAGTTCAAGTAATTTACTGTGCTTAAATCTAAAAAGTAAATTCCTCTTAGTAGCCTACAGCATCACCTGTAGCCTCATGGCATCATGTAGAGTAGCCCACCAGGATGTCTCCAGCCCACTGAGAGATTTTATTCTGTATATTAACATTTACATTTTTTTTCTAAGAAGTTCACTTATCTAGTTGGAATAAGAGAAATACCTCACATTTCATATATTTCATAATTTCGGAGAGCAAAAGAGGAGGGTTAACACGGAAGCAAGGGGAGGGGTTTTCTGTCATTTGGGCATGGCTGTGACTGCTCATGTCTTCAGTGCTGAAAAGGATCAGAAAGGTCTTTTCCACAGAGTTCTGCAGCATCCAAGACCACTAGGTGTGTCATTTGTAGTAGTGGTAAAAGCTATTAATGGTAATGGTTTCCTTTGTAAACTTCCGGAATTTAGACTATTTTGATGCTTAAAGATGCTTTGAACATTTATGGAGTAAAGATGATAATGAATATTGTCAACGTGGTTCTTTTGTTTACATGTTTTCAGATTTTCTTGCTGATTCTTTGCACAGAAGTGTGTTCTTAAGGAATCAGAGACCCCTACAAGCTTCAGTCTGGTTTCAAGTGTCCAAGTAAAGTTCACCCGAAGATCTTCTACTAAGCAGCAACAATCAAGATGCAGCCACTGGAGGACGACAAGGTAAACAGAAAATTTTCCCACTAATGTTTTAGAAAAAAACAAAAAAACATACCGGGCATTTTTAATCATTACTTTTGTTTTTCTTTACATGAAATCATTTTTCTGTCTCCCAACAAAAGGTCACATGAGTCAGACTGAAATTCATGTTGAAGTTCAAAGAAATGTGAAACATATCTCCAAGTTTTGTATTCTGTGTTTTTCCACTCTGGCAAGAGCAGGAGCTCCGGATAGGAGCTGAATACTTTAGGACATGACTAAGAGAGTGAGACAACGAGACAGGACTGTTGGGTGGCAAGTTTGAACTTGTGTGTTTTAGTTTCCTGCTTTTAATTGCATGCTCCATAGGAAGGTTGGATGGGGAACAGTGATATAACAGAGAGATTGGGCAAAAGGGACACATGGAATGACATTTATAACAGCTCAACAATACAGAAGAGTATATCAAGCTTGTAGTGATAATATGCCAAAGAGGGCAGTTAGTGTTGAGGTTAAAAAAACTGTATTCAAATACACGTTATCTAATTTGTGGTTTTCCTGTTTTGTGTGAACATGCACCTTCGCAAGCCTTTTCCTGTGGCTTGTCTCTTGTAATAAGTACCAAGCAGTTGCTTCATTTGCAAGGATGTTACTTAAGATTTCACTTCATCTGTAATGGGGAGAGTAACTGCAGATAGCATGAATGTGGAAGCTGAACGTTAACATTAGGCTTAGGGTAGCTACATGCAACATACTACAAAAATAAGCATAGGAAATCATGAGATGCTTTAAAGCTAAAAAATAAAATACCACCTTAGGACCAATTAAGCTGTTGTTCTCTTGTGTTAGGTTTTTTATTTCTAAGTCATTATGACTGCTTGTTGCATAATGTTACACAATACCTTCAATTGTACTCACAAACTTCAACCGGTGTGTGTATTTGATAGAGCCACTCATATTGTGGAATGCAGCCTGCAGATGTTGAGTAATATCATGGGCTTGGCTTTTGATTATATATGAAGCCAACATGGAACATGCATAAAAAGACAAATGCAACACAATGACTGCAGGTCTGTGCAAACTCATCCCTCACAACATGTTGATACAACTTCTGAAACAGATGTGGTGTGATCATATGACACTATTGTGTAAATATCACTTCTTACTCAGCTGGCCACACCTTCTTCAGAGGTACTAGTATGGAAAGAAGTGGATTTAGAAGTGTAATCATGTCCCGGTCTGCAGATGAAATCATGATTTCATATATACTCACACTCACATGTAGCCACTTTGCAAAACTAGTCTCCTCTAAGATGCATCCTCGAGTGTAAAATCCCTTGTTCCTTTATCCCTTCATTTTTGTTACTTTCTCTGTCATTTAGATGTACTTTCTATTGAGCCGGAGCATTGTGAGTCCCCTTCACTAACACTTTATCGTACATGCAGCATGGCGTGTGTGCCACACACAGCAAAAACATTCAAGATATTGTCAGATAGAGCTCCAATCGCTGTAACACAAGCAGATTCAATTTGTTTTAAATTGTGATATACCCCTGAGAAACATGTAGCTTGATTATCAGCTACAACTGCTCAAGTATTTTTCGTTATCAGTCCTGCGTCATTATTTCAAGTTATTCATGACTTCCTCCTGCATGCTGTTTCATTCTAAGCCATGTGGTGCTTCAAGATAAGTTAATAAGGAACTGATATTAGTAACCATAAACATTAAGTGCTAAAAAACCCATTGCTGTACGATTATTTTTGTAGTCAGAGAGGACCGTTTGGTTCTCTGATGGAGTAGAAAACAGGGAAAAAAAAGAACAGGCAGTTGCTTTCCGGGGGAGTCTTTGTGCCACATATTGAAGCACTTTGTTCCGACTGTTATTTGGAACAAAGTGTTTCAAAGTCTGTAATGATATTTGAAGACTGATTTACTTTATCTGTGCAGATAGTGATATCATGTACTTTGAATCAGTACAGAGCTCTCTGTGCTTGGTATGATAGGTTTGTTTCCTGATCTCTTGAGTGATGCTGATTAGTCAGTTTACTGTTGAATCAGCAGCGCTGGATGAAACATGGAACAAGCTTCATGATTAAAATCTATTTCCTTTCATTAATGAGCTTATTTTATATCAACACCTCTACACTTTACACATTACCCATTAGTTCTTCAAGATCCGATATGCGACGTGAAAGATGTGATTATTTGGTTGGTTGTTAAGTCAAAATGAAACTTGTATTTGGGATTTCCTGCTGTTGGCTCACTGCCTCCTCATACCATGTTTAGAGCCACAACTTCATTAAAACCAGTGTTCAGTTCTGCTTTGCTGGATAATTCAAACTGCCCCCCCACCCTCCAGCAAATCCTGCTGTGTAACCAATTATTGTCAGGTGTATTAGCTTGTTATTATGCGCTAAGCCCAGTTTATTTCTTAAACCGGGTTAGGGTTAAAAAACATTCACAATAGGATTTATTTTCTATGGGTGTCTTTAGCTACTTATCTGAGAAATACCTCAGAACTAGAAATCATGAAGCCTGTGCAGTGTTGTAACACCTGCTTTCAGAGCAGCACTGTGCTTCTGCTGCTGATAATGCCACGATCTGAAAACAGGGAGCGAGAGCATTTGTTGAAAGGCTCATTGTGTGTAATTACCAGTGTCACTGTAAACAAACAGAGCTTTGTATAGCCAGGAACAGGCTACATCCACCATTTAAACTGAGGGGTGATTGTACAGGAGCTCCATCTGCTTATTGCAATAATCTGTTATAACTTTCTGTTTTTTTCTGTCAACAGCCCAAGAAGAAGGTGACCCTTTACCTCCTCTTCTGTGTTTCAACAGCAGTCATCGGCTCATTACAGTTTGGCTACAATACTGGGGTCATCAATGCACCTGAGCAGGTGTGTGTGTGTGCGTGTGGGTGTGAGCTGAACTTGTGATGTGGTTAAATGAGCGAGAATAACTCTTACATCAACGAGAGATGTAAACATATCGTTTTCTGATATTAATATTGCATTGATAACTAAAATGACCTAGAATCAAAGACTGTTGTGGATAATAACTGTGATTTTATATTGGAGTTTTTTAATATCCCTTCTATGGTTTTGTATGTTGGTCCATTCTGACCTAAATTAGCTTCTTAATGTGTCTTTTTTCTGCATATTATGGCAATGCTAAAAGCTATACTGCCCTCATGTGGAAGTGTTTAAAACTCCTAATAGATGGAACTATTTTATGTTTCTTCAAACTAACTTCTTCAAACTATTTCCCTTCCCCTCCTTATTTTTTATATTTGCCAGAAACTACGGGACTTTTTCCAGAATGTGTCCATGGACCGGTACGGAGAGCCTTTTACCCCAGGAACAAACACCATGGTGTGGAGTTTTGCTGTGGCCATCTTTAGTGTGGGAGGCATGATCGGTTCCTTCTCTGTCGGAGCTGTTGTCAACACATTTGGCAGGTGAAAATGACAGGAGCAATCACTGTAGTGGGGCACTAAGAATGAATTGTGACTAGTAATGCTAATAAAATGATCATTATCTTCAGATTATAGGATTTAGGTCATTTCTATGTCAAATATGTTTCATTCTGTTTGTTTTAAATTCACATTAGGACAAAACTTGACATCTGACTCCCAGTTATCACAGTGGAGTGTGGGGAAACCTATGTGCAATATGTCATGGTTTTTCTCTCGTTAACTTGGTTCTTGTGTTTTTGTCTCTCGTCACCAGGCGAAAGTCCATGCTGATCGCTAACATCCTGGCCCTGCTGGGTGGTGGTTTGATGGGACTGGCTACTTTGAGTCAATCTTTCGAGATGGTTATCATCGGCCGGTTGATCATCGGTGTGTTCTGCGGCCTGTGCACAGGTCTGACACCCATGTATGTGGGTGAGATCTCCCCCACTGCTGTCCGAGGAGCCTTTGGCACATTGCATCAGCTGGGTGTTGTTATTGGCATCCTGGTGGCACAGGTAGGCTATGATGAATTTCTGTTATAATGCATTCCTCATAGACCATACTTTATGCACCAATCATTTTCTCCCAGTTTATCTTGATCAGGATTGCTTTGGATTCTGGTTGTCTTTCATTCTTTTAAGTCTATTCAAAAGTAGCCTCTAAGCATACAGAACTTCAGGATGCTTTTTCACTAAAAATATAAACATAACCTATTTTCTTCAGATATATTTTAAAATAAGTTAAAAAAAAAGATCATTATCCAAATCTCTCCATTGTTATATGACAGATGAATAGGTTGCCTTTAATTAAAAGAGAAACACCCTGAGATACTTCGAAATCATGGTGTTACACAGAACAACTCACTACACCTGATGTTTTTTCTTAAAGTAATACATGTTATAGAAATAAAACGACCTAAATAAGTCTGCCTCACTTACCTCATTCTTTGTGTGTCTTGTGTTCAGATCTTTGGTCTGGAGTCTCTGCTGGGTTCAGATTATCTGTGGCCTCTGCTCCTTGCCCTGACTGCCCTGCCTGCTGTACTGCAGAGCATCATGCTGCCCTTCTGCGCTGAAAGCCCCCGCTACCTCCTCATTGTCCTCAAACAGGAGGAAGAGGCCAGAAAAGGTTTGTTGTTCATCATATTGCACATTATCCACTCTAGATGGCAATACCAGATTTTTAATGAAACTGAATTTAGAATTACTTATGTATTTTTAATTATGGGCTTTGACTTATTAAAACAATGTTACACGATGTTCCAAGACCTTTTCAGCTACTCTGTGCATCATATTTACATAAATATGTGCTCACATTATCTGTATTCATCCACCTCCTCTCCTTCTTCTTGCAGCACTGGTGCGTTTGCGTGGCACCGAAGATGTGGACGATGATATTCAGGAGATGAAGGAGGAAGGGATGAAGATGGCCATGGAGAAGAAAGTGACCGTCCTTGAACTCTTCCGCTCTGCAAACTATCGCCAGCCAATCATTATCGCTATCGTCCTGCAGCTCTCTCAGCAGCTGTCTGGCATCAATGCTGTGAGTAGACATCTTCTCCCATCAATCTACATGAATGGAGCGATCAATCTTTAATCTTAAATAGGAGCCTTCACTTACCTGATATAAGTATTTCTGACATGTCCATGACAAGAGAAACTTCTTTGCTCCAGGCACTGTTAGATTGAGTGCAATACCCCACAGAGACAGAACCAAGCAAAGGGTGTTTGATAAGTATTTTGCTAATAAGGTCATGTAACCAGGTTGACTAAATTCATTAGCAGTTGTTGTGTCAGACCATATAATCAAAGCATAGCAGCTGGAGCCTGCAGCCTAAGGCTGCAACATCGATTGTACCGCAATAAGCACATTAACCTTCATGACCTGTGTCACAGAGCAGCAAACAGCTAACACAGTTTAACATAAATCAAATTCAAGTAAACATGTCATGTAAAATCAAAGCTGCATATTTTCCATTAAACAGGAAGTCTTATGACAATGTGCAATATGAAAAAAAAGAATCACAGATAATTATCACTAAAAAACTGCAGTTTCACTGTGGACCTATGGGGAATTAATCTTCACTCTCACTCTATTAAAAAACCTCTGCTACAACAATAATTTCCCTCAAAAGGGATAAATAAAGTATTTTTCATTTCATTTCATTCATTTCATTAATAAACATTGTTTTCAGCAACAAATGAAGAAAAAGGTCAAATGAATCCACTGTGTATGTAGCAAATGAACATGATGAAATATTAAGCCTTTAATGAACCTGATGTTTTCCTCAGGAGCCAGTGTTGAACAAAAATAAAAAATGAAAACTAAAAATAGAAAGGGTGCACTGGACTTACATCAGTCCTTTAATGTAATAATTTTCTGTGTTTTTACATTAATATGACCAAAAATATAATCATATTTTCACTCAGTTAAAGACATTTTTTTTACTAAAACAATATAAAGAAAGAATAGAAAGAATAATATCTGCAAGTGGCATATATATTTCAACTTTTCAGTATTTTTGTCCTCACTCAGATGCAGTGTAAGAGGTCCAAAGCATCATATTTTATAGATGGAAAAGGATCTCTCTGATGAAATGCAGCGTTGTCCTTTTTCCAGACAAAATTCTTCTATTCGGGTGTAATTTGTCCATGAAGAAAAATGTACATTTCCATATATATTTTTATATATGTTTTTTGATATTGTTGCCTAACATTATGTTTGTACAATGATACACTTAAACTTTGATAGGTCCATATTCTTTGAATATAATGACACCCTCTTTCTGCTGATGTCATACTATTGATTAAGAATGTCACTCAGCTGCATATTTATGTTACTAAATGTGCAAACTAACAATCATTAACTGAGAATTTGCACATTTTCACTGTTTTTGAGGATGACCTTTTTTATGAACAGAAATTTCTCTTTGTGTCCCCTGTCAGGTCTTCTACTACTCTACAGGGATATTTAAAACCGCTGGTGTATCTCAGCCCATCTATGCCACCATAGGTGCTGGTGTCGTCAACACTGTGTTTACCGTTGTCTCTGTAAGTGTCCATACAGATGGTATGCAAATGTAGCTATATGTTCCGATTTGATTGTTGATTGATTAGTTTTACTCTGTGGACACCAGCTGTTCCTGGTTGAGCGGGCAGGACGAAGGACGTTGCACCTGATTGGACTGGCTGGAATGGCCATCAGTGCCCTGGTCATGACTATCTCCCTGTCTTTAGTGGTGAGTGGGCATTTTTGGTTTGTGAGCTTAATGCTACTTAATTTTTATCTTTACCCAAATCTCTTCTAATTTTTTCTCTGAGCAGAAAACCAACGAGTCTCTAAGTTATCTGGCTATTGTGGGCGTGTTTGGCTTTGTTGCCAGTTTTGAGATGGGTCCAGGTCCCATTCCCTGGTTCATTGTGGCTGAGCTGTTCTCCCAGGGGCCTCGACCTGCAGCCATGGCTGTTTCTGGTTGTTCCAACTGGACTGCCAACTTCCTAGTGGGGCTGGGTTTCCCTAAACTAGAGGTATTTCTCAAGCCCACAGTAAAGCATTACAGCTGTATGATGGGGTCCTGCAGTTTGTCTCACAAAATTTTTTCCTTCTCTCAGGAACTTTGTGGCCCTTACGTCTTCCTCATATTTATGGTTCTCCTGATCCTGTTCTTCATCTTTACCTACCTACGAGTCCCAGAGACAAAAGGACGGACCTTTGATGACATTGCACAGGGGTTCGCTGCCAAACCAACTCACTCCCCAGTGCCTGAGGCGGTAGTTGTCGGACTGCCAGAGAACAAAGATCCTGTACCCATGTCACCCACAGAAAAGGTTCCCATGGTGGATATTCCTCCACAAAATCAATGAATATCCATTTAGAAGAGAGGAAAGACAGACAAACCGGTTCCACTGTAAGAGTAATACACCATAACTCACAAATACTAGAGCACAGCAGGACAAGTTTGGAAGAAGTCAACTGTATGAACTGATTCAGAAAAAAACATTTTTGTTTGTTTACGTGGAAATGTTAGCGTGCCTTTTGAAAACTCTCCCCAGGCAGAATTGCTTCAATAATTGACAGAATTCTATATAATCCTGGCTGAACCTAACTGTACTGCCAGTACTTAATGTTTGAGGAGGTTCTCATTCTTGTGCTGGCTCCATGTATTGTGCCACATAAGAGGATCAACATATATTAAAGTTTTCAACTGCCCTCAGTGTTAAAAGGTTGCAGGCTTTAAGGGGTTTTATGTATTGAGGCCAAACTTGAAAAGCCGGTTTTAGAGCCTTGGAGTTTGACCCAAAAAGAGACTGACTTGCTGTCTTGTGTGCCTTTGTAAAAATGCCTCCCAGCCAGGGGGAGGGAACCCTGTTGTCTGAACACGGTAGAGAAACATGGATGGAGGTGCTGCAGAATTACCTCTTCCCCTCTGGTACATAAAGTACTGGTTATAGACTGAGAATAAAACATTTTAAGCACATAAAAGACAAAAGACTTCCTCTCATCCTGCCACACAACATCTCCTGTCAATAGAAACATGTGTGTGTTTGTTTGGATTCAGCGGTGTTTACGTCTGCAAAGTGCATGCATTAAATATACTGTCTGTGGGAGGATGAGAGAGATGTTGTCTGGCACTGCCAAGTCTGAACAAAGCTTTCCCCTTTTGTAAAAAAAAACACACGCTTAAGCTTTACTGCTTTAGTTTCAGGATTTCACTGCAGGGAAAAACCTGAATGATGCAGCTGTTTACGGCATGCAGGAACAGTTGGGTTAAAAGACTCAGGTGGGCTAAGTGTGTAAATGTTTATGGTTTTTTTTATCTGGTGTCAAGAAAATACATTTATCCATCATGTACTTGAAATTCTATGAAAAAAGGTTACTGCATCACAGATCATAAAGTATCTTACAATCTGTAAACGAGTGTTTTTAAGTGTTTGCCTGTATAAAGTAATATGTTGTCATTTGAGTCTTTTTATAGAAACATGTTTGTGTCTGCTGATAACTGAATGCACATCTCGCTCAAAGCAAGACATTAGCCGCATGAGATGGTGGTGTTAAATAAAAACACTAAATCAATTGTATTTATTTCAGTGGTTAACACGCAAAGTGTAATTAAATATATTTGTGGATAATTGAAATGATTTGTATATATCATAGAATCTCAACTTACTGCATCATGATTCGCTGTTGTAGCACAATTGAATGGGCTTTTAATGGTTTTGTTAGTGTTTGTACTGTTCTATCTTCTGAATGTTAACACACTCTTGTTAAGGAAGCACTTTTTCTTTCAGCTTAGCAGTTTGCACTTTGGCAGTTTGACTACTTTCTAATGATTTTTATGTTTTATTTATTGTATATGGCTTTCTTTACATATAAATATATTGGACGTGAATGGTTTTGGTTATTTGTTCTTCATATTTCCTCTGATTTTATTTTTCTTTTTTTTTTGCACTCTGCATTGTTGCTTTGGTGATTGCATTGATGTCCCCCACAATATTCATATTTGTGTGATACATATGCTATTTTAAAAGCTTTTTGTGTAAATAAACATGAGTAAAAAGTCATTCTTACTGAAAGTTGAAGTGAAAGCTTGTATGCTTTAAGTAAGATCATCATGAGCATGGTCATGCATTGTTCTTATATCTATAATTCCACATGATGAAAAAGTTTGTCATGAACATTTAATGCATCTGCTGCTCTGTGGAATTATAATATGTATGTCAAACAAAACCCTCTGTTAGCTGTGTTAAAAGCACTATGGAGCTAACAATTCTCACAACCTGAAATAAAGACATAGGTTCATGACTTTGTTTCTGCTGCCACTAAGCAGTCAGACTGTTATTGATGTATTTTGCTCGTTTGTTCTTTTATTGCTTTGTCTTTATTGACACAATTTTACATTTAAGTCAGATAAGGGGAATTTCACTTATACGTACTTCAGTGTTGTTGTTTTACAGGACGCTTACTATACTAAAATAGTAATTTTACAGATTGTCATGAATGTTAAAAAGGTGAAAACTATTTTTGCCTTTATTATCATTTTTTGTTTGTTTTTTCTTTTTGTTATGCACAAGCAGATTGTGTTCCCCGTGTGAAGATTGAAGTGTTAATGCTTAATTGAATTAAAATATATAAAAGAACTAACCAATCATTTAATAAACAATAATAATAATGAGATACATAGTAAATATATTTTATTTAATTTCAATTATATCATTATTATAATTATTATTGTTGCTCATAAAAACTATTGGTTTGTTCTTTCATATATTTTAATTCAGTTAATGAATTATTGAAAGACATGCATAGGTTAATTGGTTACTTTAAATTCTCCCGAGGAGTGAGTGTGAGCACGAATGGTTGTTTGTCTTTCTGTGTTAGCCCTGCGATGGACTGGCGACCTGTCCGGGGTGTACCAGCCTCTCGCCTGCTAATTGCTGAGATAGGTTCCAGCCCATCCGCGACCCTGCATGGATTAAGCGGTACAGAAAATGGATGGATGGATGGGTTCCGGCTTCCCCATGACCTTAAATTGTAATAAGTGGTAGAAAATGAATGAATGAATGTATACTAAATAATTAACAGAAATAAACAAATAAAAGATGTGGACATATAAATGGATATAAAATAATAGATGACTAAATTAGAAATTCAATATAATATGAATTAATCGTTTGATAAAAATCCAAAAAATTATTCAAATGAATCTTTCTTGAAAAAGAGAACATAGAAACATTTTGATAATAAAGGAAAACACATTAATTTGCAATTTATACATCTTACATTATCTTGTTTATTTCTTTTCTACTTAATTTATTAATAACTTTTTGTTGCATAAAACTTACTGTTTTATTTTCCTATTTATTCAAATAAAATTAAATGTAGCTATTTATGTATTCATTGCTGCTCTCTTTACTTTCCTTAGCCTTTCTCGAACCTTTAAGAAAGGAAATGGGAAAAATTAAAGCAATTCGAAGACAATAAAACAATAAGGAAAAGATTCTAATTCTTTTGTTTATTCTTATATTTCCACTTTTTTTATCAGGATTCTATCAATTTATGTATAGCTTTTAAATGTGCATTTATCTTCACTTTTATTATTCACAGACTCTCATGATTCTAAAGGAAATAACTTCTGGCTGAACAAAAGAGAAGTTTTAATATTGCTTTCCAGCCTGTGTTTAACTTGAGTACCTCAGCCCCTTGCAGCTCACAGCCTTGGGGAAAGGGCCCCCTGGCTGGGAATGGGGCCATCTAACTATGTCAAACTAACGCACCATAAGAGGCTGCAGCGTTACTACTGATCGCAGTGAACTGGAGCATGAAAACCCATCAACATCCTGCAGTACTGTAGGCTGACCAGTGGGCGGCATGCATGGACCAGTAGGTTTTTTTTTTAAACTCTGTGTGAATATGTGTATGTGTTATAATGCATGTCTACATACTGTCTGGAGAGCTGTCCTGAGAGGCAAGTAGTGTGGCTGAGAGACCGAGAGGATAAAGAAGGGGGTTGTTAGGAAGAGGGAAACCACATGAAGGATGGAGAACATCCAAAAATGTGTCTGAATTACTTTCATTTTCCATGAAGGTAGAAATGAGAGCGATGAAGACAAACAGGGGGAAAAAAAGGAGTTGGGCAGTTTCACATGCCACAGCTTGAAAAATGCAAGTTAACACAGTGACCAGACATGTGGGGGATGCCACAGTCTGTAAGGCTGTGTCAGAGAAGCACTGGAATGGATGTTGTTAGACATGTCTAGACAGTTGTTTTAAAGACCAGAAAAACTTGTGTTAGTCTTTTCTCCCCACTCTCTCTTTGCCACTCTGTCTTGCTTTCACTCTTTGTCTCCCTCTCTTCCTGTCATACTTTCAGATGTCTTCGTCTTCTCCTGTCTCTGTGACAACAGTTTTTTGTTCACCTCTTTGCTTGGCAGCGTACTCATTGTATGTGCTGCTCTGTAAATATTTTTTCTCCTTCCCTTATCCATTCATCCATCTACCACCCCCCTCATCGTCTCTTCCTCCGTGTTGCTCTCAGAGAAAGGGAGCGAACAGACTCCTCCCCCTCCATCCCCCCCCCCCCACCTCTTGTTCTGTCACACACTCGCACTCCATCTCCTTCTTTCTCTCTTTTTTATGCTCTCTCCCTTCCTCTCTGTCTGTCAGTGTCATTCTCTAGTGGAGATGTGGAGTGTCTTTCTGTCTCTCTGTCTGTTTTTCCAGCCTAATTCAGCTGAGGAAGGTAAGAGCTAAACTTTTGTTTGAAAATTGTTCAGGTTAAACCTGTGACTTCTCATGCGCATTAATAGTTATAGCATGATGCAGAGTTTGGAGCATGGCGGCTTTCATCATGTGCTCGTAATGAGCTCACAAGTGAAGGATGCTTCTGCAACTGCACTCTATGAACATGTCTCTTTATGAATTAATGTGACTTGGGCGATGTGTGAAACAATTGCATGTAAGGCCACAGACAATGTAACCTTTAGTGCTCCACCTGCAGCTTGGGACATCTCCTGAATAATCACCATCTTTCTCCATGCTCGCTCTGTTCTTTGTGTGTGTAAGTTTTTGCCTGTCTCATTGCATTCTGCAGATATGTTTAAGTTGCAGAAGATCAGATATGACTTTGTTGGCATGGAAGTGCCAGGTGCTGGGACCTCTCCAGCTCTGGAAACAAAAGAATATGGGAATAAGGCAGAAGACAAACGAATAATAAGTTGCATAACCCATTTTTCTTTGCCTTGAGGGACGGCGACCCCCCCTGCCCTCTTGTGTCACTCATGATCTCACGGATTTTGACAGCTAAAGACCCCTGCCCCCTCCAGGACTGTTACCACTGCCCTCTTTTTTTTTCTTTTTTTTTTTTTTACCAGGGTCTTCAGTGGTTGTTTCTCTTTGTTGTTGGAAAGTCTTACTGCTGTGCCTGCTAAGTGGAAACATTGTATGTTTTATAAAGTGCAGGAATGAGGCTGTGCCTGTGAAACACAGACTGATAGTCTACAAATGATGGATGGTTAAGTGAGACTTCCTCCATTAAGTCATCTGTCAGAACAGACTGCGCTGACTTTGGAAAGCTGTGAAAATTCAGTGACTCAGACTGGCTTTATGGAGCAAATACGTGTGTATCTATGAGTATGTGTATGGAGTAATAAGTGCCTTAGAGTCAGCCTATACATAGCTTCTACATCTTGTCCCAAACACTCAAGAGAGTGTCAGTATTCAGCGTGCAATTACTTTCAAAGGACATGGCAGCAGGCTGGAATGAGCTGCACCTGTTCGCACTCATCTCCTTTCGGATTTACTGCGAGGTGTATGTCAGTGTGTGTCAGTAATAGTATATAACTGGACTAACGTATACGTAAGTCTCATGCCACAGATTTGAGCAGAGAGTGTAACAGATGGCTTGGACTTAGATGAGACAGAATGACAGAGAAGAGAGAGGCTGCACAGCATTACAGGCCTACTGACTGTGTATAATTGAAATAGAGATCTACTTAATACAGTATTAACCTAATAGCATGCACTTTTTTATAAATCCATATAAATTGAAACATCAAGCTATATCATGAAAGGAGGATCTGAGGTTATAGTTGGCTTTGACCGGAATAAGGGAAGTCTGGACTGAAAGGCAGTGATGGTGTCTTATTGTTATGTAAACCAGAAATTATGTATAATCTAAAATAGTGTCACAATCCATGGTTGCCCATTGGAAGATGGTTACAGGTGCATAGACTTGCTTTCTTTCCGGCAGCTTTCATGTGACATGGGAGAAAATATTGATATAAAAAACATTCACGCCATAAAAATGCTGATTTTTTTCACCATGTATTTTGTAATGTAGACCCTTTCATGGATATTGACTACATACTTTTTGAATGCTACACCATAACCTTCTGTGTATAAAAGCACAGTAAGAAAAATAAAAAAATAATCAAAAACAAGATGGACGAAGAAAAATGCAGTGACTGAGGAAGAAGTTGTGCAGGATGAGTGTCGAATGACTAATTCCGTGCACAAATGTGTTCAGTATCACAAAGGCCCGAGGATTAATGCCTTCGTCCATCTCCTCCTTCCTCCTAATAAGCAATTGTGTCCCATTCAACACCAGCAAGACATGGAAAGCAGACATCAGCGGAAGTAGACGTTGTATTATGAGCAGCCAGTGTCTTACCTGCAACAGACAGGTTTGGAAAATAAGAGATAAATTCTGGTGTTAAAAGATAGTCAGACAGTAGCTACAAACAGAGCACTTTTTTTCCCAATAGAAACGACTCGAAACTCTAAGATATATTTAGTTCAAGTCATATTATAGACTTCTTAACTTGGACACATAATTCTGCATAATACAGTTTATTTATGTTTATTCATTTATTTAGTTTTATTAATTTTATTTAACATTCATGGTGCAACACAGTCCATTTCAACACAATTTGCAACAATAACTTTGAGTTATTTTAAATGGCAAACACTTCACTCTTCATGCTTTGCTGAAATGTCAGGAAAGCTGTTCTTTCTCCAAACTAAGGGGGGGGGGGGGGTTACTCCTATAACTCCTTGCCTCAGCAAACATAAAAAACTATCCCTCCTTCTGCAGATGAACTAGAAACAGCATGAGTCACATTTGATTTGTCACTCTCACATTCGGCATGTGTTGATGCATTGTTGATATGAACCCACACGAATGGCCTCTAAAATTGCTGGGGGTGTGTGGGGGATTGTGTTTTCACATTAGATTAATACAACATACTGAAGGGGAGGTCTGTTCAGGAAGCACACCTGAGGCTTCTTTAGTCTTTCCTGTCATGGATGAATGGAGATACAGCAATGCTCACCAAGCTATACATTTTTCAGAATGAGCCATGCATCATTAGTGAAATGTATAATATTCCTTGACAACACAGCCTGCTCCGATTTAGATTATTTTAATTTTTTTTCCACCTATTTTGAACATTAGTGAAAATGCAAACACACAACAACTTGTTCTGACTACTTGGTTCAGTAATGTATTTTTTTATAAAAGTTTGGAAGTGCTTTACTAGAGTTTGTTCCCTATACCCTACACCTGTTCTACTCTGTGCTTCGGCATTTAAAAGAAAAATATTCTACTTTTTAAACATTTATTTGACAGTTGTCGTTACTTTTCAGATAACGATTTTACTGAATATGGTAATATCTGAGGACATGCATTATAAAGAATAAACTAGCTCGTCCACATTTCTTTTGATTTGTGTCCTTTTCACAACTGGGGAATTTCTTTTGTCATATCAGAAAGAGATAAATGTATCACATTCCCTCTAAACTTCTCGGATGGCTTCAGTTACTTTGAGGTTCAAAGAGGTAAAAAGAAATTTTTTTTTTTTGTTGTGAGCCTCTGAATTGTATTATTAGAAGAGTCTGGCTGGCTAACACTGACCTGCAATACTGAAAAACTCTTACAGAGGTTCTTAATATTTTCTTCAACTCTGGATAAATATGATCTAAAACATCATTATCCCCTTGATGCCTGTTGTTGTAAATTAGCAAGAAAAACACCTCTGGCTTTTGTTTATTTATTTATTTTTCAAATCTTATTAATTCATTGTATTGATCTATTTGCTTTATTCACTCTTATTTATGTATTTACTTATTTCTAAATTATTCATTTAGTTTTTTGAGTCCCTCCCCCTGTAAAGCACTGTAAAAGCCACAAAGTAACCAAGAGCAAATCCCCCCTTCAACTGCCAGCAACTTTTTGGCTTAAAATGAAAGGCGCTATATGTGATCTGACAAACATGGTGGTGGTAATATCATAGTTTGTATCTATTTAGATGCAACTACAGTCAATTTATGGAACAATGAATTCTGAAATATATAAGTGAATCTAAACCAAAGAGTCGGGACAAGTGTCTGTAAATTGATTTACAACACAAAGTGGGTCATGCAGTAGCCTATACAACAGCTCTGAGCTCACAAGCTGTTCTACTAAAGAAAGACTAATGAAGAATAAAGTGAATGTCTTGGAAAAGCAAAGTCAAAGTCCTGACCTTAATCTGACGGAAATGTTTTTGAAGAACCTGAAGTATAAGAAAAGCTGCCAGCATTACTGAGTTGAAGTTGTTGGAGATGTGGCCAATGTCAATATCAGAGATATAAGTACTGTAAGTAGCTCTTCAGTCTGAAGGAATGTTTCTCTTCTCATGGAGAGTTTCTGCTTTAATATAGCTTTTATGTTATATTACCAACACTTCTCTATTGTTACTTAAATAGTTACAGATCAAATGATGAAAAATTCATGAATTCTGCAGTTCTTATCTTTTTTTATTAACATTAGAACCAATGTAAGATGGACTCTCCAATGTATATTACACTATTGTCTATAGTAATTAATATTATTATAAATCAAATAAAAATAAAAATAATAATTTTATTCTGCTTTTTTACACACAGGTCTTAATATGCAGTCAGGAAGGGAGACGGTGCTTCCAAACACCACACTGAATAAACTGAGCAGCATGTTGATATTCTCACTTTAAGGTCAACTGGGCCGTCTTTCCTGCCATCACTTGTTTCTAGTTCTCACTTGGTACTAATTAGAAAGATTACCCTACCTATCCTGAGTGTAATAAGCCACTCTTCCAGGACATGATAAATTAGCAAAAGTGTGATAAGAAAATAAATGGCATGCTTGTCACAGCGGGAGAGCAGCAGAACGGATGCTACTAACACCCCTGAAATGCTTCCTCCTCCCATCCCACCCTGCATGTGCACTGAGCTGCAAAAATCACACGCTGATGGAAAGCGAAGGATGCAACATCCCCCCCATCACTGACACCACAACACTTATCTTTGACCAGGCTTTATTTTTAGATCTCACATGTAATTTTCAAAAGCAGCATGATTTTGTGTGGCTGTTGAGAGCACTGTAATGACATCAGGTCACATTTCCTTAAAATGAATCACACATCTGAAAGATTGAAGGTCTCAGGCGGTCTTTGAGCCAGGACTCACACTTTGTGACAGATATCGTCGCCGGTAATAAACCATTATGGCTAGACACAGAGACGCAGTTAAAAATGAACTTAAAGATGATCACGTGGCACCGGCATCCGTGACACTGGAATGTAGTTGTCAGTTTTGGATTTCCCTTTAAAAATCTGCTGCATTGCAGTTAGCGTGTTGGCACTGACCAAACAGACTGAGGCAAAGTTGATTGTTAAAAGCTTCACTGCTGAGAAATGACTCAGTGAGATTAAAGTAAAATGATCTCCTCACACATTTACATTCCTTCTTCATAGTGGCTTTTGAAGGCAGAGATAGTAATGAAAATATTGTCTTTGATGGTAACTCTATATGCCTTTTAGAACTCAGTGCCACTTAGAAGGAAATTTTGTATTTTCAATCCTAGTTTTGATTCTACATTTCCTCTATGCTCAGTTTACATCCCTCTAATGAACATTTAAGTGTGAGTAAGGACTACGGATCCTCCTATCTTGACAAATCCAACAAAAATGTTTCTAATCCGGTCTTGACTTTTAAATTCAAATCCTTTGATCTAAGACTAGGACAGTGAGGTGTAAAAGTACCTGGACAGGTGAACCTAATCATTTGAGACTTGAAGGAAATCCATTTTCTTCCAGAGAGTTAGGTGAGAAAACTGATACCACTTTTATGCCTGTAAAGTAGACATGAAACTAAAGCCTACAGCTTTCCATTTTTTTGTGTTGAGCTCACTTCAAAGGGGATAATGCAAGTCTGGCTGAACAAAAAAATGTGCCTGCCAGCACCTTTAAAGCTCAATAATGAATGTGTCATTTGTTTTATAAAAAAAAGAAAAGAAAAAAAAACTGTGCAGCCAAGCCTTTCTTGCTTCCAACTCACAATAAGTAGCGTCTTGGTTGGGGCTTCTCTGTGTCTTTAACAGTGTGTACTTGATTAGAGAATTTTTTTCAGTGTATGGATTTGAAATAGAAACCATGGGAGCATAGCCAAATGTCTGACTTAAGGTAATGCCACTGTTTCCAGATGCATTGGTTATCATGAAAATTTAAGGAAAGGCAGAATGTAAAGAAGGCAATCAGTGCTGTAGTGTTTGTCCAGTTTTCATTACACCAACACCAACATGCTTATTTCTACCACAAGGATGGGATTTCTGTGGTTGTTTTCACACCAAATAGTCCACTAGACTCGGTACAATTGGGGAGTCGGTTCAACTGGGGGTTGCAGCATTCAGCCGCACTGAGTTTTATCTCGCTGCACTTAGTCAAACCTTTTGAATAACGCATTCCCCTCCTCGCCTGAGGCAGCGTTGCATTAAGAATTACTGAAGGAGAAGAAAAGACGAATAGAAAATAAGAAAACTATCTCATTTATTGGTTAATACAGGGCAACTTCTGGCACATCATTGTACCCACAATGCCCTGTGTTGTAGTCCGCTTCCTGCATTTGGTTAACTAAAACTGCTAATAGTTTACAAAGCACTGAATGGTTTAGGGCCAAAATACATTCAGGAATTTCTGGTTCGTTATGAACCGACCAGATCCCTCAGGTCATCAGGGTCAAGTTTATTTTCGGTTCCCAGAGTTGGAACTAAACACGGAGAGGCAGCATTCAGTTTTTATGCTCCTCACATGTTGAACAAACTCCCAGAAACCTGCAGGTCTGCTGAAACTCTCAGCAGTTTTAAATCATTGTTAAAAACGTTCCTGTTTTCTGATCTAATTGTGTAGCATAAATAAAATCTACTGGTTGTTAATCCAGTGTCGTATTGTCAACACTCTGCTTAACCAAGCAGAATGCAGATGTTGATCTCCAAGTTGAAAGAAAAGTGGCTGAAAGGTCTTGGTGATGCAAAGACCCTTTGATCAAGCATGAGATGTTTTGAGTGATAATAGAAATATAGGAAATTACTGATTTTAAAGCTTTGAAAGTGATCATCACCTATGAATGGAGCCAGACTAGTTGTTTTTACATTGTCCAGTCTTTAAGGTAAGCTGAGATAATTAACAGTTGATTGACTTGTCTAGATTTGGGGACCTGCAGCACACCATTTGTGACTTTCTTGATTTACACAAATTCACCATTTAAAGCTTGATATAAACTTGTTTCTCAAATTCCAGCCCACACACGCTTAACAGCTAACCTTGCCAGTCTTTACAGCATGTCTTGTAATCGAGATAAAGTCAGTTTTTGTGAAATGTTGTGCTTGTTGCTGCATGCTCAGTGACTCATTGCAGCCATCACTCTGTCATCTCACCTGGCTTAAATGCTGTTTGTTGCAGCTGCACGTTTTAATTCAGCTAAAGAGCAGCAGAGTTTTTGATAACTCCTTCTGACATGTACATGCTTATTTGTGAAATCCCGTGAATCCCTCTCCTTTCTGAATCCTCCAGCTTCATCCTCCTTCTCCCCCTCTGTCTTGGCGTATCACTCTCACTGTGGTTGTTTATAATGAAGGTTTAGTATAGGCCTTGTCCTTGACTGACTGACTGTGGGAGGGAGCATCTGGAGCATATAAAGAAGGGGTGGGTAGATGAGTGGACAAAAGATAAAACACACTTTGGCTGCTGCTTTAAATGCTTACAGGCACTGTGGGAATGTTTTTTGAGAGTTTGTGTGCATGTCAGTGTGATCTCTTTGACTATGTACTCTTTATTTACTTTGGTGTAACTCACACTCAAGCCGCCTTTAGTCTTCGTCAATATTAACACCGAAATTCTTTCCAGACTGTCAGGGGGAACTCTAACAGTGTGGAAAGTGTGCTGCAAAGTAGCATACTTCTGCTTTCAAGAGGCAGTACATGAACGGCAGCCCTACACTTATCGCTGGAGAGTGTTGGAGCATTCACAGCTACATAGAGAGGAAAAGTGTTGGGCATAGAAAAAAGGCTTTGGAGAGAGCAGAAGATAGAGGGCCATTCAGCTGAAGTGAACACTCCAGTCACAAACTGATGCAGGTCACCTCTGCAACAAGAGAAAAGTGCATTAACACCCACAGCATGGACAGAAAGAGATGGGGAAAGCAGTGGAGGCAACACATCCAGATGCACAAGCACAATCATATCATTTCCTAACCATGCTTTTCTCCCCATTGTCTCCCATTTTTTCTTGTTTTGGATATCCAAGCACTTTCAAACAAACAGCGGATCCAGCATCAATAATGGAACATCGCTGTATCTCCTTATTTAACGTACAGGGATGCCATATCCTGCTGTCATTTTTTAGATGAATAATACACACATGCAAAGATGGGGCGGATGAGAGGGACAGGGGACCAAATGGAGGTAGAAAAGATATTCAGGGAAGTGGGTAAAAAATCAGAGTGGCGCAAGAAGCAACTAGAGAACCGCCATGCATTAACGCAGCACTCAGGTTCAGACTGCAGACTCAGCACTTCTTCAAACTGTCACAAACTTTGAGTGTTTCGACTCTCAGATGGACCTCTAACTGAGATGTTGTGGAAGGGGGCTGTCTGAGAGTTAAATAAAGGGGCTTTTACCGCCAAGTGGACCTCTAAATGTCCCTCTCTTTTGTCTGTGGTCGCCCTGCAAACACACAAGAGCCACGATTCCTCAGCTCAGGCTAATCCTTGAAAGGTGTGCAGCACTCAACGCTTATCTTAGGATGTCGTGGTGAATTATTCAGCATGCTTAGGTCACACAATGAGACATGCATGAAGCTCTTCAAGCGTTCCTCCATGTAATCCTCATGTACAAGTTTGTAACAGAAAAAGAGCAGAAGTGATGGGAGGACCTCACTTCTCATGACAAGAAACTAAATAGTAGAGAGGATAAATATTAATGACAAAG
Organism: Atherinosoma microstoma; assembly: GCA_037177055.1. NCBI lineage: Eukaryota > Metazoa > Chordata > Actinopteri > Atheriniformes > Atherinidae > Atherinosoma > Atherinosoma microstoma. The sequence goes on along the minus strand of JBBBVU010000006.1, from coordinate 12,036,999 downwards.
TTGTTTGCTATGCATTATGCATGACTTTGCCCTGAAGAGGAGGGTTAAATGAATCTGAAATGACGCTTTGGCCATTTATGTGAATCATATCTGATATAAATAGGATAATACTTAATAAGGTCACAGTACATGATATAGTAATGCCCGACATGTTTGTGAGTTATCATAACTTATTAGTTTCAAAAACAAAGGCTCAACCAGTGAAGACTTTCATGTCAACACACACATAGTGTTCCATCCTCAACCAAAAAAACACTGGAGTCATGATTTGGTGGGTTTAGTCCCCTCTCTTTAGTTGATTTTATTTTCACCACTTCTGCAGTTCCACTCACCAAGCTGTCCAGACGTACTACATGCAAAATGCTTGTGGCTGCATAAACCTAAGCTGTCACAATCCATTTGTATTCTTCTCTTGATACAATTCATATCACCCCAAATCCTGGAGGACTTCCACGGAAAATGTGTGACTTTAGTGAGACTGACATTAAGTCAAGCCTGTGGGTGAAAATAGACAGACAGAATGGGGAATAGAGGCTTGGAGGACAGATTTGCGGGGTCTCCATCTGTGAGTATAATCCTAAAAAAAAAGGAAAAAAAATCTGTTTAGAGAACAATTGGAGAACAGAGAAGTGGAGGCGATTTATGCCAGAAGCCACAAATGATATCATGTTCTTGTTGTTTGTTTGAAATATTAAGACAGGCAGCAGGATGTGGTGCGTGTCTCAGTGTATGACTGGCAGAAAAAGAGACAAATAATAATATATTTATCTCTGCAGGCCACTTTTGTTGTGGGCCAGAATACATTTTGAAACCCCTGCTTGTAGACTGATTATGAACATGACATTCTGTCACATTATTCTGTCATTCTTTATCTGGTTGGCAGAGAAAGAATAACAGAGCTTCTTTTTCTCTTGCAAGTGACTACTGCGTGATATAAAATGGAAACGAAAGCACAGAAATCTGACGACACTGAGAAGAATTATTCATTTGTAAAGATGGGATGATGAATCGTGCCTCTCACAGTGCCTTGCTTGTGCACGTGTGTCTACATCTCTGTAGGTGATTCATGCTTGGTGTGTTTTTCTCCATTAACTCCATCTGTGCAAGCATCCAAACCTGAAGTCTAATGTGTTTGCCACCTCTGTGTGCACGACAAACTTTGGCCTGCGTTCAGTCGGTGGTGCAGACTGTGCCAGATTGAAAGAACAGCAGCCACCACAGTTTTGAATACTAATGGAAAATTCAAGGGCTTCAGTTTTGTGTGGGAAGCTGCCATGTGTCAGCATGCAGCACTCAGCATTAAAGTCACTTTGTGTGCGTGCGTGATTTCTTTGCCAGCGTGCTTTTTAAAGCACTTAAACCCAAAAAGTAAATTATGGGAAAATACACTTCTATCTAAAAGAGATATGTCATTCTACTGCTACTTGCAGATCAAAGGAAATTTGAAAATATCTGTTAAACCCTGAAACAGAAGTGGAGCACTGAGCATATCACCTGGAGGAAAAATTTAGAGGGCTCCCTTCAGGCCCAACCAGAAGAAGCATCAACTCATTAAGTTTTAACAAAACGTGACAGTAGCTGCTATGGCCTTTTTAATGTGGGAAATTTGACCTTTAATCACGTTGCCCCATCGGGTCAATCAGTTTAATTTTTCAATGCCCAGAACATTGCGCCAAAACGCATCATCACTCAGCATCAGTTATCAGGTTTGACAGATGCACACAGCTGGAGCTTGCCCCAATTTTTTAGCATGCAGGGGGGGGGGGGATCAAAGACAAATGTGGACGAAATCTGGCCCATTTCCACTGAAAGTAGACCAACATCCAACTTCTTGAGACATCTAACAACAGAAAACTCTAATTGACTGTAAAAGCTCCCTCAGAAGGAATAACTCACATATTCAGATCCATGTTTTAAACCTTGATAATACTGCAGAATCACACAGTCTGTAGTTGTCAGTCTTTCAGTGAATACTTCATCACTTCAGATTTTGGTTCAAAGTTTCTCAGACTTTTTTGTGTCTGTTCTTCAATGTAACTCTTGTGCAGCAATTGAAAGCATCAAACTGAAAGCAACTCATCCTATTTTCTCATTCTCCGTCTCTCTGCTTCTTCATCTTCCAGTGATGCTGCTGGACACAACAGAGACTACCTCAGACCTAGGCTGGACCACCTATCCAGACACAGGGGTAAGTAGGGAGCTGACTTGTCAATGTGCTTTCCAGCTGTAAAGCAGTCGTGTTGGGAAGCAGTCAAATGTGCTGCACACATGTAACACATGGCTGTGTTTTAAGTGAAGGGTTATAATCACATTGTTCAGTGAACTTGTTGGCGCAGAGGGATTAAAGACAACGGCATGTAATAAATCACACATTTTTCTACTGAAGTGATTTTTTGAGGTAACTGTTATAAAAGTTTGGGTTTGGGTGAATAAATTCTGGATACGTCATTTTGTCTATAAAAGCCAGATAACAGTAAAAGCTATTCTATTATTGTAAGATCAGGAAAAGCAGAAGTGTCACACAAAAGCCTTTCAGACTACAGCCTTGACAAGGTTTTTGTCTCTCACTTCCAACAGTCTGAGTAAGAAATACCAACTACATTTTCCCACAGTGCAAAACACAGCATTTTCACCAAACATAATGTTCTTTTTTTCCATGCCTTTCAAAGTGGTAAGCCAGCCTTATGTGAAAGTATTGTTCTCAAAAAATATACAATTACCTCCTTTTCAAGGCTCCAACAATGTCACCCATCAATTTTTTTTCTGTGCAAACTATAACCCACTTCAGTTTTTCATTAAGTGAAACTGTGTCATATGTGATAGTGCATGACTATTACCTGTTCAAAAATGTTCATTAGGAGGGGGTGGATAGTAGTTACATCATGTTGTTTGCAGCTTTCCTACAAGAGGCGATGAAAAATGATTCCTTCTTATTTTTTCATCATTTCAACTTTTTAACATTTTCTTGTCAGACTAGAATCTAACCTTACAAGGATTTAACCTATGATGCATATTTTCTGTTCCTGTGCGACAGACAGAGGATTAAAGAGAAATTAATTAGCACATGTCAAATGTCAATGTCGAATTCATTTCTTTAGCACATTTAAAACAGCAAAAAGCCTCCAAAGTGCTCTACACAAACCAATGAAATATAAAAACACAGGGACAACATACAAAGATACAACATAAAACCAAAGGCCAAAGGAAAACAAGTGCATCCTAAGCAAAGATTTTGAGGTGGAGAGACTGTTTGCAGACTGTTGCAGTTAGAGGCAAAGTGTTCCACCAAGTGAAAGAAAAGGCTCGGTCTCCTCTTGTTTTTAAGTTAGATCGAAGAACCTGCAAGACCAGATGATCTGCTGAATGAATCTCTCAGGAGAGCCGATGCATTATAATGAGATCAGACAGCAATTCTGGGGCCAGCCCATTCAGACACTTAAAAACAAATAAAAAGATCTTAAAATCCATCCTGGAGTTGACTGGAAGCCAGTGGAGTTAAGAAAGCACCAGTTATTTGCTCACGTTTCTTTGTCCCTGTGAGGAGACGGGCTGCTGCATGTTGAACAAGCTGCAAGCGGTGAAGCTCAGACTGTTCAATTCCCACGCACAGTCTAAACAAAATCATGCAGAAACAACCAGTTAGCATTCATCTAGTAATTTTAGATATGAGGCTTTTATAAAATAAACAAAAAAACAAAAAAAACAAGAGGGGAAAGCTTTATCCATTGATGTACTATCAGATGAGTCTTTCAGATTAAACAAAGCCATTTCTGTGCTTTCCAACTGATCATATGAGGTTTTTACAATAAGAACTCATACAGCGTGTTGGGTTTTATTATATATATTTTTTTGTAACATTATAAAAGAAACATTAACACACTTACTGATTCAAGATTTCCACACTCAGCTCAGTGGATATGATGATCTCTGTTGGCTCACACATATCCAGCCAATTAATGTCTGATTTAAAAAAAAAAAGGAACAATATTTCACACTTTCACACATGGAAATAAAGCAGAAACACTGTTTTATCAGTTTTACATGACAGCCCAATTTCCACGATTACATTGATTACATTAATTCAAATATACAGCAACGGCACAGCTATTTTTACCGTCTCCGTGTCATGGCTGTAATGCGTGGCACAGCACAGCAGGGCCCGTCTGGTGTGCGCCTCCGCCAAAAAAACAAAACAAAACAAAAAAACTGTTACAAAACAGCTGTTCAGTACAAACCGATTTTCAGGCTCTTGTGCAGTGCTGCTTTTTGTGATACACCACATTTGTCAGGGCACTGCACAAGAGCCTGGAAGTAATACCCAATATTTTCTAGATTTTTTCTGGTTCATTGTCATTAACTGGTTCTTGCTGTTTTCCCCTCGCACCACCACCTTATTTTAGAGAAATCTTGGAATCTGGCATATATAACTTACAGTGCCTGAATATTTGGGATAGGCTTCTTAATGTCAAATGTTGAGCTGTAGTTTGAAGTTAGGCTTATGTTCTTCTACAGTAACTATCTGACAAACAGCTTTACCTCGATGGCTTAAATTCCCCTCGCTGTTTTTCTGAAATGTGTGTATCTGTGATTAAGTTGCTCAGACTGAACCAACAACCAACTTTAGCTGCTACGTATTTAACATGCATGCTACACCTGGAATGGCACAAAAATGCGAATGTGTGTGTGGCTGTGCATGGTGGTTACCTCTTGCTATGTGTGTTCTTGCGTGACTGTGCAAGGGTCAACTCCTGGGTCAGTTAAATTCATTCATCTGTGAGTGATTATGGCTCACTTCTAATATGGCTCATAATTACACACATACATCGTCCTTATCATTCTCACTCTCGAGGAAACCAGTCAAGCTGCATTTGAGTAACTGGAGAACAGTCTTCCAGTACAGAACAAAACTGTGTGAACATAATCAAACGTCTGATTTATGGATTCAGAACATCAAACTCACAAACCAGTAAAAAAATAATTGAATCGCCAACCCTTACCAGAACACAGCACAGTAGTCTCTGACCAACAGCTGTCAGGCATGCACATTAACATTAGCCTTTTATCTCACTCTGCACAACACTTTACCTTCTGCCATCATCACCCCAGTCTGGCCTCCAGTACTGGTCCATAATTGTGGGCCAAAGTTTGATTAAATAGCATCTTGTGTGAATTAAAGACTTGTGAACCATGATGGCAGCTGCTAATAGGAGGCATCCATTTGTGTCGGTGTGCCTGTGTGTGTGTGTGTATGTGTGTGAAGGGGTAAGTGTGTGCATGACCAAGCATTTGCATGCATTTTTTCCTTTATGGTCCCTGGATGAGAAGTGCTTCTGAGATGGAGATATGGTTATTTGACCCGGGGCATCAAGCTGAGAGAAGTAGAAAGACAGACCATGAGAGGGCGAGAAAACGAAGGATGATGGGTGTGTGTGTGTCCTTTTTTATGTTAACCCTTTCCTCCATTTTCTTTCCACATCTAATCTTTTCATTTGCTTTAGGGTCTATGGATATCCTTTCCTGCTCTGTTTCCTGCTGCTTCTCCTTGCAATCTGACAGGCTTTCCATTCTTGCAGCGTACAGCTCTGTCTCTGGTTATGTCTTCCCATCTGAAAATCTTTCTTCCCTTTGCCCCTCTCAGACCTCCTGGGTCTCTGCTTTATATTTTTGTTCCCCTCGTCCCTCAAGAAAGTCACCAATCTGCATCTTATTTCCCAATAGTGTCAACTACTTATTTCTTTCATTTCTTACTGTCTGCTTCTTTTAATTGTTTCCTTGTATTGTGTGATTACATGAATCTTGGGAATATGTGCACACGCACATGTACTTGCAGTACTTTCTTCTACAGTACGTATTTGTGTGTTGTGTCAGAGGCCCTGCCCCTCCCTGTCCTCTGTCAGTGGAGAGCTTGCGTGGCTCTCCGGCATTTCGGTTCAAATTAAATCACAAAGATGAGTCGTCCCGATTTTTTTTTTTCAAACTCCTTTTCCAACGATTCCTCCACCCCTCCTCCCCAATGTGGCCCATTTTTTTTCTCTTTCGTCTATCCTTCAGGAGGGAGGGGGGAAAAACGAGATGAAAAAAAAATAGGGAAGGGGGCTAGAGGGGTGATGGGGCATGCGTGAGGTGGGGGGTTGAGGTCAGAAAACAAATGAATGCTGTGTTTTTGCACGCAATGCCACACACGAATTCTGTCACCTGCGCTCTCTACCTCGAAGTCCTGGTTAAGGCTTTTTTACAGCCACCTCACTTTTTTTCTGTTTACTAATTTTTCTCCCCGCCCTTTCCACCTCCATCTCTTCACCATGCCATGTGCTCTCTGTCATCCCCTCCGACTAATTTCCCTCATTCGCTTGTCTGAAAGAGTGAATCGCAGCCTGGAGCACGGAATACTGCCCTTTCACTCCAATAGACTGACAGTGCCTCGGACTCTTTAAATCTACTAGCTGATCTTATCATAAGTACAATTTTGCCGAATATGAAATCATTCTCTGAAGCGTGATGCTATGACGATTTTGTTCAAGATACAGTAGCATTCACAAACACTGAATTCCACACACTTAATGCACCCTGATAGGGTGTCAGGAGGGTTTGTCCTATTTCCTTTGTTGTAACAAGAATAATGATGATGATGCCTAATACATAATTCCTATGTATTACAACAGAAAAGGTCCTGCTTGTCCCTCAAGGCCACAAGAGCTTAAAGCAGAGCCTTTTCATCTCTGGAGGCACCGCATTGTATAATTGGTGTAACTAAAACCTGCGCCTACGGAGTCTCCCTCTGAGTGGAGCTACTCAGCTTTCTCCATGTAGGGCTCTCACATCTTTTACCCAAATCTAAATATTCAGATTTCCTGAAAATACAATAAAATCTGCCAATTTTATGACACAACAGCTGCCACAAGTCAGGCACACAACTGTCCACCACCTGTCACATGTGAACAATGGTGTGCATGCATATGCGAAAGCATTGCAAGGAAACATCTGTTGTCATTATAATATAGTATTAATCATGTCCTTCATTACTTTGAATGCTGTGAATAGCATCTTTAAACTTACATAGTTTTCCTTTAAACAGTCTGCTGAGTTTGAAGCGTATCTGATATTGCAGCTTCCATGTTAATATAATGGAAATGCAAAGAATTTTGCTGAAAAGCTTACATTTGAGAAATATTACATCAAGGTGTCTTTTTAAAAGGGGGTGCTCCTCGCTACTGAGGAACTAGTCCCCAAGGCAAACGCTTACTTTAACCCATCTAAATTGTCCAGTAAACTTGGTAGATAAATATGACTTTTTATATCTTAGAAGAGCTTAAGGTTTTGTCATGTCAGCTATACAAAGAAAGCCTATTCTATGTTTAATTAGCTTCATAGTTGTCAGGAAACTTTGTTATTACTCGGACTGTATTTCGCTGTTAAGTTCGTACCATTTCCCTAACATACAATTAGACTCAGAGTCCAAGACTAGATAAAAAGTTTTACTTGGGAGGAGAGAAGAGAGTGGTTACATTCGGAGCTGCACCCCCCTCAAAGGAGGGGAGAGCAGAGCGTGGCTACAATCGGAAGCTGCACTGAAGAGTGCGTTGGATAATATCAGCATATATACACAGAGCAAGGTCACACAACACGCCCAGAGAGTTGTCTTAGCAGAGAAGGATACCTCAAGACCAGTTACATCTGGTTTCTGCAGTCTAAATATCAGCTGTATTCAAAATATTTGGGTGAAACATTTATCCAAGACAGAGGAAAGGAAATGTGACATGGCAGCAGTATTTTTCCACTCAGACTTGCTGCAATGTAGTTTAATATGACCATTCAGGTTCAACATTTTCTTAACAATAGCATACCCATGAGCCCCGCTGTACAAAACCCTGCAATCAATCAAAAAATAGACATTCATAGTGGGAGATTATAAGCATTGGAAAGGCAAAACATTTTACCACACAAAAGGTTAGTGTGCACTTT
>JBBBVU010000006.1:11987917-12000736 GCA_037177055.1 Atherinosoma microstoma | reverse complement strand
GTGTGTGTGTGTGTGTGTGTGTGTGTGTGTGTGTGTGTGTGTGTGTGTGTGTGTGTGTGTGTGTGTGTTTGTGTGGGGGTTCCTCTCCCCCTCTTCCTTTCGGTCTCTCAGCTCCATCTTTTCTCTTCCCGCTCTCTGGACAGGAGGTTGTTCGAGGTTACAGTATCCTGTCAGATCTCATTATGTTCACAGTAGAGGAAGAAAGGGACGAATGAGAGATGGGAAGACAAAGAGACAGACAGAAAGAGAGATCAAAGTAAAAGAGTGGGGAGAGGAGAGGAGAATTGGGCATTATGCAGTCCAAGTGCACCATTAACCAGCTTTCCAAGAAACCAATCACGATTAAGTAGCGCTTCAATTAGTTAAATTATATAAAATCTCTGTGTGTATGTGGTCCCAGAGTTTATTGATTAAATGAATGGAATGTCCCCTTTAACCTAAATGGCCAGCCAGCACTTTGACTGTAAAAGATCTGGCTTGGTTCTCCATAAAACGTACTTTCAGGCTCTCCTGAACGTCACCTGAAGCTTCTGTAACACTGCCCCCATGTGGTTAATGTCACTTCAGTACAGCTCCACTATGAAATGGTTATGTCTGATCATCCATCTGTTTGTCTCCTGTAGTTCCCAGTACAGTTCCAATGATGCACCAGTTGAGCCGTGCTCCAGACTCCATCACTCTCTCATGGCCTCAGCCAGACAGGCCCAACGGAGACATCCTGGAGTACCAACTCAGATACTATGATAAGGCATGAACACACACACACATATTTGTCATACTTGTACTCTTAAAATGAAAATGAATAGATTCGTTATCAGATTTACTTGACGGCGATATGTAGCCTACTTTTTATAAGCTGACGCATTTTGTTAAGGTCTTGGTGAAAGAACTGTGGTGGTGTGTGGTCAAATTTTAGCAGTTTGCAATAAAACTTAAAAATTGGTTTTTACAGCTCTTTTCCGTTAACTCATTTTTGGGTCTGGAAAGATCAGACCCTAACCCCTAACCCCATCCTCTCTTCCAAGGGGTATGTCTTAATTGAGATGTGTCCATTGCTTCCAGGCCAGCTACAGCGCAAATATAAACTGAATCCAAATTGAAAGAGCATACATTACCTAGCCTAACAGTCACAGGTTTAACTGGCATAGGTTGTGAATACCCAGCAACACAGATTAGAGGATTGAAGGTGGACCAGCAGGTAGCTTGTTTGTGTTTCTAATTATGGAGGGAGGTGTATTTAGACAGACTGCAAATATACATTTCCGTCTGGAAATTTCTGTCTGGGAAAAATATTAAGGAATGCCAATCAGAAGTTGCGTTTCCTCATCTAAATGTAAAACATTAAACAAATGACTTATTAGCCCATATATGCTTCTTTCTTGAGCGAACTATGAGTATTTGCAAAAGAATGATAGTTTGAACTTCTGAAGTACAGAGCTGCAGCATGATTTTAACAAAAATGAGAAGGATGGACAACACTACTCTGAACTGGGAGGTGTGATGTACTTTTTCCTGCTAATCTGAATGGAAACACTGAGTAGCTGAGTAGCTGAGTAGCAAATTTTCACATCAAGGGGGTCCCAAACAAACTGACTGTTAAGTTTTTTTTGTAGTGTCTGGCTTGGAAGTGACGTCAGTAACCCAAACATATGCCTTTAAGCACAGAGAGAAGTTATGTTTTTTCATAATATTCCCTCTTCAACCCTTTGGCCCTCCAGTGGGCAGGACACTTTGGGTGTTTCTGCAAAACTGCAGGAATGCCAGGTGGGTTTAAGTCTTTCATCTTTGTCCTACAGGGTTCAGACATGGACAGCGCATTGAATATGTACAGTGAGACCAACACAGTGACCATCAACTCTCTGATTCCCGGATCAATCTACGCCTTCCAGATCAGGGCTCGAAATGAGCGAGGCTATGGCCCCTACAGTAACACTGTCTACTTCACAACGCTGCCTCTGGGTACGACACTCATTTAACACAACACCAGGGAAATCTGTGTTAGACAAAGTGCAGTAATACTCAAATAAACTGGTGGAATTAACCGTAATTGGAGCAAAAGGGCTTAGTACCAAAAGGAAAGTTTGTTTAGGAGAATAAGACTTGTGAATAATAAAAACTTGAACTCTTTAATGAGTCATTAGCTAAAAGGAATATGACAGATTATTTGTCACTATATTAATTTTGTCACCCAGAAAGTACTGGTACGTTGAGTTATTATTAGTTATGCCCATGATCTGGTACGAGCAAAAGTAAATTTGCTGTGAACATTGTTTTATAGTATGACAGAAAGTAGAAGGTATTGATAAGAATATATAAATAGTCTCTAGAAAACAACCGAGGCGTTTGAGAAGATGTGAGTGCTGACCATCTTTGACTCTCCCACAGAAGAGCACTCACAGCAAATCCAGAATCGTCTTCCTCTGCTGGTGGGCTCTGTGATGGGTGGAGCCGCATTTCTCCTTGTTGTAGCAGCAATTGTGGTTGTAGTCGTATTCCGCAGGTAGGCTTTTAAAACATATGTATGATCAGGTTTAAAGTATTATCATAACGTGGAAGTTCACACTTTTTTTTATTTTACATGGCAGCAAGAGGAGAGAGAGTCCGTACAGCGACAGACTTCAGAGGTACATTAGCAACAGGGGTGAGTATATAAGCTGTATTTGAATTTTGTTTGAAATAGAATATTGTTGTTATGTAATCAAAATGAGATTTTTTTTTTGGTGCAAAAAGGTTGTATATAACTGTTTTGTAACATAACAGATACTTGTTTTGTTTTATTTCTCTCATTTTATATATGCAAAACAATTTCTTGAATATTAAAAGCAAACTGTAGTTATTTCACAGCCAAAAGAGAGAAAGTAGCTTGTATATGGACAGATTACTGAGTGATACCCATTAACAATAACCAATAGGGCTAAAGGAGTGAAGGACATTTGGATCCTTATCAAAATGATATGTAGCACAGAAATGGAAACAAAGCAACAAAAAAGATATGAAAAGTCACAGGAAATAATCAGAAATTTACAACATCCAAAACTGGGTCACAAAGCAACGATAAAGAGATGGAAAGTTACCTCAATAGGTTATGAAACTAATTTGATGGAAATAATTAGTCCTAATTCAGACAAATGAGACTAAATTACCAAAATTAGACATTCAACACTCAAAATCATATTCGAAATGACAAAAAATACTTACTGAATGACTAGAATAAATACAATGCTTACAAAATGAGTCAAAAAAGTTTGATGCAAAATGACCAAAAACACACAAAAATGAACAAGAAAATAAAGAAAAATCTGAAAATAAAAGATGCAAAATGACCCATTTTGAGCAGGAGGAAAACAAAAACAAGAACAACAGACTTACACCAAGTGATGTATCTGATGCAGAAACCCTGTAAGATTGACAACATGCAAAACAACCATAAGTTGCATCTGCACAATTTGGGATTTTTTTAGTCTCTTTCAGTCATGGCGTCTAACTCCTTTATGGTACAAGTAAGAAAGTGTTTTAAATGTCTTTTTGCTCCATGTTTTCCTTAATGAATCAAACTGATATTTATCAATATGTTGTTATTATAATGAATATGTGATTAAATGTCAAAACTGAAAAGGTACAAAAAGCCAGAGTTTGTTGCAAACAATTGCTGTTGATTTCCAGGTGGCGTAAAGTATTATGTGGACCCATCTACATATGAGGACCCCAGTGAGGCAGTCAAAGAATTTGCCCGTGAGATAGATCCCACGCACCTCAAGATTGAGGAGGTGATTGGTGCAGGTATGCCTTTTTTCTTTTTCTGTTTCAGGTAGTCAAGTGGAAACTGTCAACAGTTTTAACCAGTTCCACTTTCTCTCCACTCCAGCCCAGTTTGGTGAGGTTTCTCGTGGCCGGTACCGTCCTGTAGGCCGCAGGGAGGTGCTGGTTGCAGTCAAGACTATACGCTGGGGGGCGTCTGAAAGAGAGAGGGGGATGTTCCTCAGTGAGGCAGGAGTGCTGGGACAGTTTGACCATCCCAATGTGCTTAAGTTAGAGGGTGTTGTTACTCGAATCTCCCCAGAAAGGATCATCACTGAGTTCATGGAGAATGGGCCCCTTGATTCTTTCCTCAGGGTGAGAAAACATCACAGTCTTTGCAGTTTTTTTGTCTGGCATGTACTTGCTGATTGCACCATGTAACACCACATTAGAGCTAAAAAATTATATTCTGCTTCCTCTGTCCTGCTTTCTGCAGGAGAACGAAGGCCAGTTCAGTGTCCTTCAACTTGTTGGGATGCTCAGGGGAGTCGGTGCAGGTATGCGTTACCTCTCTGAGAGGAACTTTGTCCACCGAGACCTGGCAGCCAGAAACGTGTTGGTCAACTCCAACTTGGTCTGCAAAGTTTCCGATTTTGGCCTCTCCAGACTCATGAGGGGCCTGGACCACAACATACCTACGTACACAGCCTCTCTAGTAGGTTCTCAGATGTGGAGCTCCTTTGATTTACTTTCTTTGATCATAGCTTCAAGGTCTGTCAGAGGTAAAAAAATGTCAATATGCTTTTTTTCTCCATTAGGGCAGTAAGATTCCTGTGAGGTGGACAGCACCAGAAGCTTTTCAGCATCGCAAGTTCAGCTCAGCCAGTGATGTGTGGAGCTTTGGCATACTGATGTGGGAAGTGATGTCATATGGAGAGCGTCCCTACTGGGACATGAGCAATCAAGAGGTAAACAAAAATGTTACCAGAGCAGGAGAATTTATTTTCAGTTAATAATGAAAATGCACTAATATCCTGAAGCACAAATATTTCTATCAGTTTGATACAGTGTGATAATGTATCATTAAAAATCTAAGTCTTGGAGCACCTTCATCTTGAGCTGAAGGCGCTATTCGTCATTCACAACGTCCTTTGTTATATCTCTTTGTCCTATCTCTTCGCATCATATATATATATATAGATAGCCCATATATATAGTAAGTAAGTCCACTCTAAATCTTTTCTCCTTCTCCTTGCATACATGTAATGGTTCTTGAAATGTCAAACAGCTGAAATCTCCATAATTTTCCCTTAGTCACTCTTATCACTCAGTGATCAGTGACCTTTTATGGAAGTGAGTCACACAAGACTACTTGCATCGTATGTACTACTTGTCTGATGCCTTCCTCACTGTGTTCAGGTGATGAAGGCAGTTTCAGATCAGTACCGGCTCCCAGCCCCCTACAACTGCCCCCCTGCCCTCCACTCTCTGATGCTTCAGTGCTGGCAGGCGGAACGAGGGGACCGGCCAGGATTCGACTCACTCCTATCCTCTTTGGATCGCCTCATCAGGCACCCTGCCTCCCTCAAGGCGGAGCCGACTCGGTGAGCTGGCAGCTTCTGCAAATACTGCTACACAACACATAGCAGGTGGCAGGTGATGGAAAATCTGCTCCAGCTATGAATTCTTATGCTCTCGTTTTTGACATTTACAGAAGCTGCTCACAGCCACTGCTCAGTCCCACCCCCACAGACTTATCGTCAGTGGCAACAGTCGGTGATTGGCTGAAGGCGCTGAGGATGGAGAGATATCAGGATGAGTTTAATCGAGCGCACCTGGACACATTAGACGGAGTCAGCATACTCACTATGGAGTGAGTATAAATGTTTGTTATTTTTGGGGGGTTTTGTGTAGTTTATCTTTATAGAAAAAATATGTACAAACTCTATTCACATAGAAGTTGGGAAGTTTTCTGAAATGCAACAAACACTTAAATCAACCATTTAGAGTGTCTTCACTGACCAAATTAATGGTATTTAGAAAATTTCAACAAATCTTGATTTTCATGCCAGCCACACACTAAAAAAGGTTTGGATAGAGGCATGTTTCTAATTGTTTTACATCACCATTTTATTTTATTGTTTAATTTCTAATCATTTTGTAACTGTGGAAACTTAGAGTTTTGTTGACCACAACATTTCAGCTGCTCCACAGTCCATAGTTGTAATTCTCCTCTTCATGATGTGTCCTATTTTTAATAGGAAATAGACCTGGATTGCAGGCAGGCCAATCAGAAAACAAAATCTATTTTTATGAAGCTGCATAGTTGGAAATCATGTAGAATGATTTGTTGAGTACCTGCAGACATCTCTGGAAGAGACATCACCTTCATTGTGGAATATCTTTCTAAAAATTCCAATATTTGCCTCTGCATCAGTGGTACCTTCACTCATAAAAAAGTTAGTAATGCCATGGGTACTGATGCACTACTGTTCTTACAGAATACATGTCCACTGTTTTTCTGTCCATCTGAGTTTAGCTCAGATGGAGTTATACGCTCTGCATTTACATTTCTAAAGCCACTGAGTGAAAATGTGTTTCCAAGGTACTCCTGAGCCCATGTGCCTATTGGTCATCATGGCAGCACAGTTGTCTGATGCAGTGCTGCCTGAGTGCTGAAAGGTCATGCGCATCCTGTAGTGGTTTTCATCCTTGACCTTTACACACTGAGATTTAGCCAGACTCCCTGAGTCATTACACAATATTATGCACTGTAAATGTTGAAGACCAAAGTTCCTCGAAACATTGGACTGACAAATGTGTTTTAAACTGAATGAAAATTCTTTTGAGTTTGAAAGAAAAAGGGTAAACCTCTAAATTTCATCCTAACTGCTTTGGTGGATGCTCCTTTTTAAACACAATCCTGGCACTTTAACCGGTCATTTTTTTAACCTACAGATTGTAAAATCTTCCCAAACAGTTTTTTTTTCCTTCAAATTTTTTTTGAGTGTCTTGCAAACAAAAATATTCTACATGTATCATTTCTGAAAACAATGAAGTTGGTCAATAAAGACATGGAAAATCCCTCCATCCATCCATTTTCTTGCCACGTATCTGGGTCAGGTCATGGGGGCAGCTGCCTAAGCAGGGAACCCCAGACTTCCGTCACATTTGCCAGCTCATCTGGAGGATCATGAGGCATTCAGAAGCCAGCCGAGAGAGGTAGTCACTCCAGCGAGTCTTAGGTTTTACCCGGGGTGAACTGGGTCTCCTCCCAGTGGGACGTGCCCCGATTACCTCACCAGGGAGGCATCCAGGGGCCAACCCAACCAGATGCCCGAGCCACCTCATCTGGCTCCTCTCGATGTGAAGGAGCAGCGACTCTGCTCTCCCAGATGGCCAAGCTCCTCACCCTATCTCAAAGGGAGACCCTGGCCACCTTGCGGATCTCGTTCTCTCAATCACAACCCACAACTCATGACCAAAGGTGAGGGTAGGAACGTATATATACCAATACCGAGAGCTTTGCCTGTTGGCTCAGCTCAGCTCCTTCTTCATTACTACAGACCGCTGAAGAGTCTGCATCACTGCAGACGCACCAATCCACATGTCAGTCTCCTGTTCCATCATTCCCTCATTCGTGAACAAGAGATACTTGAACTCCTCCACTTAGGTCAGGAGCTCATTTCCGACCCGAAGAGGATACTCCAGGTCTGCAGGCCATGTAAACCTGGATCCAATGTTTTAGTACATCATAGTGGTCATTTGAGCCGTGCTTTTTCTGGTCCCTCAGAGGGTGACCCTTTTAGGGGCATAAAGGCCCTGGCAACATAGCTCCTATCTTTGGGATGTGCAAACCCGTCCTCCACGGTAAGGTGACTCAGGGAGGGGACTGAAAAAATATAAACATATGTTTCTTTCCTATTTGTGTCTGTGAAATAAATGTTCATTGACTCAACAAATTACAGATTTAAGATATTGTAACATTTAAGGAGATTTCCCAACTTTTCTGGATCTGAATATTGTAAATGTAAAGCTGGAAATTTGCTACATAAAACAATGAAAGTAGTGCAAAATATTCACTAATTTATCTTCCACGTAGTGTAATATCAAAGGTAATTTTGTGTTGCTCCACATAAAATGCTCATTACATGAAATGTTATCTAAATTCTCCCTCAGAGATGTGCAGAATCTTGGCGTGAACCTGCTTGGACACCAGAGGAAGATTTTCAGCGCAGCCCAGCAGCTCAGGGCCCATCTGACACAGGGGCAGGTGGAGGTCTGAAACCTACCCACAGCACAGCCTGTACCAGGGATTTCTAAGGTTTTCACAACCCTTTGCTTGCTGGTTTCTGCAACACTTATATTTTAAGGGGGCACATTTTAAGCCAAATCAAAAGTAGAATCAACTTACAGTGCCACTTTGCACTGTTTGTTCTTATAATTCTGACACTACAACCTGAAGAAAGAAGAAAGAAAGAGGCTCCGAACCAGTCACTTGAAATGCATAACAGAAGAGAGATGCACCATGGGAGCTGTAGTCCGAATCAAAATGAGGTTAGGAAACTGCTGAGGAGGACTTCAAATATTTTGTTATGATTTTTTAAACTATATTTCACTTTATTGTTGTTTGCCTTCCTCTCTCCTCACTGATCTGAAACGTTATCCCTCTCTTCCACTATTCTCCCTCTGTAACTTTTTAATTTCCCCATCTTCACTGAGTTCGATAAAACTGTAAAAAAAAAAAAAAAAAGTCAAAATGCTCAGAGAGCTTTTCTCACAAAGAATTGCGTTAAGACAATCAAAGCCTTTATTATTTTTTTAGTTATTTGTAAAATGATATCACTTCCTTTGTAATTAAACTGCCAAATTACCAACAGCCTATGGTGATCTAATGAGGTTTTTCCATTTGATCTCAGAGAAATGTATAGTTTCTGTAGTATTAAAACTAAATTGTTAAAAACCTATGATCCAAAGTAGTGATGCAAACCCTGAGGTGGGACATCAGTCACTGTCGTAAAACTAGGAAATTCAAATAAAAATATGCTTTTTATAAAACTGTAAGCCATGTTTTATCCCTTTGTAAGAGGCATGTCCAGGGTCTGCAAGCAGCCCTGTTTGTACAACTCACTCTCACTCAGTGACAACAGAGCTCCCATACTGTAAAATTTAACCTCAGCTGCAAACACGAACATCCGTCTGTGACGAAAGCCAACAGCACTCACTTTTATGTGTACATTTCACACTTCACATGTCACCTCTTTTTGTTTGATTGCCTGAAAGACACTGTCATTGAAGCATTGTGAATGTGTGAAATGGGAAAGATGGACAAAATCGGATCAGACTTACACTTGAAGAAAGTGAAATGCTGTGGAAGTATGTCTGTAACGTGTGTGCTGTTCATGAGGTTGTGTTGATGTGTACATGAGGAATACGCTGTACATGACGCTGTGTGTGAATGTGTGTGCGTATGTGAATGTGTGTGCGTATGTGTGTGTTTGAGACAAGTGTGTCAGGCTACACACATTACTAGCTGTTTATTTGTATGAGTGTTCACCACTATTCTTGTAATTGTGCAAATTTGTAAAATAAATATGATTTTATTTAAAAAATTTGCTTATGTCTTGTTTTTCTACCATCTCATGTAATTTGCTCATGAAACGTATCCAAAAAGTTGGCGTAATATCGGTCAAATTAAAAGAGCACATACATTTTACACAAAACATTTGTCATCATTTCTATTTATTGAGCAATTTTTCATTAATATTAGATAGATGATTTGCCAATCCTTGCAATCTGTTATCTATTACCATTTCATTATGTATCTAATTTTGTTTCTTTTTTTTTTAACAATCATTCACCTTGATACACTCTCACCTTCACAGCTTTACAGAGTGAACTTGTTGTACCTTATGTTCCACAGATCAGCAAGTTTTTGCAAAATCACTGTTTGGGATCTGCTGCGTTCAGCAACAGGCCGAGGACAGACACTGGTATCCCACATCACCCATAACTGCTGATATCAGAGCAGATCTGGACTGATAACAAAACCACATACAAAACTCCCAACACCCTCATCGTATTACTCCAGCAGTGCGTTCTTTTTTACTTTTACTGTGTGTTCAGTTGCGATGCAGTAACTCGTTTGTAGATTGTCCTTGTGTCCAACCCCTTACACCCTTGAAAAGACCTATGTATTTTAATGACAGACATGATCATAACCTGATCATGCTGAGGAATTTGTATATTTTTGTTGTCGCTGCTGTTTGTTTCATTCCACTTTTACACGACACATTTAGCTGAATATTACATGTGCACTAAAAGAATATAATTTACTGCAAGACATGACATGGCCCAGAGTGGTCATCATCCAACAAGCAGTTTGCTCCCCATCCCTTCTACAGGTCAAAATTTGTGATAGTGTGATTTTAGAGAGAAAAGTGCTCTGTACATGGAGTGTTGGTTGTATTGGGAAGTTTGGACTTTACTGGACTTTTGAAGGTATGTTGCAGTATCGGACACCAAGCCTTCCTCAGCGGATCTTTTAAGTCCTGTAAATTGTATGGTGGGACCCAGGGAATTAGGAATCCAAATCAACACCTCAAACCATTCTTGAATTATTTATTGTTGCTGTCGGGCGCAAACCTCCTACGTCCAAAAATCATGACCCCCCCCCCCTCTTCTTTGGACCTTTTTTTTAGTAAGTCCTGACTTCTGCAGGCTGAAAACATTCAAAGTCATTGGGTCAATCAAGTGTTAGTAAAGGAAATGTGCTTGTGTTAAAGTACAAAATCATTGTCTGGCATGCTGTGGTTGCTCAGGTTATCAAGCAGCTTGTCTACCACAGAAAGCCTCCAGACCCTGCCACCCCGTATTAGACTGGCTTGGTTGAAAGGTAGGCAGGTGTGAGAATATGACTGTGTGAGAAACACAATGTGAAATGCTTTGTAGAAACAAGCTAAGATTAATAATCGGTTTAGACCATTTATCTTTGAATATACATATTGTTGGAATTTATTCATGTAAGATTGATGTTAGCAGCATTTTTGTTGAAGAATCTGAAGTGTAAAGCTATTCACTGTAATATACAAACACATCCTTCAATGCAAACCTTTTTAGATAGAACAAGATTCACAACAAAATATCAAATAGCACATTGAAAATGGATTAAAATACTTCAATTTTTTTCTGAACTGTTTAATAAGAAAATAAATCTTCATTGGTTGTTTTGCTTAACAATGAACTGTTTTAAAAGACGATCCTGTGTTTTGTTGAACAAAAAAAAGGTAAACTCAGAGGAGCCAAATTTATTAAGTGCCAAAAGATAAGAATGCTCAACTAAATCTTGTACCAGAGTCCGAAAACTACTACCACTGCGTATATGTTTAAATACTCTCATCTGCTGGAAGTCCGCTTTCTGAATATGTCTTTACCACTGAAAATATGCCATGTTGACCTGCAGAGAAACATGAGAATGACTCACAAGATGTGGAATTTTCCACTTGTTATAACAGCATTGTCAGGGATACCGTTTTATTTTATCTTGGTTTTGTAAGATAAAAATTACAAGTAATCAAAGTATAAAGATTTTGAATTATGGGTCTTTATACTTTATACATACTGATCATTTAGTATTGCTTGTTTAAATCAGCATATGCTAGTTGTCATAGACGTATCAGGTGCATGTGTAATAATTGTTTTCTGTGGTGTCCCGACTGAAATTGACACGGTGCTGTTACAAGCATCCTGAAACAGTGAGCACAAAAACCACAAAATCATGTTTTTATGGTGTTATTGTTTCCTTATAAAGACATTAACGTTGTGGAAACCACTGGTCTTTATGACATTGCTTAAAAATGGTGCTCCCCGTCAGGTAAACAGCTATTATCTTCACAATACCAAATGACGGCCACATCGGCAGCCAGTACCAGGGCCTCCTCCAGAATCTTCCCAAACCCTGTTTATCCTGTGGTTAACCACCCCCTTAGTCATGATCTATAACAGTGCTGAAAAATATCTGTAAGCTACAACCAATTTGACCAGAAATGTCGCATAAGTTGATTAAATCAGCAGTTTATAACTAATTCAACAGCATCAAAAGAAAATATGTGGTTCCGTATTAGTTAGTAGCTAAAGTTCTTAATGAATGTGAACTCCACATGACAAAATGTATCATTAGCCTTGTTTTCTACCTTCAGAGAAAAATGATATGTCCTCATTGAACATGACGTATCCAAGCTCTAAATGATTATGGTCTTTGTACTGCAGCAATTACCGTATTTGTGATCATTCCTGTTGACACACGAATGGTGCTTAACATGTTAAATCACTTTGAATGAAACTAGTTGTGTAGTGTTTGTGTGGACAAGAAGCAGCATGCTGAAAAATCATACATCATTTCCATATTTTGTACTTTTCAGAGAAAGTTGTCCTCTAAGATAACAACAAATGCAATCTAAACCACCATGCCTCAGTGTAGATTACAAACCAGTGTTCGCGCAATTTCCAAACAGGTTTTCTTTACAGTCCACTTGAAACAATGACCACTATGTGTGGACTGTCATGGTGTTGCAGAATTTTCATAGTGGCCATGCAGGTTTTAGTGGTAGTTGGAGGAATGCAGACAGGCTTGGTGATGGCAGGGAGATATACTGGGATGGAGGACTGGACCACTTCACTCTTAAGGTGACTGAAGTGTTCCAATCATTTCAATCATCAGCATGATAAAGGACTTCCTGATCAACAGTCAGTGGAAGCTTAAAGAACTACTCTCTCTGAGGGATTTCTGACCAGTGGGTGAAAGTCTACCTGCTCATTACTGCCTCACTATCTCTTTCTTACCTGTGTGCTGTTCACTCATCCTCCCTCTCCACCCATTCATTCTCATTCTTGCCACATGTCTCCTCCCTCCTGGCCAGGTCATATATATGAGGGATGCCACAGGGATTTCTCTCCTCCAAAGGGACATTTTTATAGGTGTTGTTTTTAACTTTGAAGGTTATGAATGAGAAGCTAAAGAAGCTGAGGAGTAACTCTTTTATTGGTTTAAGGTAAGACAGACAAGTTTTCTTAGCACATGTT
>JBBBVU010000006.1:11971251-11985253 GCA_037177055.1 Atherinosoma microstoma | reverse complement strand
AATATAGAAGTGAGGACGTTCCTTAGCTTGCTAGCGGTGTGCGCGTGTGTCGCAAACAAATGACTTCATGAAACCTCCCTATGAAGACCCCGCCCACACTGAGGACGGCCACGACTGTAATGTGAACAGACGAAACCGGGGTGGTGTGGAGTCGGCTGAAAGAAGGCTGAGCCGGGCTGGGCTGAGTGGGTGCTAGTGTGAAAGGGGCAAACGCCATACCCCCACGCTAACCTGCAAGCGCAAACCCTGCCAACAGCTACAACAATGGCAGATTTCAGTGTTGTTCTCATGCTGCAGGAGCTACTGAGCATGATATGGGTTTCATAGAATAATCTGTAAAAAAATGTTTTTACTTTTTCACGAGTTTATGTGCACACTCCATGTCTTATTTGCTGCTTTTGGTGTTTCCTGAAGCAGCTTACAGCACCACTTACAGGTCTGGCATACATCCTACAGTGTTTTCAGTAGTTTGTGTGGACGGCCACATTTCTTGAAACCATTCTGTCTTTATGGAAAACCTTTTTAAACCAAAATGATTTCCATCTCCATGTGAATGTAGTCTAATGTAAAATAATGAAGAAGAGTGATTTAGATATTTATAGGTTTTTTCCCCCAGTCAAAACTGAAAGAAACTGATGAAATTTTTCAGTTAAAGA
The DNA here is from genome assembly GCA_037177055.1 of Atherinosoma microstoma. Lineage (NCBI taxonomy): Eukaryota > Metazoa > Chordata > Actinopteri > Atheriniformes > Atherinidae > Atherinosoma > Atherinosoma microstoma. Next base: position 11,984,597 of record JBBBVU010000006.1, on the reverse strand, counting down.
AGTGGCCACTAGTAATAAATTATTTATTAAGCTATAGAGTTTCATTTAATTCTGGGTAACTAATGAAACTGCCCTGAGGTGAAAGACAACAACATACCTGAAACCAATCTTATCAGAGAAGAAACACAATCTACACAGCCGAAGGCACAACAACATTTAAGAAAATCCAGTGAAACACAAAACACAACAAAACAAACAAAAACAATGTTTCAGGAAACACAAAAGGAAACAGTGATTTGTTGTTTTTGTTTGGGTTTTTTCTTGTTTTTTTTACTTTTCTTTCTAAGCCTTTTTGTTCTACTTTCTAATATAATATGTTCTTGTCTGTTTTGTTTGTTTTTTTTAGTTGTGTTGCGTTTTCTGCTTCATTATAGTCTTATCCACATTTTCTAAAATCTTGTATTTTTGGTTGTGCTCTTGTGATTTTCTTTCTTTCTTGTGTTTTTGATTTTTCTGTGTTTAGCACTACAGGCCAAATGAAGCCCAACAAAAAAAAATCTGTGGTTAATGCAGCCCTGCAGCTCAGTCTGTTATGAATAATCCTTTTGATGTTTCCTCTTGTGCCTCTTGTCTTCACACTCTTTGTCTTCAAGGCAACACGCTGCTTCACATTTTGGTTCTGCAGCCCAACAAGACAATTGCATGCCAGGCCATTGACCTGATTATGACGCGTGATGCAGAGCTGGACCAGTCGGTACCACTCGACATGGTGCCCAACTACCGAGGTCTCACACCTTTTAAACTCGCTGCCAAAGAGGGAAACATAGTGGTGAGTGTAGAGCAAGGGAGGAGCCACATGGTGGAAATGAAAGGTGGAGCAGATTATTTCTCTAATCCTATCTTCCGTACTGTGATTCCCTCTGTCTCACTCAGGCATTTCAGCACCTGGTTAATAAAAGGCGTGTAGTCCAGTGGAGTCTGGGCCCTTTAAGCTCTCACCTGTATGACCTGACCGAGATAGACTCCTGGGCCGACAGCATGTCGGTGTTGGAGCTCATTGTAGGCAGCCCACGGAGAGAGGTGCAGGATAAGATATACATTGTATTTCAGGAAAACTACACACCATTTTATTAGAAATAACATTTTTTGTCTGATAATTTAACATAATTTTTTCTCCAGGCCAGAGGAATTCTGGAGGTGACCCCTGTGAGGCAGCTGGTCAGTCTGAAGTGGAATTTGTATGGAAAACATTATTTCAGGTAGAATTTTTTTTTTCTGTATCTGACATCAAACACTTGACCTGTGCCTACATCTACTGTGTTCACACTGTGTTTTTCTTTTTTATCTTTCTTTCTTGTGCCAGGCTGCTGCTGTTTCTGTACCTCCTGTACATTGGGACTTTCACACTTTGTTGTGTGTTTCGCCCTCTAAAGGATGCTCCAGAGAACTACACAAAGTCGGACATGGACAAAACCATCAGGGTCCAGAAGGCATTTAATGTAGGTTACAGTCATTATTTCACCCCTTAAAATCCTTCAGTTTTCACCTAAAACTGTTTTTTATGAATAAAATACTAGTTGTGGAGCAAATATTTTACTGGACTACTTTTACTGGTCCCTTGCTGATGTCACAGCAAGGAACCAATTTTGTTGCAGTATCTTCTGCTACTAGAGTACAGTATGGCTTCAAAGATAAGTAGCCTAGGTGACTGCTCAGAAATAAGTGTTTACTGAATCTACAGTTATGTTTGTAGCCAAATCTCAAGAAACATAGTTTTCCAATGGTGTATAATATGTATAGATACTTGCAAGGTAGACTGAATAAAATATATATGTATTTATCATGTCCCGCTCACGGGACATCTGGTAGCAACTGGCAGAATAAAGTACAAATAGAAAGCTACCTCTGCTGAATGAATTAGTTATCTTATTTTTCATATATTCTTGTGTGATGTGCTTTCAGGCAATCAATAACTTCAAGCTATTTAGTGTATTATTTCAGTTTCTCCTGTCTATTTTAATGTGTGGGTGCACAAGCCATAGTATTGCCTGAATATAAACCTCGCTGCTATAGTCTACCCAGTATTGACAGCCTTGAATAAGTTGTTTTCATATAATTGAGCTTTCATGCAGAACATATTTACACCCATTTGGTGGATTCTCTACTCACTGGGGAAGCCAATGACCAGGCATGTACCCTCACTGAGAATCGAGGCTCGTAAAAATGAAAAGGCTTCTTCAAAGACTTTTTTTAAATTTTGAGTTTGTTTCATTTCATTTGGGAAATGTGTGCTATAAGTTTTTGGATTCCTATCTTTTATAATTCTTAAGTCATGAAGGATTTCATCAACATGTTGAGGACATTGAAAATGTTTGGACAAACTTTGATTGGAGCAACCAAGGCCTCAAGCTGCACGATCATGCATGTTTATATAAACACAAAAGAAACATCATCAATACCCGGAAAGAGACACTTAAAATTAGGATGTCCATTTACATATGATACATTAGCAACTATTCTTTGGGTGGATAAAAATGAGTGTAGTTTACTTGGCTTATTCATTCTTCCTGTTTTTTGTACTAGATTGAAGGAGCTAAAATTGTTTTTTGTTTGATTGCAACATGCATTTTCTTTTTCTTGTAAATCTGTTGCACATTGTGTGTTTGTCATAGTGATAGCACTTAAAATGCACTTCTTCAATAACTCTTTTGAACTTCTGCATTTTGAAGACATCACACAGGCTTTTTGTTTAAAATGAGTAAAGTGAAACTTTGTGCGGGGTTCTGCTTTTAAAGTTAATCCTTTCCTCACGATGAAGAATGACTCTTAAATGTTTCCTTAAACCATAAAAGAGGCTGTGGCCCTTTTTTCTCATATATTTTTGTTCAGGTAATATTCTGTATGATCTTTTTATGAGTCTTCATAAAGTCATTAAGAGATTTTACAAAGGCACAAGTTTCATAAGGCATAAAATTTGGGCTTGGTCAGTAATTACTAAAACCCCTTTTGGTTAATTTTACAGCCTACATGTTTTGCTGACAGTGACGTTTAGCTCTTGTTTACAGGAATTTCCCCCATTTCTCCTTCAAAAGCCTTCTTGAGCCATCACACACACAGCACTTTTTTTTTTTTAAATGCTCATAAAAAGTTCAGCTGGAATTTTTTTTTTTAAATAGTCCATTATCAATTTAGAAGTATGTGAAGCTGTTATTCAGCATTAGTGCCAATTGTCTTCTAATCTTTAGCTTTTCATCTTTTTACTGACTGTGGGATGTATTGCATCCAGAAATTCCAGATTCCTCCTTCTACAAAAAACAAAAGAAAAAAGTTGCCCTGTGGCTCTTTCTGTAGCACAGGCCCAAAACATGATCAGTGCCTAAAAGTTGGAGAGGTGTTTTTAAAAAAAAAAGAAAAAGAAATCTTAATCCTTTTTCCACTTAACTTTGCTCATTGTGGATTGTTTGACTTCATCAATTCCCACATGAAGTAAGCGTCCCCTGCCATTGCATGTCAATTGACTCATGTAGACATCAACCAGAAAATGTGGTGCATAGTCTAATTTAATTTCCCTTTTGCCTGTCTCAGGAGAGTTACGTGACATATGGAGACAGTCTACGGTTAGCAGGAGAGGTCATCAGTATCCTGGGAGCTGTTGTCATCCTAGTGCTGGAGGTCAGTATGTGACATGGTTTATTTTCACACCACAGTGTATTGCATCAACAAATATCCCTGACACCCCGTTTCCAACAGATTCCGGATATACTGAGAGTGGGAGCCAGGCGCTACTTTGGCCAGACAGCACTGGGAGGACCATTCCATGTCATCCTGTAAATACAAATACTGCTAAGCTGTAAAATGATACTAGTGTTTGGCCACAACCATTAACCTTGCCACTTTTGTTGTGTTGTTTCGACCAGCATCAGCTATGCCTCCTTGGTGGTGCTGCTGTGTGTGTTCAGAGCCTGCGAGGTTCAGGGGGAGGCCGAAGTGATGGCGGTGTGTTTAGTTCTTGGCTGGTGCAACGTCATGTTCTTCGCTCGAGGTTTTGAAATGCTTGGCCCTTATGTCATCATGATACAGAAGGTAAGAGAAAGCTTCCTGCAGGTTATGAAGAGCTCATGTAGAAGTCTGTTTCATTCTTACACCTGTGGCCATAGGTTGATTGTTTTGGCTTTTTGAGGCTCATCTATGTGCATTTTCAGTCTGAACAGCTTTTGTATCATTTCCTCCTAGATTATATTTGGAGACCTCACAAAGTTTATGTGGCTGAGTTTCATTGTGCTCATTGGTTTTTCCACCTGTGAGTATATTCTTGGGTGTTTTACAGAACTCTCACAATGCTTATCTAAGAAATCAGAATAAGAGAATTTATGTTTCTGCTCCCTTTCATCCTATTTCTTTAACATTCTTTTAGCCCTGTGGATGGTGTATATGACCCAGGATCCAGATTCCCTCCCTGCATATCGCTCCTTCGCCATCACCCTCTTCTCCCAGTTTGAGCTCAGCGTGGGCCTGATTGACCTCCCAGTCGAGCACACCATCAATACACCCCCCATTGTCCATGTGCTGCACGTCACCTTCTCTGTGGTCTCCTACATCCTGCTGCTCAACCTACTGATCGCCATGATGAGTGACACACACTGGAGGGTGGCCCAGGAGAGAGATGAACTCTGGAGGACTCAGGTGACACACACCTACACTGTTTGGCACAAGTGCATAATGAGCTTGTCGGCATGAATTAAGCACAGCTGTGTCATGGTAACAACTGTGATGTTGTGCAGGTGGTGGCCACGACTCTGATGCTGGAAAGGAGGATTCCTCGCTGTTTGTGGCCTCGGCTTGGTGTATGCGGGCTTAACTATGGCCTGAAGGAACGCTGGTATCTCAGGTGAGAACATATTTAAGGAGTCAGGAGGATAAACAGACTTTAAAGGAAAAAAGAAGCACAAAATAACAACTATAATTGGTGGGAAATGTACATTAAAAAATTTTGTATTATACCTAACGTACTTAAAAAAACAAACAAAAAAAAAACATAATACAGCCACTGTCTGGATCCCCTCTAATGCACTAAAACCACAAGACTTGCTTTGTGATGGGAAAGAAACACAACTCTAATCCTCACAATGACTCTATGCTGCAATTTTTTTTGCTTTTAATTTTGTGTTTTGCAAGAAAATAAGGACATTGTCTAAATGTCAATTAAAAATTGCAATAATTTGCTAAAAATCTAAATTTTTTTATCCAATCAATAAAAGTTATAACTATTTATTTTGAGGGTTTTTTTTCTGATTATTATTTATCTTCTTTAATCTTTTTGTCATTTTCTATTTGGCTAAATTTTAAATGAGGCCTCCTTAGATGTGTGTATTGTGAGGTTAAATGAAGGCTGACAGAACAGCTGACATAATGTATTCATATTTACAACCTTTAATTTTTTTTTCTAAATTCAGGATATGATGTGATATGTAAACAAAAACAGAATGTAGATATTTGCAAATCTCATGAACCAAAAATTTAACAAATATTTGAACAGAGCATAGAAAACACATTTAATGATGAAAGTGAGACATTTTTTCTCCGTTTGAAAACTATTGAGCTCATCTTGAACGCAATGGCAGGAACATGTTTACATGTTTGTTGCTGAATACCATCCCCACTTCTTTTAAACAACAGTAACTGAGGACTCAAGTTATTCAACCTTTGGAAGAAAATGGCCCATTTTTTGCCTAATAGTCTTCTTTGAAGTATTTTCTATTTCATGGTGAACCAAATGGTCCCAGCTGATGGAAGGTCTGGACTCCAGGCAGATCAGCCCAGCATCTGGACTCTTCTACTATGAAGGCATGGTGTTGATACAGATGCATTATGCAGTTAAGCATTGTCTGCCTGAAAGACCTGCATTAAAAACGTCATCTGGATGGGAGTATATATTGCACTAAAACCTGTACATACCTTTCTGCATTGTGCAAATGTGCAAGTTGCCAGTTCCATAGGGACTAATATACCCCCATACTGTCAGAGATTCAGGCTTTTGAACTGACTGCTGATAATAGGCATGCAGGATGCTCCTTTTGCTCTTTAGACCAGAAGATGTGGCATCTGTGATTTCTAAGATGTTCTACCTCTGCTTCAGCTAACCGCAGAGCAGTTTTGCACTTTGCCTTAGTCTGTTTCATATTAGATTTGGCTCAGAGAATACAACAGCATTTCTGGGTCATGTTCACATATGGCCTCCTTTTTGCATGAATGAGCTTTAACCTGCATTTGTGGATGGCAAAGTGAACTGTATTTACAGGCAATGGTTTCAATGATGAAGTGTTGATGACTTTATTCAATAATTTACATGACTGAATCATGCCTTCTTTTAATGCAGTGTTGTCCAAGGGGCTCGAAAATTCAGATTGCAGCTTTCCCCTTTGCACAAAGAGATGCTTCCAGATTCTCTGAATCTTTTGAGATTCATAAACTCTTCACAATTTTACATTTATTTTACATTTTAGAACCTTTTTAGAATTACTTTGAATGTTCCACAATCTTTTTCTTTTTTTTTTTTTACAGATTGCTGAGTCTTTCCCCAGCTTTACTACGGAGAGACTTTGCCTCTCCAAAGTGGCCACTTAACATAATTACTTGCAACATGTTCCTCCAGCAGTCACTTCTTAGCTTACTTTTAGAGCTTTTTGTTGTCACCATTCCATATTTTTTTTAGATGTGCTGCTGCCATCTAATATAAGCTGAGGTGATATTTTTCATAAAATAGAGATATCTCACTTTCAACATTCACTATGTTTTCTATGTTGTATTGTCAACAAAATGTCAATTTGTGAGATTTGCAAATTGTTGCGTTCTGTTTTTAATACACATTTAGCACATGATCCAAACATTTTTTGAATTAGGGTTGTACTTTGAGACATACTAGTCTACTCTTTTTTTTTTTTTTGTGCAGGGTTGAAGACAGAAATGACCCCATGATGCAAAAGATGCGACGTTATGTCAAAGTCTTCTCGAAGGAGGATGAGAAGGAAAAGGAGGGACTGGAAAAGTCAGACACAATGATGGGAAACCCGCTGCTTAGACCTAAAAACAGAGGATGCGCCAACAGAAAGGCACTGGCTGGTTGGGAAGTGATTCGTCACAGTGCTTTGGGCTTGGAGATGGAGCAGGAAGAGCCAGAGGACCAGGACATCAGATATGTTTAGAAAGAAATATAACTTGATCCTGAAGTCCATTTTTTGAGGCCTTCAAAGTTCTGTACATATGAAGTAGATACAAAGTGTTGATGACTTTCATGAACTTGCAAAAAGAGGAATAATTTTTCTCAGTTTCCTGTATAGTAAAAAGTGCAATTATTCCTGCAGTATTATGCTACAGAAGAGTGTATTATTTTTATAGCAATAAGAAAAAGAATAATTTAGCAGTAATAAATGCTAATCTATAATGTAGTGACGGATTCAACTCATCATGTAGTTAAAAGAATGCCTTTATTTGAAAATAAAACCTTCTTAGGACAAACTTAATGATCTTTATTTGAGTCAACAGGAAATGAAATGATACAGTATAAAAAGAGTGATATAACCCTGAGCCTATAAGCACTTATAAGCTTGACAGTGAAATATTAGAATACAAACAATCCGACTCGATACTGTAAGAAAATAGAACTTATGAAAATCAAACTCTCAAATGTTAAATATAAAACTAATATCTAGAAGCTTCTTCATATTTCTCTGCTGGTTGCTACTGATTTGAAGTATGAAGTGAAATACAAATGATTTGACATGTTATTGAGGAGTTGAAGATTGTTACAGAGCAATGAACTAGAAAACGGAGATGCTATCAGAGCTGAAGCTGGCAGATGAAGTAGGTGGAAGATTGACAGGAAGCTTTTTGCCAGTTCTTCTCAGATGGACGATCACTGCTGAGATAAGCACAGTCCCCATGTTGTGGAGCTTCAGCCCAGTAACTGCAAACATAAGGTAATAAGAGTGAGAAATGCTGTGATCCTAGAATATAGGGACTATTTTTTAGTAAACTGAAGGGAGGATAAACCTTTGTGTTGTGACTTTCTTTGAAGAAGACCCAAAAGCGGACAAGAAAACAAGCCAGTAAAAGTGAAAAAAGGGTGCTTTATTCCAAGCTGCTAGTGTTAGTCGAGGGTGGCAACAAAACCAGGAACGAGGAAGATGTTGCCATTTCACATTTCTAAACTTTTCAAATGTGTTAAATTGACTTTTCTCTGCCAATAAATGAGAATGAAAGTCAAATGTGCTGAATGACGAGGCTCAAGCTTTGTTGGTGTCACTGGTGCAGTTTCAATGTTACTTACAGTATCAGATTTTCACTCCATTACTTTTTTTTTCCTTTTTTTTAATAGCGATAATTACATAATATTTTTTATCACTTTTTGTCTTTTTTTGTCTTTTTGGAATCAAATTACACTTTACAAAGGTGCGTAGAGGCTTAAAACTAAACAAAAAAAAACTCAATCTGGAATCGGTGTCTGACTAATGATCAAATTGGGATATTTTCATGTGTATCATCAATATTATATCAATGCTTGATGCTTTTGGTATATGTTACCATTAATAATGGCACATAACAACACACCTGCCAGAATCATAGAGCTATAAACCACTATGAGTTTCAGTGGTCTACAGATATGTAAACTAACCATCTTTTCCTCGGGTGACTGAGTTAACATTGAAAAATTATCCCAAAATAATGAGAGAAAAACACCCACATACACCCACACAGAAAGCACAAAAAAGGGACATAACGCAAAATATGAAACCAAAGAGACACTGGGACAACCATAGCATGAGGGAACAGAAGCCATGCAGGAACAGGGGATAAAAAGACAAAGCATTAAGGAGAAGCAAGGTACCAGAGAAGAAAAAATGGCAAACTATCACAGAACTTTAAAAATAACCCAGATCATTACACAAAATGTCCCTACAAGACACTAAGTCGACACTATCAGATGCATGTATCTATTTTTCAGCTTGCAATGATTTTTACAAAACTTCCTGACTTTATTGGTTAAAGGTGGTGTTATAATGTTATAGTGGTGTTATAATGTTATAGGGGTGTTATAATGAAGTTCATCAAACTGAGACTTTTTATATCATTATGTCTTCTGCATTTATGTACATGAGAAGGAATAAATATAGAATTAGCTTTCAATATGTTAAATAAACATCAAGGTCCCCAATATGAAATGAGCAAAAAAGAAAAAAACCTGTAAAAGTGCTGCATCCCAGAGTTGCCCTGAAATCATTCTTATAAAGCTATAGACCATAGAGATCACATTAATTGTTTCTCAGCTCCAGTAATTGATCATTTTTAAGTTCATCTTAAGAATCACCTCTCTTGGAGCTCATTGTCGTTGACCCAGTTCCATGTGGCATCTCTTTGTGTCAGCCCGATCCAGTATTTCATTTTCCCTGTCCTTGTCAGAAAACTCTAGAAGAGAGAAGCCCACATATTTACATATATAAAGTGTGCAGATTGATGCAATTCAACAACACCGATACTGTAACAGAAGGAGAAGTGACTGTCATCAGATCCACCTGAACGTTCTGGCTGGTTATAACAGCCAGAGATCCACCACTGGAGGAGCAGTTCTGCTGACTCTCAGCCCACGTCAGCCTGAAGGTGGACAGGAAAAAACAAGATCGGCCGTATGTCAACCAGCCTTTTGCACACTGCTGGCATCCTAAACCTGGAAGCAGAAAAAGATCCAGTACAGTTAAGGAAAGAATGAAACACTCAAACTGCAAGAATAAATATGAGCAAAACTATATCCACTTTCTTGCATGTGTTTGGGTTCAGAATACATTTTTTTATATGTGTTTAATTTTTATGTCAGTATGTGTGTGTGTGTCAGTGGCTAACCATATATGTAATAAAGTTTAAGAGGCAATAATAAAACTGAATAACATCAGCCAAATCTTGGTTTAAGCGATATAAATTAAAAAAAAACCTGAAATATGTGAAAAATAAAATTATTTCCTCAGCTGTGTGTTAAAAAAATCTGGGGCACTGTGAAAGCAGAACTATCATGAGAAGAAAAGAGGAAAAAGAGTGATATAAAGGTATCAGATGTCTTGGTGGGTTTCCTACACAGCATTGTCACACTCACGTTTGGAATAAATGGTTGGGAAGAGGTCCTGGCACTGCTCTACGCTGCATGTTGAAGGATTTTGTTTATCGGTTGTTGTCTCTCCCCTCCCTGAGCAGACTGTTGATCCAGTTTGGACTAGAAATTAGAGCACAGTGGGAGGAGACATGAGGGAAAGAAAAATGCCCACAGGCTGCAGCTCCACAGCTGGCCAGTTTTTCCTGTTATGAAATTTAAATACAATGATCAAAGCAATGTAACTACTGAATAAAACTGTATTTCCCAAACTCTTTTGATTCAGCTCTGCTATTAAAAGCTTTTAGAGATACAAAGAGAATCCAACCAGGTGTGGCTTGTTACAGTGATCCATGGCTGCAGATACTCACGTTTCACACTGAGGACAATGATGACAAGCAGAAGGATGGAGCAGATTGTGAAGAGGAAAAAACACCCAGCCCGGTACAGGCGTGCATTTCCCTCAGTCTGTTTGCCTGAGGAAGAAGACATCAACCAGGTGTTAGTAAGCAGAACACAGACCGTCATTAAGGCTGAGAAAACTGTTCAGTCCTACCTTTCTCGTCTTCCAGTTCAACCGATAACTTAGAAACCAAGTTTTCACCGCCTTTCTCTCTGTTATCCTCAACATAACCGCGGCAGAATTTGATGTACATGGAAGAAAAATGCCCTGGTGTTTGCGAGGAAGCTTGTTTACGTCGTCCTGCTCTGTCTTCCTGCTCTGCTGACTCATAACTGCTTGCGATGGTGCAGTTTTAAGACCCCCCCCTCTCCCCGCTTTGTCTTATCGCCATAGCAACAACACAGCCTTCAAAGATACCCTGAAACATTCATGGAGCACAGTGGATGGTTTGTCCTTGAGTGCCCAAATCTTCAATCTCACTCTGTCTCCCTCTTTAAGAATGAGTGTGTGAGTGCATGAGAGAAAAAACTGGTCACAGACTGAGACGCTGGACTCCAAAACAACAGATAGGATTTCATTTGAGGTCACTTCAGATCAGTGTTTGGGTCAGACAGAATTTACAGGCGCCACTGTCACAGATTTAAAACATTAATCTGTAATTAAGAGATTATAAAGCAGGACCTTGTCAGGAAATAGGGCTCTAAAAAAAGTCTGTCATCACTTCATCATTAAAAAATTGAATATTTCTATTTATAAATTTAAAACCTTTTTAAAGTTGCAGAGATCAGTTGACTTCTCAGAAAGCTCCGTCATTCAGGCAGAACAGCAAAACAGTTCATGACACTGAGCAATGTGGTCAAAGAAAGGAAGAAGAAATGTTAAATGAAGTGAGAGACACACACACAGGACTTCCTAAAAAACAACTTACATTCACTGAGCAGGTCTTCTAGCGGTGTCCATTTGGCATCATATTTGTGTTTGAGATGAAGATTTACTCACTAACCTTTTTTTAAGGCTATTATCATTTCAGTGGGGAAAAATACCAGTTTCTGTTTTGGTTTTCTGGCTCATTGATTTACATGAAGGGACTTGTCATGTTTCCAAAAAAAAATATTATTGCCTCTTATCAATAGAGTTCGAGGCTGTTCACTCAAACCACACAGTTCCAGCTGCTGCATAATACATTATTCTTATATAATATACATTATTTCTTCAAGTGGAAATGTAAAGTTATGCATTGGTTTGAGGTTTAGTGATGACGTGAGTTGATTACAGCTCACATTTATCTTGCTGCTTGTCTCACACGTCTGCTTTTCTTTGATGGAGCACATGCTGTACTTTTGTTACTGCATATGAACTTGACTACAATCTCTCACTGATGAGTAATAACTTGTCCGCAAAATGCATGGATATATTCAATTTGATTTATTTTACCAGGCAAAACGACATTATTTACAATTTAATGATGCATACCAAAGACTCAACATGTATTTTATTTAGTGCTATTTGTTACTGTGTGAACTTTTTCCATCTGGATTACAGTTTGTGTAAAGTAATAGTTGAAATATCGCAGTAGTACAGTTGGACTTTTCCCTACTTTTGGCCAAGTTGAGGATATTTCTGATATTTCTTTTACTTTGTAAGAATCTATGAGTGATACACATTGGTTTGTAATAAAAAGATATGCTTTACTTACATTTTAGGGTTACAATAACAATGAACATGATTTGTTAAACATCTGGTATCAGATGTCTACTGTTTTAATTTGAATTAGTTCAAGAAAATAATCACTGTACCATCAGTTTCATAAGGGAAGCTTAAAAAAGAAAACAAAATTTAACTGTATTACTCAATCTGCATTTGCATGGAAAGTTTCTGTAACATAAAATTAGCGCAACTTTTCTTAGAAAAAAACTGATGAAACCAAGGTAATTTATGAACAGCAGTGTGAGACCACAATGTTGAAACACAGTCATGAATAAATGGCAGTGTACGCCCGTTCATGTTCACTAATCCATTTCTTTGAAAGGGGAATTAGAGCTTAAAAGATGGGTGTTACATCCAGACATCCAGACTGAGGGACATGCTAAATCATGAGTTTTTCCAACTCTGCATCTAACATTGATTTAGGATGAGAAACATGAGGAAACATGCCATCTTTGGCCATTTCCGCAGCACAGTAAACTAAAGACAAAATGCATTTCACAGAAAAGTGTACCTGCTTTTCTTTTAACTTGATCACCACCAAAAAAAGTTTCTGTATAGACATCCTCAGATGGACTTTGCAGTTCAGCGTAATGGTCTGGTTGTGCTTCCTCTAAAGACAAAAATACAGACAGACACATTTTAACAACAGACATCTGGGGTTTGCTTCCAGTAGTCCACATTGTATGTATGTAAACAAAAAAAAATTGTAAAAAAAAAAACACAAAATGAAATATCTGCCTCAGAAATTAGCTTTTTTTTTTTTACCAAGTTGTTGTAGTTTTTTTTTCTGCAGATATTCAAACAACACACCTGTTAGACAAATGCTTCACATTAGTCAGACTTCATTAAATTTCTTGCTCACCTTCAACTGTGACTTCCACCATCGCCTCATTTGCTGCCTCATTTTCATCGTCTCTCTTATCCTCCGTAGAGATCTCCTGCATCTCCATGGCTCCCCTCTTCTGTTTCTCTAACTTTCGATTCTCCCGGTAAGTCTTTTGTCAGATGACAATGAGGTTATGTAACCTTTCGGGATGTAGACAGAAACTCATATGACACCGAATAACGAGTGTCTAGCTAGTGTGAAAAAAGGGGGGGGGGGGGGGGGGGGGGGGGGGGGGGGGGGGGGGGGGGGGGGGGGGGGGGGGGGGGGGGGGGGGG
>JBBBVU010000006.1:11950334-11965620 GCA_037177055.1 Atherinosoma microstoma | reverse complement strand
TTAATATTTAATGCAAAGGAAACCACTCAAAGCCCAGTGCCAATGCAAATGCATCTTTATTCCTCCTATTTAAATTCATTTAAACATCTTCTGTGTATCTTAAGTATTGTACATCTTTTAATTCTCTTTAAGACTGCATACCTGTTAGCTCTCATGGATGCAGCGATCCACATTTCAGAACACACTCGCATCATTATAATTAAACACAATAATTCATTTTCCAAAAATAATTTTCTTGGAAATAGACCATTTTCTTGAGAAAATATTTTCCTTAAAAACATTAATCCATCGATATACTATAGCACAGTTCTGTTTGAAATACACTTTACATAGCAGTTAATGCACAATGTCTGTAATGGCTCTCAGGCCAAATTCAGCATCACATTGTTCTGCGTACACAAAGTATTCCACCAGCATACAAGTGAAACCAGAGGGACCCAGTGGCTACAATGAGATGCATCAATTACATCTTTTATTTAAAGCTTCTTAACTCTTGTCAACAAGTTATGATCAGCAATGTTAATGACGATCCATTATTTGGTTTACAGCAGATAGAAGAGGCAGACAGCTGAGAGTCTTGTTTGTGGTATATCCAGGATTTCCCTCATCCTATGACGCTCTCAAACAGCAGCTGTGGCAGTTGTGAGTTTGAGGGCATCTGACAGGTTGTGCTGTTTGACTCTGGCATTGGTTATGATTTCCAAATGGGACCTGGGAACCCAGCCACGATGTCGGTCGGAGAGTTTGGTCCCCTCTACCCAATCTGGGAGAAAGAATCCAACACAAAGGCACTGTTTGCTTAATGTAAATTAATACACACAATTTGCACGGATTATACATTGAAACCATGCAAAAGCATGTTGTGCATGGAAAGTGTGGGAAATAAATATGTAATTATTTTACCATCGCACTTAGCCGAATCTGGATGCACTAGGATGACATCGGCTTTTTCTAAGGACAGCTCATCTGGCTGCTGACCCACAAACGCTCGAATACACTGCATCTGTTCAAACTCTGGAAGGAAAAGAGAGGAAGATAATTTAACAATGATGAAGTTAATTATTAAAAGTAACACACACATGTATAGTCTCTACTTATGCTGCCTATTTGAATCATTTCTCTCTATAAACAAGGCTTGATTGGTCGTTTCATGCTTCTTCGTCCTTCTTGTGTTTTCAGTGTTTCCTATCAACACATGTTTGTAAATACAGAAACAGTGATACCAGCATATCACAGCACAACCAGATTACATGAAAAAAAATATTGTATGCATGGGTAAAAACTAGGTCTTTCAAAAATTTTGAACACAATTTAGGGAAAATAGACACATTTAGTCCTCTATTATCCACAATCTTAACTGCCCTTTAAGACAGCTGAAATAGATCATGGTTTAAAAGAACTGAGACCAGGGAAAATTTAACATAAAATAAAATGACTTCCTAAAATGACTGCAAATATATAGAATAAATAAAAGGTTTCCATCTCTCAGTGTGTTGTGCCAAAAATCACATCCACACAGAGTCATCATTTTCAGAATGAAAATCTTCTTTTGGAATCTAACACGTCATGTATGGATTATATATTTCTGAATATTGTACAGTACTTTTATGACACATGAGCATGTTTGTATCTTAACTTGTACCACATTCTGAAAGGTCTGCACTTTATCTTATCTCAGCCCATTTGAGTGTAGTTGAAAAAGTAGGCATGCAGGAGTTAACCAACCTCCGACCACACTGTCTGGGTGTGTTAGTCTAGTTGATAATAATGGTGAAAAATCTTTAGCATCAGAGCCAAAATCCTTTTAGTCCGTTAGAGGGATTTGTGTAGAACACACAATCTGTCAGCAACAACAAGGAAAACGACAACCCTGCAACTCCTAAACCAGGAAAAAATGCTCACCTTGTGCAGCAGAAAAATCTATTTTAGGATGTGGTCTAGAAAGGGCCGAAATCCAGCGTAGCTTATCACCCCTGTTGGAAAAACAATAAAAAAATGTCATAACGTTATGATGTGGTAACTAAAACAGTCATCATTTCCACTGTCCAAGTCTCTTACTGTGTCTCAGCTCTTAGCAGCAGTGATTGGTTTGACATGTGCAACCGGAACAGGTTCTTCTGCAGGGAGAGAAGTTTGACACGGCAGTTCTCGGCACGCAGCTCTGATACAGGACAGTGGTCAATTACTGTGAATCTTCCCCCTCTGGAAATGGCAGACAGCAAAAGCAAATTTGACAAGTGAGCCAACGGAAGGAAAGGTTGTGATAAGATACAAAAGAGATAATGACAAAAGATGGCAGATATGAGGAAAGCAGGATGACGCAAATGGCAATGAGAGAGATGCTAGACAGCTGATGATGAATTCTAATCACATTAATAAAACCAGACTCACTCTTTTGGCAGTGAGAGCAACAAGTTGTCATTGAAGAGATGCAAGTAAACTTTTCTCTCTGTTTCTTTTTGAGAGAAATCCATCAGTTCAGTGACGGGACCTTCTCGCACCAACCTCCGAAACTGACTGATCAGAGGAAGCGTCTGGAACAGAAACACATCAAGAGCACAAAAAGATGAAGATGTTGGCATATGATTATCTATAATCAGGAAAGTTAGTTTGTCTTTATTAAAACAGAAATGTGACCCCCCCCAAGGTCCAGGTACTACTGTGGAGCTCTATTTCTCATCCAGTTTGACTTGTTGTCCATCTTTGGTTTGATTGTGGCCGTGACTGGCACCTTTCAACACTCAGGACATATGATGGCATCTAAGCTATCTCATTGACTGCTGAGCTAACAATCTGTCAAACAAGATTCTGCAAGGGGGTGAAAGCTCAGGCTTCTAATAAGGGAAGTTATTTTTTTCTAGACTAAAAGTTATTGTTGAAATCAATCTCACAGTCTTGAACTATATTAATATTCAATCATGGAGAAACACGAAGAAAAAGAAATAAAGATGGAACCAAATATTTGTTTATAAGTAAAAGCAATAAAAAAATATGCAATTGTATTTATCTCAGTTTCAACGTGCCAGGAAAACTATTAGTCATTTACTTACCCTGCATTCAAATTCCACTTTAGCACTGAGAGTGACAAGAGATTCAATGCTTTTCATCTGAGAGATGCTGTCATTACTCTCTTGAATCAGCTGTAGAAGAATCAAAACAATGATTGTTACCAAGCAGTCAAAAGATATCCAAACTGTTGTTTAAAAAAAAAAAAGTGTTACATGTTGTTATCCTACGAGGAATATACAGTAAAAAAGTTACTGTACCTTTTCTAGATGTTTTAAAGCTTTGATTGCTTGCGTCCACTCTGCTGTATCAGGGGTCGTTCTTTTCACAATATTCTGGACAGAAAAAGCATGTACATCAGATAAATGTGCTAAATGTGTTTCACTCATCAATTTTTGTGTGTCAGTGGGTTTTAACACACACCTGGACCAGTAGTTTGATTCTTGTGATCCTTTGGAAGGGAAGCACGAGGAAAGAACGAAGAGGGAGTCTGTGACAAACAGGACTCTTCTCTAAATGTTCCACAATCCGCTTGAACCCTGGATTTTCATTCCTGGTAGAAACAGGGAAATTGATAATGGCAGGTATCTTTATGAACTGAATATCATTTTAATGTGATAAGATTTGATGATTGAGCTTTTCCTGCTGGAGATGTCAGTTAAATGTCCTTACAACAGGAAAAACCCAAAGCTTGATTGAGCTGCTTACATGAGTCTCTGGTAAGTGCCATCCTGATAGGACTGGTTGGTGAGGTAGGGCACATAGACCGTTCTGAAGCGGTGACAATGCCGAGCGATAATGTCACACACGGTGAAGTTCATGACGTCTGATTCCACACGCTCCTCCAGCTTTGACAAAAAACTAAAACCAAAATCATCGGCAATAACTTCAATGTTTCGGCAGCAAAACACAAACAGATTTCACAACTACTCAGTGTGTGTTATATTTGGACAGATAAATGTATCTAAACATAAATTTAGTTTTCAAATGGGTGAAAATTCTGATTAACATTTCTTACCTGCGACTGATGGCACGAACATCAATCAACCGAGAGAACAGCCAGTTCTTATCCTGAGTACCCAATAGCGCCCCCAGCGCCTTGGACTTTACAAAGTGTTCAACAACTATGTCCAAACTCCTGCAGTAGGAGGCCTCTGAGGTCACGACTTCAAATCTCACCTTTATGAGAAAGAGAGAAAGACAGAATGTTGAACATGTGAAAATGAGGCACCAAATTACAGTGAAAAGCATGTAGTTGTCACTTCTGTGGAGGCTTGGAAATTTCTGAGAAACCCGATTTCACAACTCTCTCTCTCTCTCTCTCTCTCTCTCTCTCTCTCTCTCTCATATACACTCCTTTCAGTTTCTAACTGAGAACCAACACTACCTGGGGGGGTAGATGAACTAGATCAGTACATGCAGTACATGGGTTAATAGGGGATGTGAATCGCTGATGAATAAGATATGCTGTTTCCACAAATTCCAGTGAATGAAGCAGAGGAGGAGTTGCTCATACAAAGCAAATTTTAAAACAAAACCACAACATTATAGGAAAAAGCTGGCACAATAAGGGTGAATCACCGAAACAAGAAACAATAACTACAATCTTTGAAAGAATTTCAAAGTTACAAATAAGAAATAAAAATAAACCCTGGTGGGAGTAGGACATAACAAAAAGAAGTTTAATAACCCGCAGGATTCTCCTGAATGTGTGGCAGAGGGGTTTTTCCCATAATTTTCCAGAGAACAAAGCGAGGATCTTTACACTGATTTTTAGTCAGCACAAGATCAAAATCTTTCATTCCAAATAAAGGATGGATGTGCTACGGTTCAAAACTCCTGCTTAAATAAGATATA
The DNA here is from genome assembly GCA_037177055.1 of Atherinosoma microstoma. Lineage (NCBI taxonomy): Eukaryota > Metazoa > Chordata > Actinopteri > Atheriniformes > Atherinidae > Atherinosoma > Atherinosoma microstoma. The sequence continues at coordinate 11,960,757 of JBBBVU010000006.1, read as the reverse complement.
CGAGAATCATAAAGAGCACGTATTAATACATGCTATGTGCTATAATTATGCAATTGAAACAGTGACTAGGCTTTTATGTGTAGTGGCTACAGCCAGTTATGGACAGATACCTCTTGTAGTCGCCTCTTGTCCTCTCCGAGCTTCTCCAGCTCCATGCTGCTTGTAACAGCTGGGAGCTCCCTCCATAGCGAGGATGACTGTGAAAGCGAGAAGGACAGACGTGGAGAGGAAGGCCTGCGTTCATTCTTGGGGGGCTCTGGGACAGGCAAGCTTCTGATACTGGTGATGGAGCCTGTGTGGGACAAGGAGTGGGGATGCGGAACAGCGGGTAGGGGAGGAAGAGGTCTTCGGGCAGGAGGAGGTGAGGGAGCAGGAGACTGGGTGCTCTCCTCACACAAAGAGAGGACATCGGAGCGAGACTGACGCAGGATCTCAAAGTTCTGTGCTGCCTCGCTGTACTGTTGGTAGAGTTGTGTATCAGCTGGTGGAAGAAGATCCAGCGTGGCAAACAATGGAGGACAGCAGAAGGGAAGAGGGAGAAAGAGGGAAAAAAGTGGTTTAAAATATGCAGGAAGCAAAGGAAATACAACAGATAGAGAGAAGAGTGTTAGCCACCGGGAGTTGTTTGCGTTAAAACATTCCTTTTGCACATACTTGTTGGAATGCAAAGTCAGAGCAGCAGCTGTTTTCTCTGCCAGCTAGGAGAGAGGAGTGCTTGCAGAAACCTGTCTGTGGCTTGCACAGACTCACACATACACAATTCAACTGCAAAAAAGCACTCCTTTCCCATTTCTTGCAATCACCATATGAATCATCAATGGGAAACAATTGCAACCGTTTTAGATTCTTTAAATCATCATGTCTTTGTGGTGAAAGCCTTCAGTAAGCAGACACAGATTTCCTTTTACTTGTTTATGTTATTAAAATGTTAAACTCATGTGAAGTCAGTCAGGGATAAAACTGCTACAGAGCTAGTATTTACACAGAAGTGAATCACACACACTTTAGGGAAATGCTCAACTATAACTTTCCCATCTGCAGTCAGAGCAGATACGATCTAAAAACACGTCATGCCGCCTACTTAGTTTATACTTATCATCAATCATCAGATATGCTCAGAAACAGCATGGTGTGTTATGAAGTTAAGTTTTTATGTGCAACAACACAATTTGAAGAAATTTTAAAAAAAGAAAGGCGGATAAAGATATACTTACGGAAAAACCTGGAATTCCTTTTCCGATTTCCCATTGACATACCATTCCTATAAAGACAAGAAACAGAAGAATATACTTTTTTATACAAAATGATCCAGTGCTTTTATAAGACTTGTCTGAGTCTGGTTGAAACTACCTTCTAGTATGGAACAGTGTTTTGATTTCAATTTTGAGTGATACTATAGTCACATCATTGTTCATCCAAGAGATAAATTAAATAATTTAATGTCAGAGAAAATTTATATAAAAAAAAAAAAGAAGATTTGTAAGATCCTGGGAACAGGTTAAAATAAAATGTGATTATAATTGTTTCACTCACCTCAGCTCTGCCTCCCCCCAGCTTCTCATCGGAAAATCCTCATCCTCTGGAATTATAAAGTGTCCATTCATGACAATATTGTACAACAACATACCCCTTGTCATTTTACTCTAAGGAATTTACTATACACTAAGGTTAAAAAAAAAAAGAAAAATCAAAAATAAATTAAAAAGGTCATAAATTAAATAAATATTGTTTAGTTTAGACACGAGTAGTGTGACTGTAAAATGTTTCTTGCGTTGTATCTCAAACCAGGATCGTCCCCAGCCTTTTAACTCACACCTCTGGTTTCGCATTGCTCTTTCCATCTTCGTTAATTTCCACCCACATACTACGACCACAACACTGTGACGCAATTTCCAGTTTAGTCTATGCACGGTGTTTAGATCAGTAACGCCGGTGCTGTGAATTTGCTGAAGTCTGCTTCAGATTTTTAGTTTAGTGACTGATGTAGAAACAGTAGGAAGTTCAGGGTTTTTTCGAATGCCAACAGATTAAATCACAAAAGAAGAACTACTTGAAGAAGCACACAAAATGTTATTCAGGGATTTCATTACTGTAAGAGGGCATTTCTTAAGTAAACAATCAAGTCTGAAATGTGTCAGTCTGATTCGATGATTAGAATAATCTGCACTGAACTGATGAAATATGACGCAATATTTGAAAGAATTGAGAAGAGGAGAGGTAATCATGCAGCTTTCTGAAAAGATTGACTGCATTAAATTAGTTAGCCAGATTTCACATTAGATATTCTGTCTTTACCTGTTGTAGAGGATATTATGGGTCTGCGATCTCTTCCAACACCTTCCTCTTCTTGTACTCCTACAAGCTCTCCATTTCTTCTCTCAGTGGTTTTACGGATTCCCCTTCTTCGAAAGCGAGCTTGGGGACTCAAATCCCGAAAACTGAAGGAGCTTCTCAGAGTTACCTTTTCCTTTTCTGTTGTCACCTCTCCCTCTTTGATATCCACATTCGCTCCTATCTCGATCTTTCCAATTTCCCCTGAAGTACCCCTGCCTTCAGTTTCCTCTCCCTGCCTTTCATCTTCACTTTGACTCAATTCATCTTTCACTTCTTGGCTCTTACCTTCACTAGAGGGGCTGAAGAGTTCAGACTCAGAGTCATAATTAAGAATGGGGCAGCTGTTAGGCTTGTACAATGTGTTAGTCACGTTTAAAAAGACCTCAGCTTCAATTTCCCTCTCTGTTAACTTGCGCATATCTGATTTTTCTAACTGAGTCTGGCCAGAAGGGTCAGCGTTTTGGTCCATGGTATTATCTTCCTTCCCTCCTGTGTTTATCTGTATGTCAGCATGAGTGTATGTAGGTGATGTAACATGCATAGCTTTGACTTGGTCAGCATGCATGCTAACTTGGCTCTGCCCCATACCTCTAAATTCCTCCAACTGGTCTTCATCCTCCAGCTCCGGCTCTGACTCCTCATATTTTGACAGTGTAACAACAGGCAGATCCATCGTCCTTTCTGTAGCCACCTCTGGTTTTTTGTTGCTCTCAGATTGGGTGATCCTTTGATTTTCTTGCTCGTCTGCATTTGGTACATCCACAGCCTGTTCATCTGAGTGTCCCAGGATCTCACGCACCACAGTCTTAGCCCATTTGAGGTGGGGTGCTTGGGAACGTCGCTTTGGTTCCTCAGACGTGCTCCATGCTCCACTCATTCGGATCCGAATGGCCTCTAGCTCCTCTGGACTCATCGCTTCAGTGCCTATCTGATCCAAAAAGGTATGAATATGCTCCAATTTGTCTGGAGAACAAGCGTCGGAAGTTTGATCCCATTCTTTTCCTGCTAGCTCTTTATTTTGATCTCTCCATTTTTTTAGCAGCTTTTCAGTCTGTGAGTCTCTTTTAATTGTTCTGAATTCTGCATATGAAGGCTTTACTTTGCCCTTCATTCCTTCTTCAAATTCTGTGTCCTGAAGTTTAGAAGATGCTCTGTATCTCTCATTCCCCTCAGCTGTGTCTCCTGATGCAGGTTTCTCCTTTGCTGAAGTGTAGTTATCTTCCTTTGTGTCCTGGTTGTTAATAACTGCTTTGTCATCATGTCTGTCCGAAGTCGGATGATGGTCATCCTGCCATTTTTGTGTGATGTCATCACTACCGTCATTATGAGTTCCTAAATTTGGCCTCTCTCTTTCCGCTCCACCCCTCTGATCATCTTGTGATGGTGACATCTCACTGGTCTCTGAGCGGGAAAAAGTTTGCCCAATCACACAGAAGACGTACTTTGGCTTCTTTCCCTTCCCTTGGTCCTCCTCATCAACAGACGTCTCCTTCCCCATTTGCCATTCTTCGTCCTTCCCCTTATCTCCTTCGCACTTCTTGAAGCCAGGTGCGGGATCCTTACATGTGACTGCAACTTCCATGAACTCATGACAGTCATTAAACTCCTTTTCATCGTTTTCCCTCTCGTCCTCCTCGTCGTCTCCACTGGACAGGGTCACAAAGCCGTCCTCTCCTGACAGCATTCTCTCTTTGTCTTGCTTCCACCCGGCCTCACTTCCTTCTTCACCCTCAGAGCGTACCCAGTTATCGCTCCCACCCTCTTCCTCTCTGTCACTCTCTTCAGTATTATCTCCCTCTGCATCCCTCTGTCTGCTTCCCTCTATCCCTCCATCACTGTCAGACAGATGTTCCTTCCCTTTCGTATTCGTCTCTCTCCAGATTTCATCCTCTTCATCTGCATCTACACTTACTCCCTCCGGGTCTCTCCTGTGCTCAATTCTCCCTTCACGCTTTTCTTTATAACTACTTTTGTCCAAGTACCACTCATCTGGTTCCTCTTCTATTCGCCTCCCATCTCTTCCCCATTCTGCCTGTGAGTCAGTATTCCTGTCCTCTTCACTACTCTGCTCTTTTTGCCTTGTATGTCTCTCTCTGTCTAAGTATTTGTCTTGACTATTCTTGCCTCTCTGTGGCTCTAACCACTTCCCTCTGTCCTGATTTCTCGTCATTTCTTCTCTGTCGTTCTCACGTTTCTCAATTTGTATTTGCTGTTTTTCACTTCTCTCAAGATCTCTTTGTCTTTCTTTTCCTCTTTTATGTTCATGATTCCCCTCTCTCCTTCTGTCCCTCTCCTCATAACTGTCTCTGTATCTTGCCTCACTGTCCATGTCACTACTCCACTCTCCACTGCTCTGGGCTCGTGGTGGTGCTCTTGGAGCGGAACCACTCTGGGATCTGCTGCCTCTCCCTGTTCTATCCTCCCGCATTTCCTTTCTCTCCCTGTCTACTCTCTTCTCTCTGTGTTGATCATCCTCCTGTCTTCTAATTTCCCTCCGTCTTTCCCCCTCTCTGTCTGCCTGTTTTGCTGCTCTCCTGTCATCTTCTCTGTACCTTTCTTTCCTGCCCTCCCTTTCCCTTATCCAGGGTCTATCTGTTTCTCTTTCTCTATCCCTCTCTCTGTGTCTCTGTCTATCTCGATCCCTCTCCCATTCCATTATGCCCCTGTTGTCCTCCACACTTCTGCTGTCCCTCTCTCTGTATCTTGGTCTATCTCGATCTCTCTCCCAGCCTGTTTCGCCCCGGTTGTCCTCCACACTTCTGCTGAGTTGATGTATAAATGCCTCCTTCTCTGTGTCCCTCTTTCTCTCCCTTTTCTGCCCTCTCTCATCACTGTCTCCTTCACTTCTAACATCCCTTCTTCCCTCACTTTTTTGTCCCCTCTTCTTCGTGTAGATCTCCCTGTCTGCTGTTCTGTATGGGGAATACATTCTGGCCTTCCTCTCCCCCATGTCAGGTCTTGGCATTTCCATCTTTCTAGTTCCGTTTCCTTCTCTCATGCCGCGTGAGTCCACCATTTCTCTTGTCCTGTCTTGAAAGTCAACACCAGACACCTTATATCTATCCTTCTGTTGTGATCTCTCATCATCTGCATATCTTTCTCTAGGGTCCTTTGCCCTGCTCCAGACCTCATCCCTTTCACTGTCTCTGTACCTATGTTTTTCTCTCTGCCAGGCATCCATCTCTTTTCCTCTGGGAAGATCTCTTTGCCTCCTTTCCCCTCCTTCTGCAACCATCTCAGCGGCATAGTCAGTTGTGCCCTTCCTTATTCTGGGAAATGTGTCACCTTTCCTTTTCCCTCCTATCATCTCTCGATCAGTCTGCTTCTCTATACTTGATGGCGGTTTCCAGTTTAGCCCCCTGTCATCTTCTTGCCTCCTTTCTCTCTCCCTCCATTCTCTTTCTCCTTCTTTAAACCGGGGAGCAAGGCCACGGTCTCTCTCATATGGTCGATCCAGAGTTTGTATTTCTTTGTATCTTGCGTTGTCTCTCATTCTTTCACATTCCATCTCTCTTCTCCAGTTTTCCTCTCGTTTGATGTCTCTGTCTTGCTCTGACGAAGCAGTCATTTTTGACCTAGAGGTTGGATTTTGGGAGATTTTTCCACCTGGCTGCTGCTTGGGATCACCCGAATTTGCCTTGGATAAAGTGTCAGTGAGGGTATAACTGGGCTTTTTGGTTCCCATAGTACCATAATGTGGAGAACCTGGAAGAAGGTAACACGTGTTAGTTTAGAGGAAGACAATTCAAGTGTGCAGGTAAAATTGAACTAGGTCAGGAAGAATATTGACTATAAACAAACTAACAAAAAAAGGGTTAATCGGTAGGCTATTAGAGGAATTTCAGTCATCTGTAAAGAAGTTGCACATTCGGCTAAATTTTACTGTTACCACTGAAACAACAACAATCTAAATTTGTAGTCTGTCAGTATTTCCAAAGCTTTTATTGCCGTCATTTCACTTACAAGTTAAAAAAATATGAGAAACAACTCTAACAGTTAGAAAGAAGCAGGTCCAGTGAAGAGGTGACACCCTCTTACAATTCTTTAAGAATGCAGCATAGACCTGCAAAAGGCAGGATACCAAGGGAGCCTTTAAGAAAGCAGAGGCCTGTGACACATAGGCAAGGCATGTCGCGTGTACAGCTGACCAAGGTCTAAACCTCTGCTAGACTCAGAGGAAACTTACAGAAATTAGCAATAATACAGCAACTCACCTGAAGTTGTATCCCGGGGAGAAATGGTACCCCCCCCAAAACCTTCCCCAGCTCAGCTCAAAAGCATGGGATTGCACAATAATGAAAAATTCATTCCTTATTTTCCTTGTTTATTCCTTGTTTTGACAGTGTCCAAGTGACAAAGCAAAAGTCCTCACTGGTTTCCAAATCAATCTCAAATCCCCCTTTTCTTTTAATCCTTCAATTCTTGTCAAAAGTGCATGTTTATGCCCGAGTTCTCTTTGTTTTTCTCTCTGGCTGCTTCTGTATGTCTCTCCCCACCTCCCTTCCTTCTTCAAATTCCCAAACAAGTCTGAACAGATTGACACTTATCTTTCCCCACCTCTTTCTCTCAGTCTCGTCTTCACTGTCGCTGCTGCTGAACAGGGGGATGTCTCATAAGCCAAAACCAAAGTCTTGTGAGTATGTCCACTACCTCTGTCCCTTTTTTTCGTTCACGTGACTGCCTGTGTGGACCCCCTGGTAAAAACAAGTACACAAATCTCTCCACTCTCCTGCCCCATTCTTCTCTCACGAAACACAGGAAGTACACCTCCTTAGTGTGTCTCAGTGATTGGCTGATATGCACTGGTCGGGTGTGTCTGCACAACACACACAGTCAAGGTAAGGGTTGTGATAACACAAGAAGGGATGGGGGAGGGGAGAGAGAGAAAGTGAATACACACTCTGAAGGAAAGCTCGCAGAGGCCTATAAAATCTTCCCTACATTCCCTTGAGAGGTAGCGCAGAGAGGACAGAAAGGAAGGCACAAGCTGTTTCTCATGATTGAAAAAACCAAGATGAAGCAATCAATAAGAAGACAGTAACGGGGGAGTGGCATGCAAAGGTGATAGCGGATGATATGTTTAACAATGACTACTTAACTATGTTGATTAAGTACAGGGAAGGCCTCAGTAGAAAGATTTGAAGTGCTATGATTAAAGCACATGAACATTGTTGAATAAAAACAACAAAGCCCATAATTTCAGTATTATATTTTCATGTTTATCTGTTTAATTTATCTCCACTACATTTCTATGTAATTTTAATTAAGTTATCTACAGTTCAGATAAGGCATTTGTCAGACGTCATTTAACTGAATACATAAGCTTTTTAGGTTTCACCATAGTTGGAACATTAACTGTTGGTTCAGTTTTACGGCTATCTGAGAACCACGTCTTGTGCTATTGATATTTCACAATATTTTACGAGAATTGTTTCTTAATCCGTGTCCATTCTATTAATGTCGACGAGTGACTTACCATTAGGTTTGTCACCCTCATATTCTGTTTGCTGAGTAATAGTTCAGTAAATGGGGAAATAAGCTTAAACCTCTCTCTTTTGAACTTTCACATCTGCAGACTTTTTTTTTAACCCCAACTCTTAGCCTTGACCCACCCCTCCTTTTTGCAGAGATGAATTGTCCCTTTTATATCAGGGATCAAGGAAAAGATCATCTAGGCCTTCCACCAGGTCTTTGTGCCATTTGAATGACTAAATGACAACAACACTATCTGGGTGATGATTGTTTTTTGAAAAGAATACAGTTTAGCCCTAACCATGATCTTTTCTATCTCTAGCCAATTGAAATTATTGCCTACACTCATACAGAATTCAGAAATAAGAACCTAGTTTCATTAGTTGGTCTTTAACTTGAATCATGAGCTACTGAATGATTCAAGGTGCTGGGAATGACCTCCCTGGGGGTTTTGTGGCATCTTTAAGACAATATTTGAGAATGACATTTACTTTGACCCGAACCCCTATATGAATCCTTTTTTTGTCTTTCTACTTGCAGGAGAGATACTTTGCTGGACGAATGAGTCCGATTTAAGGGGAAGAATAAGCAATCTCTATGACTGTTTTAATTTGAGGACTTTTAAGTAACTATTAATTATGAAAAGGAAAATTCAAATACGTTTCAATCCTGTGAAATTTATTTGGACAGCATGTAGAGAGATTGTTTGGAAGTAAAGTATGACCAAATACTAAATTAGGGCCTATTAGGATGAAACGTCTGACATCAAGCAATCAGACAAGGAGGAGTGTTTATCATCTTTAATCCTCTCATTTCAAATAACTCTTGTAGAGGTTTTCGTGCTGGATTCATCAGTAGAAGAATGGGGCATTGTCTCAGGCCTATCAGCCTGATTAAAATAATAACAGGCTAAAGGCTTGAATTTAGATTCATGCTGATAAGCTAGAGGCATGAGGAGTAGACGAATGTCTAGAAAACAAACTTAAGCCCTGCTGACACATTTGAAAAATGTGTATACAATTGAAAACACCACACTGGTATTTGTTTTATAAGACCTTTAGATACTATTCACACCTAGTGCTAATGTGTCCCAGCTAATCAGATCACAAGTGGACAGAGGTAAATACAGGTGTGAAACCAATGTCAAGATGCATTAAGGACACATTCAGACTACAATCAGAGACAGTCTGTGACTCTTGGGGTCACCTGGGGTCATTGGGGAATATAATCAATCCAGAGGCATACTGAAGGACCACCTACAGACCTGTTGAAACAATGCAAGCACTGCAGTTTCCATGAGGTTGCTTTCTCACTCTTCTGTTTCACAGGAAAAATTTCATTCACTAAAATCAGCGTCCAAAAATGCAGGAGATATCCTGTTAGTGTACAAAGTGATCCTGATCTGTTCTGTCAGTCCTGTGAGTCACCTTTTAGCAGGCCTTGCCTTGAATGTTTATAACTGAACCACAGATATCATGGTAAAAAAAAAAAAAAAAAGTAAAGTACAATCCTCTATCAATTCAAAGGTTTCTATATCAGGACGTAATCAAAACGTAATTAAAACCTGGTCTCTACCAAATCTTAAACTTGGGTAAAATATCATTGCAACAGCAACAAACAAATTAGAGTTTTTCCATTATTTAGTCAACAAAAACTAAGCCAAAATGCTAAATCAGGGTGTTAAGAACTAAGTTCATATTTACTGCTAGCATGGGAATTCAGAGAGTAAGTAAGAAGTTAGAAGCTGCTGATAAAAATGCACTTGATTAACTGATCATCAGAAAGTGTGATCCATTATAAAAGGAGTTTTGGTGCTAGTCTGCAACATTCAGGTATGTGTTATCACAATGCCAAAGAAGAAAGACATCAGCCAAGAAGCAATTGTTGTTGACAATCAATCTGAGAAAAGTATCATATGGTCATTTTCAAACATTTTCTTCACTCTCTGAAAGCCGCTTCTCACCGTTTGGACGAGTTGTTGACGTCTGTCAACCGCTACCTGAGATTTGCACCCCGGTAACTCGCCCCCTCCCTCTCTCCCACAGTGGTGTAAGATAGGTTCAATACGGGGGTAGGCTATTTGGGGTTGTCTGCATTTGTTTATGTTTTATTTTCAAGACAGATTACAAGGAGAGGACGCCAGTTGGGGGTTCTAGTGTTTTTAATTGCGCTCTTGGTTTCACGCCTGGTAGTTTTAACGAGCCGTTCAATTGTCTGTCAAAATTCAAGACTCCTTGCAGTGTCAAAATAAACAGAAGACAGTGTCAATGAAAGCAGCAATACAATGGATTTGGACTAATAAATATACATTATGAAGTTGGCACAGAAAGGTAGAAAGAAGCAAAAATGCTAGAAAGAAGCAAATCTGGTAAGTAGAATGCCATGAGGTGACGGTGATTAAAAAGCTTATTTAATTAAATCATGATAAAATAAATCCCATGGTCTGCGCAGCGCGCAAAGAATGAATATGTAAATAGGGACCGGGGAAAATATAGCCCTATATACTGCTGCTGCTACTATAATAATAATAATAATAATAATCATAATAATAATAATAATAATAATAATAATAATAATAATAATAATAATAATAATAATAATAATAATAATAATAATA
>JBBBVU010000006.1:11882000-11898106 GCA_037177055.1 Atherinosoma microstoma | reverse complement strand
AAATGAATCGAAATCGAATCGAAAAAAATCGAAATCGAATCGAAATAGACTATTGTGAATCGAATCGATTCAGGGAAATAGTGACAATACTCAGCCCTAGCTTCTGAATCTGAATCCCTCTCTGGTGAGGTCTGAATTTCATTTTGTAAACTACTGGACATGAGTTAAAGTATTTAGTGCTCATTAACATAAACTCGACGTAAAGAACGGCGAGAGGCCCCCTGTTGAGTGTCCCTGCATCGCCAGCATCTGAATAAGTAAAATGGAATATGAATAGACAGCAAAGACAACGTCCAACTACTGGCCAGGATGTACAGTTTGATCCTGTGCTAGAAGACATAGCTCGCTAATTCAGAAGGGTGTGGTTGTATGGGGAGATGATCATCGAACAGTGATGGCAGTACTACACACTGTGTGACAGCAAGACTGGGTAGATAAGGAAAGCTTCATCCGTTGGTGTTCACTTTCTACACTTCACTTGCCTATGTTGTTTTGGAGAAATGAAGATGACATATGATCAGAGATTGTGTGTGTGTGGCAGGCTAAGTTAGCGGTTAGCTTCTTCTCATCATTGGTGCCTACCTTCTCGTGCCCTCATTCACTAGGCTGAACAGCCAATCAGAGTAATTACTCACAGTCGCAACAGAGTCTACAAAATAAATCCCCTGAAAAATGACGCTCACAGGTCCCGACAATGGACAGAGGGTGTGCTCACCAGAAATACAAAAGAAACAGACGTTCACTGACATTCCAGACATCTGTTGGCCGACTCCTAGCTTGTTGTATATCACTCCATGCTGTGAAAGAGCCAAAACAACAGAGCTTTGCCAAAAACTGGGGGAGTGTTCTTATTGACCATTAAATAGATATTGCATGCTTAGTACTGATTAATATGCAACACTTTTTAAAATTTCTAGATTGTATGCACAATGTTGCATGATGTATTAAGCCTTTATTTTCTACCTCTTCCTTTTCAAGGCACAGCAGCGATGCGAAACACCAAAAGAGGGTCCTGGTTCATCCAGGAACTGAACACAGCACTCCGCCTAAATGCCAGAGACGCACACCTAGCAGACATCCTGGTGCAGGTGGATGCTCCATCTGTCATTATTATGCACTGTAATCTCGATGCGACTTATTTTAAAAGGCATGTCTAATCTTCCTGTCGTGTTTCTCTGACTCCAGGTAAACGGACGTATCAAGGAGAGGGAAGGTTATGCTCCAGGCACCGCCCACCATCGCTGCAAAGAAATGTCGGAGTTCACCAGCTCACTCTGCAAAGACCTCTACCTTTTCCCCAAGTACCAGCCCCAGTATTGACATGTAAAAGCGCACTTTTGGTCAACACACACAGATCATTCCTTGCATTGAAGCCTTTTTCATCGCACATTTACTGCCACACACACACACACATTCCTCCCTGTTCCAACTTTACACGAAACATGCTTTTTTACCATTTAAACCACAGATGTGCACATGAGAACACGCTCCGATAAATCTTGAAAAGGAAAAGGAACAAGCTTATGTTATTCTGCATGTACTTGGAAATGGGTAATATATCCGCATACAACAAACTCATGTATCTGTGTGTCTGTGTCCATGCCAGTTAGAGGATTCGTATGTTAATCCTTTTCAGTCAAACTGCACAGCTACTTAGAGGTTTCACAAATATCTCTTTTTTAAAATTTATTTTGTACACAGATCTATTTTTGTGGCTCGATTTTTGTATGAAAATGTTTTTTAAGAATTTTTAAGCCCATGCTTTTGTTTGTACATGGTTGTTATTGTGAACACTTGTTTTTAGTATAGCCACAGGCAGGGGGCAGCACTACAGAGACAAGTGCATTTCATCATCTCTTGATCATTGATATTATTCATATCCTGCTGTTCAAAATAATCCATATAGTCATGGCATTAGTTACAGGCAGGTGTATTTATTATGGAACAGGTTTTAAAACACTCATATTCAATAAAACATTTTTTCCCTTCAATTTGCCTTATGAGGAGAAGAAAAATTGCAGGGCAGCTTCAAAAGGAAGTCTTGAAGTCTTTCTGTTATTTTCCTTTTTTGCATTTGCTTGTGCATGTTCAGTCAGAAAAAACATTTCAAATGTAAATTTCATGACTAAAACCCACTGATTTCTAGTAAATTCTGTCCATATTAGGGTGGTGGGCTGGAATGTGGTGCTACTTGTGGGGTCATTACCTACATGATAAACTAATTTTTATTTGTTGTGTATTTCGAGTCCTTATTGTACTCTACTGTATCGGATGCAGTAAAGATAGAAGATGTCTTCCATAAACAATATGCAGTTTCCTACAGCAGCCTGGGCCATGTGATGATGACTCATTAGATACGTTTATGATCATGGGGGTGCTTTCAAATAAAATTATGTATTTCTGAAGGCTGTATTCAGTTACAACAGTGTTGTATCGGGGAAAGCAGAATACTTGGTTGAAGCAGTATTGGTTGTTAACCATCTGTAAACAACAAGACTCTTAAAGATGCTGTGCATGAGGTGGTCATGTTTATCCTGCTCTAAAGCAATCAATTCTTTTCTGATTTTCATTTTATGGTTAAGCAACATCATTTAAAGAGGGAAATATTGGAGTGTTGTGAAAGCATAGTTTTCCTGCAAGATGAAATGTTTTAAAGGTCGTTTGTTTCCAAGCTCTGCTTAGTCGCTGTGGAGGATGCTAAAGACTTTTTGTTGTGTCACCAATGAATGCCAATTATTCCGTACAATAAACAGGCTTTTTAAAAAGACGACTTTGTAGTTGTTTTTTTTCTGTAAAAACAATCTGTACACAAGTGTTAATCTGCATTTTCCTGTGATGCTGTGTTGAAGCTGCATCCTGCGCCTTGAATGTGAAGCCTCTGCACGAATGTACACTGCTGTTGCTCCTGTGCATGCTTCACTGTACTTGATCCTCCTTGTTGCTGTGTTTGTGTATGTTGTTGCCGGCGTACAGCCTGTCCCCTCCGTTCTCAGGTATAGTGTAACTGGCTCCCCACTATTTCGCTGCGCTCAGGTCTCTCCGTGCTGCGACCGGGATGTATGTATCTCTCACACTGCCTGCCGACACCCACTGATAATGTTCTTAGTGTATCAGATAGAGGCCCAGCCAGCTGTCCATAGTCATTCTCCCCTGACACACACACATATACACACGCCGGCGGTCAGAGTAACACATTTCTCACTGGCCTCAGATGGAGCTCCGAGATTAGGATGTTATGTGCTAGCATGTGGACCACAAAGCAGGGTGGGGTTAAAGAGGGTCTGTGTGTATCTTTGTGGTGGTTATAATGGCTGCCCGTCTCATTGGGCTGAAAGGAAGCAGAGGAGAAACCCATGGATGAGCTACAAACACTTAGATTAACTTGTCTGTGCGGGATGTTGGTTTTCTTGTGGAGAGCGCACCAACGGCCTATGAGCTTTTCAGCTGTAACAGCACAGATTCACTCTACTCCCTTCCTGTATTACCTCCTCTGGATATCCGAACCTGCTGTAGGTTTATGCAATATGGAGATCACTTTACTGTTAGGGCATTTCGGGGTGTGTGTTTTTCTGTTGGAGGGCACATTTAGGGATGAGAGAACTGCCATAGCATGTGAGTGTTATGGGGATTGCCTTGCTGCATTGGCTGATAAGGTGTGAGCTGTCATAAGGGTGTCGTGTGCACCTTCCCGCTCACGTTGCAGGGGCAGCCCTATGAGGGGTGCCCTTCCAATTCCCACCCCCACCACCACTGTCCAAACAAGAACAGGCCATCCAAACACCCACACACACACACACACACAGATACACACATCTGACGACTGCCTGGCAGGGAGGGTGCTGTAAGAGCAACAAGTTCTGTTTATGTGTGTGTGTGTGTTATTAGGTGTCTGCAGTTCTAATAAAGGAAAGCGCTGTGTCCTTCTCTGCCTCATCAGATGGCTTCGCTCTGCTTTGTCTGCCTGTCTGATTTCTGTCTGCGTCTGTCAGTCCTGCAGTAGAACTGGATGTCTCGCAGCCTCTGGATCATCTGAATAAGAGCCCGTTCAGGAAGGATCTGGCCTTTTGTGATTTTTCTCTTTTCAACCAGTGTGTTTGAGATTTAAGTTTCCAGGAGGCGAGGAAACTTTAGAAGATGTTTGCATGTTTATTTGAGCCGGTGTAAAGAGTGCACGTATATTTTCGACATATTTCTATAAAAGACAGGTCGCGTGTGTATGTGCGTGTGTATGGTGTTGCCAACTCCATTGGAAATGCTGGGGTGTCCAGCAAGGTTATTTTTGGATCAGTGACAGCGTGTCAATGGCTGCAGATGCGTCGCAAAGGAAGGCTCTGAGATATCAGCAGACCCTGGTAGGTCTTTCCCTGTTTACCTTTACCTGTTTGCCTGTTTATTTTCCTTTCTGTTGACTTGCTCCTTATGCTCTGCAACTGCACCTGCTGCCTCTTCAGCTCTCCTATTCAGCCGCCACTTCACTTTTCACACTTCTCATCCTTTCACTGTAGCTTTTTGCTTTTATCCCTCCAGTTAGCTCGTGGTCCTTTAGTTTTTGCCTGCCACATCTTTTCTCTTCATCGTTCATGTTTCTCTGTTACATCACACCGACTGTTTCTCATGCCCAGTTTTCAAATCGATACTCCTTCATCTCAACTCTCTTCCTGCTCCTCCTCCTCCTCTGCTTTTCCCTCTTGAGAAAGATTTCTGCAACTTAATGTCAGGTTCAGCCCTCAAACGCATTATCAGTCAGCACAGTTTTTACACCGCCCACATCACAAAATGTTGCGTGAAAGGGAAAGTCATCACTGCAATAAAGAGAAATTTCATTATTCGGCTTTCCAAACATCAAGCCTCCCCTTAATCGCTTATCTTTTGACTGTTTGTGTTGGCTGAATTATATTCTTAAGTATAATTCTTCTTTGCGGCTCCTTTACACCTACTCAAGCTGCGGCCTTGTAAAGTCATTTCTTTTTTCATGTGGTGGTTATAAATACCTGAATACAGGAAACCTGAGCAGACAGGTTAGATATACATGCTGAGATGAAGTCATGTATGTCATCTGTTGAAATGCTCATCAAGAATGAATCTCCCAGAAGCATCTTGACATGTCTGGTCCCATTTAAAATAAAATAAAAAGACTTTACTCAAAACTGTCCTCTGCAGACTTGATTGTGTATTATAAAATGAGACAATGTGCAATCAGGGCTGGAGCAGCTCAGGGGATGTAAATGATTTAAATTACAAAACAAGGCACTACAATGACAGCAGTCAACACTTTCTCCTCCTTTTTTATCTTCTCCTTTGAGAATATGGACGATTGCCCAGAACGAATCCTTTACCACCACCTTCTTGGAAGGCTCTTGAAGCTCCACACGTCAGATATAAATATGAAATCTCAGTTAATCAAACTGTTTACAAGCTTAATGTCTCCGTCAAGTCACACATCTCTCAGGTGTGAACACAGCGCTGGCGTCTGTGTGTGTGTGAAACAGGAAATAAGAGCCTCTGAGGATCTCAGGAGTTTATCTATAGAGCTGTTAATAGATTGCCCTAATATGATTCATTTATTGATAAGGAGTAGGATGTAGCAGTGTGTGTTTCACACCACTGTGAGTGCATGGAAAACATCTGTTTTTACTGCTCCCAGTAAGAGGTTAAAACTTGGCTTAATTTGATTTTAAAAAAGGCTGGAAAGATTCGTTTACAGACTTTTCAACTAGATTTAATCATTCAGTAAGAGCTGCTGCACATTGATGTATTTGGATCTTTGAATGATAAAAGAACATTTAAGGATCAGACTTTGTAGTACAGGTTTCAGCGACAGCTCAGTGATGAGCAGAGCAAGTTAAGATAATAAAAAATGGTAATGCTTCTGTACTAAACATATTTAGATTGTGTCCGATACGGCCCGGACAATATAAAACAAACAACCTTCTACATTTAAGTAAATGATCCCATCTTGCCTCAGCCGCTGAGGTTGAGGGGTGGCAACATCACATACGAGGTCAGCTGGCTGTGTGATTATACTAAAAAAAAAAAATATCCATCAATAGATTCTTTTTCTCCCTGATGGCGCTGGCATATTCCAAGATGACAATGTCAGGGTTCATCGGTTTCAAATTGTGAAAGAGTGGTTCAGGGAGCATGAGACCTTATTTTCACACATGGATTGGCCATCACAGAGTCCAGACCATAACCCCATTGAGAATTTCTGGGATATGCCGGAGAACAGCCAAAACAGCACACGCTCATCATCATTACAAAATGCAACTGTGTACAGAAATGAATATTATGACGCTGCAAAAGCTTATCCAAACAATGGCACAACAAATGTATGTCACAATCAATGCTGAAGGTTGTCCACCAATATTAATGTGTAACTGTTGTTTTTCCTTTTGCTCAGCAGATTTTATAAAGAACCAAATAATTGATAACTCTTCTGGGGAAATTTAATTGAATAAAAGGCCTAATTCAAAGTCAAGCTTTTATGAATTTATTATTAAATATTTAATACGTTTTGAATCTTTTCAAGATTTGAATTATGGTATGTTAAAGCTGACCTGCTGTCCGCAGATTGTGTGGGTTATTATAGAATAGATTATATTTGATTCATTTGAGGAACATCTCTTTAACTGATGGTCCCTGATTCAGCTAGCAGACAAATACAACAATTCTCTCAATTTTTAATGTTACTTTGATAAATAGTGACATATTTGTTGACTGTGTGAAAATTCAACCTATTCTTTCCCTATATTTGTTTTCCTGTATTTTAATCATCAGACAGCTTGTTAAAGGAGTAGGAATTTATCCTAAAATGACTGACTGGTATCAATCACTTGGAGCATCCCAATAATTCAAACACAGAAAAAAAAGTCCCTTTTCAGACAATTTGGGGTCAGTTTAGATGCCCTTTGACCTGCAAATCGCCAAATTAATGCGTGCTGAGCTTGTACAGTTGTGTTATCCTCCAAGTGGCACAACTGTTGTTGACCCTTAACCTTAACAAAGAGGAAGCTCCCTCTGTGGACTCATGTGACACGGACAGACACTCCAGCAGAGTGGTGAGAACAGAAAACTGGTTGTGTGTGTGCATTCCAGATACACTCACACACTGTATGTCTATACCTGTTTTGATACAGCTGGTTGTGTGGTACAGTTTATATGAGGGATGTGGTTAAAAACGAGATTGTATGAGAAGATGAACGGTGAAATAGATCTCATAAGTCTCAAATGCTACAGGCTACTAGAGGGGGTAACAGTGACTTGCCAAATGTTTCGCGCTCTGGAATGATGAGGATGTAGACGATTAAGCCATTAAACTTCATACGATATCACCGTCTGGCTGTGTTTTTCAATTATAGGTGTACTTATAATGTAATAATCCATTAGCCATTACAGCAGTAGCTTCCAGATGCAATACCACCTTTTAAAATGGTGCCACTAACTTGTCATAGTGTTTTGTGTAAACGTTAAAATGCTCCATCTGTCTGTGTGAAGAACCTCCTGGGAGAAATGGGCTGAAAAGGGGACAAACAGCGTTGGAGAGAGGGAGAAGCTCAGAGAAGTGTGTCAGTGAACATTGGGTCACACTGCTGCTAAAATTATCAACGAGTAAGGTTTCACCTCATGGGTTACAGGGGGGGGGGGGTTTGGATAGATGGGGACATGGGGTGGTGAGAGGGAAAGTTTGAGTGGGGCAGATAGGTGAAAGGCTGCCAGGAGAGTTCAGATGCAGGTGAGACAGCTCCAAAAGAAAGAAGAAGAAACTACTTGTGGCAATAATAAGATAAATAAATAACAGGTTTACAATGTACAGTATAGAAAATAACCATTTATTTATGTCACCTTTAGAAAATAGAGCCAAAATCACATGAAAATACAATGCATTTCTTAGTGATGGCATCTCAGAATGCACTCTTTATGTGATACTCTGGTATTTAAGCAAATTTCCAGACAAAAATTATCATTAAAAAAACTACTCCAATATTGGTTTAAGTAAGAAGAAAACCCCTATAACTTTAGTAAAATCGTTGGTAATAACAAATGTGTTTGTACCAGTAAAATGTCATTTCTAAATGCAGAAATTAACAAAAAATGAATACATTTTAGGACATGAAAATGATTCTGTTAGAATTAAAAAGGTTTGAGGATGTAAGAGAATGTAATGCACTATTTCAAGCTGGACTGAGGACCTTTGTTGCATGTCACTCACCATCATTTCCTCTCTAATAAAAGCATAAAATGCACATGCGCAATATTGAATACTGAATGATACACGGTGACAGGCTACAAGAAGGTCATAGAGTATATCGAGGCAGTTTGTGGGAAGGAGAAATGTTTTAAAAGTGAGCTTTCTAAGATTTAATGCGTTAGCTCAAAGAAGCCAAAGCTGCTTCCATCTGCCCATTCACAGAAGGGGGTCTGCAGTTTTTCCCAGCATGCATGAAGCGAAAGGCAATGAAATGCTCCTTACAAATACTGATGGCCTGCTGACAATAACACTCCATAATTCAGTCCCAGCAGTTGTTACTAGAAATAAAATATCCATTACCAACACACTCAAACTCAGATAAAATGCTTAAGTCCAGCAAACTGACTAAGGCTTATTGTTTTGAACAGGATCTTTTAAAAACATGCAAAACAACATTTTTGATGGGGGATTGAAAATCAGTATCTCACTGGTTCTCAAAGGACCCATTAAAAACACTTTGCAACTTTTGAATATAGCGATCCATTTTCAGTCCCACAGTTGGACAACAGATTAACTAAATAACAGCAAAGAAAAGAGCCCAAGTGATCTAACAGCGAGCTGATATAATCAGCTTAGACTTCAGTGGTTTATGGATATACACAGATTTCTGATAGGCTGCATTTTATTATGATCTGATGTGTAAACATATAGTCTCTGGACATTCTATTATAAGTGGTTTACCAATAAACTCTAAGAGTCATGTTTGAAAGAATGAAACTGACTCTTTGTCAAGGTTTGGTCAAAATTTCTACATAACCTTCCTGAAAATTTAGAAAAATGTAGTAATAAGGGGTAAGCACTTTTCTGAAGATCTGTGGAAGATCTGGGATTCAGCTTCAGCTGCAGGATCATGATCAATCTGATTGTGAACTGGCTGCAGCTTGGTTTTATTTCATGTCACATGAGTTAATAACACAAACTCTTTATGTTTATCAGAAGTTTTTCTGTTTTCTTCTCTTGTGTCTGAGTTGTGGGACGTATTGTAATGCTGTTAGGGATAAGAGATTCCCGTGCCTTCTTTTGTATTTTGTGAAGATCAAAACTTTAAGGAAAAAGCAAAAGAAAAAAAAGTGCATGGACATAGACAGATGATCACGGACAGCCACATCAGGTGCGCTGTATCAGAGCCCAGTCAGGATTTAGCAAAGCATGTTATCAATTTGAAGGCTCTTAAACTACGGTATAGCATTGTCCACCCCGTCCCACGCAGTGTTAATATGCTTATGGTCCCCTTTTAGTCAGCAGGTATTATTTTCATACCTGAAGCTTGAGTCCTGCCTGTCTAGTATCGCTTATGATCCTACTGCCAGACTTTGCTGGATCGACCGCCTGACTGAATTAAGAGCTGCTGACAATTTATTGTCAACCCTCAAGTGCCTGTATTAACCTCTGCTGCTCTCCCTTATGTGTGTGTGTGTGTGTGTGTTAGCGTGCACAGCTCTGACCATACCTGTGAGTATCTAGAGTCTGTACTGTATGGAAGCAGGTACGGTCTGTGTCTGTCACACCAGCATGACAGGGAAGGACAGATGTAAGACACAGATATCCAGAAAGGGAATTACTGTATGTTGGAGTCAGGCAAGAAAGTGAACAGAGACTTAGAGGAGGAACAGCTGAAAAGATGAGGGAGCGCATCAACACTTTCGAGACAGTTCTGAATATAGATCAGTTTCTGGTAAGTCTCGCTATGTGATATATTGTAATGTTATCTTGTAAAAGTTGAACCATGTTTTACTAGAAGTGTTGCACTTGGTGAGGAAAAAAGAAAAAGACATTGTAGTCAACCATTTTCTTTGTAAGTTAGGCCAAATAGACCTTTTTACTTTTTATCTTTTCTTTTTTTTCAACAAGTTTTTTTTTTATGACAGAAGGCAAAAAAATTAAGGTTTTGGAGATTTTCTTTAAGAAAACAAACTTGTTTTGTTCATTTTTTTTGGTCAGACTTACTAAGAGTCCCCATAAAACTGTTTTTTATAGCATATTTGTGCTTCCATGCTCATGGCTTTAATGAAAAGACAATATAGTCCAATCTCAACTGTGATTGTGCATTTACTCTTGTTTCTCTTTAAAAATGATGTAGCTACCTTTTGTTCATGACATGTAAACCAGCTTTGATGAAATGAGACATGAGGCCCCGGCACAGTTTAAATGTTCCTGAAATACTTCAAGTTGAACTGCAGACTTCAGTAAAACAGGATATTGTTTGTTTTTCTCTTTTTAGCCGTGTCGTCTTGCCTTAATTAGAACGTGACAGCTTGAGCAATGTTTGGATGAGGCATGGAACTGTTATTGTGCCTGTTAATTAGTGTATGCATATGGAGACATGCTCTCGTGGAATTTGTATGTGAGGATCGAGCGTGTGTGTGTGTGTGTGTGTGTGTGTGTGTGTGTGTGTGTGTGTGTGTGTATGTGCGTAGTCAGGAAGGGGGGGGTTAATCTCCTGATCTGTCCATCAGTGAGTGGGTCAGATTTTATCATTAACCTTGTGCAACAGGACAGGGCTATATTGTTGTAAAGCTCCACTGCACACACGTTTTCATTTAGCACACATATAAACACATAAACACAAACTTTGCCCGCTGAACAACCCACAGAAGCACACTCAACCATCTATGAATATGCAGCTCTCCCTCATGAGGGATTCCGGAATGTGCTATTATTTTTTTAATTAACTCTCAATGTCATCCTGCCCTTAAACCTCTGCATCTATTAGCAGCGCTCGTTGTGGCTGAAGCTCTATCTTTTTTTCTTTTTTTTCACTCTGTGAACCTGTTTCTGAATTTGTTTATTTATGTGTTTGCTTGAATTTCTCGTGTTTCACTGTAACGTATCAGCTTGTTAAAGCTGGCCCAGAAAAGGTCAGATCTGTAAATGTGTTCACAGCTCCTAAATGCTCACCAGCATTAGCCAGAGGCTTTTTATTTTTAACCAAGTTTTCCATTTTCCTCTTCCTGTGAGACTTGCAATAAGCACAACACAAGAAGCTTGAGTTCTTACATGAGTTCTCTCTAGATGTTATTAATGAGAGGTGCAAGTGTCTGAGCTGCACGCTAACGCCTGGCTACTTTCGTGTGTCCGTAGAGAGATTAGAGAGAGAAAAAAAAAGAGCAGGGAAGTAATGGAAGCCATGAGGAGAGGAAGGGGGAATCTTATGAAGGTAAAGGAGTGTGAGCAGGGGAGGAAGAGGAGTGAGACGAGGGCTTTTTTATATCTTTTTTGTTTTGGACGGAGAGTGTGAAGGTTGTTTCACATTCAGGGAAACAAACAACAACAGCAACAATGTTCAAAAGTGTGTGAAAATTGACTGTCTAACTTGTACAGCTAAGTGTGTGTGGATATGCAAGGTTGCACGGTGACACAATGTGTACACAAGGTTGACAGATGAAAGGAGCAAATTCACCCGACATGAATAAATTACAGCTTCCAGTGGCCTTCTCACGCTGTCAGTCTCTCCCAGTTGTGTTTAACACACATGGAACTTATTTAAGGATGCAGTTTCAACTTGTTTAAATTGTCACACAAATGTAAAATATCTACATTACAGTCACAAGAATCAACTTTTTTGTGATGTACAGTTTGTGTTATCTTGTCATACTCAAATGACACATTCATACAAAATACAATGATTTCATATGTACTGTATGCATGTAAAATATACAAAACTAGAGGCACTCAGAGAGTGCAGACCTCTGTCAATCATTGTATTTTTTATGATTGTGGGCATTATTTTTGAGTTAGAAGCTTTAATGGCAAAATGATCCCTTTCTAATAAGGCTCTTCTTGTGATACTTAAATATTATTCTTTATTTTAAATTATATTTTTCGTGGAATTTACATATTAATACTGGACCTGACAAAGGGAATGAAAGAAAAGAGCAAACAAAAGACAAAGAAGAGTAGAAAGTGGAAAGAGGAGACAGAGATACAACAGATAGAAAACAACCACAAACAGAAACAAACAGGACAAGCAGCCGCTACACCTGCAATTTCACTTCACTTGTAATTTCTAAATGGAAGACACACTCTTGTAATGGATCATGTTCATACTCCCATTTAAAATAGTAACCAGGACTTCTTCTAGCACATGAAAGCCAGCTGGTCTGAGTGGATCTAAAAAGAAACCATTGATCTATTATCTTTTTCACATTTAATCCTGGAGAGGGTCGCTTGGGCAGGAGTTGTTGACATTAGGAAAATACTCTGAACATCCTGAAGCATCTTCCAGTCCTGACCAAGGCTAAAATGATGGCATCTTTTCCCATGAGGACATTACCAGTGTGGAGGTAGATCTGCCATGATGCCTTTTAAAAATAGCCCACAGATCAATATGTTCTGTTACTTGCATTAAACAAACACATTAAAGGTGCATTATTACTACTTGTACGTATGGAGGTTGTTGTTTTTGTTTTGTTTTGTTTTTTCCAGAATTTTCTTTGGTACTGATGTCATTGTTTCAACTTTGGGACCTGCAGTGTTGTGGAGCTGGTCTTTTGGTAGCAGATTAGGTCCCTGGCATTGAGTTGGTGAAAAAGAGGCCCAAGAAACAGATAACTATGCATACATAATTAAGAAACAATGGTAAATGTACATGTATTTAGACAGTGGGGGATATGGTGGATCACGAAAACTCAACTCACTTGTTCTTGAGCAGGTTCAAACACGGAGGTTTCTGTCACTACAGGAGAAATATTTAGTATAATATGTAGGTAAAATCCACCTAACAAATAAGACATAATGTTTTTATTTGACTGAATCCTCTGGTTTTCTCTTAACCGAGGAAAGGTATGGCAGGAGAAATGATCTCAGGGACATTTATTTCTCTCTCTCTGTGAACAGTTTAGAGGTTCTTGTTGCTTCTGTCCCTGGTTTTGATGGTGGCTGGTGCCAGTGGCTGTTTGATGACGTTGATGGATTAGTACTTTGGTGTTAATGTGTAGTGCAGCAGTGTTGGTGGTGGCAAGGTTGTCTGGAGTGCAGGACACCATACAGAACAGAGACAGAGCTGCTGCCATATCATGTTAAAGACAACTGATGAGGAACAGGTAAAAACATCAGGACCAAAGAGTCCATCTGGTCAGAAGGTTTTTTTTTTCTCTTTTTAATTCTGATATATTCTGAATGTGATCTAACCATTTCTTCCTCTATCTTTTCTTCTCTAATCTGCAGAAGTTACAGTAGATCTTTTTATACATGACTATTTCTCTTGGCTTTCCATGACTTTACTCAAATAGTTCCAAAGTATGGAATAGATAAATGTTATAGAATAAATATTTGTATTATTTCTACTTATGTAGAGTCATCGTTGTTTAACTGAGAGCAGCAAAACTGAAGGTAAACATTGTTATTTCTAAGCAATTATGTATTTTCGTTGTTTTGTTTTGCCAGAGAAGAACAAGCAAGACAATGGATTTCCTTTTCAGTGAGATGGAGTAATAAGATTATTGTTCCATATCATAATTGCAAATCTTTTCTTCACTTGAAACAGTAAAGATTGGTGCCTATTAGACCAAGAGAAATCAACTTATTTATTTTTTTGTAAAAATTTAACTCCAAAGTGCTGACTTTTGTCTTACTTTTGATTTACCTGAAGCAAGATATTGCACTTTTTAAAAATTGTTTTATTATCTGATCATTGCTGAAAGTCATTTAAACCCTGATGTAAACCAAATGCCTGTAAGTTTATGTAGAGTAAAAACTAACTTGAAAGCTGCAAGAAACAAAATCAGCTTTGACTGATGTCATTCTATGCTGCACATAGTGTTCTATGTGCATATGTGCACTTAAATAAGCAAGACAAGGCAACATACTCCTGTCAAACATTTTGCAAATATGAAATTTGCCTTGGAATAAAGAGTGGATAACAAAATACATTTTCTACAAAAAATAATCTAGACCTTACTGTGTGTACATTCCTATGATCTGTGATCTCTTCCATGCACAGTGGCAACAAACTAAATTAAAACAACAAAAAACATAATTAAAATTAATACAAGGTACAAAATTTAGTAAAACTCGGAACAGTTTGCATTTATTTATATAACTCGTGATTTTTTTTGGTTGTTTGCTGTGGTTCTTGTGAATATAAGTGTAATAAGTTGTTAGCAGTGTGGCATTGTACTGAAAAACAGTTTGTGGTTCATAGTATTTAGTGAGATTTAAAATAACCCACTAGATGATTTAGAGGCATCAAAGGTTTTAAAAAGCCTCCAGCAGTAACTGCATCGCCACCTGCTATGTGGTGCATTCATGTATTAATTATAAACTTCTATATTGGTCACTTTGTCATGTGGTCGTATTGAGTCATGTATAACAGCGGACTGATTGTGTGAAGCTGGTTTTTGTGCAGTTAGACTGAAGAATATGTCTCAGAAAAACAATTTGCTCTGGCTCGTCCCATCCCCCCCCCCCCCCCATGAACATCCAAATAATGAAGTATTTCAGAGTAGATGAGGTTGCATATTGTGGTTGCACCTTTATTTCATGAGTTCAGAGGGAAAACATGTGCTGGTAGCTGATCTTTCATCCTGCAGGGCCTCCTGGCTGGATGTTCCAGCTCTCCTTTCCTGTGTGAACATGAGACAGAAATGCGTGGCAGCCAGCTCTCCTTATGATTTAGTTTGTATGCTGGGATACATGCGATCTGCAGGGTTCAGTTGCACCTCGTTGCTGCACCGGGATCTGCAGTGTTTTACAGCTTTTATGGTTTTAAAGAGTGTGCTGCAAACTGATCACGAGGTGTCGTGTTTTCTGACCGAGTGTTTGTGTGTTTGGCAGCGTGTGCGCGTGTTTCTGTGGTTGTAGGTGTAAAGCGCACACATAGTCGGAAGGGGAAGATGTGGAATGTCCTCTCCTCCAGGATCTCCTCCTCTGGCTCCTCTCCAGCCTCTTCTTCCACGTAGGGAGGGGTTTTTCCGTTCTCTATGCCCGTTTTGTCTATTTCTGTCTATCAGGGTATTCAGGTTGGTGTGTATCCCTTACACACACGCTGTACATAATACCCATCTCTTTCTTTCTATCTCAAGACTGTCTGCACTGGATCTCAATCTTGATTATCAAAGCTATTTCTTCCCATCTCCACTGTCTGTCTTCCCATATCTCCCTCCTCTTCAATCTGTCATGTTGTTTTGATTCATTGCAAATCATGAAACATGTGATTTCTTGGCTTTGCTTTTTGTAACTTAGTAACTGTCAATGTTTCCCTCGGGTTACAGCTGTACGGAGAGTACAGAGAGCAACTAGGAAACTTTGCCCGACGGGAGGCTGCCCGTCTGCTTACAGAAAGACAATGGAGAAGACAAGCAGGGGAAAACAGCCCAGGCCGCAGAGGCCACGGCCGGCGGAATCTTCATCATCACCCCGTGACCCTGGAGTCACATCAAAGCCATGTCTCTTCCACGAGAAAGCCTCGTCCCTACTCCAAATGCCAAGGTGAGCAACGTCAATGGGGACATACGTACATCTGCAGTCTCATACACAGAAATTCACACAGAATATTCTAGAGAAGATGTGATGACAGGTTCTACAGGATTCATTTTATAAGTAACCTGCATTTCAACATAGATTTTTCTTTGCCAAACTTTGTTTTATGACACAACTCTGCAGATAGAACATTTATCTGACAGTTTCAGTTTCTGGTTGCTTTGCACATTGTGATTTTACTTGCAACACGATGAGCTCATAAAATATGATACAGTGTTTTAATACCACCAGGACTTAAGGCAGTAGAATTTTAAGCATACAGAGATCAAGAGTACCTTCATGCTCTCCATCCTAGCAGATATATAATATCTATCTATCTATCTATCTATCTATCTATCTATCTATCTATCTATCTATCTATCTATCTATCTATCTATCT
>JBBBVU010000006.1:11870545-11881580 GCA_037177055.1 Atherinosoma microstoma | reverse complement strand
CTTTGTGGATATTCATTTAACCACAAATTATTTATATCATTCTGATCTTCATTTATATATTGCAATTGTTGCAACCATTGCGAGTAAATCCCTGTCAGACACTTTTACCGTAACCAATGTATGAAAAAATCTGGTGATAAATAGACTTGGAGGTAATTTGTTTTATCTCTCTGACCCAGATTGTTTGGCTCGTGTGCGGCGGTACATAGTCACAAAAATGGGGGAGGACTGGATCTTTTTGATTCTTCTGGGGCTGACTATGGCTCTGGTCAGCTGGAGTATGGACTATACCAGCGCCAAGAGTTTACAAGGTAACTCTGGTCAAACTTAAAGATATTCAGAAGTTTGATAACACATGGTTTTATTTTCTGCGTAACATTGCAGCAGGGAAGCAAAATGTAAAATGATTTATTTGTGTTATTATATCTTCTTCTCTCCATCTGTTTCCACTGTTTTTCTGTATTTCAGCTTACAAATGGATATATGGGGAGCTTAAGGGCAATGTGCCACTACAGTACCTTGCCTGGGTAACATATCCCATAATTCTTGTCGTCTTTGCTTCGCTCTTCTGTCACCTGGTTTCTCCACAGGCCATTGGTAAGCTCTCATTGCTTGTCAGCCATGATTATCATCTCTCATTTTTCTTTCAATTTTTTATTTTGACCTCCTTTTGTTTTTTTCACATGTGAAATCGCAGAATTAATGATTAAACCTTGTTTTATTTTTACTGAACACAACGTGTTTTTTTCCCCCCAAAACTCATCTTCTCCTCTGTCTTTCTTGTGTATCTTCGACAGGGTCTGGTATCCCAGAGCTGAAAACCATCTTGAGAGGTGTAGTCCTAAAGGAGTATCTGACCCTCAAAGCCTTCGTAGCGAAAGTCATTGGTCTGACTGCTGGCCTGGGCAGTGGGATGCCAGTGGGTAAAGAGGTAAACAGACCTACATTTCATGTCTTTACTATCTGTCTTGCTCTACCCTGCATCACCACAATCTTTCTATCTGCTCTTTTATACAATCCTGAGGCGTAATAAATCATCTCATGACATGTTTTCCCTCACTTGGGACTGAGGCAAATTATTCAAGTCCAGCTAAAGACTACATTCATTTTCCCCATTACAGTGGCAGGGCAAATGTCCCATCTAGTTATTACTCTATGATTTATCTGTTCTGATACAACTTGGCCCAGTTTGTACTCTTTGTTTAGCAGACAGTGGTCTGTGTGGATAACATTACATGCTGTTCATCTATGTCACTAATATTGTTCCATCACCTCCAGGGTCCATTTGTTCACATTGCCAGCATCTGTGCTGCAGTGCTGAGTCAATTCATGTCCATCTTCTCTGGAGTCTATGAGGTAAGCCGAAGCCCTGACCAAAAGTCGCTGACCACAGTTAAAATGCTAATGAACATGAAGAATGTCGCTTTTCTAACAAAACTTGCTTCGTTGTTGTCTTTGTTGTGGTTGCAGTGTTCCCACTAGCTTTAAAAGTCTCTGTTTTTCAATGTGGGTAAAATACTTAGTGGTGGGCATACCTGGTCCAGTCCAAAAATCAGACTTGCTATTGGTCATGTGATTTAATTATTTCATTGTTAAATTTTTTCTCAACTTTCTACCAAAAGTGTTGCTCACAAAATGAGGCAATGGGCCCATAATTCAATTCAGCAGCACAAGATATCATCTTATCAAAAGGGGATGATAAGTGAGTCTAATGAGGCCTGAACTTTTTTAGCATGTTTGCATGTAAATCCTGCAGTTTATATTTGCATCTTTGCTTAGGTTACCTCTCACCTACAGTATTTTACCTACAGCTGAACAAACTTTCAACATGATCAGAAGAGAAACTGTTTTATGTTAGATATTGATTTTAGCTGGTTGAAATAAGGGCAGAGACAGATCTGAAAAGTTCAGATTAAATTCATATATTGACACTAGAATTGCAGTCGCTGCCCTTTGAGATAACATAATCAATTGATTTTGGTGATCCTCTAACCTTTGAATTTGGCTCCTAATGAGTTTTACATTGTCTAATGTCTTTGTTTTTCATTATACACCATTTTATTTAGCAAGGTAGTACCAAGCAAAACCTCTACAGTTTTTGAGATTGATGAATCATGTGATGTTTTTTTTAATAACAGATATTTACCTTAAATGTCTTTCATGTTAAATGAAAAAGAAGAAAGTGGGATCACTGTCTCTGTCTCTCTCTGTCTGTCTTTTTCCTGCCCGGCTTTCAGTCTCCCCTCCCCATTTCTCCAGTTTCTTTGCTTTGATCATCCCCTCATCTGTGTTTGTATCACTGTATTAATAGTGTGACCATTATGTCTGGCATGTGTATTAACACTGACCTCCCATGTCCCTGTCTCCCTCTTTCCCTGCTCCTCCTCTCTATGTTCACCCACCTCCCTTTGCCCCCCCCCCCTTATCCCTGCTTGTGTGTGCCCCCCTGTCTGTTTCTAACCTTTACCCTTTACCCCAGATTGAAACCCATAACCAGGACCTGTTGGTGTGTGCGTGTGCCGTGGGAGTGGCCACCTGTTTTGCTGCCCCTATAGGAGGCAAGTCTCACCCTGCTGGATCGGACGCTGGTCTCTGGTCAGCTTTGTCCTCCTCAAAATGTGGAGGTTAAATCTGACCTTAGACTAGTGTGCAGCATTATAAGTATTTTAGCATGACTAATTCATAACAAGACTGCACCTTGAATTAGAAGATTATAAAATTAATTGGTTATAAAGTACTTTTAGTTTATTTGTTCTGTCACTTGTAAACAAATTACTGCAGATATGTTAAGGCCAATTCATGGTTTCCACTTCCATGTCTGAAGATAGCTTAGAATTTTAAATAAAAACAGCAAACATGTGCTTCCATCACCAGAGTTAAGCTTAGGCAGAGCCACACCCCAAGTGCTCACTAGTCTTTTCATGCATAGGGGTCTACAGTGAATATCTATTTAAAAACTATTTTCAAGTATATGCATGGTTGAGGATGGTATATTTGAAAATTAGCCACTTTAGTGGGCATTAGTGAATCATCCAACACACTACCACCCACCGAAGAATAAATAAATATTTTATATGAGCTCACAGAATACATACATCATAATGACCAAGTTTACCTCAGTGATAAACAGGAAAAGGAAGATGGTACAGCTGTGTTTTATAATATACATATATTATATAGATATGATATGAAATTGTTATATGAATAATTTATAGAATTGATAAAAATGCATTTAAGACGTAGAAAATCTGATTGTATTAATGGATAAATAAGCATCACTGTACATGTCTGCAGAAGTAACATATTATATGTTTTGTTGTTTTTAAATAAAAAAAAAAATTATATATCCATGAAAGGGCTAGAAGACATTATTCTGGTCTTGTGATAGCAAGTAGAGCTGTTTTGTTTGCCTTGAAAAGATGGAAAAAGTACAAAAAGTAAAATGGTTTATACAACTGCTTAACAAGAAACAGGCCAAGATGGTGGAATAGATGACAAAACATTTTGAAATCTGTATCTGTAGAATCTATAGAGCACATTTTCAGGCACAAATTTTCGAGTTTTTTACCACAAAGTTCATGTGACTGTAAGAGCGACTGACAAATAATGGAGCATTAATAACATGCAGCCACAGAATCTATGAATTGGCCCTAAACAGATAATGAGAAAAGTTATAACATAATGATCTTGGAATCCCTGTGCAGTCCCCAGTAAGATGAAGTTGAAGATGAAGTTGATAACTTTTTTTTTTCTGGCATTCCAACTTCTTTTGAATAAGTCAAAGATTAGAAAACACAGTTTTAGTTGCTTTGTGACTCGGCTTTAGAAGCTTATATTGAATCATATAATTCAAGGTCAGTATTGATCGGCTGAATAGGCTATTTAATGTTTGCTACCATCAGTTTTTGGTCTGCTGTCAGTTGCAGGGATCTATCTCCACGGACGATGTGACCACTCGGTTTGTTTACCCGTTGCTTCTTTGCTTCCTCTGGAGACCTAATGGTCTTATTTGCATGTGCATCTTCATCTTTACAGCCTGTTGTTGTTAAATGTTTTTGACACTCTTTATCCCACTCAGTGAGCGTTATTTATTCACTTTATTCCATTTTGCTTCCTCACTGTCAATTTTCCCCCTGTGGTTCCCCATCCTGTCCTTTCCACCTTGATCTTTTATTCCCTCTTTCTCCAACTCACTTTCCTGTCTTACTGTTAATGTTCCCATTCTGTGTAATTTCTCTCTCTCATCATCTCTTTTCTCTCACCTATCAACTTCTCTCTCACCCCTTCACCTCCCTCTTGTTTTTTTCCTTTTCCTCTCTGTTGTCTGTGTCAGTAGAACCCTTATGGTTACACAGATATACTGACTGTTGGCTGTGCCGTGGGGGTGGGATGCTGTTTCGGCACTCCTCTAGGAGGTACTGTACAACTTGCATGCTGCTTCCTTTCCAAACATACTGGGTCAATATTGTAATTAGGTGCACTTTTGAAGTTCTACCTGAAATATGTTGCTTGCAGCATGTCAAAGTAAACAACGGTGGAAATCACCAAATTGTTTTTATGCGCTTTCTCACTCAATTTGAACAAGTTTGAAGAATGGATCCAGACCTTGTCTAAAACATGGTTTTGTTTTAAAACTTTAAGAAGCCATTGCTTCAGATGTATCAAAACTAAGATATACCTTTCAGTGTCTGTTTAGTTTAAAGGCTGTAAGTTGCCTAAAAGGGCCTGAACAGATGTCTCCAAAATGAAAATATTACACTATTTCTTCAGATTTGGATTTAGAACAGAAATTGATCCAACATAAAAAGAAGAAACTCAAATGTCATCCAGTCCCTTTCACCCCCACTGACTTTACGGTCTCAGTGACAACAAGCCCAGTTGTTCATGACAGGTCTGCTTTGTGCAGCTGTTCATCACCTCTGCTCCTCCTGAGTCCTGAATTTAAGTTGTCCATCCTCAAAATGGTAAACTGGCTGTCACTCAACATTACCACACCAACATATAGGAAACATTGCACAGTGAAAGACTTGTTCTTCTGATTTCTTCTCCTCCAGAAACCAAAAACGTTTGTCTAGAAGCCACTTTATATCAT
Organism: Atherinosoma microstoma; assembly: GCA_037177055.1. Taxonomy (NCBI): domain Eukaryota; kingdom Metazoa; phylum Chordata; class Actinopteri; order Atheriniformes; family Atherinidae; genus Atherinosoma; species Atherinosoma microstoma. The sequence goes on along the minus strand of JBBBVU010000006.1, from coordinate 11,876,488 downwards.
TCAGAAACAGCTATGTTATAATTATCTATAGAAATGCAATGCCCCACAACTACAACAACAAAGATCAGTGATCAAATGAGCTTCTTTACTCACTAAGACCAAGAAAGTGGACGACATCAGTCCAGCTCTGAAGTCTTTATGCTGTCCGTCAGAGGATAGACATTAAAGCTCTGTTGCTGGTCAATAAAGTTCTGTATGGTTTGGGACCAAAAATACATCAGTGACCTCTTAACCCAGTATGAACCTAGCAGACCCCTCAGGTCATCTGGATCTGGTCTCTTATCGGTTCCCAGAGTCAGAACCAGACATGGAGAAGCTGCATTCAGCTTCTAAGCTCCACATGTCTAAAACAAACTCCCAGAAAATCTCAGATCAGTAAAAACACTCAGTTTATTTAAATTGAGGTTAAAAACCCTCCTGTTCTCTGCTGCATTTACATAGTTTTTATTTCAAAGTCCAAATCTGTGCCGTTTCTTTCAATCTTGAATTTTAAACTTGATCATGTTTTCAATCTGTTGTCATTTTTCAAACTTGATTTTACACTTGTTTCTTCTGTTTTCATTTCATTTCTTTCTTTTAAAAGTTTGTTTTGTTTTAATGGACTTTTCTGCAATGTAAAGCACCTTGAATTGTCCTGAACATGAAATGTGCTATATAAATAAACTTGCATCGCCTTGTCTTGCCTTCTGTGGCAGAAGTGAAACAATAAGGTCAGATTAATTGATTTTAATCGTACATAGATATTCTTTATTTTGCTTCATTTAAATATGAGAAATCGCCAGGATTGTGTGGTTTTCTGACTTCCAAACTTTTATATTTAGGCTGTGTGTGACACTAAACAAGAATGTTAAAGAAATAAAGTGCTGAGAATTTCTCAATATTTCTTTAAATATCACATAGCAACAGTCTCTCAGTTAATCAAGAGAATAATCTGTTGCTTAGTAATGCAGATAATATTTAGTTTCACTCCTTCTCTGAAGAAATCTTGTGCAAAAGTAGACAGACACATCTTTAATGATTAAGTGCTGTACAAAAGTCTGTTGCAGAACCTCTTCCCCTTCTTGAAGATTGTGTTCTGTGGCAGCTTGTTGTCAAGCTGCAGAATGAATATGGGGCTGATCACACAACTCTTTGAAGCGTGGATAAAAATCTAAATATAAGACTTTTGCATCATACAAAAGTCACAAAATACTGAAAACCTGGCATATTCAAGATGTAATGTAAATGTTTACACATTGGAGTCTTCCATTATTCTTGATTGAATTTAGAATATTTTAATGATATTTTACTGCTTCACATTCTGATTACGCTACTGTGTGTGTTTGCTTAAAAGATGGAAAACATTATTTACTTGTGTTTGAGTGTGCTTACTCCCTGTGGTCCTCCTGTTGTGTATAATTACACCCTCAGCTTCAAGGGTTTTTGGACTCATTCGGCTTTTTAAACTAATCTCTGTCTTCTCTCACCTCTCTCTCCTTTCTCTTCTCATTTCTTTCTCTATCAATCCTAATTTTTCCTCCTCTCTGTAATCCCTCCTCTCCTTCTGTCTTTCCTCTCCTCTCTCTTTCCACCATCACCAGGGGTGCTGTTCAGTATTGAGGTCACGTCTACCTACTTTGCTGTGAGGAATTACTGGCGGGGATACTTTGCAGCCACATTCAGCGCTTTCATATTCAGGGTGCTCTCTGTCTGGAACAAGGATGCTGGTGAGAAGCACTTTTAACATACACTCAGGCCGCCCAAGAAAGACAGCTGAGCTTGCATTTTATCTTAAAAAAATTGCTGAATATGACAGCTAAGTAATATTTGCCTCTTAAGATAAACCAGAAATGTTTCAAGTCATCACCTACAGTTTTCAAATGCCATTCAGCAGCGCCATACTGTAGTGTAATATCCTTGCTACTGGCATTTTACCCAGTCTGTTCTAATATTGACAAAACACTAACATCAAATTTATATCAATATCATCCAAAAACTGTATGTTTTAGTGAAGATAGAATATTCTACATTAGACATTTTCAGGTATGTTTAAGCCCATGTTTAAAAAATCTGGGGTACTGTGTACAATGTGAATAAAAACAGAATGCAATGATCTGCAAATCTCATTAACTGTTTCATGAAAATATTAGCTCGTCCTTATTTTGATGGCAGAAACACGTCCTAAAAAAGTTGAGGTGGTGACAACAATGGGCTGGATAAGGAAGGGCCAGTAAAAAGAAACATGGAGGATCATGTTGCAACTAATGAAATGAACTGGCAACAGGTCAGTAACATGATTGGGTATAAAAAAAAAAGAGCACCTTAGAGAATTAGAGTCTCTTAGATGGGCAGAGGTTAAGCCATCTGCAAAAAACTGCACTGAGTGCCTGTGATTTTGGGGCTTTCAGGCAACATTGCAGAAGAAACCACATATGAACATGATCCAGAAACAGTGCAGCTGTTTCTGGGCCTAAATGGACTGAGTCAAAGTGGAAAACTCACGGACTAGAGAGTATAGGGACCATTGGACTTGTTATCAGCACTCAGTTCATAAAGCCTACATCTCTGATAGGACGTGGGTGCATTAGTGCATCACTGCTTTCATGATGTTGCTGTCAGACACATCAGACTTATTTTAACTATAGTACTTTGAGAAACCCTCTGTGTATTTTATGCTACCACAAAGCAAAATCAGACATATATATTTATCTCAACAAGGAAAGTAAAAAAAAAAAAAAGAGAGTGAAAACTGTATATATGTTCATCAGGTGGACATAAAGAAAACACCAGTGAAAGGCTTTCATTAGTCTGATATGTAATAAAGCTTTTACAAACACATCCACCATATCAATTTAAATATATGCTTCAAAAATATTTCAACTAATGTTTTGACAGAATTTTGAGTGAGTAGTGTTTCATATCATCCCCTAGGAGTTATTTGCTTCTCTAGACTATTGGGTTTTTTCTTGTGTAAACTAATACAACTCAAACTGAAAACACTGGGCAGAGAAATGAAAGACTGCGATCAATATATTTAATGTGCATGTTTTTCTTTGCAATATTTTTTTCCTCTTCCTCCCTCAGTCACAATCACAGCTCTATTCAAAACTAACTTCCGGATGGATTTCCCTTTTGACCTGCAGGAGCTACCAGCGTTTGCAATTATAGGGTGAGGATATTTGTGAATGCGCATGTGTTTGTTGGCTTGTTTTTCCCTTTTGTCAACTTTTGTAATCTTAAGATGGTCTTGCTCTTAGTGAGCTCATGCACAAGGTTTCAACACCTAGTTTCACTCCTGTTTTAGGATCGCATGTGGCTTCCTGGGAGCTTTCTTTGTTTACCTGAACAGGCAGGTGGTTCTCTTCATGAGAAGACCAACGGCTCTCACGCGCTTTCTAACCAGGCAGTAAGATCCCAACACACACGCACATTAAACATTCTGGAGTGCCCTTTCCTGCTGCTGTGGATTAATGTGGCGTTGTTTCTTAAAACTGCAGTGATTCTGGTTGCAGGTGCTGTTCCCTGAAACTGAAACCATTTGTGCATTTAAATCCATTTCCTCTTAATGTATTTCAACTCCACTCTCTAAACTCATCAGTCTCAGAACAGTGGCCAGGACAGCAGAAAAGCCTTAACAACCTTTCAGCCAGTTTATTTGCTGTATGGAGAGATTCACTTATCCTCTGAGACTCAACAGTCAGGGAACATTAGTCTTTACTATTAAAAAGAGGAGAGCTGTAGCACCAAGAGAGCCATACAATCAGTGCTGCTACACACTCAGACACTTATTTATATGGCAAGTAATGTTGTAAGTTTCTAAGGAAACACTGTTCCTGTTAATGATGTGTTTATGTCTGTGTTTGTGTGCACTCCCAGTCGTTTGATCTATCCAGGTGCAGTGACGCTGATCATCGCCACCTTAACATTTCCTCCTGGGTTTGGACAGTTTATGGCCGGAGAGGTGAGAATCTTTCACTGACTTCTTTCTGATGTTCTCATTACTTTGTGGAATGTTGTAAAGATCGGTGGGGTTTGGGTGTGCGGTTTTGTCATGTATATGGGTGGAATAGAAAGCCATAATGATTAAAATTTTGTAAGAAACTTAAATAGAAACTTCACCGATTTTAAACAGGTCTTAAGAAGTGCTAAAAAAAAAAAAAGTTTAAGAGGAAGCTGTGTGATCTCTTGAAATGTAGCATGAATGGCATGTTTGGGAATAGCAGCAGTCAGTTGCATCTGTGTGTCTACAGAGGTAGCCCAGTCCATGTCATGTGATGGCAACTGTCCACTGTGCATTATTTTAAGCCTAACCATGTAGTCTTAGCTCAGAACTGTAACCATTACCTGAACATATGGAAACAATTAAGCTCAAGCGGAGCTAAGTCGAATCTGTTACATATTTTTCCTTGACCAAACGTTGGTATTTCACATTTTTTCATGAGATTGTTTTAGCAGAGGAGGTGTTGAAGTACAGTGTTGGGCATAGGCTATTTGCATTTTGTTGGATCCAAGATCAAGATCCAGATTAACTTTATTGTCCCACTAGAAGAAATTTATCATGGGCTTTCACCCTTGCTGCAGCCACAAAGTGTTGGAAAATAATCAAATTCATACATCCAATTAAAACTCAATCAAACAAAGCATAATGATGTAAATGATATGGTAAATTCAATTTATTACTGTTAATAAAAACCTTAAAACAGCAATAAAAAACATTGAATCAATTAAGACAACAGAAATAAATATAATTTAATCTGTCCCTGCCTTTATCTGTTGGGATGCACTGATTGACTGGCTGATTATTGGGTTCAGCCAGTTCTTAACTTGACTGGCTACAAATCAGGTTTTGGCAAGTTGAGATTTTTTTTTAATATATTTATTTATTTAGTATTTGTTTATCTGTTCGTTTGTTTGTTTGTTTTTTTGTCAGAAAATGCTCCACCCATACGGCACTGAAAAAATAAATAATATTTAGATCTTGAATATAAAAAGATGTTTTTCTATTGTTCTATTTAGAGTAACAGGATTTAATCACTTTTGTGTCGGAGCCTGTTTATCATTGTGGTTGCTTTATTTTCTGGGGAAGAGCCCGTAAGGATGAGACACAGGACTATTTCAGTACAGAAGGGTTTTGAAAACTTAATCCATTGTCAATTATCTTTCAGTGAATCTGCTGACTCCAGTCGTGTAAGGTGTTGTGTACACGTTCAAACCCAGTTTCACTCTGTGTCTGTTTCCTCTGGCAGCTGATGCCCAGAGAGTGTATCAACTCTCTTTTTGATAATTTCACCTGGACCAAAATCTCAGGGTCCCCTGCTCCTCCTGGCCTCGGGCGCTCCTCCGCATGGCTTCATCCTCATGTCAGCGTCTTTGTCATCCTCCTCCTCTTCTTCGTCATGAAGGTATCTCGCACTTCGTCTTGTTGTGCACAATGGGTGTTGACTTGTAAAATATAGCATGAAAACCCACTGGGACTTGGCTATATCCTACCTTGATCCTGTTTTTGTGTTGCAGTTCTGGATGTCAGCAGTTTCCACCACTATGCCCATCCCCTCGGGTGCCTTTATGCCAGTGTTCATATTAGGTAAGAGGATTTTGTAATGTGAGAGCGGTATCTCCTGCTGAGCTCCAGTTCAATTTGTCTTCACCAGCATGCCTTATCTCTCTCCTCAAGGAGCTGCTTTCGGTCGCCTTGTTGGGGAGATCATGGCCACTCTTTTCCCAAATGGAATACTATTTGATGGGATAGTCTACCGCATTCTGCCGGGAGGTTACGCTGTCATTGGTCAGTCTCCTAAACTTCATGTGTTCCCGTAGGTCTTGAGTAAAATGTGTATATTTCCCAAAATTAGAAAAAAAAGTCATGACAAAGATTAGGATATACTGGTGAATTAATTTGATTGTAAATGAAAAAGGACAAAAAAAGGCCATAAATGTACACAATAAATAAAAAGCTAAAAATAT
>JBBBVU010000006.1:11844809-11870445 GCA_037177055.1 Atherinosoma microstoma | reverse complement strand
TGTTGTTAATAAATGTAAACGTTGAAATCTAGAATTATTTTTGTCTCATTTTAAATGATATATTTCTCAATATATTTATTATCCCATATATTTACTATCCTCTATAATGTTAGACCGCCTGGCTGTCTTCTTCATCATCCTTCTTCATCTTTTTATTCTTGGTGTAGCTGATTTGCCAGAAAGAGAAAAAGCACACAATAAACACAGTCAAAGATTCTCCCACTTAAAAATGATTCATACTTGTGTTTATGCCTCTATAATGTTTGACCTTGGCCACACTGTCTCATATCTGTGCAGTATTCATCATTGGAGAAATGTTTTCACATTCTTCCTCTGTGCACAACTGCACAGCATTTGTATCCTTTGTTCCTCATCACAGAAAGTGAGATGATGTAATGAATTTTGATGTTCTCTATTTTCCACTATTTAAAACTACTTGACTGACAGTTTAAAAAAAAAGAAAATAAGATTTTGCTTATGTCCAATGATTGTGAACAAGTATGGATGTCTCTCATCATATGGCCTGTGTTTAATGTTTATTCAATTGTACACACAAGGGACAATGCAAGTAAAATATTCACCATAGTTGCTGATTACCCAGCAGAGAACATCCCAAGAGACCATAAAGTCTCAACTCAAAAGCTGATTTTGCCAGAATGTGATGGGAACTATCATAAAAAAAGAGTAAGAACAGATATAGTGAAGACTGAGAATCTACTCACAAGTGGGTAAAGCCAGAGGCAATACTCAGAGGGGGAGTTAGAATTCTTTCAAGAGATTTTTTTTAGTTTCATAAGGGAGAATACAATGTAAAGCTACACACTGCATATGAGTCTAATAAGAGTGTGCGTCTCAGAAAGAGATGTGCTGTTCCACGAATGCATTAAACTGCAGAAACACAACAGTAATTTTCAGACAGATAACAGTAGCTGAAATAACCAACATTTACCAGCACTCCCAGTCATACAGGTCAGCAGACTGTGATTATCAAACCACCTCAGTGGTGTTTTTACATACCTTAAAATATCTTTGATGGGGAGCTTTCAGGATGAGTTATTGTTAGAAACAGCCCAGATTTTTAAGGCTAAATGAGCTTCTTACCATATAGACAATACTCTGTTGGATGAATAATGATATGGAGGAACAAAATTTCTTCCCTCAGCACATACTCTATATATGATCTGTTTTCTGCCAGGTGCGGCAGCAATGACAGGCGCCGTCACACATACAGTTTCCACCGCAGTAATCTGCTTTGAACTGACCGGTCAAATATCCCACATCTTACCCATGATGGTGGCGGTCATTCTAGCCAACATGGTGGCCCAGGGTCTGCAGCCTTCTCTATATGACTCCATCATCCAGGTGAAGAAGTTGCCCTACCTGCCTGAGCTGGCCCTCGGGCACATCAGGTAAAGACAAAAGCTTTCTTTTGCTTTTCTATACAGCTGTAAAGTAATTGAGATAAACATGGCCTTTATTGTAGTGTCCCTGCTTCCACAGTAAGTATAACATCTTTGTGGAGGACATCATGGTGCGCAAAGTGAAATTCTTGTCTTCTCAATCCACCTTTCGGGAATTAAACCACTTGCTAGAGACAACAACCCTGAAAACCATCCCGCTGGTCGACTCTAAAGGTTGGATGACTTACATCACCACACTGGCTCTTAATGCCTCTATCTTGCCTTTTAACAGCTTAGTGTTAAAGAATTACACCAGGTTAACGAACAGCATTAATGTGTCTTTTTCCAATAAAGCTCAGCCTTATTCATCCTTAGTCATTTTCCAGGCTTTGTACTCAGCTAAACTAACTCCCTTCTTAAAGCCAAGAGAGTAAAAGTACATCCAAATCTCAAACTATACTTTTGATATTCTGCAGAATCAATGATTCTCCTTGGCTCCATTGAGAGGACAGAGCTCCAGGCTGTCTTAGACTGGTGGCTCTCACCAGAAAGGCGAGTCTTTGAAGGGGGTCAGAGTTCACCAGGCCAGGGCTCCAAAGTCAGCTGGGAGTCTTTCACCTTTGTAGATGAGGAGAGAGAAGAAGGCACAGATAAGGTGGAAGAAATTAATTAGAGGTAATTGTAGTCCATTTGCCTCTTAAATTTACCATGCATTCACCGACCATGTTGCATCCCTCAGACTGCAGCTCCCGTTCAAGAGGAATGTAATGGACCCATCCCATCCCCCAAGCCCCAGGAGCCCTCCACTAACCACACAGGCTCAGGTAACAGTATTTCCACCGCTCATTGCGACAGGTTCACCCATCAGATGTCAGTCTCTCTTCACTGACATGCATTGCCGTACCATGCTTTCAGACAAACGGAAGCTGCCATCTGTCAGGAGGGCTCTTCAGAGACTCTTCTCCTCCACATCTTCGTCAGGCCAGACTGAAACTCAGGTACTCGAGATCAACCTCACACACAAATAACTTTGAGGCCAAGAACTCAAAGAAGCAGCACGTCAGTGATTTGCTTTCAAGTCGGTAGTGACAGCTCAGACAGGCATCAGTCCAACATGGCAGCTTGAGCCAACCTCACTAATGTGATGGGAGGAGCATAACACGACGCATGCAATTGAGATGACACGTTTAGGTGATGCCTTTGAAACCAACAGGCGGTGTCTTAATATGTGATTGGTCTTTACTCTTTTTTTCCTTCAGGAAGCCACAACACCTCCACTGACTGACACCATGTCCCCAGAGGAGGTACCATACAACGCTGATTCACCATCCACACAGCCAACAATAAGTCAAACAAATCAGTCCTCCAATCAATAACTAGAAATCTGTCTAATCTGAGTCCATCTCTCTGCCTTGTGATTGGCTTACACAGATCAAAGCCTGGGAAGAGGCAGAGCTGGACAAACCAATCGATATGGAGCAGATACGCATAGATCCCTCCCCATTTCAGCTGGTTGAAAGAACATCTCTGCACAAGGTGACTGCAGCATCACATGGATGACAAGTCATCGCATGCAAAAATCCCGTACACCCAGTCTGATTTATGCACAGTCACATTTCTCATTTTCAAGGAGCAGATTTTTGCATTTTCTAGCCAACAGAAAACAGAATCAACAACACTCATAAGAATTAGCCTTCTGGGACCCTGAAAGCACCTCAAAAAGCATGTTGTACTAAATCTTATCTTACTTGTTTTATCAGTACATAAACTGACTTGTTAATAAGACATTTCATAGTGTTACTCGAGAACTATCACATATGGAGTTTTTTTTTTTTTTTTTATGACTGACCTTGACCAAGAAATGACCTATCACAAAACCACCTGTTACAATATGCTGTTTTATTGCCTGAGCTTTGATGTGCTGGTAGGCATATTTTGGATAATTCTGACAGATTATTCAGCCTTTTTTTCTCTTTATGCTAAGTGGGCTTAGAAAGGTGTAGAGGTTGCAAATGAACATATTTAAATGTATTCCTTTAAAGAGCCAATACAATGGATCTTTTTAATGTCAGTGTACCACTTTGTGCATTTAAAAAAATGTTAGCCCTTTTCTGCAGAAGAACATGGAGTTATTGAGCTGCATTTTAACCACTATTTCATTCTTAAAAAATTATTAATATAATATCAGCTTAATGGTGACGTATTAAATTGCAGCGCTTTGCAGGAGAAAAACAAACATATGTTAACATAAGCCAAATTAGCCATGCACCTTGCTGACATTGCACAAATAGGGGTCCTCCTATGGTTTAAGGCCAAAAAAGAGGCTTTTAGTTCTCTAGCTGTGTGCCATAGTGCATGATCACTGGTGGAATCATTTGTCAAAGAGAGTACATTACTGTCTTGCATCTATAACATGGTTATTCATGTTGGATTTCTAGCAGGAGTCCTTGTTTTCACATTCATATTGTTCTGCACTCTATCAAAATTCCACCCTCACTCTCAAAAACTCTCTGCTTGCATGTAAACATGCTCTGCTCCAGCTCAAAACTGTCTCTGCCCTCAAATACACCATTGCTTGTGCAAATGCATCATCTTCAGTTCGAGCTGGGTAGTCATCTGAAGAGCATGTATTAAAGTAAAACAAGTGCTTCTACAAGTATTCAGCAACAATCAACATCGTGTTTGGCGCAAAAACCTAAAAAGGAATCTGAAAATGTATTGATGACAAAGAAGACGTCTAAACGATCTCAAACTGGAGAGCAGGACATTTGTTGTTAGTATTAGTTAGTATTAGTTTATGTTTAACAAGGACATGTTTCAGTGAATTCTTCTCTCAAACTGATCAACTATGCTTTTGATTAAAGAGTCATATACGCCCATATTTGGCATGATTTGGAGCTAAGAAACGTCAAGCGTTTGTTTCAGCCGAACAGCTCCAGTGATGAAATATGAATTGTGTATTGTGAGGCAGCTGCACATCCTGAATTTGATAAATAGGATCTTAATCTAGACTCAATCTGTGCTTCACAACTAATCTGTTCGCCTGCTGGGGGCAGCGCTTTTCCCCTTTTGATGTGACAACAGGCTCCAAATCTGAACGACTTGCTCAGAAACAGTCTGAATGATGGAAAGAGCAAGGAAAAGAACAGGGTCATGTTACTTTCTTGTATCTTGTGAGTACCCAGACCAGCGATATGCAGCATTTTTTTTCCAGAAGGCCACACATTGCACAATGGAACTGAAAAATAGGCTTATGCAAGCAAGCTGTGTTATAACGTTAAATATTCACTGACACCAAAAGACTTGCTCTGTTTTGCAAGGTTGAGTGACAACATAGCTCACTTTAGTTAACAATCTGCAGTTGTGACTGCCTTGTAAGATATTCTGCAAGACAATATCAGGACTTTTTCCTGCAAAGATGAGTCAATGTGTAGTTCAAAAGTGTCTGTTAAAACTGTTTTTTGTTTTTTTATTAAAGAAAACAATTATCTTTTGGCTAATCAAAGATTGTGTCTTTGTATCTTCACTTGTAACAAACTGTTTGACCCTGTCCCTGATAAAAGTGCAACATTTGGTGTCGATGTGTGTCTTACTAACCTGTCAGTGACCCCGTGACTTGTTTTAGTCTAATTTAAACTTAGACAAAAGTCTTTGCTGGGATCATATAATATGGTTTTCCACTTTGCCTCGGACCATTTTAAATGAGCTTCGGCCCTGAGAAGATGGGAATGTTTCTAGATTGTGTTTTACATATGGTTTCTACTTTGCATGATAGAGCTTTTACCTGCATTTGTGGATTGTACACTAAACTGTGTTCTCTGACAGTGATTTCTGAGCCCATACAAGGATTTTCAGCACAAAATCATGGCCTTTTTTTAACGTAGTCTCACCTGAGGGCCTGAAGATCACAAGCATTTAGACCTTTGTCTTTGCCCCAGCACACAGAGATTCCTGCTGGTCTTCTGAATCTTTTGATGATATTACACAATAGATAGATGGTGGGATCTTCAGTCTTCACAATTTTACGTTGAGGAATATCTTTCTGAAATTGTTCCACAATTTTCAGACGCAAATTTGTTGCAGATCGGGGATTGCAGATTTTGATTTGTGCTCATTTGTGCTAAACCAGCTTTTTGTTGCCCCTCATCCAACTTTTTAGAGATCTGTTGTTGCCATCAAATTCAAAATGAGTTAATATTTTCTAAAAAAATGGTGAAATGTCTCAGCTTCAACATCTGATAAGTTGTTTCTATTTTATTGGAAATTAAATATGGGTTTAAAAGATTTGCAAATCATCGCATTATGTTTTTATGTACATTTTACATAACAGCCCAACTTTTGGGGAATTTGTATTATTTATTATCTATTCATTTGAAAAGAAAACACAGCCACTGAGGACTAGCGTCTAAGAATTGTATTATACAGCTTACTTCGGTTTGTTATTCAATCAGAAAGGCTAAATCCTACATTTTGATGCTGCAGCTCTGCAGCACTGTCATACTGTATATTTTCTCTCAAATTTGCAGAGGAATTGTTTACCAGTGCAGCCATGCAAGCAGAATGCTGTCACAGTACATCACGTTTAACACTGACTGGATCATGTCCTTCTCCCTCTCATTACTCAGACCCACACTCTGTTCTCACTCCTGGGTCTCAGTCACGCCTATGTCACCAGCATTGGAAAGCTGGTGGGTGTTGTGGCACTGAAAGAGGTAAATTCATCCATCATGTTTTCTCTATGATAGCTTGATTTTTGTCTTTCTTGGTTTGATCCAGTAATGTGGCATGTCAGCGAGCTGTGATGATCTCACTTTGTGGGCAGTTGTGGTGTCTCATGTTTTACGCTCTGATTAATGCAGCTATTCCATCAACCTCCCTCACAACTCATTTCCCTGGATGTTCACTTTTCTGATCACATATTGCTTCTCGCATATTTGTGTGCTTTTCTGAGTGGCTTCTGTAAACATTTCAACCTCGTTTTATTCCTCTAACAGCTACAGAAGGCTATAGAGGGCTCAACTCGCAGCGGAGTGAGGCTTCGTCCACCTCTGGCCAGCTTCAGAGATGCCAGCAGGAAAACAAAGAAGCACCAGCCTCCATCGTCTGCTCCTTCCTCGCCAGACAGGGACCTGTGGGGGGAGGGGGTAAGAAGGGAGGGGGATCTGGTAAGGAAGGAGTCCAGGGAGGATTCCCGAGGAAAGATGGCATCTTTCAGAGGAGTTCCTGAGTCTGATACAGCTCCCTCCTCCCCCAGCAGTATAAGGAGCACCACCGGCTGCTCCGCCACAGCAAGCGGAGCTGACGGTGCTGCCCAGGTGGCAGCTTCACCCTCCACCTCTTCTCCTATGTCCACTTCACCTCCTGCCTCCCCTGCGTCTCACACCAGTCCTGTCCTCGCGCTGTCTTTCCTGCAGGAGGACAGGGAGAGCGAGGAGTCAGATGAGCCCATATAGGAGAACAGGGGCTGAAGAAGAAAGACTTTTACCTGGTCTTGATTTCTCTCCTTCCGCCCAGAGACAGAGCTTCAGTGTGGGTGAAGGAGTCGGGCTTCCTGCAGCCGTTACAGACATTCGGCTTTCAGCGAGCTGGTGCACACAAAGCTTTTGAAACTTGTAGTTCAGGATAGTTTTTTGTACTCTCATAACAGTCTCACTTTTTCACTCTTTGAAATCTCAGGTGCCTTCCTGTGTTTTGTGAACTGCACATATTCAGTCCCACATATGACTGAAGTTCCACCTCCATCCCTGTCTTGGAAATGTTGAATGTCACCGATCACTGTATGTATCAATATTTATTCATTTTATTAAGTACAAGTGGGCTACTGTCAACTGACAGCAATGAAGTGTATAATATTTAAATACTATATCCTTAAAGACTTAATTAATTTGGCCTGAGGGTCAAAGAGATCACTCATTTAAAGTTTACTGATTGATGTTGATTTTAAATAAATAACATTTTATGCATACTTCCTGTATGGAAAATATTTAAATCATTATAAGCAGTTTGTAATTTTTAAAGATAATAAAATCAAAATTGTCTACTCATGTATTCGAATTATTTAAAGTTCGCTTCTTAATTCATTAGCTTACAAAAATTTTCGCATGATCCTTTTTGGAAAGTTAGACCTATCTTCTTGGGCACTGCATTTTAGTAGAGCTGGAAGGAACTTCTATTTCCATTTTATGTTGCTATATATTTATGCTTCACTGTATTTTGACATAAAATGTTGCACTTTTTCTTATATTTGGGAGTTTTACTTTGTAAATTTCGAATACATCTTCCATGAAGGAAAACTGCAATATTAAACATTTGCACTGCTACTGAATAAACCACTCAACAGAATATAAGACTGTTGAAATTAGTCACCTTGACAGTTTTAAATGTAGCAAATGTAATGCATTTGTAATAATATTTCAACTAGCGTGTATAAAAACAGCATAAAAAGTAAAGAAATTTGTGTTTGGTATGTTTTTCCTCCCCTTTTGATAATACCAACTGGTGTTGTATTCTGCATTGTTGGAAAGCTGAATTACTCACCTTTTCAACAAGGTATAACTTGAAAAGATTACAAGTGGAATGAGCAACGCAGCTGAACGTGTGGGTAGTGCCTCCCATAAATATGCCGTAATCCCTGCAGTGTTCAACCATTGGTATTCATTCTTGTTGGAAGTTGCTGGGTGGATTAGATGATTGCACTCTCTCATAGAAGTAAGGAAAACAACAACATATATTGGCCGTTTTGCACTTGATTGATTTTACTCTGTCTGGGACCTCTATAGCGTAAGATCCATATGCAGCCACAACAGCTTCCCACCTCTCCCTCATACTGGTCACCAACCTGGTCACATTTTGTTGTGGGAGTTGTTGAAGGGTAACCAGTGTGGTTGTGTTTGTCACTCTGTTACGTACAGCTCATCTAAGCTGATCCCATAAGTGTTCAAATGGGTTAAGGTTAAGATTTGGGATTACCACAGGCTTCAAAATCTCTTCCAACTTGTCTGTCTCTCAATTTGGTGTCAATCAGGCGTCATGCAAATATGACTGGAACACACCTGGCAGCCCTTCAGTCTCAAAACAAGAGTGAAGAACAGCAGGAGAATATTGCCGGGGATTATAGCATATTTTTGGGGGTACTACTCACAGATTTTGTTGTGTTGCTCATTCCACAGAAACATGATACTTAAAAGTTATACCTAATTGGAAAGGTGAATAATCAGGCTTTCCAACAATGTATCATACAACACTGATTTATATTTTTGAAGGAGAGAAATAATTGCCAAAAAAATGTCATTACTTTTTTTGCGTTTATATGCATTATGAGTTTATATAATAAAAATCTACTTTGAATATAAGCTAAGAGCTACTTTGCATGGTAAATACTTTATATTTTGAGTATGTTTGGCTGATGGTAGCTTTTAGTTGAGTATTTTATACCGGGATATTGGTACTTTTAATACTTGTTCCGCTGTCGTAATGAGCACAGAACACGATCATAGTGGAGCTTTAAATTGAAAAATTCTCTATTTCTGCTTTTAACATATTTTCAAATAAAGATAATTAAAGAGATCAACTTAAACTAATGAGATGAAAAATGGACTTGACCATTTATTTATTTAGGATAATGATCCATTATTACATGTATGTGAGTTGTGAAGGTGTGTGCCACCTCTGATGTGCTGACAATCACAGGAATCGGGTGTGTGTGGGTCCTTAAAGAAGAAGATCTATTGAAATTCTGAGATACACAATTTGTGTGGTTCCAAAGAATTTCTGGGTAACTTGTAAACAACTAAAGGCCTCTTTCCCGTTGGCTGATAGTGACGTTTTTCCAACATAATACTAAATAATGACGTGGATTGCAAGGCTGCAAGGAAGAAGCCATTGCTCTACAAAAAGAATATTTCTGCCGTCATGAACACAAGCAAGAAGTCTATACAAATGTTTCATAACTGGCTGCGACCTAAAATGAAACTTTTGTTTCGAATAAAAAGTGTTTAGTGTTTGGATAGAAGGCAATGCATTTTTACAGCATAAGAACTTTTTCCCACTTCATTATTTGGTCCTGGTTTGCTGCATCTTATACAGGATGATGATAACCCCTATTTTGGTCACTATGCTGCCATTTTACTCTCTCAGGGATCAAGTTAAATCTCTGGCTCTCTGCTGCAAACCTCTTCCTGTTACCTGCCACCCTGTGCACACTCAGGACAGGAAATTGATGATTTGATGCAATCAGCTGGTTTCCACTTTTATTAAATGGAATGATATCAATACAATTAGAATGAATTAGACTGGATAGATTTATAATGAACTGTGGGACTAATCTGGATTGTATTTAGATCGGAGTGTATTTAATAGAACTTATCAAGAACTCGTTTATTTTCTCTTGAATGTGCATACAGATTATTTTTGTAGTAAATTGGCAGTATCTACGTTTACTGAGTGGAACAAAATTGAATGTTGTTTGCGTAAAAGATGGTTTTGAAAAGTAGTAACAGTTTTTTAATGTATTGAAAGTAAACACTGACCTAATTTCTAATTAAAAAAAAAAAAAATCTTGTAAAAGGATCTGAGGTGAGAGATGCATGTGAGGAAACCCACAAACATCCTATACTTGCAGCCAACAGAGTTATGGGCACAAATTATTCCACATTGTTGTCCAGGACTGATCAGCAGGTATCTGTAATATTAAATTGCAGTTATTGCTGCACAGAGAGCGGTAACAAACTTTTGTTACTCAAAGATCTGCAACAAGAGATTATTTAGCTGAATTTATATGCTAGCAAATACCACATATTTGTGTTGGGCTCTTTTTGATCACCTAATTTTGATCATATTTGGAAAGCCTGATTAGTCATGTTTACAATGAGGTATAAGTTGTAAGAACCATGCTTCTGTGGAATGAGCAACTTAACTAAATGTGTGAGTAGTCCCCCAAAAATGTGCTGAAGGCCCTAATTCCTAGTAATATTCTCCTGCTGTTCTTGTTTTGAGACTGAAGTGCTGCCAGGTGTGTTCCAGTCACAGATGTGTGACACCTGATTGACACCTAACAGAGACAGACATGTTGGAATGAGATTTTGTAGCCAGTGGTGATCCCAAATCTCTAGAATATGGGACCTAACTCCATCCTCCAGGATGACAACACCCCATAGAGCAGTGGTTCTCAAACTTTTTGAGCCATCCCCCCCAAGATAACATACGTTAGTGTTCGTGGGTTCAGCTGGGTCATCCTGCAGCCATCCTCTAAATGTATGGCATGAAAACTGCCAGAATCTTCATGAACAAGGAGGATAAAGTGGTTTTTAGTGGGTTCAGTTCACTACTGTGACAAAGCTTCTCTCACCGAGATAATGCCAAATTCAGATTTTTAATATGGTATGTGTACTAACTTTGTTGTATATGCATTAATGTGTTGCATAGTTTAACATAAGGTAGCCTACAGTAAAATATTGAAATGTTTTTCTTTGTTTGGATTTTGACTTAGTTATCTTAAAACGTTTGAAATGAGAGAGATGAAAGTTTTGGCAATAGTAGGGCTGGGTAATATATCGAGATTTACAAATATATTTTCACGCGTGATATAGAATGACCGTTTATATCCAGATTGTTTTGAGTTAGAAGTGTCTTTTCTTTTTGCATTTTGGCACAACAGTATTTTTGCTATGGCCGTTGATAATTATTTTTCATTCATTTTGTTATAGTAACATTCAATTTAATAAACAGCTACTTAAATTTCAGTCAACTTTTTAATGCACATGTGCTGCTGGTCTTTGATAAAAGTGGATTTAGCTCTTAAGGCTGCAAATTAAAACTATCACTTTGGTTACTTGACAAAAAAAAATAAAAAAAATAAAGATACATCTTACATTGTGGCCATAGTACCAGCAGGAATTTAAAACTACTTTCACCCCTGCCCCTACAGCACATTAAACTTGTGGTGGTGCAGCAGGAAGAACTATGGTATAACTAAAAACATTGACCAGGAAGGTTAACACAAAATTCTATGACAGTTCATCATAACATACTAAACCAACAAGAAGGTGAACAACAAGCGAGCGAAAATACCACCATGTCAGATTCAGTGTTCAAGCTTGAAAATAGAATACCTTTAAGCATATAAACATCTTTGCGTTGTGAAGGTCAGCAATGTGTTTCAGACTCTGGTTCCTCTGTGAGTTTGAACAAATAAGCAGTAAGTCCCAATGGAGGATGCCTGTCTGTGAGCATTTGCTGTTAATATTCTCCTTGCATAAATTCCCAGATAAGGACCATAGAGGAAGGTTTTTGGGAAAGCACAACGGGCTGGTTTAGACTGCTGCCAGTTCCTTGGTGACTCCTGCTTTTTTTTTTTTTTTTTTGTCAAACATAAGCTACCCAAAGCCACCAACTGCCAGCAAACACACAGAAGAACAGGACACATCACATGTATTGATACCCCAGAGAACAGAAGGGGAACACGTGAGAACCTAATTATTTACAACTTGTGAAGAGAGATCAACACATTCACAAGAAATGCCATTTGTTGCTTTGTTTATTTGCTCTTTCTCCACCAGAGAAAAAGAAGAGGAGACAGGTAAAGAGAGTGACGGAGGCTCTGTCGTGCAGGAAAACCAGGGGAAAGAAAGAGAAAGGAACAGAGAGCTGTTGACAAAAGAGAGTAGGGAAACCCACGAGGAAGGAATGACCTGTGACAGCTGTCCAACAAGCATGCATAGGTGTGAGTGTTATCAGTCACACTGCCTCATTTAAAAACAAACCCAATTTTATGAACTTGTACACAAGCCATCTGATTTTATACAGCATTTTATACAGCAGTAACGTTTTTATTTTTTTCCCACATGCCTCCAAATTCTATTTATCTCACATGTGGGATTGCTTTAAATCCCCTTTTGACTGGTGAATAGTTATTTTTCTTTTTTTTTTCCAGGCAGTGATTCTTCCAGAAAGAAAGTTAACGTACTGTACAGAGACAGACATACAGACAGACACAAGTATACAAAACAGACAGAGAGGAAGAGGAGAAAGGCAGACGACCAGAGGCAGATAGTGAGCATCATGCCTGCAGACAAGTTACTGAAACTCTTAGAAGATGGCAGTAGAATTCCACACACACACACACACACACAAAAAAAGAGGAACTCAACTGTGAACTGGTTAGCGTGACAAAGACATGATCAGTAAACCTTAACATCCATGGAAATATATTTGGCTTCATGTTATTTGTTTATTCATTCATTGAGATTTATGTAACCAAAAAAAAAAGAAAAAAAGAAAAACCAAAGTGAAGCAGTGTCTTTTCTGTGCATTTATCTCCTTCTAGCAAACAGTCGAGCCCAAATGAGCTGAAGTGTTTTAGCATCAACAAACACATCAACAAAGAAAAAGATACTGCTCCCAAAAAACATTGAAACCTACATGAAATTATAGACTGTACAAGTTGTCACATTATTTCTCCCTACCAAGTAATTGTTCAATAAATAAATCAATATGCATCATTGTGAAGACAGTCTGTTTGTGGTTTTGAGCCCTGTGAAGTTGCTCTTATCACTTGCCGCAGTCACTGTGGGAATTCTTTAAGTGAAATAATTAGATAATGGATTTCTTTTTTCTTTTTTTTAAATTGAGAGCTGCCAAACTATCAGTGTGTGAAGTGCTCAAAACCAGACCAAAACAAGACTGCTTTGCAACCATGATGCCTATTCGCACTTATACTGGAAGGGATTCAACATGTCAGTAGAAAAATAAACATTGTCCCCAACGTTGCATAAATAAGCAATCGATAAATAAATTCATTCAAGTCAATAAATCATATTGTTTTTCCTCAAAGTCTCTCACACAATCATCAAAGTGAGAGAAGGTGCTCCCCAAGAGAGAAAAGATGCAAACAGTGCTTGTATGTTGTCATAAAGTTGGTCAGTGAGTCATGCACAGAAAGTCCACTGCTGCTGTTTAACGCCCCTTCTCGCTGGGAAACACGGACTCTTCCTCAGGTGAAAGAAAAACCAAATGAAAATTTGCTTCTCACACATCATTATGTTCACTATCACGCTCCAAGCAGCTGCTTCACAGTAATAACGATGAGCAGGAAGACACCGATCTATTCGCTTCAGTGTTCAGTCCCAGGCTTCAGTCCTGTTCCCTGATTGGCTGATTGAGCGGCACACTCAGCCTGCTGCTTTTGTACTTTTTTGTTTCCCCAACTGATGGACTCGCAGGGTTTAAACACCCTCCAGTTTAAGCGATTGGTCTATCTCTGACACAAAGGCTTCTCTGTTTTATTTGTCTCTGTTTGGTGGAACACAAAAATAAACAGGCTAAATTGCAAGCTTGAGCACAATCCCAAAAATAAAGTTGGACCCAAGAGGTGTACAAAAATAAAGAAATCATACTGCAATAGAACAGTTGTGACTGTGAGTGAGAGGCAATTTCTATATACCTTATTTACATCAATGCGACAGAGCGGACACTGGTCTGTTGGGAGGCCAATGTTTGTCTGCCTATTGCTGGTTACAATTTAGATATTTCTCTGTGTGTGTGTTGTGGTCGTGGTGAGCCAGCAGAGAATCCATTTTCAACAGATCTGAAAGACGCCCTTATTTGTTCATATGGACCATGAGGACACATCAAAAGCAGCGCTCATGCACTGCCCTCCATCTTCCAGTACATTCAAAATAGTGGTCATCGTCCTCATCAATACTTCTCAATCTGCACCCATGGAGAAAAGCAGCTGAGGGTTCATGTTGTTAAGTGGCTCGGTTTTGGTTGTCGGTGGTGCTGAAAGCTTTCAGAGTGGGAAATGGGTATCATCAACAGTCCAAAGGCAGCCTCTGATCTGTTGGATTGCATCAGTGCAAAAAAAAAAGAAAAAAAGAAAAAGAAAGATTCGCATATGCAGCTCTGTCTTGAAACCCGCTGCTTTTATGCCCACTGCAGGC
Organism: Atherinosoma microstoma; assembly: GCA_037177055.1. Classification (NCBI taxonomy): domain Eukaryota; kingdom Metazoa; phylum Chordata; class Actinopteri; order Atheriniformes; family Atherinidae; genus Atherinosoma; species Atherinosoma microstoma. The sequence goes on along the minus strand of JBBBVU010000006.1, from coordinate 11,856,107 downwards.
CCACAGTGGCCACACCTGGGATACTAGGGTTCAGTGCAAAGTCTATACAGTGCTGTATAGTACAGGTACTCCATAGTACTCCAAAAGACATGCATACAGAGAGACAGAGTAGGAAGCACACTATCTTACAGTACAATCCTCATCTGTGCAGTGTTTGGTGTGTGCAGTCAGCAGAGCAGGCCGGTCCCTGGGTTGTGCCTTGGGCATCCTGGTGCCACGTCATAGAAGAATTGATTTTACAAGGGGTTGAACTGCATTTCAATGAAATGCTGAGCTTTTCCGAGCCTATTCTAATCATCTGTGAAATTGCTTGGGTTGCCTTTATTAGAGTAAACAGTATGTATTTGATGCAACGGGAAAATTAATTTGATTAAACACTAATGAGTTGAGTCACAGCTGTAAACAGAGCAGCGCTCCCATAGGAAAGCTGGTATCTTATCACACACTTATACATAGAGTCATGTTCTTTTTTGCTTTTTTGCTTTATTACAAAATTGTTCTTATTATTATGTAGAACTATGTTGGATTTTAATTATCGTTATAAGACGATGACTGGTTTGAGTTGCTTGTCTTCAAAAAAAGCATGCATGTTTCCATTTCCCTCCTCTTCTTGTCAGTGTGGTTTCATTTCCCCCATGGAAATGTGCTCTCTCGCTTCCTCCTCTTTGCTATTCTCTCTCCTCTTTTCATATTTTTATGTAAGGCTTACAAAGAAATAGGTGTCCTTTGTTGCATGAGCTTGAGTCCACCTCAAATCTGTTCTGCTCACCGCTCTGTGGAATTCATCTTGCAACCAGGAAGTTTTTGATACCTGAAACGGAACAGATTAATAGATATATATTGTTGTATTATGCTCATTCCTTGCTGACTCCCCGGTCAGTTTGTAATCAGGAGTCTCTTAACAGTTAGGAACTCAATTGGTTGCCATGGAGCCAGGAGGCCCCTCTTCCTCCTCCTCTTCCCTTTCCTCAAGTGTCTGAATGAGGCCAGGGCTGACATCGGAGGCCTTCCGCTCTGGGATTGGCTCTATCGGCGGTTGCCCTGGACTACTGCCACCAGAGGCATCCCCTTGTTGTATTGGTGGAGTCAATGTGGCCGACTCTGGTTCCACGCACAGTGTTACCTCATCTTCCTGGAAAAAAAAAATCAAAACAAGAATTACACCACTAATATTACAAATAAAAGTTATTTGGTAAGTTGTGTACAAATAAAGCTAATATGTGGGACCACAATGGCTTTGGAGGTTTTATCCCATCTACTGTACTTTGTAATTTCCATCTGTACTCCATATTCTATAGACAGATTTTTCACGATGAAAATCATCAAGGATGCACTTCACCAATAACTCAAAGATGTTGTCAAATGAAGCTCAAAAGTCACAAAAAGTTGAAGATTTGTTTTGAGCTCTGGGTAGTGAGAGTAAGAAATGTCTTTTCTGTTTTGGGTTTTTTCTTTTCTCTGTTTTTGCTGTTTACACCTAACATTCTCAACACATCAATCTCAAAAATAACAATAATAATAATAATAATAATAAAGATAAAAAAGTTTAATTAAAGTAATTAAAAGAAAAATCTGCCAACCAAATTTACTGGAAATTAATCTGGTCATTGTTATTAAACAAAACATTGAAAAAAAGGTCATTTGTAACCATGTAGTCCAAAACTTAAAGATACTCAATTCTCAGTTTGTGTGACTTTGATTATAAAAAGATTATTACAAATTGTGATCAATGTTTAATCTATTGACAAAGGAATTGTGCAACTACATAACCATGTTTCCCCAAAAACTGTGCATTGAGTAAGTACACTTATATTCAAACCATTAAAACACAATTTAAATGGGTATACAGAGAAGTCATATCAAATCGTGATGCCAAGAAATTAGCATACTTAGCAAAATAAATTAAATATTTTGAATTTCGTGACGACAAAATGTTTAAAAGAAATTCAGGGACAGGGGCAACGAGAACGGGAAATTTAATTCTGAAAGGAAAATTACCAGGATGATTTCACAACTAGTTTATTTGACAACAGGTCAGTAACAAAAATGAACAAAATAAAAATAAATTAAGGATATTTTTCTCTATAAAATCTGAATAAGAAAAGCCTGAAAATGAGAGCTGAAAGGCAGCAACCTTGCAAACAGAACAACATATAATCAACAATTAATCTTTCATCCATTTTGCAATGCAATCAATCCAAATAAAACACAAGTTGGAGTTGATTGAATAAAACCACCCATAAGCACTTTCACAGTGTTTGCTCAGACAGATACAGATACCATAAATTATCGCTGACTAGATAATTTATGGAACATAACCACATGTTCACCTCACCTTGACCTCTTCCTCCTGCTGCTCCAGTAGTGGGGAGTGTTCATTTCCCACTATCTCGTCTCCAGAGGGAACACACAAGCTCGGCTCCACCATCGCCGCCACACCCATGTAGCCTCCAGCATCCGCCTGATAGGCCTCCATCTGCCCCGTGTTCCACAGATCAACCAATGGAGGGTGAACAGGATGAACTAGACTGTGGATGGTGCTGTTGGGTGTCGCTTGCAAAGAGTGGTTGGCACTGTGCAGCCTGTGCTCCAAAGCCTAAAAACACAAGAATGGGACAGAAAACATTAAGAGTGAGCAGTCAAGTAAAAGTGGCAACTGAGACCTGATATGCCACTTACTTTTAATCTGCCTGCCAACTTTAAAAGCATCTCTAACGGCAAGCTGCCATTAACAGTCCAGTATACAATAGACAGCATACCACTTACAATGTCTCTGCTAGAGATTTGTGTGCATGAGGATATAAGTGGCTCTTTTTAACTTAGAAAGATTTATTTTAAGTTGAAAGTAGACACAAAAAAATGTAGCTTGTTCTTCTTGCCCCTTTTTTTATTTTCATTTTAGAAGTTAAAGTCACACACTGAGACTCCATCTGCTCTGCATCAATCACCTGTTGTTGCTGATACTGCAGGAGCTGCTGCTGCTGGTAGTGCTGGATCTGTTGGATCTGCTGCAGCTGCTGTAGTTGACTCTGCTGCTGGAGGTTGAACTGCTGCTGTTGTTGTTGCTGAGACAGGAATTGAGTTGCCGCCTGCCCGTCGTAGCCGTCTGTCCCCATTACGTAGGATCCAGCAGCGGGAGAAGCCACGCCGGAGGGATCGTTGGTGGTCGGCTCCCAGGCATCTGAAGATGAGAGGCAGTAGTGGCCCTGGGAGACATATGTGTGAGGCCACACCTCTGCTGAAGAGTGGTGCAATATCTGATCTAAAAAAAATGAGTGATGCAGCAGCTCTTCAGAACAGGAGAACAGATGGAGGCAGGAAAGCATAACTGAATCATAATGAGAGGGAAATCCTTACATTGTGCTGCAGATTTTTGGGCAGATTTCTAATCAAAATCCCCAATTCTATCACTTTTTTTTTGTCCGGAAAACCATCTGCATTTTATATAGACTGAGTTATTAGGTAGCTTATTGAAAAATTATTTTCTAATAACTAGCTGTTTTAGCTACTACTGGTAATCAAAGCAGCGGTTTGATGACAATCTATGCAAAAATACTGACTGAAATGTCTTGTTGCTGCCTTAATAAGTGTTATGACTGAAGCGCTTCAGTATGCAATGAATACAGTCTGAACACTGGCACACCTCATACTGTTAAGTCATCACACTTGTCAACTGTATAAGCAACCACTGCCTTGATTTCTTGCAGGTTCTCTTTTCTCATTTTCTCAGTTGAAGGGTCTAAATTTGGCCCAATAGTTCACACCGCTTAACACTTTCAACCTGTACCAAAAGTTTGTTTGACATGAAGATTATTGGATGATCTGAGGCAAATGCATTAATCCCTTAAGCCTTCAGCTTCTTCCCCCTTTATAGAAACTTTCATCTCAAATTCAGATTCAGTCTCAAGCTGCTCTGCAAATGTGAGGCCAAACTAAAAAAACGTGCCTCATAGATAATGGACTCTTGGGAGAGATTTTCAATAAAGTGAGGACTCCTTATCCTTATCAGCAGACTAGAAAGACCCAGGAAAAACCTTTCATTTTTACTTTTGCCAAAGCTGTGAATTAGAGACAAAATTTCTGGCCACATAAATTAAGCCTCACAAATGCTATTTCCGTTTTAAGTCTTTGTGGCATTAGTCAGCCTCTTCAGTAAATGTGCCATGCTTGAAAAAGTTTGACAAAAAGACTATATTTGCTTTTATTGTACAACAAATGAAGCCATACCCAATGCATGACGCTGTGGGGAGGACGAGGTTAATGAAGCATTTAATAAGGTTTATCCCAAATCAGCAAAGCACTTGTAATTGTCTGTGCCCCAAATTTCATGAGGAGAAATGTTTTCACAGAGAAAATGTTTTTATACAGATTAAGTGTCTGACCTAACTTTGTAGTCCAAAGAGAGGATATATGACAATAACCATTCTTGGGTTTATTTTCCCTTTGTCTCCATGTAATCATTGCTTCTGCAAATGCTGCTTTTTGTTGTATCTGCAGACCTTTACCTCGACTGGTAATGCTCTCCTGGTTGAGCTCACTCAGGTGAGCCACGCTGCCCTGGTTTGATCCTGACCGTGGACTCTCACCGTCCATCGAGGTCCATGCCATGAGGGTTGCCTCTGAGATCGCAAACTGCTGTAGGATACCTGAAGTCAGAATTCAAACGACAAAACCTGCTCACTGCTGAGACCTTCATCGGGTTTAATTGGCTGAATATTTGGAATAAATCCCAAGAAACTGAGCTAATGAGCAAGTCATTTTGCCAATGATGGTTAACAGGCTCTGTTGTGTGCCTGCTGTCACCTGCAGCGAAACGAGCCTCCTTCTCTCCATCACTGAGGTCGCTGTAGGCATCGTTCTCCAGTCGCCGCTCTTTTTCCCGCTCCTGGGTGGTGGTGCGGAACTGGGGTACGCCTCCTGCGCCCACTGTCGTCATCCCCCAATTTTGCCATTCAATCATGTGAGCGACACGACCCTGGGCCATGGCTGTTGGCTTCGTCACCCTTTCCTTCATAGTACGTGTGACTCCTGGGTGAGGGGAAAGAGGAAGAAACAGAGGGAAGGAGGACAGTCAAATGAAAGAAGATGGAAGGTAGATTATGGCAGAGGGACAGGTCAGTGATTGAAGGTTGATATAGGGAGGATTACCGGTATATGAGTTGAGAGAAGCAGAAGGAGAGGAGAGAGAAGCAGCAGGTGTGGAGGTCAAAAGGTGGAAGGAGCAGATGGACAGAGATGGAAGAACAGACATACAGTAGATATGTTATTATTGCGTGTATACTGCTGTGGAATCATGAAAGCTGTGATGTCCGATGCAAATATGGATCCAGTAAGGTTGGACTGATAACATGGTTTGACAACTGGGAGCCTATAATTAAACAGTCAGTGCAGTTTTTTTTTGTTTTTTTTTAGCTTTATGTTCCAATGCTTTTTAACCTGTTTCATTTTTTTATATTAATAAAACTGAAATCAAAACTGGAATGATCTGACAAATAATCTAACAAATCTGGGAATTTTGGGCTTGATTTTTTTTTAAAACTAAATATTACCTAATAAGTACTTACTTCTGCAAGCTTCAACAAAAATCCACCAGTTTTCACAAACATTATCAGCCAAATCCTACTAATGAAATGTATGTTGTTAGATGAGGATGGCCATGAGCATGGATTATAGAATAGCTAAATGATATGGGCTGTGGGGGTGACATCTATGTGTTTAATGAGTCATCACTTGGTCACACTACATGGAGGAAGGCAATAGATGTGTCCTGTCTGACACCAGTGCATCATGGGATGGAACAGGTTAATTGGGGTGAGGCAGCTGTGTGTCGTGAGTAATGAGCGGTTGGCTTGTTGACATGATAGCTTTTTCACACCTCTGCTACGCTGCGCTGGGTAAGCAGAAAACTGATCTTTCTCCGTGTTTGTCTGAGAACTTGACTCAACGCTGCTGAACACACGTTTTTTTAAAGAAGAAATTCATTTCTTGCTGTCATGCTAACACCAGCTCATATCTGCTTTGCTCCATATTTCATGTGAGCAACATATGATGATACTGAGTCTAAATCCTCTCTAGTTTGATTCTCTCTGATGGTGGCGCATGGGGATGAGATTTATGAATAAATTATTGGACAAATTGGCACCACACCACACAGTATAGCGGTTGCACTTCACTACACTGTACTGCAATATCCACATAAACTGTAAAACAGCTGGAGAAAACCAAAAAAAAAAAAACTGCACTAAAAGAAAGCACTTCACTCAAGTGTTTTAACACAGCACTTTACACTGTTAAAATATCCATACTTAATTGGAACACCACAATTTCACAACCACTTAACACAAAGAAACTCCACTTCCCACTCACCACTCACCTTTCCTCAGAGCAACAAGCTGTATGACGATGCACAGTGTGTGTGATTGTTGTGTTATTCAAGCTGAATTCATTCCATCAATGGCTCGCATAGAGCCATTGACAACTGATATCTCAGTGTGGAGAGGAAATGATGCAGGGGAACCCATTTAGGGTACCATGCTGACTCCAGCGCCCGCTGAGGACGGAGCCAACATGGGGTCGTTTTACCAGAATCAGCACAGACACACACCTGACACACCTGACAGAGAAGACTTAGCCAAAGCTCCGATGCCATAGGCGTTTGAGTTCCTCTTGAGCCGAGGCAGAATTGATGTGGTGTCTTCCATAGACAGCTGGTGGGAGAGGAGAGAGAGGAATGGAGGAGAGGGAAAGGGAAAGGGGTGTGTGGAGACAAGGGCAGTATGGATGGTGTGACAGGGGCACACAAAGACATTGACACGGTGTGTGTTAAAGACAGGGGTGAGTGGAGAGAAGAGGTGATGGAGATGTTGGGTTAATACAAAAGACAAACGCTGTATTACCCAAAATCCATGTAACTTTGTGCTTTTTGAAAAAGAATCTGACTGTGCCTTCTACCGTGCACCAGTACGATAAACCGCAAGATCGATTGTAAAGCTGAGGGGCTATGAAGGAGAAAGAGCTCGTAGCTATAGGGTGATTTAAATCAGAACAGGTCAAATTAATAGATAGGGGAGAGAAACTTAGTAGATGGAGGAATGATACCACAACACTTACATTGATTCCTTCCCATGAAAATTCTGAACGTCCATGCTGAGGAAGAGAAATAGGAGGAGGGAGGGATGGGGAAAGAAGGAGCAAGAAAGAGTAAGAGAGTGACAGGAAAGACAGAACAATTTGACATGCAATGGGGGGGAGGGGGGAGGGGGGGGACATAGAGTCGATTGCACATCACACATGCAGATGAAGTGGAAAAAATTAAGAGAAGGGAGCAGGAAAAAAGAGAGACGGATACACAGGAATTTTCAGGAACAAAGAGTAAAGGACCAGAATGACAGGGAGAAGGGAGGGGATTAAACAGGGATCAGTTTATATTTGCTTAGTTATGTTTAGCAGAGTGAATACGCTACGGTTAAATGAGTTTCCTCTTCGGTTACATGTGCTGCCAAGAACACTGAAATCCAGCGGAAAATTGTGTGTGTGTGTGTTTGTGTGTGTGGGTGTGTTTGAGAGAGATGTCAAAGCTGTGTTGAACTGTATCTGATGCTGCAGACAGACAGGGGACTGAGGCTAACAGGAGGAGGGGAAGAGTGTGTGTTTACGTGTGTGTGTGTATGTGTGTAGTCAGATGATGAGGACAAAGCAGATAAGCAGAAGCTTCTGCTACACCATTTCCCTCTATCACTGACACTATGACACTAACTAGACCGGGGGCACAAGTGGGCCACTGGCTGTGCTGACATGTTTTCACCTTCCTGTTGATGTACACAGACAGACAGCGTGGGCTGGAGTGAAATAACAAACACACATTTCCTATCAAACTGTATTTTTATGGACAGAGTTTAGACTATTTGTATATCTATGGTTATTCTTAAGACTCCATTTTTTAAATATCTGAATATGTGTGCTGTGGACTGCAGTTGTTCTCAGATCGCTTTCTGTCACTTCAGACCAACTGTCTGAACAGTTGGTCTGAAGTTACAGGAAGAGGCCAGTTTGTAGCCACTGTGATGTCCACAAGTGGTTTCAGTACCAGTGCCTCAAGTTTTGCATTTGGCCGCTATCATCTTGGATTTTTTTTAAATGAATGGGACAGAGAAGGAATTTATCTAAAGTATATGTGTGTCCATCCACATTAAAGCTTCCCTGCTTTTATAGATTTTACTCTAAATGGGACCGTATTTTGAAAATATTTATATACTGTACAAAAGAAGACTTGAAGGTTGCAGTTAGGGCTGTAAACTCACTGGGAAAATACTTTATTTTATGTTTCTTTTAATTTTATGTTGTATAATTAACTGTCCTTCTTGGGATTAATAGAATATTGTATTGCCACAAATTGCTATTCTATTCTATTTTCTATGGCAATAAATCAATAAAGAAGTAGGGACATTCGGCATGTTTACACAACAACAAACATGTCTTTTAGAACATGTAAACATGTTAGTCAGATGGAAATCGCACATGTTTGACCTGTAGTGTTGGATTAACACCAGACAATGTGGAGTCGGATTAAACCTGCATGTGTATGATCAACTAGACTCAAGCTGTCCTTGATTGTCTGTGCATGCTCCACAGTTATCTTTCAGTATACAGAAAAAGAACCGAAGAAGAGGCTACTAACAACAAAGAATAGCAACCAATAATACGGCTAAATTCCAAATAAAGATGCTCTTATTCACATATTTTTCTGATTCGTTTGTGAGATAGCATTAAAAAAATTGTGACTGAAGAACAGCCTCTCTCCTCCTGTGTATGTGTACTAGAACAAAAAAAAAAATGGTCCAAATAACCAGCCAAGTTGAGCTCAGCATAACTCTGCATAAATACTATCTCACTGGCTTTGCTTATGCCTGACATTTATCTGAGCTTTATGTGATCTGACAACTAGACAGCTCTAATAACTGTTGTAAATGTTCCCAGCAGCCAATATCTGATCACTCAGACTACTTTTTGGGTCGGTCTTAATTATGTACATTTTTTATCCACAGTTTAATTCAAACTGTAAGATCATTTAAGTGGATTTCTGTCCAAGTGTCTCAAAGTTTTAGACAAAATAAGAGTTACAATTTGATTAAATGTCCAAATGGACCACGGACCACACAGACTCAAATGTAAAGATAGGCAATCTGGTGCCAAGTGACAATAACAAGACAAAGAGAGCAATTATCAGGGAAGTGTTTGCTCTCTCCATCAACTCCATGCAACATGTCTCCAGATAGTTCTTGTTAATCAATTTCAGCCTCTTCTTCTCTTTCTTGTAATACTATTCTTTTCTCCCACCTCCTCCCTCCCTGACTTTCTCTGTTCCCCTCCCTGAGCATGAGTGGGTGAGATGAGAGATTTAACACACTTGAGTTGTTTAGCTGGGCCCCTTAAAGCAGCTTTACCATTTCTTTTTTTTTCTTTTTTTCCCCTGACATGGCTGATATACGGTGTGTGTGTGTGGCTGCTTTCTCTTTCTGAAGGGCATTCTGGGACACAATGCATAAATAAATGATGCAATCAGTCCACAGTGCATTTGGTGGAAGAGTAGAGGTCTCTACACTTTAGTTCAAAATGGTTTCTTCTCATGTGTCTTATCTCAGAGGGATTGGTTTGAGAGCAAAGAATCAGTATTGGAGGAGAGGAGAAAAAGGAGGAGAAGAGAGAAGGGTACACAATAATAATGAAGTGTAAGGAGTTAGCGAAAAAAAGAGAGCGAGAGATGCTTACTGTTCTGCTTTGAAACAGCTTTTCACAGCAACTTTATCAGACAGATATAAGCAACAGATATCTTAACAACAGCAATAAGCCAACCAAAACCAGCGATTGTTTAGTCTTCCACCTACACCACCCCATCTTGGACAGGAAAGTGTAGTGGAAGTTGAGCTATTCTACTAGTCTACTAGCGTAAGCACTGGCACCGTGAGTTACAGAGAGCTAGTGAGGTGAGCTGCTGTAGCTCACCCTGTAGCCGCCTGTGAATCTGCTTTAGAGTCAGCAGCCATGTTGGTTCCTCAGGTGGGACAGGCAAGAGTCCACTATCCGAGGAAGTCAACAAGGCAGGTGAGCCAGAGAGATTGCTGGAGACTTACCTGCTCCCCATCCTTTTGGACTGGCACGCTTTCTGTGGCTGGGAGCGAATTAATGGAAGGGAGACAAGATGATGTAAAAAAGAGAGAAAAAGAGAAAAACGTATTAATTTTCTGCAATAAAATAGCTTCCAATGAATGTTAACATCACTTATCTACCCTTCACAGATCTCTGGTAAATTAATTTTTTCTTATACTCTGCCCCTGTTCTGATACTCTAATATTTTTTCCCAGCTCCAATCATCTCTGTCGCTATCAAAGTCCCTACAAACCCAATTAATTTTTCTTTTTATTGAGCAAATTCTAATAGAGAAAAGAGAGGCAAGCAAGCATACGTAAGTGCATAAAATGAAGTATTGCTTCCGTTAAGAATAACTCAAATCAAGCAAATTTCAAAGGTCATCTGGAGTATGATAAAGATAAACATACAGCAGTTAACACACTTGTTGTGAGAGAAAAAAAATCATTTAAACAATATCAAAATAATGATCAGGCTTGTATTCTAACATTTTAAAATCTGTTTTTCATCATTTCTAAAAAAAAAAATTTAAAAAAAGGACTGTAACACAATGCAAAACATCTGCTTCTAAAGTAAACAGAAGAAAACAAATAAAATTCAAAGTTTCATCAACACTAGCTTTCAAATTAAAAAAAAACTAATAATTATGCATTCAGTATATTAAACCCAATTGTAATAATTAATTTTTGTTGGTAATATATTCTCTTTTTCCACAGTCATCAATTGATAATATATGTCTCCTGACTCCTATTTGATCTGTTTTGTTAAATTATTCATTGTAAATTAATCATAAATAAATCAAACTAGCATAAATATGAGAAATTAGTTTCATTGATTTTTCTGCCCCGGCCCCTTTTGGCTCTTTGCTGCCATTTAAATTCTGTATTTCTGTGTTTTAGTGCTACTATTGTGCAACCCACTTCCTCCAGCTTATCACCATTACCTCCTGGATAGTCAGGTAAATTCAGCAGAGTTCCTATCAGCCACTTGCAGGTTTTACTTTGCCATCCCCAGTGCAGTCTTGTGTAAAAAAAAATTACTGTAATACACTAAGGATGAGCTTTTGTGGTAAATGCCCTCCATGCCACAGGATATTTCTGTTTCAAGTTATTTCTAAGTGGAAGATCGAACATCTTAGGTGAAACAATGATT